>CM075977.1:375055361-375307861 GCA_038087875.1 Malacoraja senta
AAGAGCTGTCAGCTGCAGCGCTATGGGTTCTAAATATAGCGCTACCGGCTGCAGCGCTATGGGCTTTAAACATAGCGCTATGGCCACAGCGCTATGGGTTCTAAATATAGCGCTACCGGCTGCAGCGCTATGGGCTTTAAACATAGCGCTATGGCCACAGCGCTATGGGTTACTGTGGGACTGTTCAGGAAAATTCTCGGATAACAATGAGTCTTTGGAATTCTCTTTCTCAGTGGAAGTTGAGCCTTTGATTATTTTTTAGGCAGTGGTAGAATTCTGATAAGCCTAGTGGTGAAAGGTTACCAGTGGGTGGTGGGATTGCAGTTACATTGGGAATGGCCTTGATCTTACAGAACTGTGGGTGGGCTCAAGGGGCCGAGAGGGAGAGAGGGGAGGGGGTGGGAGAGAGGGAGGGAGAGAGGGAGAAGGAGGGTGGGAGAGAGGGAAAAGGAGGGATAGAGGGAGAGGGAGTGAGAGAGGGAATGAGAGAGGGAGGGAGGGAATAAGAGAGGGAGGGATGGAGAGAATAAAGGAAGAGGAGAGAGAGAGAGGGGGAGGAAGGGAGGAAGGGAGAGGGAGGGATGGAAAGGGGAAGGGAGGGAGAGAAAGACTGAGGGGGACGGATAGAGAGAGAGGGAGAGAGAGGGGGAGAGAGGGAGAGAGAGGGAGTGAGGGGGATGGAGAGAGGAAGAGAGAGAGAGGGAGGAGGGAGGGATGGAGGGAGGGAGAGAGGGAGGAGGGAGGGGGAGCGAGAGAAGGAGGGGAAGGGAGGGAGAGGGAGAGAGAGGGGAGGGAAGGAGGGAGAGAGAGGGAGGGAAGGAGGGAGAGAGAGGGAGGGAAGGAGAGAGAGAGAGGGAGAGCGGGAACAAATGAGGGAGAGGGAAGGATGAAGGAAGGAGGGAGGGGAAGGGAGGGAGAGAGGGTGTAGAGAGTGGGAGGGAGAGAGCAGAGTGAACACATGAGAGCAGGTTGAAATAACGAAGACAACAAAAGCTGTTGGAGGCAACGGAAAGCTGCCTTGAAACACTGTACAAGTGAGTAACAGAAGCAGGCAGATACGGTGCAGTTACATAGATCTGTTTTGCCTTGTTCTTCTTTGTGTTTTTAATGTGTGCCCGCGAAAAAAAACCCAACGACAAATAGCACGCAGGAAGCATTTTTGAAAATTTCAGGAATACCATCAAATTCCAGGAAATTGGGATTCTATTTAAGGATTTTTTTTTTGAGGTGTGGAAGCACTGTGTCCCGCTGTGTTACTCCAGCATTTTATGTCTACCATCGATTTAAACCAGCATCTGCAGTTCTTTTCTATACGTGTTGGTGGTGGAGGCAGATGCAATCGTGGCATTTTAGAGGCTTATAGACAGGCACAATGAATGACAATAGGTGTTGTGCAGGCAGCGGTGGTTAGTTTAACTTGACTTTATTCTCAATGCGGGCATGGTGGGCCAAGGGGCTGTTCCGTGCAGTACTGTTCTATGTTCTATGTCCTCTTTCTTTAGCAGGCAACATTTCCATCACAAAGCAATAAGAAAGTTTATGCAGTTGGCACAGCACAGTAGAAGGCACTCTGATCACAGTAAATTCACCTTATAAATACAGGGATCAATGTTCCTCTTTGAAAAAAAAAATTTTGCTCCTTCTTTTATAGAACATAAAATCGTTGAGGACTGGAACAGGCTCTTTGGCCCATGATATTTATGCCAACTGTGATGCCAATTTAAACCTAATCCCATTTGCCTGCACATGATCCATATCCCTCCATTAACTGTCTGTTCATATGAATGCCTCAATGCCTCTTAAATGTTGTTATCATATCTGCTTCCATCACCTGCCTGCAGGACTTTCTAAGCATGTATCACTCTCTGTGTAAATATTTGTCTTGTAAATCTCCTTTATATTTTCCCACTTCACCTTAAATCCATGCCCTCTGATATTTTATATTTCTTCCCTGGGAAAAACCCCCAACTCTATCTAACCCTCTCTTAATTGTATATACTTTTATCGGGTCATACCTCAGCCTCCGATGCTCCAGAGAAAACAATCCAAATGTACCCAACTTCTCTTTAAAGCTAATAAACTCCAAACCAGCCAGCATCCTGGTGAAGGTACACAAAAATGCTGGAGAAACTCAGCGGGTGCAGCAGCATCTATGGAGCGAAGGAAATAGGTAACGTATCGGGCTGAAACCCTTCTTCAGGCATCCTGGTGACCCTCTTCTGCACCTTCACCAAAGCCTCCACATCCTTCCTGGTACTGAGAACTGCACACAGCACTCCAAAGGTGGCCTAGCTGACATTTTATAAAGCTGCAGCATGATTCCCCAATGTTTATTCTCAATACCCCAACAAAGGGTGATGTCGTAAGCATGTCGTACCCTTTCTTTACCACCCTGTCCATTTGCATTGCGATGCCTTTCAGAGAGCTAAGAACCTATATACCAATATCCCTCTGTACATCAATATTGCTCAGAGTTTTGCTATTTACTGTATACATCCCTCTTACATTTGACCTTCCAAAATGCAACCATTAAATTGCCCAGATTAAATTCCACCTGCCATTCAACTGATCAATATCCTGCTGTATCCCTTGAGAACATTCCTTGCTATCCACAACTCCACCAATTTCTGTGTTGTCTGCAAACGTACTAATTAGCACACCTACATTTTCATCCAATTCATTTAAATCACAAACCACAGATGCTACTGTATTGATCCTGCAGAACACTACTGATCACAGACCTCCAGTCAAAATAACATCCCTCCACCACTACCGTCTATGGCAATGCCAATTTCGATTTTAACCTGTCATTTGTGGATCCAATGTGCTTTAATCTTATGGATCAACCTGCCATAAAGGATTGTGTCAAATGCTTTACTGAAGTCATTGCGTTCAAACATATTTTGTTGGCATTATTTCAGCTGTGCCCAAACTATTCTGCAGATATCCCTATAAAATGTGACAACCTTCTTACACTTTATAACCAATGTTTGTACACTGTGCATAGATACAAAATGCTGGAGTAACTCAGCAGGGTCAGGCAGCATCTCTGGATATAAGGAATGGGTGACGTTTCGGGTCGAGACCCTTCTTCAGACTGTACACTGTGTATTGCCTATTGTGTACATTTTCACTCCTTGTTTCTAGTTTTTCTGCAATGGTAGGGGGATTCTGTAGTGAATTAACAGCGTATTGCTGGGGCATTTGAGCCGGCACTCTCACGTTAGCTGTTTCTGTTCACGGAGGAGAAGAATTGGAAAGATGACATCCAGCTTTACCATTGTTGAAAGGCAATCGCGCCTTTACTGATGGCAGTGAGTCCAAGTGCTGAAATAAGTGGTGGTTTCAATTTAATCTAACAAGTCGGAGCAAGGTAAGCACAATGATAAACCAGCCTGGTTACTTAACAGACATGAAACTTCTACCACTTTAGTTCATCTAATTAATTAATATCAACAAATTGCTGCTTTCTGGTCGATATGTCTTTTTGCATTTGATTCAAAATGGTGCCTGCGAGTTTGCTGTGGAAATGAGTAGCAATCCCTGAAGTCCAAATCAGGCACGGGTGAAAAAAAGAATAGGAACCTGATGCGATACTGAAATATTCAGGAGGATTATCTTTCAAATAAAAGGCAAGAGTTGAAGAGAGTTCCTGTGGATACATTGCTTTTTGTATTCGCAAATCGCAGACGTCTCTGATCAAACACATAAATGTGCCAGTTAACTTGATTCTATTAGTTGATTATTAGTTTTCCTTGCCTGCAGCTGTACAGGCTGACAATGAGAACTACTCTCTGATTTACTGACTTGAATACAAAATGCAGCGTGTAAATCCAAAATATTCTTTGGAAGAATCGCACCACTTTTGGAATATCTGTGCATTTCCTGTCAGATTCACTTTTGTCATGTTTACGGCGCCAGAAAACGAGCCTGCTCAGTTTGTATCTGTACCAATACTGTATCAGAGATAAGAGAGAAAGCATGGAACAGTGAGATCATTTGCTAATATTTTCTTCGGAATAGTCACCCCAACCAAACAACCAAAGCAATTTTCAGTCAATGTGGGGACATTTGGTCACCAGTCTCAGAAGGAACAGGAAGGAGGGGGGGGGGGGTAGGAATGGAGAGAACAGCTTACAATGGATGTCATATTTTATGAAACTCGACAGATGAATATCGCCACACAGATTATGCTATAAATAAAACGAATAATATTAGCATGAAACAATATATAGGAGAAGAGGTAAACAAGAAAACGAGACTTGACACAATCCATCTGATGGTTAGGTTTGGCTTTGCTTACTTGCCACAGTTAACCGAGCTGTCCTGCTCACTATCGACCCCGTCTCCCAGCATTGACGCCTCGCACTGGTACAGTCCTTCATCGGGGCGATGGTGCCTTGTGTGGATCACATTCTGTACCATTAGGGAGCCGTCGGGCATCAGCTGCCTCCTCTCATCCATTGCCGGGTTTAAGAAGACTCCGTCCTTTCTCCAGCCAATATTCACTGGGCCCTGGTCTGCCGTTGCCGAGCAGTTCAGGAGGAATGAGCCACCACGCACTGTTACAGTGTCCGAAGGTTCAGAAACAAATCTGAGTGAAGTGAACGTTTTGATCTGTGAGCCTGAAATGAAAAGGAACCAAGATGTGGATTAAAAGTGGCGCAATTTACTGATTTGAACTTTGCTGCAGTAAAATTATAACTGGTTCTGTGAAACTCATATTATAGTTAAATCTGCCCAACATAGGCACCGTTTATCAAGTGGAGTCTAATACCAAAGCCTCATGAGGCTACTTGGGAATCCAGACATGGTTAGATGCAAATTTACAAACAAGAGGCTCTACGGATGGGGAAATGATCTCAGAACTATGTAGTTATATCATTAACCGTTTAAAAAAAAACAGATCCACCACCTATTTTCTGGCACCCTTGGTTCCAGAGCCTTTCTGCATTAAAGATAGATAAACACAAAATGCTTGAGTAACTCAGCGGGACAGGCAGCATCTCTGGACAGAAGGAATGGGTAACGTTTCGGGTCAAAACCCTTCCTCTGACTGATGGTTCGCGACCTGAAATGTCACCCATTCCTTCTCTCCACAGATGCAGCCTGTCCCGCTGAGTTACTCCAGCATTTTGCATCCATCTTCGATTTAAGCCAGCATCTGCAGTTCCTTCCAACACATGCTTTCTGGATTATCCGTTGATTAGTACAGGTGTCAGAGGTTGTGGGGAGAAGACAGAAGAATGGGGTTAGGATGGAGAGATAGATTGACAGCCATGATTGAATGGCGGAGTGGACGATGGGCCGAATGGCCTAATTCTACTCCTAGTCCTTATGACCTTTTGACTAAACACCTCTACACTAATAGGTCGAGGAATCTCAGTCAGAAGCAAGGGAGAAGCTCTGTGACAGCTAGTTATATCTGCTACAAAGTCATCTCAGTCTCAGGACATTGCTGCAGGTGTCCTTCAGGGCATTATCCAAAGCCCAGCTATCAGCTGTTTCATCAATCACCCTGCAGACCCATCATAAGCTTAGAAGGTAGTATGCTCACTGTTCACTGCACAGTGTTCAGTTCTACAAACAAATCCCACCCACAATAATGAATCCCACAGTGTGAAAATTCATACTTTAGGCTGAGAAAATTATAGTTAACATACAAGTGTCAGGAAATGGCTTTTCCACAAGAGAAAATCCAACCAATTGTCTTTGGTGTATGAATGAACTGCACATGCCGGTTTAAACCGAAGATAGACACAAAATGCTGGAGTAACTCAGCGGGACAGGCAGCATCTCTGGAGAGAAGGAATGGGTGACATTTCGGGTCAAAACCCTTCTTCTGACTGAGATCTCCAGAGATGCAACCTGTCCCGCTGTTGATTTTGTATCTATCTTCAATTGTCTTTGCTGTAGCTTCCAACCCAAAGGCATGAACATCGAACTTCTCAATTTTCTGTAACTAACCTACAAACCCTCTTTCCCCTCTCTTCCCAGTGCCATACCTAGATGGGCACCCATTTCTCCCTTTGCCCTTCCACCTATATTCTTTCCTCTGGCTTCGCATTTCACGCCTCTTCTCTCCTTATCTCACACTTTTTGTCTTTTCAACTCTGGCCTTTGCCCAAATACCTACCAACCAAAAGCCTGCCTCACCTGATTCCACCCATCACTTGCCAAACATTGTCCCAACTCCACCTCACTTCCAGCTTTCTCTCTCCCCCCCACCCCCACCACAATCAACCTGAAGAAGGGTTCCAACCAGAATCCTCACCTATTCATGTTCTCCAGAGATAGAATCAAAGAGTGATACAGTGTGGAAACAGGTCCTTCAGCCAACTCTCCCACACTGCCAACAATATCCCAGCTACACTAGTCCCACCTGCCTGCATTTGGTCCATATCCCTCCAAACCTGTCCTACCCATGTACCTGTCTAACTGTTTCTTAAACGATGGGATAGTCCCAGCCTGACCAGTTGAGTTATTGGTAGACAAAAAAAAAGGTGAAGAAACTCAGCGGATGAAGCAGCATCTATGAAGAGAAGGAAAGGGCGACGTTTCGGGTTGAGAACCTTCTTCAGAATGTTGTTGGGGGAGGGGGGGGGGCAGGAAAAAAGAAAGGAAGAAGCGGAGACAGTAGCCTTTGTGGGAGAGCTTGGAAGTGGGAGGGGATGGAGGGAGAAAGCAAGGGCAATCTAAGATTAGAGAAGTAAATGTTCATACCACTGGGGTGTAAACTACCTAAGCGAAATATGCACTCCAATTTGCGCTGGGCCTCACTCTGGCAATGGAGGAGGCCCAGGACAGAAAGATCAGATTGGGAATGGGAGGGGGAGTTGAAGTGCTGAGCAACTGGGAGATCAGGTTGGTTAATACAAACTGAGCGGAGGTGTTGGATGAAGCGATCGCTGAGCCAGCGCTTGGTCTCGCCGATGTAGAGAAGTTGGCACCTGGAACAGCGGATGCAGTAGATGAGGTTGCTGCAGTACTTTATCCATCTTTGCAAGAGTCACCAGAAACTTACTGGGACCAGATCTGGTCTATCCTCTACCTCAACAATGCCTTTACACTGTCCACAGAAAGTTGTAGGAGTCTGGTCAAATATTTTACACAGCTTGCACAACAAGGGCAACATTGTGCACAAAATAGCCTGTTTTTTTGGCACAATCTTCTCAATGTTAAATGTTCTTCATTTCCATTACTTGCAGAGCATGGTTGCAGAATGTGCCATCTGTACAGAAAGTTGGCACAACAATGTGTTTCCAAGGTGTTTTCAGCAACATCACTCAAATGATGGACAATAAATAAGTGATGAACAGTCGACTATGGATTAAAACATCAGTTGCATGCTAACAACTTCACCTGCAAATTCTCCTCCAATTCAGAAATGGCAATGAAATGGAAATATATTGCCATTCCTTCACCAGTTGCTGGGCCGATTTACAGAACTCCCAACCTAACAGTAAGTTGGAAGCAACTTAAAAACATACTGTACACCACAGGGGATCAATTAGGCTGCTCATATTTTCAAGGAAAAATCCTTGTAGCAGTAAATCCTATTTGCATAGTTGAGCATTCAATGAGTTTAGGAATTCATTGAATGAATTTAGAAAACCATTTGCTAAGTAAATGTACACTGATGTGCATTTACCTGTGTTATATGGGGAAGGAATACTTTGTTCTTGTGACTATAAAGGAATTAACATGTACATGCCCAGCTAACCTAGTAGGTAGGCACACTCAATCTCAGCCCTATGAGTTTGTGCCCTATGTTGGTTCAAAGCTCTTAGAAGAAGCAGCAGGAGTGGTATTGAAAATCGCAAGGCCTTCAAGACCTTGCCCAAGCCCCACATCAGAGTGAGTATACCCACCTCACAAAGTGCCTGGCCATTTACAGGAGAATCCTAGGTTGGACACCTCAGGAATTCATAAAACCAATGTGGATGCAAGTCTGTCTCAACTGCCTAAGAGGGGAAGAATGTAAGTGGCACCCATGTTTGAAAGGGATCATCGTTGGTGGCCATCTAAAATTCTATTGATTCAGTAATTCACCTTTCTGGAAGATTAGTAAATTAAAGAAAGGATCTTTTTTAGAACATTGACTTAAACATTCAACATATATAAGAACACATATTTAACTGAGAAGAATTCCCCACATTTCAGGATTTGTTGCCTGTGCTTCCAGAAGTGTCATAATCATACAGCATGGAAACAGGCCCTTCAGTCCAACTCATCCAACCTGACCATCTAAGCTAGTTCCATTTTCCTGTGTGAATTGTTACATTTTTAAGAGAACAGTTTTCCGGTAAACCCTGTAGAAACAAAGAACTGCAGATGCAGGTTTACAGCAAAGATCAACACAAAGTGCTGGAATAACTCAATAGGTCAGGCAGCATCTCTGGAGAAAAAGGATAGGTGAGGGAAGATGGATCCCACCTCTAAACCTATCATGTCACCTATCCCTTTTCTCCAGAGATGCTGCTTGACCCGCTGAGTTACTCCAGCACTTTGCGTCTTCCATTAATCCCTGCCCGAATGACCAAGCATGTATGCTACAAGATGCCATGTTAGGAATCAATGCACCTCACCATATTTGTGCATATGCCAATAAACTGGATTTGACTTGCGAATTGAAAAGACTCTTGAATACTTAATCAATAGGAGAGTGATATGACCAGGTGCAGGCAGGTGGGACTAGCTCAGTTAAACTATTTGTCAGTGTGGACGAGTTGGGCCAAGGGGCCTGTAGCTCTATGACTACACAGAGGAATTAAAGGGAAATGTCAGGGTGGGGCAGCTCTGGAAATCATTGAAAGTATCAGACAGATGGAAATTGTTATCAAATTTGAAAGGTACTTGGCTGTGGTCTGAAGTGTTGCAATCTACAATGCTACGGACAAGTGCCAGAAATTGAAATAAAGAGATCCAGGTCTTTTTCTATTGGCATGTATCATAGTGTTTATACAGCACTTAAACTGGTCCTTAGGTCCACCTATGTCTGTGCCAACCAGCAAATACTTACCAGTGCTTATTTAGTTTATCGATACTTGGTCTTCAGCCTATTATGACTTGTGATCCAATATATCCCGAGATTATCAACACTTTCATGCTTAGTTTATCCTGATCGATAAAAAGATATATATGCTCTACATTAACTCTTAAAAATATTAGTTCCCTCCATCCTGAGACAGACCCACAAAAGCACTAACTTGAATCACTGGTGGTTTTATCTTCATTGATTGTTCCAAATTTGTGACTGATGCATTACATAGAATGTAGAACAGAGAACAGTATAGCACAAGATCAGGCCCTTCAGCTCACAATGTCTTTGCTGAACACAATGCCAAGACCAACACTTACCTGCCTGCACATAATCCACATCCCTCCATTCCCAGCATATCCTTTGGCCTATCCAAAAGTCTCTCAAAATGCCTCTATTGTATCTGCCTCCAACACCATTCCCAGCAGCGAGTTCCAGGCACTCACCACCCTCTGCGTAAAAAGCAATCTCCTTTACAATGTACAAACGTGATACCCTTAATCATTCTGGATTCAGTGCAGCTAGTTTGTTCGGTCTGTTTAAGGCTAATCATTGCTTTAACCCATCTGAAACCCATCTGTAGCTGATAAAATGGATTCAAACCTGCAACATTGTTAAGGCCAGAGGATGTCTCACATCATTTTGCATTAACGCAATGTAACATAATCCAAACCCTAACGTTGCATTATTTGCAAAGAACCCAAGATATCCCTCAACAATCCATTAGCAATTTGTCACTTTTTTTTGTTGCAAATGCACTCGTGTGGAAAATCGGGCAACGTTCAATTCTCATACATCACAATTATATTGCTCCTCGACAACATCGCCTCAGTAATCTGGCTGACACATTTTAGCCCCCACATCAGAACATTTTCACTAAATCCTGTAAATTGTTGACACTATGCATTGGCACGTTTAATGGAAAACATGGGCAGGTGGAACTAGGTGAAAAGAAATGAAATGAATCAGATGCATCAATTGTCTGGTGATAAGACCAGACAAAAAAAGAATTAACGGCTTTTAAAACACAAATAGCAGCTTAAATGAAATAGCAGGCAATAATAATCTTGGTTTGTGATAAAGCTTCCCACGTCAGGTATTTACTTGACCTTTGACTTTTCACAAGCGCATAACCAGCAACCAATTTGTTTAAAAGGAAATGAACGAAAGGTTGCCTTGGAAACATAGAAACATAGAAACATAGAAATTAGGTGCAGGAGTAGGCCATTCGGCCCTTCGAGCCTGCACCGCCATTCAATATGATCATGGCTGATCATCCAACTCAGTATCCCGTACCTGCCTTCTCTCCATACCCTCTGATCCCTTTAGCCACAAGGGCCACATCTAACTCCCTCTTAAATATAGCCAATGAACTGGCCTCGACTACCCTCTGTGGCAGAGAGTTCCAGAGATTCACCACTCTCTGTGTGAAAAAAGTTCTCATCTCGGTTTTAAAGGATTTCCCCCTTATCCTTAAGCTGTGACCCCTTGTCCTGGACTTCCCCAACATCGGGAGCAATCTTCCTGCATCTAGCCTGTCCAACCCCTTAAGAATTTTGTAAGTTTCTATAAGATCCCCTCTCAATCTCCTAAATTCTAGAGAGTATAAACCAAGTCTATCCAGTCTTTCTTCATAAGACAGTCCTGACATCCCAGGAATCAGTCTGGTGAACCTTCTCTGCACTCCCTCTATGGCAATAATGTCCTTCCTCAGATTTGGAGGATTGAAGAATAAGGATCACGTGTCAAAAATCTTCCTCACAAGATAAAAGACACATAAATAGAAGAGAAGAAAGTTTAAACAAACAAATTAAATGGTTTACAAAATCATAGAATCTGATGGAAGAGAATGAGGCCATTCAGCCCATTGAGTGTCTGCCAGCTCTTTGAAAGAACTGGTTAATGTCCCACTACTCAGCTCTTTCCCTAGAGCTCAGTAATATTTTCTCCTTTCAATTATTTATTAAGCTCCCTTTTGAAATTTACTATTGAACCTGTTGCCATCAGTCTTTGATGTAGTTCAGCCTGCCTCTGGTTTATTCACTGTTCATACTGCCTCATGTTTAGTTAATGTTCATGCTTCCTCTGGTTTATTTACTGACCATCGTACATCCATGTCCTTGGGTCACTGAACGCTCTACCATGGAAAAAGTATTCTCCTTCTTCATTCAAAATCAAAAACAGAATATCGCTACCAAATCTTCACTTAATTGTATCTGCTCTGCACCAAATTATTAATTAAAGTTGGTCCAGTCTCATCACATAACTAGAATAACTCATTGACGGTACAACAAGCATTCTGCTGGAGTAACTCAGGAGGTCGAGCAGCATCTGTGGAGGGATATGGACATTCAGTCGATATTCTGGGTCGAGACCCTTCATCTCTCAGTCCAAATGAGGGTCCTGACCTGATATCAATGGTCCACTTCCCCCTGTGTTCCTGCAGCATATTGTTTGTTGCTCCAGATTCCAGCATCTGCAACCTCTTGTGTCACCTGTGGCACTAGGTAGTCACTATGATTATCTGAACAAAACTTGCAAAATGTCTGGCATTACAAAATCTTGCAAAACGTCTTGAGTGCAGAAGCAGTTCACCTGAATGCTACCTAGATTAGAGGGTGTTACCTATAAGGAGAGTTTGGACGAAACTTGGATTGTTTTCTTCGGAACATCGGAGACTGGGGGGGGGGGGGGGGGACCTGATTGAAGTGTATAAAATTATGAGAGGCATAGATAGGCTAGACAGGCAGAACCGTTTGACCTGGGTGCTAAAACTCAAAGACTTGAGGGCATAGCTTTATGGTCAGAGGGGGAAAGTTTAAAGATGATGTGCAAGGCAAGTTTATTTTTTACACAGAGAGTGGTGACTGCCCGGAATGCGCTGCTAAATGTGCTGTTCGAGGCAAATACGATAGTGATATTTAAGAGGCTATTAAATGGGCACGTGGACATGCAGGGAATGGAGGGGCAGATGGGATTAATCTGACTTGGCATCGAGTTTGGCAATGGCGGCCGAAAGGCTGGTTTCTGTGCTGCACTCTTCTGTGTTCTGCGTAAACTGTTTTTTTATTGTCATTCCCCACTGATCAATTTCAAGACCATTGGAAATTGCCTGCAACATTCAAATAACCAACAAAGGACCCTTTAGGTATATAAAGTAGCAAGAACTAATAACAGAACAATGGAAATTCTGAGGAAGGGACCCTGATCTGTGATGTTAACCCGGTGCTCTTTCCACACTTTCCTCTTGATTGAATGGCTGAGTTCTTCTAGCAATTTATTGTTGTTGTTTTATTTGATTAAAAAATAAGAAATAATGCTCTCCATTCAATGCACGAAGGTCTGTTTCAAGTCATGGTCAGTGCACCTTTTGATGGTAATTTGATCTACAGTTAGCATCACCAAAACAAGTTAGATGCATTCTGCCATCGCCTCAAAGCCCTCAATTCCTTTCCCATGATATCAATTTCCCTATTTACCTTCATATTATGCCTTGACGTCCTGCACAAACTGGAAGGCAAACGGACCCCTGTTACAGAGAGAGACAGAGATACAGACACAGAGAGGCAGACAGACACAGAGAGGCAGACAGACACAGAGAGGCAGACAGACACAGAGAGGCAGACAGACACAGAGAGGCAGACAGACACAGAGAGGCAGACAGACAGACATGGAGACGGAGAGACGAATAGAGAGACGGAAAAAGATAGACAGAAAAAATAGACAGAGAGACAGACAGAGAGAGAGGCAGAGTGATAGACAGAGAGAGAGAGAGAGAGAGAGAGAGAGAGAGAGAGAGAGAGAGAGAGAGAGAGAGAGAGAGAGCGAGAGAGAGACAGGCAGAGAGATTGACAGGCAGAGAGAGAGACAGAGAGACAGAGAAGAGAGAGAGAGAGAGAGAGAGAGACAGAAAGAGGGAGAGAGAGAGAGAGAGAGAGAGAGAGAGAGAGAGAGAGAGAGAGAGAGAGAGAGAGAGAGAGAGAGGAGAGAGAGAGAGAGAGAGAGAGAGAGAGAAAGAGAGACAGACAGAGAGACAGACAGAGAGAGAGAGAGAGAGATAGACAGAGAGAGACAGAGATAGAGAGACAGGGAGAGAGACAGGGAGAGAGACATGGAGAGACAGGGAGAGAGACAGGGAGAGAGACAGGGAGAGAGACAGGGAGAGAGACAGGGAGAGACAGACAGACAGACAGACAGACAGACAGACACAGTCAAACAGAGACATACAGACACAGTCAGAGACAGAAAGAGAGACACAGAGAGAGACAGAGAGAGAGAGGGGGAAAGGGAGATAGAGACAGAGAGAGACAGAAACACAGAGAGAGACAGAGACAGAGGGTGAGGGAGAGAGAGAGAGAGAGAGAGAGACAGAGAGAGAGAGAGAGAGGGGGAGAGAGACAGACAGAGAGAGGGAGAGAGATAGAGAGAGAGAGGGGGACAAGAGAGAGAGACAGAGAGAGAGAAAGAGAGAGAGAGAGACAGAGAGAGAGAGAGAAAGAGAGAGAGGGACAGAGAGAGACAGAGAGAGAGACAGGCAAGTCTTTGTCAACATCTCCAGCAAAATGTATTCAATGCTGAATAAACAAAATAGCTTTATTAAATGTGTAGGAAGGAACCGCAGATGCTGCTTTAAACCGAAGATAGACACAAAATGCTGGAGTAACTCAGCGGGACAGGCAACATCTCTGGAGAGAAGGAATGGGTAACATTTGGGGTCTGAAGAAGGGTCTTGACCCGAAACGTCTCCCCAGAGATGCTGCCTGTCCCGCTGAGTTACTCCAACCTTTTGTGCCTATCTACCTTTATTAAATGTTCGTGTGACTTTTCTTCCAGATTATTTTGGTATTATTTTTTTAAATCCTTAATTCTTGAGTCTCCAAGGCAATCCTGAAGGTGACTAATCCTGGGTGGGTGTTCTGGAAGTTCATTATAATGGCCTGTACAGGTGGTCCAAGACTAAGACTGCATCAGTCAGGTAAAAACTGTTTCTCAGAACATACCCAAGGCCATTATTGACCAAGCAGCAAAAGGATGAACAGAAAGGTAACAGTTGCAGAATGGCCCTTCCAGGAAGGATATTTTGGTTCTGAATAATATCCAACAACTCTCTGGATTGAGGCCATGACCTTCACAGCGAATGGCAGGGCGCTGGAGAGTGTTGTAGTGCGGAGGGATCTAGCATGCAGATACATAGTTTTCCCAGAAAATGGCATCACAGAGAGACAGGACGGTCAAGAAGGCTTTTCGGCCTTCATCAGTTAACGTATTGAGAAGAGAAGTTGGGATGTTATTTTGCAGTTGTAGAAGACATTGGTGAGGCCACACAGAGTATTGCATTCAGGTTCAGTTGGTTTTCTTCTTCAGACTCATCAAAGAACAGGTGAGCAGTAGGAATCGCAGTGGTGGAACAGTGAGAGAGGAGAAGAACAGCTAATCAGGCATACCTTGAGGAGATTTTGCAGTGGAACAGTAAAATCCGGACACAAGGAACTTCAGAAGACACAGAGTGCTGGAGTAACTCAGCAAGTCATGTACCATCTCTAGAGGACATGGATAGATGATGCTTCAGGTCAGAACCATCTTGAGACCCTGCTTCAGATTCTAGTCTGAAACATCACCAATCCTTATTCTCCAGAGATGCTGCCTGACCCACTGAGTTACACCAGCACATTGTGTCTCGTCATGAGGTATCCCCCAGCTAAAGACCATGTCACAGGTGCAAGTACTCAAAGTCACCCTACAGAAGGAAATCAGAATCCATCAGATGGAGAGCAATTCACAATGATCCACTATGATATTGTTTGAATGGGTGTTTTAGATTTTATAGTCACTTCTGGCAGAGTATGGAAGAAGCACATTACACTTTGTTCCGGTTCCTAAAATTGAGAAACTGATGATATTGGAATGGAACCATGATGGACAGCAGTGCTGATCACTTTGCAGTGCCAATCACAGTAGAAACTTGAATGTGGGAAATGATTTATCTGCATATAAATGCTTGGCAACTTGTGGGTTGAAGTTGTCGCCTTGAATTCCAATATTTACTCGGATGTAAAAAGATTGAAATGACTAAGATATCAGCATTATAAATAATGATGCTACAACTGAGTGATGCCAAGCTTAGATTGCCCACTTGTATTTCTTAGACAAGTATTTCGCCTGACCCATTGAGTTACTCCAGTACTTTGTGTCTAGTCATGAGGTATCCCCAGATAAAAACCACGATAATTGTATTGGTTAATCGTAATGAGAAGGATGGGATAAAGAAAGGAAATAATAGGGGTACAGATTTTATAGGAATCTGAGGGGTAACATTTTGACACAAATCTTGGGAGGTGTATGGAACGAGCTGCCAGAGGAGGTGGTTGAGGCAGGGACTATCGTAACATTAAAGAAGCAATTAGACCAGGACAGCAATTAATAGGTCAGGCTGCACTTGTGGAGAGTTAAACAGATTTAACGTTTCAGATCAATAACCATTTGGTCAAAACAGAGCAATTCACCAGCAGAGAGAGTTTCTGCCCCACCCATCACCACTACCACTTTCTCTGCAACTTGAAACATGCCTGCTACCTGATTGTTACCAGGTCTAATAATCAGCCATAATCTGTCATCCATTCCGCATTATTGGAATTAGCTTTACATTAGAACAATAAGAATAAAAATAAGAATATTTAGGTACGTTAAGAGTAAAAGATTAGTAAAGACAAATGTGGGTCCCTTGAAGGCAGAAACAGGTGAAGCAGAAACAGGTGAAATTATTAAGGGGAACAAGGAAATGGCAGAAGAGTTGAACAGGTACTTTGGTTCTGTCTTCACTAAGGAAGACACAAACAATCTCCCAGATGTACTAGAGGACAAAGGATCTAGGAACTGAAAGAAATTTGCATTAGGCAAGAAATAGTATTGGGTAGACTGATGGGACTGAAGGCTGATAAATCCCCAGGGCCTGATGGTCTGCATCCCAGGGTACTTAAGGAACTGGCTCTAGAAATTGTGGATGCATTGGTGATCATTTTCCAATGTCCTATAGATTCAAGATCAATTCTTGTGGATTGGAGGGTAGCTAATGTTATCCCACTTTTCAAAAAAGGAGCAAGAGAGAAAACAGAATTATAGACCAGTTAGTCTGATATCGGTGGTGGGGAAGATGCTGGAGTCAATTATTAAAGAAGTAATAATGCAGCATTTGGATAGCAGTAAATGGATTGGTCCAAGTCAGCATGGTTTTACGAAGGGGAAATCCTGCTTGACTAATCTTCTGGAATTTCTTGAGGATGTGACGTAAAATGGATGAAGAAGAGCCAGTGGATGTGGTGTATCTGGACTTTCAGAAAGCCTTTGATAAGGTCCCACACAGGAGATTGGTGGGCAAAATTAGAGCACATGGTATTTGGGGTAGGGTATTGACATGGATAGAGAATTATTTGGCAGACAGGAAACAAAGAGTAGGAATAAACGAGTCCCTGTCAGAATGGGAGGCAGTGGCGAATGGTGCTGGGGCCGCAACTATTTACAATATATATTAATGATTTAGATAATGGGATTAAAAGTAACACTATCAAATTTGCAGATGACACAAAGCTGGGTGGCAGTGTGAACTTTAAATAGGATGCTAGGAGTTTGCAGGGTGACTTGGGGAGGTTGAGTGAGTGGGCAGATGCATGGCAGATGCAGTATAATGTAGATACATGTGAGGTTATCCACTTTGGCGGCAAGAACAATGAGGCAGATTATTATCTCAATGGTGTCAGATCAGAAAAAAGGGAAGTGCAATGAGACCTGAGTGTCCTTGTACACCAGTCACTGAAAGTAAACATGCAGGTGAAGCAGGCAGTGAAAAAGGCTAATGGCATGTTGGCCTTCATAACGAGAGAAGTTGAGTATAGGAATAAAGAGGTCCTTCTGCAGTTGTACAGGGCCCTGGTGAGACCACATCTGGAGTATTATGTGCAGTTTTGGTCTCCTAATTTGAGGAAGGACTTCCTTGCTATTGAGGCAGTGCAGCGTAGGTTCACGAGGTGAATACCTGGGATGGCGGGACTATCACATGAGGAAAGATTGGAAAGACTGAGTTAGTACTCACTGGAATTTAGAAGGATGAGTGGGGATCTTATAGAAACATATACAATTATAAAAGGTAGATGCTTATAAAAGGTATAAGCTAGATGCAGGAAAAATGTTCCCAATGTTGGGGGAGTCAAGAACCAGGGGCCACAATCTAAGAATAAAGGGGAGGCCATTTAAAACTGAGATGAGAAAAAACGTTTTCACCCAGAGAGTTGTGAATTTGAAGAATTTACTGCCATAGAAGGCCAATTCACTGGATGAATTTAAAAGAGAGTTAGATAGAGCTCTTGGGGCTAGCGGAATCAAGCGATATGGGGAGAAGGCAGGCACGGTTTACTGATTGTGGATGATCAGCCATGATCACAATGAATGGCGGTGCAGGCTCGAAGGGCCAAATGGCCTCCTCCTATTTTCTATGTTTCTATGTTTACAGTCAAATGTTTTGTTTTAAAGAATGTTGAAGAAAACCTATTATCAGTAGGTTTTCTTATTAGCTGGAAGGTACCTCTCAGGCATGACTACAAACAGGCTCTGAATCCATGGCTGGCAGGATTATCACCAAGTGAAATCATTGCAAAAATAGAGAATACTGTGGGATAATCAACAAAGATGTACGGGTCAGAGGTTATGGGGAGAATGGGGTTAGGAGGGAGGGATAGATCAGCCACGATTGAATGGTTGAGTAGACTTGATGGGCCAAATGGCCTAATTCTACTCCTATCACTCATGATCTTATGAAGAAGGGATTAAGATTTTATTGCAATGAATGATTTAATGATTATTCCATTTCCACGATAACCTTTTAAAAACTTTTTTAAAAATACTTAAAAAGAGTCATAGATTTATAGCATGGAAACAGGCCCTTCGGCACAACTTGCCCACACTGACCAACATGCCCTATCTACACTAGTCCTACGTTTGGCCCATATCCCTCTAAACCCGTTTTATCCACATACTTGTCTAAATGTTTCTTAAACGTTGCGATAGTCCCTGCTTAAATGTCGTGATAGTACATGCTCGTATAGTACGTTTCATATATATAATCTAGATGCACAAAAATATATGTATAAACGAGCTTTCTTCCACTAGTATTAATGGAAGTCAGACAAGAGATTCATTCTCAGCCTTTGATTTTCAATGAACTTCAGTGGCACATGAAGGAAACCAAAATCAAACAACATGTTTTCAATATTGTTTGCTATTATTCTTTTTCCCACATTATTCAGCAACAAGAATGACAACGGCTACTTCAATAGCAGTACATATCAATGCTCTTCACAGGTGCTTCACCAAACAAGGCACAAAAAACAATGTTAGGACAGATGAAAGAGCATGGTCGAAAGTGATCAGCAGATCAGAAGCAAAGTTAATCAAGAGAATCTGAGTTTTAAACATTGGCTGCCAATAATTACACTTAAAGGCTAGATGGATACAGATATATTGGAAATTTGCAAAGTTGAAGAGTAGCAGTAGTGATTTGAATATAACGATTAGATTTGAAAACTCAGGTGTTGCTTAACCAAGGTCAGTGAGCACTTGAACAACAGCTGAACAGAATTCAATGCGAGAGGATACTGCTAAGAAATTCTTGGTTATCTCAAATTGATGCCAACGAGTTGAAGGAAGACTAGCCAGACTGGAATGCTTTAGCATAGTTGCTGTAAAGACAGGGATGAGGATTTATTGGCACTATTGCAAAGGTTGGAATGAGGGGATGAAAGTCTGCTATTATTATAAAGATAAAGTTCTCGATATTGTGGAGATATTGTGAGGACAAAAGATGGTCCAATGCTCAGGTAAGGCACCTAGATTGTAAATCAACTGTATCAATTTCTGGTGTAGGAAAGAACTGCAGATACTGGTTTAAATAAAAAGTTAGACACAAAATGCTGAAGTAACTCAGCGGGACAGGCAGAGAGAAGGAATGGGTGACGTTTTGGGTTGAGACCCTTATTCGCCCTCTGGGTGAAAAATATTCTTCAGATTGAAGAAGGGTCTTGACCCAAAATGTTACCCATTCTTTCTCTCCAGAGATGCTGCCTGACCCGCTGAGTTACTCCAGCATTTTGTGTCTCCCTGCTTCAATTTCTGACCATTCCCAGTTCCAGGGAGGCAATAGACAATAGACAATAGGTGCAGGAGTAGGCCATTCGGCCCTTCGAGCCAGCACCGGCATTCAATGTGATCATGGCTGATCATCCCCAATCAGTACCCCATTCCTGCCTTCTCCCCATATCCCCTGACTCCGCTATTTTTAAGAGCCTTATCTAGCTCTCTCTGAAAGCATCCAGAGAACCTGCCTCCACTGCCCTCTGAGGCAGAGAATTCCACAGACTCACCACACTCTGTGAGAAAAAGTGTTTCCTCGTCTCCGTTCTAAATGGCTTACTCCTTATTCTTAAACTGTGGCCCCTGGTTCTGGACTCCCCCAACATCGGGAACATGTTTCCTGCCTCTAGCGTGTCCAAACCCATAACAATCTTATATGTTTCAATGAGATACCCTCTCATCCTTCTAAACTCCAGAGTGTACAAGCCCAATCTGTGAACTGGGAGCAAAGTTTGCGATTGTAACTTAAAATGTTACAATGTTCAATTGGAAAACTATACTACATACCTAATAATAATAATAATAATAATAATAATAATAATAATAATAATAATAATAATAAATACTTTATTGATCCCCTCAGGGAAATTCAGATGTCCAGAAGCCCCCAACCAACAAACCCACACATTCAAAACGAACGCAGACAGAAAATACATAAAATACAATATGGACAATACCTGAGAGCAATAAATACTTAAAAAGACCAACAATTAACTATTTTTAAAAAAAATGCAAAAAAGCATCCCCCTACAGCCTTTTATACAAATTATAAAATCCAATGGCTGCAGGGGTGAAGGATCTCCTGAACCGCTCCGTTCTACAGGGCAGGGAGAGGAGCCGGTTGTTGTTCCGAGTGCTCTTTTGACTCTCCAGAATTACATGGAGGGGATGCCCGGGGTTTTTCAGGATGACCTGCACCTTGCGCTGCATACGCCTCCCAAGCACATCCATCCCTGAGTCCACTCTCCCCTCCAGCACTGAGCTTGCCCGTTTAACCAGTTTGTCCAGCTTCTTGTAGTTTTTTGCACTAATGCTGTTGCCCCAGCAGATAACAGCGTAGAAAATGACACTTGCAACCACAGTGTTGTAAAACAGGTGCAGCCTGTCATTACGCACATTGAAGGATTTGAGCCTTCTGAGGAAAAAGAGTCTGCTCTGGCCTTTTTTGTAAAGGGCATCAGAGTTGACAGACCAGTCCAATTTGTTATCCAGGTGCACTCCAAGATATATATATGTCTGCACCACCTCAGTGTCAGCGCCTGCAGCGTTGACCTGCTGAAGGGGGAGCTTGGACCTGCCAAAGTTAACCACCATCTCTTTAGTCTTAGTTGTGTTCAGGATGAGACAGTTCTCTTTACTCCAGGCACAGAAGGCACTGGTCAAGTTCCTGTATTCCTCCTCATGCCCGTTCCTTACACATGCCACAATCGCTGTGTCATCTGAATATTTCTGTACGTGGCATGTGTCAGACATATAATTAAAGTCTGCAGTATACAGGGTGAAGAGGAACGGGGCCAGAACCGTTCCCTGTGGGGCTCCAACATTGCACACCACTGTGCCAGAGACACAGTCCCCCAGCTTAACAAACTGTGGTCAACCCGTCAGGTAGTTGTATATCCAGGAGATAAAGGTGGAGTCCAACCCCATCTTCTTAACCTAGTACTTGATGTCAGCTGGTCAGTACTTAAAAGCTAATAAAAGAAGATTTGGGATAATATTGCCAAAGGGCGGCTTGTAGGTTAAAAAAAAATGGAGGGCGCTAAGGAGAAATCCTGAAGAGAATGTATTTCTATAAGCTTGATTTATTTGGTGAGTTGATACGATAATTTAGTTAAACTGCTACTCGTTACCTCAAGAATCAAGACCCATTTTATTATCCTGTATACTCCTTCTCTGGTATGTGCCAATGTATTTTACCTAAGATTTTGCAATAACAGTGTATATCAGTGTATATCTCCTTGAAACGCTGAGTTATGATCATTGCCATTTAAGTGATGAGGTAAGTAATTACCTTGTTTATTTGTAACTTTTTATATGACATCCTTGAACTCCTTTTTTTTCAGGAGCATTTGACTATTCTTTTATGACAGCTGTAAATAGTGTACAAGTTTCAATAAGACTTGATGTGATTACAGAATGAAGGCATTCCTTGGTCCTTTGGAACAACTACTATTTGCTACATTTATTTAATCCTATTCTTGGTCAAAGTCTTCCCAATCATATTGCACTTCAGAAATTAAAATATGACCTCCAAGAACCTTTTCACTTTTATAGAAAACGTATGTGAATTCCCAGTACTTGCTCTTTCATGCCCCGCTGCTAGAAAACCATGGTTTCCTGCTCTTGTATTTTGTTTATAGATCAAACAAGAATTTATCCAAGGAATTCTGCTTGGAGCAAACTTTCTAACATTCAACTCTCCCAGATGGAACTACTGAGTGGTGAGAGACTGCATGCACTTCAGTTCCAAATGGAAGTACTTCTAAAGTCCTTTTTCTATAACAGGGGCTCATGACTCCTGGGGGGGTTGGAGGACTTAGGGACTTGGTGCGATTTAGCCCTCTAGATCAATGCTGTCGATCAAATTTGCATCTGGATTTATCTTATTTTCCAATAACTTGTCAGTATCTGTCCTATACCTTGTCGAATCTATGTGATTATTAATTGTTGTGAGAGCACTTATTTATATCACCATCCAGTCAGATAGTATGCATCAGATTTCAACCACCCTCTGGGTGAAAAATATTTTTCTTAGATCGCCTCTGAACCATCATCTCATATCTCCCCTCCAAGTGATGCAGGGCATAGACTTGGACAATCTCCACTCTTCCTGGGGGGAAAAATCGGGAATCTTTCAATTGGCAACTCTGTAGAAATACCTTCACCACATTGACTGCAGAAATCTAAGATGGCAGCTCAGGACAACTAGCAATGGGGAACTTCCAATGATGCTTAAGTGCCAAGAATGTAAGAAAAATAAACAGATTGTCCTGGACTTTGGAATATGCTAGACTCTATTCTTAGTCAGCAGCTCCATGCATTGGAAGATCAAGCACTCTTAATGAGTATTATTGACAGCAAGAAGTGTGTTAAAGGCTTGTTACTGATCCTCATTCTTTTTGTTCATTTGTTTTAACAGGAATGAAGAATGAAAGCTGTCAGTTCTTGTAATGCCAGTTGTAAGATGAAGGCTTCTGCCAACTACAGCAAGTTGGTAACTGAGATTTAAGGGAATCCACTGCTCATATGAGGAAAGATTGAAAAGACTAGGCTTGTATTCACTGTAGTTTAGAAGGATGAGGGGGGATCTTATAGAAACATATAAAATTATAAAAGGACTGGACAAGCTAGATGCAGGAAAATGTTCCCATTGTTGGGCGAGTCCAAAACCAGGGGCCACAGTCTTAGAATAAGGGGAAGCCATTTAAGACTGAGGTGAGAAAAAACGTTTTCACCCAGAGAGTTGTGAATTTATGGAATTCCCTGCCACAGAGGGCAGTGGAGGCCAAATCACTGGATGGATTTAAGAGAGAGTTAAATGGAGCTCTAGGGGCTAGTGGAATCAAGGGATATGGGGAGAAGACAGGCACGGGTTATTGATTGGGGACAATCAGCCATGATCACAATGAATGGCAGTGCTGGCTCGAAGGGCCGAATGGCCTCCTCCTGTACCTATTTTCCATGTTTCTATGTTTCTATCTTACACAGAATTGAAGGCCATTGCAGAGCACAATTGTAATCCATGCCTTTCCAGGGCCAAGTTGTTGCCAACTCTGATTTGTTCTGTACTTTTTCATACCTCTACTTTCCCTCTACCCTGACTCCGAGTTTGAGAAAAGATCTCCACCCAAAATGTCCCCTATTCCTTTCCTTCAGAGACGCTGCCTGATCCGCAGAGTTAGTACAGCAATTTGTGTCTTTCTTTTTACAAATCCTATTTGATGGTGGGATGAACAACTCAAGAACAAGATTGATGTAAAATCATCAAAGTTAGAGAACTGGGGAGCAAACCAACAAGTCATCCCGGTCAGTTAACAGGTTAAAAGACCACAGGTAGATTTCATATCTGTGAAAATGAGTAGGAGACGTCTCAATGAAGAAGAGGGTTATCACATGGGTGAGTTAATTTGTGGTTTGTTGAGTAAAGAAAGAAAGTTCATTGCAGCATTAATCACAGTATGAAACCTTGTGCAGACATATATATATATATATGTCTGCACCACCTCAGTGTCAGCCCCTGCAGCGTTGACCTGCTGAAGGGGGAGCTTGGACCTGCCAAAGTTAACCACCATCTCTTTAGTCTTAGTTGTGTTCAGGATGAGACAGTTCTCTTTACTCCAGGCACAGAAGGCACTGGTCAAGTTCCTGTATTCCTCCTCATGCCCGTTCCTTACACATGCCACAATCGCTGTGTCATCTGAATATTTCTGTACGTGGCATGTGTCAGACATAATTAAAGTCTGCAGTATACAGGGTGAAGAGGAACGGGGCCAGAACCGTTCCCTGTGGGGCTCCAACATTGCACACCACTGTGCCAGAGACACAGTCCCCCAGCTTAACAAACTGTGGTCAACCCGTCAGGTAGTTGTATATCCAGGAGATAAAGGTGGAATCCTACCCCATCTTCTTAACCTAGTACTTGATGTCAGCTGGTCAGTACTTAAAAGCTAATAAAAGAAGAATTGGGATAATATTGCCAAAGGGCGGCTTGTAGGTTAAAAAAAATGGAGGGCGCCAAGGAGAAATCCTGAAGAAAACCTTGTGACAGACTGGAAGAGTTAGGTAAATCTGTCTGCAGTAGACAATCAGTTAAAAAGGTAAATGAGAGAGAATTGTTTGGTTTTTAACATTCTCCTGCAATGAAGGAAGAAATCTTGTGTTTGTGCGTGGTTTTACATCAGCCCTCACCAAATGACCAGTCCACCAACTGGCAGTGCATTTGAAAGGAAAATGTACAATCTTTACCGAAGGCAGTTAACCTACAAACCTGTACGGGATCCCACCACCACTCACATCTTCCCATCTCCATCCCTTTCCGCCTTTCGCAGAGACCGTTCCCTCCGCAACTCCCTGGTTAACTCATCCCTTCCCACCAAAGCCACCCCCTCCCCAGGTACTTTCCCCTACAACACCTGTACCTATACCTCGTCTCTGTCCGTCAGCCCTTTCAGGTTAGGCAGAGGTTCACTTGCACCTCCTCCAACCTCGTCTACTGCATCCTTTGTTCAAGATGTGGAATCTTATACATCGGCGAGACCAAACGTAGACTGGGCGATCGTTTCGCTGAACACCTTCGCTCAGTCCGCCTAGGCTCCACCGCTGCGCCACAGATCCAGCATTTCTTTTCTCCAGAGCACGCTGAGGAATCCCCTTCAGCCACAGCTCGACTGAATATTTGTCAAAGGTGTGGATTCTGCAGGAGAAGGCACCATCTAACCAAATGGAACGCCCCTTAACAACATGGCTAGACCATCTTCTGCAAGGCTAGATCCTCGGTACATTGTACTGTCAGGAAGAAAAGAAATAAAACACAAGAACCTTGTTCGAATCTGGCCAATTCCGGAATCATTGCCCTGGCTGAAACCAACAGGATGTTTCCCTCAGCCCGAACCAGTCTGAAGAGGGTCTTGACCCAAAACATCACCCGTTCCTTCTTTCCAGAGATGCTGCCTCTCCCGCTGAGTTACTCCAGCATTTTTGTGTCTATCTTAGGAAGAAAATTGCCGTTGGAAGCTTCGTAGTCTCCAGAGTTCAGCTGCTTACTGTTCCAGCCAGCTGACGCATGATGTGCATAAGAAAATCTTTTCATAACAATCGCCCGTCTCTATTGTCATTCCTCCTACCCATATAACAGAAATTATGGATCATTTACATAAATCTGCATAAAACATGTTAATCGCATACAGTGAGAACTCAACAGGTGCAGAGCACAGATCCATCTCAATAACTCACAGTGGGACAGTAAAAACTGCAGCCCTTTGTTATTGCACTTTCTAATAAACATAAGTGATGCTTGGATGAGCCATGATTTATATCTTCCATTTCATAACCTACACCAGCAAAATCACAGAGCAACCAATAAATATCAATTATTGTCATTTAAACACAGAGCTTTATGTTTAATTTATCAAAAGAGATGTTTACCAATGCCTCAACAAAATATGATATCCCTTTATGGGCAACACCAGCTTCCAAATGAACACTGGCAATAAAAACACGGGTTAGGATAATGGTTAATATCGTGGCTGAGTCAGAATCTAATACATGCCCAGTGGATCAGATACACTTAAGTATTTTGCACTCACAAATTAACAGATATCTGGAGACGGGTGCAGGGATGAGAGAAGGGAAATCAGTTTGCTGCCTGTCTGAATATTTTACAACTGCATGTACATTAAAAAAATTATTGTGTTAACATCTTAGCCAGTTGCTGTCACTTGGATTTCACGTGGATTCTGATTTCGAGACAGGCACTCATTTTCGAAAAGAGATATTAAAATTTGGTTGATAAATCTGTTTTTATAAAAGGCTGTAGTTCAGAATTATTTTTCCTAACTTATTTGTAAAGGCTGATAGAACGTCAATATTGCATAAATGGAGAAAGATTTTACATAAACAGTAAAGGGGCAGTACCGGGCGGCACAGTGATGCAGCGGTAGAGTTGCTGCCTTACAACGCCAGAGACTTGGGTTCGATTCTGACTACGAGTGCTGACTGTACGGAGTTTGTACTTTCTCCCCGTGACCTCATGAGTTTTCCCCGGGTTCTCCGGTTTCCTTCCACACTCCAAAGATGTACAGGTTTGGAGGTTAATTTGGCATCGACAAAACTGGTAAATTGTCCCTAATGTGTATGATTATGCTAGTGTACGGGGATCGCTGGTTGACATGGACATGGTGGGCTGAAGGGCCTGATTCCGCACTGTATCTCCAAACTAAACCAATAATGGGACAGTAATATAAATGTAAGGATTGTACAAAATCCCTTGTCAGTACAAAGCCTAAATTAAAAACCTTCTGCTTGTCAGTGCAGAAATTATAATACAGATGAATCAAAACAAAACATTAAGTTTGATGGCAAGTAGTTCTTCACAGGTTCCATGCTTGGCAAGTGTGTTATGTAGTCCTATCTCAGGAAGAGTCGTAAAGTCTGTCTACATGAATGGAGCTGGGCAGTTACATAGTGGTTTGTGACCCTGATATCCAGAAATTGACCAAACGTTTCATATCCTAAGATGTCCAGACAGAACCAAAGGCTCAGCAACTATAAACGCTGCAATTGTTAAGTTTTAGTAATTGACCCTCTTTAGTTTCTGAGTATCGTCAAATCTACAGTGTTCTTAATACTATAATAACTGGTTACAAATAACTGGTTTCAAACTCAAACCCTCTAGATACACTCACAGTCAGAAGCTATTGAGATGAAAAATTTAAAAAACACTGTTTTCTCACCACTGATGGTACGAGGTTTATTTAGTGACTCAGGGTACAGGTTAAATATGAAATTCCCTCCTACACTCTAAAAACAGACAAAAAGCTCCTGTAAATGGAAACTCCACTGTGCACCTGTAGGACTGGTTTGTTTCACATATGGCACTTCCTGTTGATATGTTAACTCATGTCAGCTAAAGAACACAGATTGGGAAGTTTAGAAATGTGTGTTTTTCCATCTAAAGTGTAATCCCATAGTAAATGTACATTTAATTGAAACAGTTTTCCACCAAAACTCAATTGCAATATAACTCCACTGTTATTACTGAAAATGCTTTGGTGATTCCAAATTGTGACTTGGTAAGCTTAAATAAATTGTATAAAACGTGTCACAGTCAAAAGAAGGGGACAGAATTGAAATTCCTATTGTTATTTTAGAGATACAGCACAGCCATATGCCCTTTGGCCCACCGAGTCCACACCAACCAGCAATCCACGCACATTAACACACACAGGGACAATTTTACATTCATACCAAGCCAATTAAGCTACAAACCTGTACGTCTTTGGAGAGTGGGAGGAAACCGAAGATTTCGGAGAAAGTCCACGAGGGGAGAACGTACAAACTCCGTACCGACAGCACCCATAGTCAGCATCGAACCCGGGTCTCTGGCACTGTAGGCGCTGTAAGGCAGCAACTCTACCACCGCCCAAGTCAGAACAGGAGAGAATGGTGCATAAAATTCAGTGTTAAATCTAAAGGGAAGCTATTTATGACCAGAAGGTTTCCCCTTATAGTGAAGACAATGTCTCCACAATGAAGACAACTTTGTCAGGAAGACCAACTCATGCTTCATCTGATTGGGTGTTGTGTACAGGCCACCTAGCAGTAGTAGTGAAGTTGGGGATGGCATCAAACAGGAAATTAGAAATGCGTGCAACAAAGGCAAAACAGTTATAATGGGTGACTTCAATCTACATATAGATTGGGTGAATCAAATTGGCAGGCGTGCTAAGGAAGAGGATTTCTTGGAATGTATGAGGGATAGTTATCTAAACGAACATCTATAGGAACCAACGAGAGAGCAGGCTATTCTAGACTGGGTATTGAGTAATGAGGAAGGGTTAGTTAGCAGACTTGTGCGTGCCCCCTTGGGCAAGAGTGACCATAATATGGTTGAGTTCTTCATTAGGATGGAGAGTGACATTGTTAATTCAGAAACAACGGTTCTGAACTTAAAGAAAGGTAACTTTGAGGGTATGAGATGTGAATTGGCCAAGATTGACTGGCAATTAGTTCTAAAAGGGTTGACGGTGGATATGCAATGGAAGGCATTTAAAGACTGCATGGATGAACTACAAAAAATGTTCATCCCAGTTTGGCAAAAGAATAAATCAGGGAAGGTAGTGCATCCGTGGATAACAAGGGAAATCAGGGATAGTATCAAAGCAAAAGATGATGCGTACAAATTAGCCAGAAAAAGCAACATACCATAGGACTGGGAGAAATTCAGAGACCAGCAGAGGAGGACAAAGGGCTTAATTAGGAAAGGGAAAATAGATTATGAAAGGAAACTGGCAGGGAACATAAAAACTGACTGCAAAAGTGTTTATAGATATGTGAAGAGAAAGAGATTAGTTAAAACAAATGTAGGTCCCTTGCAGTCAGAAACAGGTGAATTGATCATGGGGAACAAGGATATGGCGGACCAATTGAATAACTACTTTGGTTCCGTCTTCACTAAGGAAGACATAAATAATCTGCCGGAAATAGCAGGGGGCCGCGGGTCAAAGGAGATGGAGGAACTGAGTGAAATCCAGGTTAGTCGGGAAGTGGTGTTGGGTAAATTGAATGGATTAAAGGCCGTTAAATCACCAGGGCCAGATAGGTTGCATCCCAGAGTACTTAAGGAAGTAGCTCCAGAAATAGTGGATGCATTAGTGATAATTTTTCAAAACTCTTTAGATTCTGGAGTAGTTCCTGAGGATTGGAGGGTAGCAAACGTAACCCCACTTTTTCAGGAGAGAGAAAACGGGGAATTACAGACCAGTTAGTCTAACATCGGTAGTGGGGAAACTGCTAGAGTCAGTTATTAAAGATGGGATAGCAGCACATTTGGAAAGTGGTGAAATCATTGGACAAAGTCAGCATGGATTTACGAAAGGTAAATCGTGTCTGACGAATCTTATAGAATTTTTCGAGGATGTAACTAGTAGAGTGGATAGGGGAGAACCAGTGGATGTGTTGTATCTGGACTTTCAGAAGGCTTTCGACAAGGTACCACATAAGAGATTAGGATACAAACTTAAATCACACGGTATTGGGGGTTCAGTATTGATGTGGATAGAGAACTGGCTGGCAAACAGGAAGCAAAGAGTAGGAGTAAACGGGTCCTTTTCACAATGGCAGGCAGTGACTAGTGGGGTACCGCAAGGCTCAGTGCTGGGACCCCAGCTATTTACAATTTATATTAATGATCTGGACGAGGGAATTGAAAGCAACATCTCCATGTTTGCGGATGACACTAAGCTGGGGGGCAGTGTTAGCTGTGAGGAGGATGCTAGGAGACTGCAAGGTGACTTGGATAGGCTGGGTGAGTGGGCAAATGTTTGGCAGATGCAGTATAATGTGGATAAATGTGAGGTTATCCACTTTGGTGGCAAAAACGGGAAGGCAGACTATTATCTAATTGGTGGCCGATTAGGAAATGGGGAGATGCAGCGAGACCTGGGTGTCATGGTACACCAGTCATTGAAAGTAGGCATGCAGGTGCAGCAGGCAGTGAAGAAAGCGAATGGTATGTTGGCCTTCATCGCAAGAGGATTTGAGTATAGGAGCAGGGAGGTTCTACTGCAGTTGTACAGGGTCTTGGTGAGACCACACCTGGAGTATTGCGTACAGTTTTGGTCTCCAAATCTGAGGAAGGACATTATAGCCATAGAGGGAGTGCAGAGAAGGTTCACCAGACTGATTCCTGGGATGTCAGGACTTTCATATGAAGAAAGACTGGATAGACTTGGCTTATACTCGCTAGAATTTAGGAGATTGAGAGGGGATCTTATAGAAACGTACAAAATTCTTATGGGGTTGGACAGGCTAGATGCAGGAAGATTGTTCCCGATGTTGGGGAAGTCCAGGACAAGGGGTCACAGCTTAAGGATAAGGGGGAAATCCTTTAAGACCGAGATGAGGAAAAACGTTTTCACACAGAGAGTGGTGAATCTCTGGAACTCTCTGCCACAGAGGGTAGTTGAGGCCAGTTCATTGGCTATATTTAAGAGGGAGTTAGATGTGGCCCTTGTGGCTAAAGGGATCAGGGGGTATGGAGAGAAGGCAGGTACGGGATACTGAGTTGGATGATCAGCCATGATCATATTGAATGGCGGTGCAGGCTCGAAGGGCCGAATGGCCTACTCCTGCACCTATTTTCTATGTATCTATGTATCTATGATTGCCTGTGGATTGACCACCATGATGGTGACATGTGGGGCTCTGTAGCATAGAACCAGAGGGAGAAATGGACTAGTATTATTGTGTCAGTTGTAACATTAAAGCTGCTAGAATTTCTCAACCACAGAAATATGAATATCATCACGAATAAGAGATTCTGGCCGCTTCCTGTTTATCAAATCCCTCGTCAGGACGTCTGCGCAGTCAGTGGTAATTCAATTACAACTCTGTGGCAAACATAGACAGACAGCGGAAGCCAATTATAATCAGAGTTCTCTAAGACTGAAGTGAAACAGACACTGTGCTGGAAGAATACAAATCATAACGTTGATCTAAGCCATCACACTTCATCTATGTGTGAGCTGATCAAAGCGCAAGCTGCTGATTGTCTGGATTTGTTCTGTCTCCTACCAGGCACATTAAATAGACATGTTTAGATGGCATTGTTGCCCCAGTTCTGTCATCTCTTTTTGCCATGCACCTGTTGCCTGGAAGTGCAATATGCTGCCCCATGCGCCATGTTCTCACATTCCACCCCATCAGCCGTTGCATACAGCATACAATCCAACACTTTCATCACCTCCAACGGGATCCCACTACTGGCCACATCTTCCCATCTCCCCCCCTTTCTGCTTTCCGGAGAGACAGATACCTCCACAACTCCCTGGTCAACGCGTTCCTTCCCACCCAAACCACCCCCTCCCCAGGTACTTTCTCCTGCATCCGCAGGAGATGCAACACCTGTCCCTTTACCTCCCACCTCGACTCCATCCAAGAACCCCAACAGTCTTTTCAGGTAAGGCAGAGGTTCACTTGCACCTCCTCCAACCTCATCTACTGTGTCCGCTGTTCCAGGTGTCAACTTCTGTACATCGGCAAAACCAAGCGCAGGCTCGGCAATCGTTTCGCTGAACACCTCCGCTCAGTCCGCCTTAACCTACCTGATCTCCTGGTTGCTCAGCACTTTACCTCCCCCTCCCATTCTGATCTTTCTGACCTGGTCCTCCTCCATTGTCAGAGTGAGGCCCAGCACAAATTGGAGGAACAGCACCTCATATTTTGCTTGGGTAGCTTACACCCCAGCAGTATGAACATTGACTTCTCTAACTTCAAATAGCCCTTGCTTTCCCTCTCTCTCCATCCTCTTCCCCCTTCTCCCACGTCTTACTGTCTCCGACTACATTCTATCTCTGTCCCGCCCACTCCCCTGAAATCAGTCTGAAGAAGGGTCTCGACCTGAAACGTCGCCCATTCCTTCTCTCCAGAGATGCTGCCTGTCCCGCTGTTACTCCAGCATTCTGTTGTCTGTCAAATCCTTTGTCATTTTCTGGTGTGGTAGGCACTGCCAGAGATGGCAAAATGTTCTCTGGGCAAGAGTGAAATTTATTACTCTGGGCAAGAGTGACATATATTAACGTGCCAATACTGAACAGAGTCATCAGTACATAATGTTGCCAGGAAAAAAGGAAAATCCAACCATGATTAACTATTGATCTGTTCATACGTCCTGAATCAATAAGGATGTTAGCGACAACAGTGGGAGACTACCTGAGCCTTTAAGATTGTTAATAGAGCCGCAACCAATCTCACCTTTCAGGACTGTCATAAACTTAGATGTCCTGAAACCAGTCTCACTAGCAGCTTCTCACAAAAAGATGATTGAGTTGATCCCAAAAAATGTATTAGGATTAGTAGCAAGTCAGTTGGACTGGTACAATTCTGCTACCACTGCAGTGGATAATTTCAACTCATGTATGCATAGCAGAGGGAAAAAAAGGAATAGAATATTATGCACAGACGCAGATGTGTGCGCACACACGCTGCCACACACATGTGCACACACACCTTTGTGAATGTGGCAGAAGTTGCTGCAACCAGTTGTTAAAATTATATGCTACATGAAGCATAAAGACCAATAATTTATATTAGTACCATTACGTTACTGAGAAGGTAAAAATGATCACTGTATTACTAAGTTGGTGCTACATGGCAAGGCACCTTTCCTGTTATCTTTCAATTTCTCTTAAAAGCAAAATCCCTTTTCCAATTATTTTAACCAGTTCAACTGGAAAAGTGTGTTGCACGATACAAGTCGTAAAGTCACAAAAGTTCCAAGTTTTACCTCCATTAGAGTTAGCCTTTGGCAGACTCATGTGGAGAAGGTCCACAACTAATGATGGCATTTTGATCATATCTGCATGGTGATAAAACAACTGAGGCCTCCAGAATGAACAGCACATCAATACCAAATATTTCGACTTACCTAAAAAAAACAAATAATACAGGACACATAATGCTGTTGTAACTCAATGCGTCTGGCAGCATCTCTGAGGAACATGGATTGGTGACATTTCTGGTCAGGACCCTTCTTCAGGCTGATTGTGTTGGGCGGGGGTGCGGGAGAAAGCTGGAGGAGGATAGGACTGGCGAGTGATAGGTGGATACAGGTAAGGTGGATATTTGATAGGCAGATCGTTGGACGAGGCCAGAGATTAAAAGACAAAAGGGGCGAGGCAAGGATAGAAGAGTTGCTAATTGTGAAGCCAGTGGAAAAAATATAAATAGAAGGGAGGGGGGGGAAGGAGAGAAATGATTGTAGTAGGAATAGAAAGCTAGTAGATTATAAACTTTCCCTTTTCCTCTTTCTTTCAATCCACTCCACAGTACATTTCCTCCATACCTTTGTAATTGCCCTAATGCAGGTGGAGGACAATAGTTTCAAATCCAGGATGTTTTCCCTCAGTCTACAGATACATTGTCACAACCTCAAGAACACAAGATAGCAGGAGCAGGAATATTCCTCAGGGCTCCTCAAACCTGCCCCACCATTCAACACGACCATGGCTGATCCACACAGGCCGCAGTTCTTCCTCAATGATTTAACAATGTTTTATTGTTACGTTTACCTACGGACAATGACATTCTTTGTTTTGCTTACAATCTGGTATAATCATATAGCAGACTTTACCTGGGCAGTACACAGAGTCACCATGTTTCTGGTGCCGATAATGTTTCAAAAGTTTCAAAAGTTCCTCGATGCCAATTTCCTAAAGCTCGCAATTTTACTTTTTTTAAATATAAACCTACTTACTTCTGCCTTGAATATTCTATTGATCCAGCTTCCTCTATCCCATCAAGGATTCTTGACCACAAGGTCTCTTATTAATGCTACTTTAACCAACTTTTATGCTCATAAAAGCAACTGAGTTTCTATTTGGCATCGTTTATTATGTCCACGATTCCTCAGTCTTCAGCTGTAATAATAATGTAATTGAAAAATCAATGAGGAAGTGGAAAATAAAGAATGGATCTGCAGTGCAAGACTGCGTTCAGTCCCTGTTTTAAAATGGGTGGCCTCAAAAGTTAAACATCAATGCCAGATGTTTGGACAAATACCTCTATCCCTAGCGGCAGCAGAAGATGTGGAGTCTATTCCATATCCTGGCAACATAGTCATGTCCATGGTACAAAAAGATGACTGATACCTGGCAGAGGCACTATAGGGTGCAAGCCAGATTAGCAAACCAATTGCACAAAGGGGCAAAATTCCAGAAGGGATTGACAGGATGAATGAAAGGACATTGCTACCATAGCAGATAAATTATTTTTTATTCAAATAATTCAAACTTTTCTTCCCTGCCCTCCTCCCCATTTGCTTATAGACAGACACTCTGAAATCCCTTTTGCCAGGTATCCATCATCCACCATTACTATGCAATGATTCCATCCCCATGATTTTGAATGGGGACACATTATCCACTATCACTTGGGATAAACTTATTCTCCCAAATGTTTAGCTGATAGCCTCAACTTGTAAGTGCTCACATTTTTTTAAACAGGGACAGGGCACAATCTGTGCACCACACAATCATTTCTTAACTTCTACCTCCCCATTGATTTCTCAATTAAGATATTATTACAGTTGAAGTCAAGAAAAGTGTACATAATAAATTCGCCCAAATAGAAATTCAGTCATTTTTAAGAGCATAAAAGAATATCTCCACCAAATGGCTGACGTGTGCAATAAATAAAGGCTGGAAATGCCATAAAAGCAAAACTGGCCCATTATGGATGCATTCTGGATCAATAAATATAGGCAGGTATTGTAATAGACAGAAAGAGAAATCATCAAGTATTGAAAGTCATGCAGTCATCACCTATAAAACCTGTTGTGATTACAGTTCTATGGATATGATTTACAATTGACTTTTATGAATCAATTATTATAAAAGACTGAAGCCAATTAGCTAGTGCAAATCAATAGTATCAAATTATACTGTGCTTTCACAGAACTAGATTATTTCATATTAACTTTAACTTCCTTCTCTGCCCCATCCGTTCCCAATTTTGTCAATATTATTTTGGCCATTATTATGTAGCTTTGAACTTCCCTTATCTGTTCCTCCAAAACTCCAACCATAAGGGCAGCACAGTGGTGCAACGGTAGAGCTGCTGCCTCACAGCCAGAGACCAGGTTCGATCCCGGCAATGGGCGCTGTCTGTATGGAGTTTGCACATTTTCCCCGAGACCGCGTGGGTTTTCTCTAGCTGCTGAGGTTTCCTGCCACATTCCAAAGACATGCAGGTTTGTAGGTTAATTGGCTTCTGTAAATTGCCCCTTGTGTGTAGGACGCAAAAGTGGGATAACAGAACTAGTGTACAGGTGATCGATGTTTGGCATGAACTCAGTGGGCCGAAGGGCCGGTATCCACGCTGTATCCCTTAAACGAAACTCCATCCTCACACCACCACCCTGCTCCAATCCCACCCCATCATATTGCTTCATGAAGCTATGACGTTCTGGTCCAGTTTTCATCAACGTTACCTTCCTCCTGCAACATATTAACTTTCAATACCTCGTTTTAGTTTTAAGTTTTAGTTTTAGAGATACAGCACGGAAACAGGCCCTTCGGCCCACCAGGTCTGCACCAACCAGCGATCCCCACATATTAATACTATATATCCTACACACATTAGGGACCATTTCTACATTTACCAAGCCAATAAACCTACAAACCTGCACGTCTTTGAAGTGTGGGAAGAAACCGAAGATCTTGGAGAAAACCCATGCAGTCACGGGGAGAACGTACAAACTCCGTACAGACAGCACCTGTAGTCAGGATCGAACTTGGGTCTCCGGTGCTGCAAGCACTGTAAGTCAGCAACTCTACCTATGTGCCACCGTGCTGCCCTTTTGTTTCCAGTTTTGTTAGTCATGTATTCATAAGTTCTCGAATAAAAATCAGAACACTGGAAGAACTCAGTAGTTCAAGCAACATCTGTAGATACCACAGATGCAAATCAACATTTTGGGTTACATCTTTTGCCTCCACACATGCTGCTTGACCTACTGAGTTCTTCAGCATTTTGGTTTTTGATCCAGATTCGAGTATCTGCAGTCCCTTTTGTCATCAATGACGTCTTGATTGCACCGCACCACACCCAACGCCCTCCCCCCACTACCCACACTCCCAAGCATCCCATAACGTTTTGTCATGTCTGACAATATCCTTCATCATAAACCTTGGGTCTTCAGAAGAGAGCAGGTAAGATCATCTCTGACCCCTCTCACCCTGGCCACAAACTCTTTCAAGCACTTCCCTCTGGGAGGCGACTCTGGTCTGTCAAAGCCGCCACAGCCAGACATAAAAACAACTTTTTTTCCATGAGCAGTAGTTCAACTCAACAGCCAAAAGTCTGTAGCCTCCTTTTGCTCTGGTATTTTATTTCATTCTTCACATGTTTAAATGATATTGTTTTATTTTTAATTGTCTACTGTGTATCATGTTGTTACTTGCGAGCAAAGCACCAAGGCAAATTCTTTGTATGTATACATATTTGGCTAATAAAATGTATTCAATTCAATTCACATTGATTTATCAATTTTGAGAGTACATGTTTCCAACTTGGATAGAATTTAATTGACTACCTTTATTTTTGTTCTTAGTTTGGTAAAACCCCTGTCTCACTGTGCGAGCTGACCCACGAGGTACCCTGAGTTTAAAACAAATTTAACTCGTGGTAATCACGTACAATTAACGTAGTGGGAACGTCGGAACTCGTGGACGCAACTTAGCGACTCTTGGCGCTAACGGCAGGTACCCGTGAAACTTGTTAACTCTTGAAAAAGTTCAAACATGTTTAAACTTTTCCACGAGTAAAATGTACTCTTGAGGTTAAAATTTGAAACATTTAAACTCGTTGTAAGAACGTAGTGGCCCGTGCGTTTACCTTTGTGACTCGTGAGTCTACCGTGGTAACTCTTTTTAGAAACAATAATCAGGGACAGAAATATCAGTTACTTGGATAAGTATGGATCAGTTAAGGAACACCAACATAGACTTTTTAAAGACAAATTCTGCTTAACAAAGTTAAGCAAGTTATTGATAAGGTGACAGAGTGGGTTGAAAAGAAAAAATTGCTTGAAGTTTATATATTGATTTTGTGTATTTGGGACTGAGCTCACAACCTTAAGACAAACCAGTATTGAGGAACAGCGTGAGAACATTTTATGACACTTCATGGCAGCCTAATCTGAGGTTTGCCAGTCACGTCCAGAAGCCATCTCTACCAGTGCTGTTGAAGAAGACAGGATTGTGTTCACCTCTCCTGCACCCCTGTTCCGTAGGACAACACCAACTCTTTCATTATGTGGATGTTAAAGGCTGGGTTTTATTCTCAAGCCATGATGCCAAATTCCCGATCTCTTTACTGAACTTTACTGAATCAAAGGGTTCTATATGAGGTGCTGCCTCAAAAAGGCAGCCAGCATTGTCATGGACCCACACTACCCTGGTCATGCTCTCATTTCATTCCTGCTGAGCAGAAGGTATAAGAATCTGAAAACCATGACCTCCAGGTTCAAGAACAGCTTCTTCCCAACAACCATCGGGCTCTTGAACGCTACAAATGCTAACTAAACTATGAACTACAAACTGCCTTGGCTGCACTAAGGACTTTGGGATTTTTGCAATAATACTGGATTTTTTAATATATATTTTCTTTGTTTAGTATATTATTTATGAGTATTGTGTTTACTGGCCTGTTTTGCTGCTGCAAGTGGGAACTCTTTAACAGCGGGCAGGCAGCATCTCTGGAGAGAAGGAATGGGTGATGGGATGACATTTCCAAATTGGGGGGGGTGAGGGGGGGGTGGAGGAGGGAGGGTGGAGAGTGGAGGGAGAGGAGGGGGAGACAGATGGGGGTGTCTTCATTCACTGGCTGCGGGTGCCTGTCACTGAAACAGGTAGGTGAGATTTCACATCCACCTTGTTATTCTTCAGCTCATTAAAGAGCTCAGGTGAAATTCTGATGACATTTTTAAATGCAGATTTATCCTCTTCGCACAGCACATTAAGCAGCTTTTCATACTGTCCAAGAGAGATCTCCTTTGAAACGGGGGCTTCACCCACTGAGACCTCTTCTTAATTTTCCTCTTTACTCTCTCTCTTCTGCCTTCATTACACAAGTGTCCTTGCATCACATAAAGGGCTGCTGCATACAGCACTTGAACAAAAAACATCACCATCCTGGACTCCAATAGCCTTCTTGCAGACATTTTTTCCAAATGAGCCAATTTAAACAAGGCAGGCTTTTTATAGTATGTTAAAAAAAAGCATGACATCATTCTTTTAACATGTGATGATTTTTCAACATGTCGGTATACATTGTTGCCTCAAGATTAACGGGAGAGGAACTTGGTACACTCGGGAGACGAACTTGGAACATCGCAGAAATGAGAAGTAAACGGCAAACTTAGACATACCCGTGGGAACTCGGTTAAACTCTTGATCATAAACTTGGAGTCTCGTATGCAACCACGAGTCTTTCACTCGGGGTCACTCGTGGGTCAACTCGCACAGTGAGACAGGGCTTTAAATATGCTATACGTTGTTAAGAGCAGCAAAGCAGGCCACTTTGATCAAACACCCAACTATCCCGATTATTATATAATTAGTTACAATTAGCTCTCTAATAAGTTGAGCATTTTGGGCTATCTAAACTGTCTGCACTGAACAAAGTTCCACACTGCAGTAGGTGTTTACTCCTAACGGTAAAAGATAAGTAGTCAGACATCACACCCAACCCATTAAACACATGATGAAGTGAATCATTGGAATTAGTGTTGAACAATAATGGAGACATTGAAGTAAAGGAAGTCTGTAATGATGATGATTGCACAATGTCAATCTGTCCTATTCTAATTTGTTGCCAATTTTGTCTCCTCTCCTCGGGTTCATTATAAATAAGTTTAAAGATATTTCACACATTTCAATCTTCAAGTTTGTTTAAAAAATAATCACTTATGCTGACAGCATGGTAATTGACCTACCGAAGCTCAACCCTATTCAATGGTACTGCAGCCCTGGCCAATTGATCCAGCCAACTGCATGGCAGCCAAGCAAATCCAGAAAGGAATTGGATAGCTACCTCCATCCAAAGAAGCCAAGTATCCTGACTTTCATTGAACAGCCACTCCCTCACCAAACACATGGAGACATTGTCCTTCAATAGGTGTAGAAAGCTATGACATATACAAATCATAAAACAGCAAACAAATTTAACCATACTCACATTATCTAATTTCTAATTCACTTGTTACAATCATCCAGCACAGAAACGGGCCCTTTGGTCCAACATGTCTTTGCCGACAATGATGCTCTGCAAGTTAGGCCCATATCCCTCTAAACATTTCCAAATGTCTGTTAAATGTTGTTATTGCACCTGCTTCAACTGTTTCCTCAGGCAGCTTGTTCCATGAACCCACCATACTGTGTGTGATAAAGTTGCCCTGCAGGTTCCTGTCAATTCTTCCTCCTCTTAAACCTATTCTTGATTTCCGCAACATGGGGGAGAAGACAGAGTATTCACCTTATTAATTTCATTAATCATTCTATATCCCTCTGTCTCTTCAGCCTCATGTGGTCTAAGGAATAAAGCCCAACCTCTCTCTGTAGCCGAGGACCTTGAGTCCTGGCAACATCCTCATAAATCTTCTCTGCACTCTTTCCAACTTAATGGCATATTTGCTAAAACAGGGTGAACAAAACCGAACACTGTACTTCAAGTGCTGCCTCACCAACATCCTGTACAATAGTAACATAATTTTCAAACTTCTCTACTCAGTGGACTGACTGATGAAGTTTAACAAGCCAAAAGCCTTTTTCAATATCCTATCTACCTACAACACAATTTTCAGGGAATGATGTACTTGCACTCCTAGATCCTACCTGCCTCATGGCAGCTCATTTCATAAACCCATTACTCTTTGAGTGAAAAGGTTTCCCCTCCAGTTCCTATGAAATATTGCCCCCCTCACCTGAAGGACTTAGTTACCATGCCTCTTACACTAAGCGGTGAGAGGGCCAACAAAAAACGAAAGTCTACTTGATCTTGTTTTCATCCAGGGCAGTGGTGGTAGAGATGATTGGCACTGGGTCCTTGCACAGACAGTGTCCTATCTTTAAACTTTATACAAACTCCACTATGAAAATCAGAAAAAAAACTGCCAGTGCTTAAATCAGATAATGCTGGGAAACAGCAGATCAGATTGCATCTGTGGAAAGAGAAACAGTTTCACGACCTAATTCACAACCTTATTTACTCGTGGACATTTTTCAACAGGCTAGAAAAACGCCCCGACTTACTTGATGCCACGAGTACCTACGACTAGCATCACGACCTACCTACAACCTACCTACAACCTCCTACGAGGTCCTACGACCTCGTGACGACCATGCTGCGAGTATGAGTCAAGGGCAAACTCGGCAGAGGTCGTGAATAAGGTCGTGAAAGTGGGACAGGCCCTTCAGCGTTTCAGGTCAAAAACCTTTGATCAGAATATCCCTTATTCTGTGTGGCAGCAGCATCGTATAAAGTGGGATAGATTCAAAATCAATCCATTTATCAAAAGTTGACCACCCATGAGTTACTGTGGTCAGTCATCAGCAGAATTATATCCTACCTCAATTATTAACCTTCTGCCCAGGCATTTCTCTCACTGTACCACAACTATCAAGCTAAATACTTAACATTGACTCATCAAGCTGTGTTCCAGGGAAAGAACTAGACACCCTTAACAGTAGACGTAAATCAACTGGACACAGAGTGCTGGAGTAACTCAGCAGGTCAGGCAGCATCTCTGGAGAACATGCAAATCAACCGATGAGGCGTGGCACAAGGCCATAGTTCCTCAGATCAGAAGAGTGATCAGTCTGAGGCTCATTGGATGGTGCTCTGCTACCTACAGGAATTGGAATGAAAATGAATGGCAATGATGACATTAGCACAGGAACAGCTTATCAGGCTTCTGAACTGTCCTTCCAGAAGCCTGGGTACTGTCCAATTCACCTACATCATTCAATTGATCCAGCAAACGGCACTGCAACCAAACAAAGACACAACAATTAAATGTGTAGGAAGGATCAGCAGATGCTGGTTTACACCGAAGATAGACACAAAATGCTGGAGTAACTCAGCGGGTCAGGCAGCATCTCTGGAGAAAAAGAATAGGTGACGTTTCAGGTCGAGACCCTTCTTCAGACCCTTCTTCAGACAGACACCAATTATAATTGAAATAAATCCTTAGCTAAGTTAACAACTAACAGTTGATATCAATTGTCTGATCAAATAACATTAATATATATTGTCAGTAATAGATTTATCATTCAGTTTGTTTTGTATTTATGTTATAAGTGGTTTTCCATTAAGTTACCCACAGAGATGATGCAAATAGAATGAGATGAGATCGAGAGTAAGCAAAGCAGTTCTGGCACAAGGGAGCTTGCATTGAGGTTAGAGCAGGTTACACAAAGAGTGGTGAGTGTAAAGAACAAGCTGCCAGAGGAGTTAGGCGTGGCAGATGCTATCACAATATTTAAACAGGTACATGTATAGGATTGGTATAGAGGGAGATGGACCAAATGCAGTCAGGTGGGACTAGTGTAGATGGGGCAAACTGGTCGGCATGGGCAAGTTGTGACGAAGGGCCTCTTCCATGATGTATCTCTCTATGAGGTCATAGATCTCAGTGTTGATCGTTCAAACAGCATGATTTCAGGCAAAAGGGGTTCTATAAAACATGATTGTTCTTTGAGTAAATAAAACCGTCATTTTTCAGACCAGTGAGTTGGAAATCTGTTTACAGACAATTTGTCTTCATGTTGCACCATTGCAACATTATTTGGGAGAATTTGTGCCAAAGGAAGGTGGGTAAATAGGAATCCTTCAAAAAAATTAAAAGACAAATTTCCTATAGGACTCCCCTAAATGCCTGTAAAAGTACCTTTAAACGTTTAATGGTGTACTGCTTTTTATTTGAAGTTGTGAGAGTGAATTCAAGCCCTCGTGTGTGGAAATTGGTTATTTTTACCGCTTTTTGATGTGTTGAATTGCAGTTATATTTTACACTAACGCACAAATAGCTCCGCAGCAGAAAATCATTAAACTGGCCAAGGAGCCAACGTTAGGGTTTGCACTTGAAAGGCTGTGTTGACATGAGATCTCAGCAGCTTCTAACCAGGCCACAATCAACCAGGAAGCATCAATACATACGATGGCTGCCAAAGACGAGGCCGAGACTGTGGGGAAGAGGGAAACCTCTTTATGTTTCATGCAACTGGTAATTGATGCCATCAGAACCTGGGAGCAAATGGTTAAGTTTAAAGGCCTGAATACAATACCTCAGCACTGAGCAGCCACAGAGGTTTACCAGAAGGATGACTGGCTTAGGGGCTATTAGCTATGGGGAGAAGTTGGGCAAACGTTGATTGTTTTCTCTAGAATGCCAGATGGTATGGGGAGACCTGACAGAAGTATAGCAAATTACAAGAGGTATTGATAGGGCAGGGAGTCAGAACTTTTTTCCAGGACGGGAATATCAAATACTAAAGGGCCCTGCTTCAAGGTAACAGGGGGGAAGTTTAAAAGAGATGTGTGGGGCAAGGTTTTGAGTGCCTGGAACGCGCTGCCAGGGGTGGCATCACCAACATATCACCACCACCCCTGGTAATAGTGATCTGTGAAGCAGATACATTAATGGTATTTAAAAGACTATTGCATAAGCATGTGGATATGGAAGTGAATGGGGTTACGTATATGCAGGTAAGTAGATATGTAATGGGATCATGTTCGGCACAGACATTGTGGGCCAAGGGTCTGTTCTTGTGCTGAGGGTTATAAATCACGCCAGGTTCACTGCATCAACTGTGCACAGTCCAAGCAATATTTTAAAAAAGTATGTTTCCTTTAAACTTTACTTTAGAGATACAGTGTGAAACCAGGCTCTTCGGCCCACCGGGTCGGCGCCCACCAGCGATCACCCTATACACTAACATGATCCTACAGACTAAGGACAATTTACAATTTTTTTTACCAGAGCCAATTAAACTACAAACCTGTAGGTCTTTGGACCAGAACACCCAGAGAAAACCCACGCGGTCACGGGGAGAACGGACAAACTCCATACAGACAGCAGCCGTGGTCGGGATCGAACCCAGGTCTCTGGCGCTGTGAAGCAGCAACTCTACCACGGCGCCACCGTGCCACCCCACTCCTGCGTGTGTTCAGACTGGAGGACCAAGAGCAGTGCAATGGATCAGCATAGTACAGAGCAGTGATAACTGGGACAATAGACAATAGACAATAGGTGCAGGAGTGAGGCCATTCAGCCCTTCGAGCCAGCACCGCCATTCACTGTGATCATGGCTGATCATCCACAATCAGTACCCCGTTCCTGCCTTGTCCCCATATCCCTTGACTCCGCTATTTTCAAGAGCTCTATCTAACTCTCTCTTGAAAGCATCCAGAGAATCGGCCTCCACTGCCTTCAGAAGCAGAAAATTACACAGATTCACAACTCCCTGCGTGAAAACTTTTTTCCTCATCTCTTCTAAATGGCCAACACCTTATTCTTAAACTGTGACCCCTGGTTCTACACCAACCACACCCCCCCCCCCCTCTCCCTGTGAACTGTTCAAAAACGACCTGCCTGAGTACCCCAAAGTATCACCTTGCACGTATCAGGATTAACTTCCAGCAACCATTGATCTGCCCAGGTTACCACCAATCAATACCTTACTGTATGTAGCCTAAGACAATCCTTATGTGGCCTGAGTCTTATTCAACACCAACAAGCTTTCATTAGATTTTCCTGAATGGTTCTCTTAACAGCATTTTAAAGCAGGACATATGCAGATTTTTTTCCTCTCCTACTGAGTAGTGAGAACTGGGCCAAATGTGGTGCCCTGGTAGTTAACCCAGTTCAGATTAAGAACCAGCTGTCAGATTTTCAGGAGGTTTTTTTGGTTTCATGTTATGCCATGTGGTGAACTAATTCTTATTTCTGATCATCAAAGGCCAGCAATGCTGAATGGATATCTTTTGAGTTTTGTTGTAGAATTTCAGTCACTCCCCCATCTCTGAATGAACATGAATGAGGTCATTCATTCAGCTTTACCACGCTCCTAAAACTGTCTGTTCAAATAATGACAACATCACTATCTAAAAGAATAGGTCATTTGAAAGGCGAGTTGTGTAAATTTTGGCAATGTCATTTAAGTTGTTTGTTGAAGACTGTGAACCTTTGAACACAGTGATTTATTCGCGGTGCCATTAGAAAGCTGGAGGTTTAAATCAAGGAATGACATTAGGTCGTGACCTTCAAGCTACAATGGAAAACAATCACTAGACATGCTGATTAGAGGGGCTTCAATCCTACAGAACGTTGTAAAGAATGATATTTATTTCTCTCCCCTCACCTGGATAATGTTGATTCTTGAGGCTACAGTCCATCAGATTTCATGTCAGATTTACCAAGTTGCAGTGTCTTTTCTGCATTATATTCACAAGATATTTGATCTCAGTAATGTCACAACCCAGGCTACTGAAGCAAAAATGATTATCATGCTTGACTGATAAAACAGGACTGGGCTATGGATCTGGGAACATGAATTCTTGTACTTTGATCGGGAAATTTAAATTTAAAACAAGTAAATAAATCTGGAATAACAACCTAGCATCAGTTAATTGTAAACTTGACTTTCATATGAGCAAAATGCAAGTGTTGGAGGAACTCAGCAGACCCGGCTGCATCTGTGGAGGGCATGGATAGGTAACGTTTCAGGTTGAGATCCTTCTTTAGATTGATTGTAGTGAGGGGGGAAAGTTGGGAAAGAGGTGGGAGAGGTAGGATAGACAGAGCCTAACAAGTCACAGGTGGATACGGGGCGGCACAATGGTGCAGCAGTAGAGTTGCTACCATAAAGCACCAGAGATCCAGGTTTGATCCTGACTACGGATGCTGTCTGTATGGAATTTGCACGTTTTCTCTGTGACTGCATTCGTTATTTTCCAAGTGCTCCAGTTTCCTCTCATAGTCCAAAGACGCACGGGTTTGCAAGTTAATTGGCTTTGGTAAAATTGTAAATTGCCCTAGTGTGTAGATTAGTGTTAGTGTACAGGATGATTACTGGTCAGCGTGGATCAGGTAGGCTGAAGGTCCTGTTTCCACGCTGTATCTCCAATGTCTAAAGTCTAAAAGGTGAGGGGTTTGATTTTTTCAGGTGGGAGGAGTTAGTGTCAAAGGCTAAAGGTAAAAAGGAGACAAAAGCATGTCAGGTAATGAGAGGAGAGGAGTAAAATGTAAATCCGGCGGAAAGGCACTGCAGGTTGGGAGAGACGGGGGATAAAAAAAAAAGAGGGGCTCAGGGGTGGGAGATGAATGCACAAAGGGGGAGGGGGGGAGTGTAAGCCGACTGTAGGATTGGGGGGTAATGGGTGTGCAAGTGGATGGGGGGCACAAGTATGAGAGAGGGGGTGGGGGAATTTTACTTGAAATTAGAGAATTCAATATTCCTATCATTCGGTTGTAAGCTACCTAAATGAAATACGAGTTGCATGGATAGTTTAAAAGGAGATTATGGAGCAATTTATTTTGACACATCTGATCGTGTGCCCAGAACAGATTGCCAGGAGAGGTGGTGGAGGCAGATATGATAGAGGCATTTAAAAGACTTTTGGATAGACACATCAATATACAGGGAATGGAGGAATATGGATTATGTCTAGACTGATTAAAAATTAGTCTTGGAATCATGTACAATACCTTTACCCTGTATCTGTACACTGTGGGAACCTCAATTGCAATCATGTATAGTCTTTCCACTGGCAGGTTAGCATGTAACAAAATATTTTCACTGTACCTCGGTGCACGTGATAATAAACTAAAGTAAACATTGTAGGCCGAAGTGCTATAATGTTCTGTGTTCAATACTGTTCTACTAGTTTGTGCGTGGTGTCACACTGAAAATGGAGGAGGCCCACGACAGAAAGTCCAGCATGGGAATGGGAATGGGAAGGAGAGTTAAAATGGTAGGTAACCAGGAGTAATCCAGCAGGATTTTTATATTGTCATATGAACCTTTTTTGACCACTAATGCCCTTCAGAGCAGAAAGTGCTGGAAATATTCTAGAGTCACTTAGCTTCAGTAGCTTGGATCCTGACTATGGGTGCTTTTCTGTACAGAGTTTGTACATTCTCTCTGTGACCTGCGTCGGTTTTCTCAGAGATCTTCGGTTCCTCCCACACTTCAAAGATGTTCCAGAAGGAACTGAAGATGCTGGAAGGGTTTCGGCCCGGAACGTTGCCTATTTCCTTCGCTCCATAGATGCTGCCGCACCCGTTGAGTTTCTCCAGCATTTTTGTCACACTTCAAAGACGTACAGGTTTGTAGGATAATTGGCTTGGGTTAAATGCAAAATTGTCCCTATTGTCCCTCGTGTGTGTAAGGTAGTGTTAATGTGCAGGGACTCGGTGGAGCCAAAGGGCCTGTTTCCGTGGTGTATCTCTAAATTAAACTGGGATAAATGTTTTTTTCCCATTTCTGACAGTTAAAATTTGGTTCTGATGAAAGGTCATGGATCCAAAATGTTATTCCCATTTCTCTCCCCGCAGATGCTGCTTGACTTACCGATCATCTCCATCATTCCCAGTCCTCTACATAAGCCTGTTAAGGCTTTCAGTTCATGGGGAGCAGTAATGGATGGCTGATAACTGCTAGCATCCATGAATCCACACACAATCCATGAATATTCTAATTTAACATCATCCTCTCCACTTACCTACAATTTAAAAAAAATTGTGATACAAGTTGTTGCCTGAAGACTTTTTATTTTCTTACCCCACGGTGCTGGAAGTAAATGTCATGATCAATTATTGCGATAAGCGTTTGCATTGTAGACTCTTTCTTGAAACCTGGTCTATGAGCCAGGCTGACATAAAAGGGAAGTAGTTTAGGTTCACGTTCACTATAAATATAACGCAAATCAATGGGCCAAGAAGTCACTTTCACTTGATGCATTCTGGAGTCATAAAAGAACTGACTTCAGCAAAAGCAAACATATTGGCTTTGATTTTCCAAAATGCCCTATTGCTAATCAAGGTCTCAGTGAAATGGAAAACCACACGTGCAGTATCCTTATTCAAGAAAGGAGAGCGTCAGAAAACAGGAAATTACAGGTCCATTCCACTGCCGTACATTGATGGAAAAATGCTGAGGGTAGTATTTAGAAAATCAAAACACAATTAAACAGTGGCGCAGCAGTAGAGTTGCTGCCTAACAGCGCAGAGACCCAAATTAGAATCTGACTACAGTGCTGTCTGTATGGAGTTTGTTCGTTCTCCCTGTGACTGCGTGGGTTTTCGCCAAGTGCTCCAGTTTCCTCCCATATTCCAAAGGTGTACAGGTTTATAAGTGAATTGTCTTCATGTAAAACTTGTAAATTGTCCCTAGTGTGCTAATGTACTGGGAGATTGCTGGTCGGCGCGGACACCGTGTGCTGAAGGGTCCATTTCCACACTGAATCTCAACACTGAACTAAACTAAACCAGAGCCAGCCTGGTTTATTAGAGGGAAATTGTTAAAGTCAATCAGATTGTTCGAGGATAGAGAAGTGCTAGAACACTAATTAAATGCATTCTTATTTTCAGAAGGCATTCAATTAAATGACACAGCCAACTACACTACAGTACTGGGGAAACATGTTGGCTTGAATGGCAAATTGGTTAACTATCAACAAACAGAGGGTCAGGATAGATAGATAGCTTTCAGGTTGGCAAGCTGTCAATTGGGGTCCCACAGGATTCATTGCTAGAACCACAAAAAATTACAATTTATTTTTGATTTTGATGAAGGCACCAATATACGGTTTCCAAATTCACTAATAATGCAAAAGCAGGTGGAAAAGCAAGTTTTGAGGAGCACACAAAGAGCCTGCAGTAAGACTGAGCAGGTGGGCAAATACTTGACAGATGGAGTGAAGAATGCAAGTTTGTCCACTTTTATGGGAAGCTTAAGAAAGCACAACATTGTCTGTATAGAAAGAGACTAGAGGCTGCTGGGTATAAAGAGATTTAGTTGCATTCAACACATAACATTGAAAATCACTTGTGGCTATAACAAGTAATTAGGAAACCAAATGCAGTGTTGGTCTTTATTGCACATGGGTTCAAATATAACAGTTCGAAAGTCCTTTATTTCCCTGAACAAAGGAGCTTTTATACTACAGTCACAATTATTATCATAGCATTATACCAATCAAAACTGCTATTCATGCCGTTTGCAAACAACAACCATGAAATTGCAACATTGTAAGCCGTTTCCTGGACCCAAATGAGAGCCCATCAACACCCATCATTCTCCGAAGGCTTACAAAGCACCCATGGACTCATTGTGCATCTTCTTCAGAGACACAAGGTGCAAACATAAGCCCGGAAGAAGGGCAAGCAGTTGACTTGGGCAGAACTCTCGACTGCCATCAGCCTAGACCCATGAATGGCCACATTTGCCAGGCTCAGGAACAAACCTACAAGGGGATGCCCCGACCAACCCAATTGAGGAGCAAAAAATCTGAGAAGAATCCCCATTATACACTCAAACAGGTGTGCTGCAACCTATCACACTCTGTACCTAATTCCTATTCCTTATGACCTTATGCCTTAAGTACGCGGACAGACTTAAAAATCTATTACACATCACTGCACTGTGCAACCCTCTCCACCCCCTATCCCCGGTATAAAGAGGGAGGATTCCTGTATAGGGAGACCTTCAATAGCAAATTCTTGCTAACAAATGTACAGGACTTGGTAAAACTGCACCTGCAGCTCCATGTCCTATTTTGGTCTCAATGTTTAAGGAATGATATACTTATCTTCAAAGCAGCACAGTGAAGGTCCAAAAAGATGAAGTGATGCAACGAAATGGTTGAGCCAAGTTGAACTGGTTGGACCTATACTCTTTTGAGCCTGTAAAGCTGTTGCAAGTAAGAATCTTGTTGTTCCGGTTCACATCCAGTGCACATGACAAATAACACTCTCGACTTGATTCTTGAAGAGTGAGAGGTGAAAATGCTTTACTTCAATGGATCGCTGATAGCTCACCCTGGCAGGGTTCGTGAAGGTAAAAAAGTAAATTCTACTTTGCTCATTTGAGTGGAGCTTTTCACATCTGGAGTCCATTGTGGACGCCACTTGCATGGCAATGCTTCCATTGATCCTAACAGGCAGAAAGGACCTCCTTCCAGGCATGCATCTTGCTGATTGGAATACCAGGCTAATTTCATCGAGTCAGAGAAAGTGTGGAAGTTAGTCTTTTGGCCCACCATGAGAAATGTGAGCAGTTGCATTTTGATAAGTCTAAAGTTGGCAGGGCCTACGTAGTGAATAGTAGGGTTCTGGGAGTGGTGTAGAGCAGAGCAATCTTGGAGTTCAGGTGCATGGTTCCTTGAAGGTGGAGTCGCAGGTAGATAAGACTTTTGGCCTTCATCAGTCACAGTATTGAGTATAGAAGTTGAGTAAGCTGGGAGGATGAGGTGCGATCTTATTTTGGTGTATAAAATCATGAGGACCAGAGGACACAGGTTTAAGGTGAAGTGGGAAAGATGTAATAGGAATCTGAGGGGGTAATGTTTTCACACAAAGAAATACAAATATTTTACACATATTTTTGGTCCATTTCATTTCACAACTATTTTTTTTGACGGAGGTGCAATTAGGCACAGGTTCAGTAAACCTAAAGCGGATGAAATTGAATTGTCAGGCCGTTGTGTGTAAGACGGAACTGCAGATGCTGGTTTAAACTGAAGATAGACACAAAAAGCTGGAGTAACTCAGCGGGACAGGCAACATCAATGGAGAGAAGGAATGTCATTGTATTTAATAAGGACCATTGTTGGTTGTTCACATTGCACAAAATGGATTCTGGCTGTGAGAAGGTGCACTGATTAGATTGATGAGGGTGTGGGGGAACGGCTGTGAGCGGGGGGGGGGGGGACGACAGAGGAGGAGCCAGTGGGAGTACTTTGTATAGGAAGGAACTGCAGATGCTGGTTTATATCAATGATAAACACAAAATTCTGGAGTAACTCAGTGGGACAGGCAGCCGAGAGAGAAGGAATGGGTGACATTTCGGTTCGCTGCATAAGGGTCTCGACCCGAAACGTCACTGAAACCTTCTGCAGGGGTACTTTGTAACTTTGTCGGCCCTTTATGTGGCGACCATTTGCATACCTTGGATATGCAAGCAAAGAATTTCACTATGCCTTGTCACATGTGACAATAAAGTATTCCATTCCATTCCTGATTCATAACGTCATAAGGTCATAAGTGGTAGGAGTAGAACTAGGCCATTCAGCCCATCAAGTCTACTCAAGTTCAATCACGGGTAATCTATTTCTCCCTCCTAACCCCATTCTCATGCCTTCTCCCCATAACCTCTGACACCCGTACTAATCAAGAACCTGAATTCACACTTTGCCCAATGCCTGATTAGCTGCCTGACATAGGAAAGTTGATGTTAGCCATGTAAATCTCCTGCTGCAAAGAAGAATCATTTAAAACTTAGTACTAATCATATGGTATTCTTTTTATTTGGCTGCCTCCAAGAGATGAGAACCCAAAAAAGTGGGACATGTCAAGCCAGAATATAGACCACATAAACTTTCATGTCGTCTTTGCGCTGTGCACAAGGTAACCTCTTCATTAAGGATTTTGATTCATTTGGTGGTGTTGAATGTTGCGAAGTGCACAATTTCCTGCTGCTGTAATCGCAACCTGCTAATTTATCAGAGTTGACAGTAGTTTGAATTTAAATGATTGTACACAGACATTGAAGCACAGTCTATATTTGCAGCTTCTTCGGTTGATGTGTAACATTTGCTGCGAAGAGTACATCTTTCTTCAAGAGGTTTAAAAAACTTGGCCTTTGTTTGCTTCAAAGAATAGCGTCTCTATTATTTGCCCAGGGGCATTATCGAGGTCCACTGGCAGATGACCTCTCAAGTGCTCGACTCTTTGTCCCAATCAGTCCTTTATTCTTCTTCCCTCTGCTGAAAATGGTGCAATCTGCTATCCCCCCCCCTGCCCCGCCCCCCGCCCGAGCTAGAGCTTGATGGGAGGCCAGTGGCCTCACACACAAAAAAAAATCCATTGGCAGTGTATGCAGAGCATGTCCATCTTCCAATTATCACAAGAGAGACTCTGCATAAATTATTTGATAGTGTTATTAAAGCTGTCAGGAATAAATTGCTCCCTTTTGCTACAGCTGTCAAGAGGCTGAGATGTGCTTTGACACGCTGCGACGTTCAAAGACGGACAGAGAACCTCTCCCTCCTGCCAGGGCGTTGCCACAATGACTTCCAGACAGGCTTTTTGGAACTGATGTTATAAAAGAGCTGGAGGTATCACACACACACACCCCGCCTGCACACTGTGAAGTGTGGCAAGCCGGGGTCTGTTACCATCCATGTACACGCACACAAAGAAAGTTGTGGCAGCACTTAAGAAAGGGTTATAGTCATCTTTGAGCTGTCCAGCTGTAAAAACCTGTTACTGTTCCTTTGTCCTTGTTCACAAACAGAGCACGTAAAACAGAACAGACATTTAAAAATCTTAAAACGTGCCTTCAGAGCTGATTGATATTTTAATTAAAAGGCTGGGACATGTTTACACTTGAATATAATGGAAGGATTGAACAAATTTAGCTCCAAAGATTTCTTAGAAGGAATGAACCTACATTCAAGCACTGCTAATGAAATGGTTTTCTAGTCCCAATGAACTATTGCATTGAGATAAAGGAACTGTTTCTCCAGTCACCAGGTTTTAACAATGGTATAGTTATCCCTAAAGGGCCTGTCCCGCGAGCATGCGATTGCATGCGGCAAGCGCGACCTAACGTGGTCGCTTGAGCCGGTCCCACTTCGATCGCCGGAGCCGCATGGAGTTGTGCGGAGCTGGTCCCGACATCGCGCGGAGCTCCAAAAAACTGACACTGTTCAAAAATTCCGCGCGCCAACGGCCTGCCGGCCCGCAGCCGCCTTGATGCCGTACCCACCGCCTCGACGGGTGTGCGCAGCGTCTCGACTCCGTACGCAGCGTCTTGACGCCGTACGTCACGCACGTACTTCCCGCGGACTTCGCTCAAACTTCACATCAAGCACTCGACCTCCGCGTGGCCCCCGCTTCCGGTTTGGTCGCGCTCGCCACATGCAGTCGCATGCTGGTGGGACCGGCCCTGTACAGGGATCACTCGACCTCCGCGCGGCCCCCGCTTCGGGTTTGGTCGCGCTTGCCGCATGCAATCGCATGCTCGTGGGACAGGCCCTTAAGGCAGCACCTGCAGACATTTTATTTGCTTCCGTTACTCTCGCTGCTTGGAAAGGTGTCCGCCACAAAGGCTGGACCACTCCACACCCTGAGAAGGAAACCGGAGCATCTGCCTTGACAAGGCTATCAGGAAAGAGTTAAAGAGACCAACCTCGAGTATGCTAAACTTGCAATGAATTTGTCTTTGTGTTTTCACTGTTTTCAGTTATAGCCATCTATACTCAGATATCTCACAAAATTAACAATGATCTATGAACACAAATGTTCACCAGCAGCAAAGTAGGATTTTATAATTGCAAAATCCTAAAATGTTCTCCATTATAGACCAATTCTAAAACATTGTCAACTGAATATCTGTACTGAGATTAATATGACACGTGTAGGTTTTAATCTGAAAGAACCATCTTATTACTGAGAGAATTGGAGATATTTCTTTGTACATTGGTTCCCAGGTTTCAGAGATATTTTAATCATCAACCTGCTCAGACAATAGGTGGACAGAAAATATCTAAATCAACATCAAAATAAAAAGATGGAATTAAATTCCTCACACTTATAGAGACACATAGAATTAATAATAATGTGCATTTATATGCAATTTAAAAAAAATGTATGAGATAACCTTAACCTTGTTAACCTAGTACAATAAATGCTTCTTAGCAAAAACAAAAAACTCTCAGGTTCTCAGGGCCGTTTTTTCGTTTTTGTTCTTTGCTTTTGATGCAAACATGTACTGTACCATTTTACAAATGTGACAACGTGAGTGGAGAAAAAGAATTGGTTAATTGCATTGTGGATTTGAATTCCAAGTGATCAGTCTGAATTGCTTCAAAGTTTTCAAAGGTTTCAAAGCTCTTTTATTCTCACATGTACCAATTAAGGTACAGTGATAAGCGAATTACCATACAGCCATACTAAAAAAAAGCAACAAGACACACAACTACATAAAAGTTAACATAAATATCCACCACAGCAGATTCCCCACATTCCTCACTGATGGAAGGCAATAAAATCCCATCTTCTTCCTCTTTATTCTCCCGCGGTCGGAGCAGTCGAACCATCCATTGGGGGGGATCGGAGCTCCCACCGCCGGCGGTTGAAGCCCTCCCGTCGAAGCTCCCGCGGATTGGAGCTCCCGAAGTCGGTCTCTAACTAGATGCCGCGAGCACCACAATCTTAAAGTCCGCAGGCCCCTACGGTTGGAGCTCCAAGGTCGATCTCTGCCAAAGGAATTGTGTGCTCACTGTAATATATTGCAGTCTTTCTTCTCCTTCTTCTTAGGTTCTCCCTCAAGATAGAGGGTGATTTTACATAGAACATTACAGCACATGAATGTTCTTTGCCCTACAATGTCTGTGCCAAACATGGTCAAACTAACCTCCTCTGCCTGTACTTGATCTATATCCCTCCAGTCCCTGATATCTGTGTGCACGTCTAAACGCATCTTAAATGCCAGTATCAGACCTGCCCCCACCACCATCCCAGGCAGCAAATTTCCAGGTCTCACCACCATTTGTGTAAAATATTTGCCGTCAACATCCCCTTCAAATTTCCTCCTATGCCCTCTAGTCCTTGATATTTCCACCCATGGAAAAAGCTTTGACTGCCTCCCCTGTCCATGCCTCTCATAATTGTATGTACTTCTATCAGGTCCCCACTCAATGTTCACTGCTCCAGGAAAAAACTCTCCAAGTTTGTCCGACCTCTCCTTGTAGCTACTCCATGCCGACTGGTGACCAATGGCACTGTCCTACATACTGGGGACAATTTGCCGTTTTGCCGAGGCCAATTGGCCTGCAGACCTGTGCATCTTTGGAGTGTGGGGGAAAGCTGGAACACCCGGAGAAAACCCACGCAGGTCACGGGGAAAACATTCTACTGACTGGATCGCACGTGACAAAAGCTTTTCACTATACTTCGGTACACGTGACAATGAACTAAAAATGAAACTACTTTCCAAACCATATAACCATATAACCATTCTTGGTTCCAAACATGACATCAAATAAGCTCTGAACAATAACAGTCTATTATTATTATTGAACTATATCTGTTTATTTATTGTGTATATATGGTCTATAGACACACTGAACTTTTATCTTCTGTTCTGTGTTATGTTTACATATTCTGTTGTGCTGCAGCAAGTAAGAATTTCATTGTCCTATGTGGGACACATGACAATACAACTCTCCTGACTCTCGACTCTTTTCATTTTGTCCAGTTCTGTGTATTCTGAGGTGATGGATGAGAGCAATGGGTGAACCATAAACTCTGCAGAGATGGGACAGGATATCCTTGCTGGCGTGAGCATATTGATAATATGCAAGGTGGTTCACTCCCCCCCCCAACGTATGGTCTCAAGGTTTAAGTACCATTCCAAAGGCTTTTGGAGGTGGTCTTGGAGGGGAGGATGCTCCTCAAACTGCAGAGCATCTTAGACTATACAGCTCAATCCCTCCCATGACACACCAGTTAACCCGAGAAATACCTTCAGCAACAGACTGGTTCCACCAAGATGCAGCACAGAATGCCACAGGAGATCCAATCAATCAATCAATCAATCAATCAGATTTATTCATCACATACAGAATAATGTGCAGTGAAATGAACTTGCCAGCAGCGGTACAATCAAAAAAGAACACACAATACACAATTAAAATGTAACACAATCATCCACCACAGCATTCTTCACTGTGGTGGAAGGCACAAAGGTACAGTCAGTCCTCCTCCGTTGTTCCCCCATGGTCGGGGCCATAAACCTCCGCAGTCGCTGCTGCGGTCGGCCAGATGTACAGGCCCTCTCGTCTGAAAGGTAAGTCCCGAATCGGTGCTTCCCTATTAGGATGACGTAGGCCGCAGGCCGGCGGTCGGAGCTCTTCTCCAGGGATTCCCAGCGACGGATCCCGCTCCGGATGGTAAGTAAGTCCGTAATTCCCCGCCGCACCCACGGCTAGAAGCTCCGCAGTCTGCGGCTTCAAGATGTTGTAGGCCGCGAGCCGGCGGGTCGGAGCTTCTTCCCTGTGGCTAACAAACTGTACAACTCCTCCCCCTTCTGTCATGGGGTAGACTGACTCCCCTCCCCCTCCGCCCCCCCATCTTTGCACATCCCCAATCCTTTCCACTCATCACTTTAATTTCGTGTTTCATGTATCTTGTGTTTTATGACTGTTGGCAGATTAATTTCCTTCCTGGGGTAAAGAAAGTTCTATCATAATATCGTATCGTATCGTATTTTCACCGCATTGAATGGCCATGAGCCAGAGACTCCCCAGGAGTCACTAGGCGATTTTGCTGTTTTCACAAAGCCTTTGAACACACACGTGTCATTTCCTTTGTGCACTTGGAAATGACCATGTCATAACTACTCATTGGAGGGTCTTTGGATCAGTTTCAGGCCTCCACTTGGCAGGGCACTGATAAGATCAACATACTTCACTATCTGCAAGAAGTAAATATTAGTACAAGGTATACATTGGTGAATCTGTGAACGTATTCCCATAAATGGGTACCCAGACAATTTGCAATACAACTGGCTACCAGCCCCAATATTAAATTTGACATGTCATAAGAGGATAACCAGTACTTGCAATATTACTTGGGTAAGAAATCTAGTTAAATTCAATCACAACCTGCAACATTTACCTCCAAGAAGGGCAGAGGCAGCAAACAATGATAATTCCCCTCCAAGTTACACAGAATATACTACATTGACATTTGTTCAACATCGATAAGTTTCAATCCTATGGGATTGCCATCAAGAAGATGCCATCTTCAAGGGTACTTCGGAATGGGTGACCCTACAGCAATAATACACATCCTGACAAATGAATAAAGATAGCTAAAAGCCTAATAACTTTAAGGGTTAATAGAGTACCTGAACAGAAAATTAACTGTAAAACAGGTTGTCAGAGCTTTTCGGTGAACTACAGGATCAATGGCAGAGTTTAGGCCAAAGTTGCAGGCATGGTGAGAAGTCAATTGCCTTGAAGTGGCTTCCTCCAACACTGGCAGCATCTCTCTGGTTTAAAGAAAACTTTGATAGTTCTAGTAACAGTAGAAAAATGCAAGTAGGGTAGATGCAAGAAGTTGAATAACTGAGAGTAGCTTGGTGAGCAGGGGTAGAACAATGCAGGATAAGTTGTTTGTAACAACCTCTGACAAGTAAAACATCATAACTACCTGAAATGACACAAAGTATTGAAGTACTGTAACCCGATGGATTAGGATGCATCTCTGGACCCAAAACGTCAGCTATCCATGTTCTCCAGAGATGCTGCCAGACCCGCTGAGTTACTCCAGCACTTTGTGTCCTTTTGTATCAATCGGCACCTGGCGTTCCTTGTTTCTACATAACTGCTCCACTGTGAAAGAGCAGGGACAGTCCCTTGTTGACAGTGAGACATTTGTGATGAATAAGTGGCAAATAGTTTACCAACTTATTTAATAGACAATAGACAATAGATGCAGGAGTATTAATTTAAAGTACTAATTTCCTCATCTCCGTGGTAAATGGCTTACCCCTTATTCTTAAACTGTGGCCCCTGGTTCTGGACTCCCCCAACATCGGGAACATGTTTCCTGTCTGTCCAATCCCTTAATAATCTTATATGTTTTAATCTCATCCTTCTAAATTCCAGAGTATACAAGCCCAGCCGCTTGTGAAACATGTTCATTTGCTCCAATGATGTGAAACATGTTCATTTGCTCCAATGATGTGAAACATGTTCATTTGCTCCAATGGAGAAAGCCAAATCTTTTTTTTTCGTAATTACTTTTTTTTCCAATATCCTCTCTTCTACAGTACATTGCAACCACTGGTGGAGTGGAGTTTCTGATATTGTTCATGCAAAATCCTCAAATCCTAACCTCAGCCCCAACCATTGAGATTACCAGCAACTTTGTGATGGGCTCAGTTTTATGATCTCCCAAGTAACCAGAGCAGTCTCTGTTGGATGCTCCAGGATCAGATCAATTATGGTAATTTGCTTTTTCCAGCCTGAATTACACTGGGGATGAACTAAATCAGGTCGGAAATGGCAACATGTGGAAAAGAAAGATTGCACATGGAATTTAATCCTTTGCAGTTTACTTTATGTAAGATTTTTTGCAAATGGTGCCAGGTTCTTTGGAAACACAGGTCATGTTGCAGGCGTGAAGCTTTAGAGGAAGAATTTGGGGATTTTCTTTTAAAAGATTTTTTTTGTAATGAAATCCCGTCCGCAAAAATGTGGAATATTAATGCCAATGCTTCCTTCTTTAGATATATCACTTCTATCCAGAGATGCTGCCTGTTCAGCATTTTGTGTCTATATTAGGGTAAATATAGACCTTCCTACAACCTTCCTTATTTAGAAGCAGTCGCAATTTAATGGAAAAAAACAACCAAGGCACTTCTTCCTGGAAGGCTGCGGTGGTATTTGAGAGGAGACTTCAGTGAGATTGAGATCTTAAGCTAACAAGTTTGTGCATGCTTGCGATCAAGGTTTGCATGTAAAAAATAATGACACAATGAACTGCATCAGACTGAAGAAGGGTCCAAACCGGAAACATCACCTGCCCAGTCCCTCCACAGATGCTGCCTGACCTGCTGCGTCCCTCCCACTCTGAGTTTCATGTAAAAGAAAAACTAGCTACTGGTTAAAATTCCAGAGGCTGGCAATGACTGAACACGCACAACAAACTTTCTGGAGAGAACGTGGAAGAAGGCAAAGATAACGTTTGGAAAATGGAAAAGGAATAAAGAACCCAGGAGATAACTGGGATTTTCCATGGAAGAGGCAGAAATGGAATGGCAATTATTTCCTTAAATTTAACTGCAACTATTCACTTTGACATATTAATACTTCATCCCCTCATGCACACCACTTGGAACAGAATTGCAGTTTGCCTCAGGCATAGTTACTTCTTCCTTTGCCCATGTTCGAGACCAGGTAGAGTCCTTGAGGAAGACAGAATAATAGACGTTTAGCTTCCCCGATGATAAAAATTGATTAAAATTTAATAATTAATGTTCCAGAACAATGTCATTAAAGCAAAAAAAAGATATTTTTTATATCCAACATAAATTCTTTAAATTTTCAGTTAGCGTTCTGAAAATTGCATCATCCACTGCAAAACAAGAGGAGTGGAATATCAACCAACGTTAAATGCAGAAGCCAAACCATGAAATAGCCACATTCATGTGCCTACACGATGGAATCCAAGAGCTCCAAGAAAATTCCAGTCTTAATTGTCGAAATTCTACACGAGGGCTTACACCAATACATGTACTCAAGTAAACGAGTAAAAATAATACAAGTACATTGTCACTAACTCCATGGCAGCTGTTTTGCCAAAGACAAATGAACTTTGGGAATAAATGCACGGAATCTGTAACTAGCTTCAGAACCAATACTGTATGAAATTAATTTTTTGACAGTCTTAGCACTTCCCCAAATGTCATCTCTGTAAGGTGAGATACTCAGCCTGCTAACAGTCTTGATCACAGACATAATTGTGTGCAAACAGATGGCCCCAGTCAGCGAATTTGGTCGTTGCACAGCACAGACTGGAACAGCATGACCTTTTTTTCTTTCCAATTTTCTCTTCTCCAGCTCCTGAAGGCATTGAATCCTGCTGGGGTAGGGTTTTGCAAGTGCCGCAGACTACGAGCTCACCTGACAGCCCATTCTTCATGTGTGAGCCTAGACCGCGAGTGCCAGCAGGCTGCTTGACAGGAGCGATGGTGGTGAGGAAGGCGAGGGGAAGTGGGGGTGGAATACTGGTGATGTGGGGAATGTCACACTGAAGTATTCCAGCATGGGTCGCCCCCCCCCCCTCCCCAATTTACACTGAAGAGAATGAAAGGCGGTTCCTAAGCATTTTAACGAGAGAAAGGACGGACACCAGAACCAAGAATGCAAACCAACAAATTATTTCCAAATACAGTCAATTATTGGCAACTGACTTTTATAAATGGTTCTCTCCTCCCAGCTACTTAACACCTTAACACTTTCACCATCCACCTCTCCTTAAAAGACTCGCCCATGATTCCTGTTCTTGGACATGATCATTTTACTCCTAATTTCACTTTTCTCTTCAATAGCATCAACCCCCAAAAATGCATGCAATTCCCTGCAATTGCTTGTACATATAACAGAAATCAAGTTTCCACCCCATGATAATAACAAAACACTCCTGTTCAAAGTTACATATAGCAACCTCTATCAATATGACCACAATGCACTCTCATTTTTGGATCCCCACAGCCTTTGAGACAACTGACCACTCCCTTTTAAAAGACTACTAAAGCAAGGACATCCCAAATGGGGTATTCTTTTGCATCAAGAGTTACCTCAGTAATATCCGATCAGTAAGTGTTCCTTGTCAATACGGCTTCCCTTGGTGAAATCGTCTGCAGACACAGGGTGACCTTCCTCAGTGGTTGTGGATGATTTTATATTCTGCCAGATCTTTTGCCCTTTTCATTATCTTTGTACCAACTGATTGATACTCATATGTACCCAGTCTGAAGAAGGGTTTCGGCCCGAACCAGTCTGAAGAAGGGTTTCGGCCCGAAACGTTGCCTATTTCCTTTGCTCCATAGATGCTGCTGCACCCGTATTTTTGTGTACCTATGACTGATACTCATGTTCATAAGTGATAGGAGTCTACTCCTACAGTCGATCATGTCTGACCTATCTCTTCTCCCAACCCCATTCTCCTGCCTTCTCCCTATAACCCTTGACACCAACACTAATCAAGAATCTATCTATCTCTGTCTTAAAAATATCCTTTGCCTGAGCCTCCACAGCCTTCTGTGACAATGAATTCTACAGATTCACCACCCTGTGACTAAAGAAATTCCTCCTGCTTCCTAAAGGAACTTCCTTTTATTTTGATCCTTTTATCCTTTTATTCTAGTCCTCCAAATCCTGACATTTAAAATTCTCATCCTTATAGTTATAGTCTCATTCCTTCATTCACTGCAAACTTACTTTTCCTTACGGATTCCTCTGGGACTCTTCTCCATTATCCTGGGCCTTCAGAGCACCTCCCCGTCATTTGATGCGACTACTACAAGCAGCCAGACTTCTTGAGCATAGATTCTATCTCTCAAATATTGTAGATCTCTGGTCCCACCACTCCCTGCTTGACACACCTCTACCTTCTTATACTTTTACTTGCACTGTTATTCTGATCTGGGTTCGCCTAAATCTGTAAAATTAGTAAATACATTTGTTCTCATTGCTGTCATTGGAAGATTCTGCTTTGATCCAATAATCTTTTTAATGATAATAGTATTTAAAAAAAATTTAAAACTGGAGATGTTGTGAATCTGACATAAAATTCAGTTTTATTGAAATTCAATAGATCCATCTCACCTCCACTAGTAGTATAATGAAGACTAATTACCCATGACACAACCACACTATCATTCCCCACATGAGTATATTTAAGCTCCAAATATTTGCTATAATGTACAAGCTTGATATCTTGATATATAAGCCCAACTCATCCATGTCGAACAAGATGCCCCATCTAAGCTTGTCCCATTTGCCAGCATTGGGCCCATATCCCATTAAACCTTTCCTATCCACGTACATGTCCAAGTGTCTTTTAAATGCTGTTATAGTACCTGTCTCAGCTACGTCGCCTGGCAGCTCGACCTACATACCCTATATGCACCTATTGTTCCTATTAATCTTGACCTTCTCTTCTTAAACCTATGTCCTCTGTTTTTGATCCCCTTCACCCTGGGTAAAAGACTGTGCATTCACCCTTTCTCTTCCCCTCACAATTTTATGTACCTCTATAAGATCACCTGTTAGTTTTCTGCACTCCAAGAAATAAAGTCTTAGCTTGTCCAACACCTCCCTACAGCTCAGAGCCTCATGACCTGGTGCCATCCTCGAAAATCTTCCCTGCACTCTTTCCAGTTTCATGACATCCTTCCCATAGCAATGAGACCAAATCTGAACACAATACTACAAATGTGATCTCACCAACATCTTGTACAACTGTAATATAACATCCCATTTATTTCATAAAAATTACACATCCTTTTAAAGATTAACGAAACCAAGTAGGACCCGTTGGGCCCCGTCCCCAACACAATAATCCACCACTCACTCATTCCCCCAACGTAATCTGTTCCACCAGCACAATAATCCACCATTCACCCATAGCCCCCACTGGGGAGGCCTGGTCCCCCAACACAACCTGTTCCCTAACGTTAGATTCCACCACTCACCCGTTGGGTCCCTGTCACATGGGAGGCCTGGTCCCCAACGCAACCCATTCCCCAAGGTATGATTCCACCACTCACCCGTTTCCACAACGCAACCCGTACCCCCAATGCAATATTCCACCACTTACCCATAGCCCCCAACTGTGCAAGTCATTTTAAACTTTAAGAAAAATGCTATTGCACTAAGATTTAATGTGATGTAGATGCCACCGATAAGGCCATCTTTTGTTATCCAAATCTAATGATTAAATTTTGCTGTGCTGGGTTAGGCTGGCAGATTCTTTCCCTGAAGGACATTTGCTGTGAAGGACTCAGTGTTCTGGGATAGAAACATTGTAGCCAGTAGGGTATTGTGATGCCAGTGCAGATTTGAAGAAATCCAACTTTTAAATGACACTTTAAAACTTTTCAATCTCCCCCACTGCATCCCTCTCCTTACAACAATGTAAAAACACTCTCATAGCTTGTGTATTGGCAGCAAAGATCCCATTGTGATATCGTTTTCAGAATCTTCACGGCAGCTTGTGTAAATGAGATCCCATTGTGATTGGATGACTGTGAGATGCCATTGTGACATCATCACTGGAAGCTGCTGGAAGAGTCTCCCTCTCAGGCAGTTATTATTTTCAAAGGTGGATTTTTTAAACTAAATATCTATAATGTGAAATATAACATCAAATCTGAAGGAAACTTGTCAGAATGACGACGGGGAAAAGCTGAGTAAGGTTCTGCACAAATTTTTGCGCTGTTGTGTACCGTTTTGGCGTAGTTCCTTGAGCTCACTCGCTCGCACGCAGACAGATAGACGTCCAAACAAGACAAGACTTTTAGTATAATATAGATATTCACTTTACATTTTCACCCTGAATGATCCCTTCCAGGATAAATGTAAACTGCCAAGATGCTACTCTCTGTTATGGGGAGAAGGCAGGTAAATGGGGTTAGGAGGGAGAGATAGATCAGCCATGATTGAATGGCAGAGTAGACTTAATTATACTCCTATCACTTATGATCTTATGCTAAACTCTGTTCTTCCTCAAAAAAACATTGTACCTCGTTCCCGCTCCCCACAATTCTTTAAAAGTTCAACGTCAATCAAGCTTTTTGACCCCTGCTCTAATATGTCTTTACATGCCCTGGGCTAATCTTCTGTTTGACAGAGTTCCAATGATATGCCGAGGGATATTTATAAATGCGTTAAAGTCACCATGCAAGTGGAAATCGGTGTTGATGTCAGTAAGATGGTGCGAGGGAATCCAGAAGAGAGGCTCGACAACTGAAGATTTGGCCTCCAGCAGAGGAGAAATTAAAATGAGTTTAGTTTAGTTTATCGTCACGTGTACCGAGGTACAGTGAAAAGCTTTTGTTGCGTGCTAACCAGTCAGCGGAAAGACAATTGAGCTATCCACAGTCTACAGATACACAAATGTTGCATTTTTAGTTTTGTTTAGTTTGGAGATACAGCGTGGAAACAGGCCCTTCGGCCCACCAAGTCTGTGCCGATCAGCGATCCCTGCACACTAACATTATCCTACTATCCCCAATTTACAATTTTCACAAGCCAAATTAGAGTCAAGAGTCAAGTCAAGAGAGTTTATTGTCCTGTGAAATTCTTGCTTTGCTTCAGCACAACAGAACATAGTAGGCGTTGACTACAAGACAGATCAGTGTGTCCATATACCATTATATACGTAAATACACACATGAATAAATAAACTGATAAAGTGCAAATAACAGATAATGGGCTATTAATGTTCAGAGTTTTGTCCGAGCCAAGTTTAATAGCCTGATAGCTGTGGGGAAGTAGCTATTCCTGAACCTGGTCGTTGCAGTCTTCAGGCTCCTGTACCTTCTACCTGAATTATCCTGCAAACCTGTACGTCTTTGGAATATGGGAGGAAACTGGAGCACCCAGAGAAAACCCACGCAGGTCACGGGAAGAAGGTACAAATAGCATCCATAGTAGGTATGTTACAAAACTTACTTTCAGCGGCGCTGCAGTTCTGTCACTGCCCGTGTGCACGACTTTGGCGCCTTTGAGAGGGGGGCGGGTTTAAAATGTGGTATTTCTCCAGCCTATTCAAATCGATTTTGAACAGGCTGTTTAGATGCTAAAGAAAAATTGCTTCGACATCAGTTTTATTAAATTTATTTTAAACTGCACTGGATAATTTAATAGCAGGAGTAAATTAAAAAGCATATTCTAAAGCCGTCAACGCCGACAATGGGGACGGATTTAACGCACGGGACAGGTAAAAGAAAGCCGTTTATTTAACATATAAACTTGCTTCTTAGGATGTCTTTAATCAAAATTTTACGTTGCAAAAAGTTGATTATGTAAATATATGAACCGGCAGTATTTTCCCAGCCGATATGGGGTTTAAATTCACCGCAACGTTCCAAACGATCGCATTCCACAAAATCCCACTCGCAAGATGATTTAAATGGCCATTAATTTACGGGAATTAAACACTAAATTCCTTCCATTTGGCCTATAAATTCATGACAATGAGATTTGAAAATCATGTTATATTGTGAATTCTTGTGTGAATGTTATTTGGCACAGGCTATTTAAAAATGTTAATCTTTTCTTAAGAAATTGATAGATGTTTAGATCTAGTAATTGAATTTTGTAATTAGCTACAATTAGGTAACTAGCTAATTATATGCTTTAATTTCAGGTCATCCAAGTAAGATTGTTTCATATTTGTTTCAGAATGTTTCAATCTATAATAACTGAAAATTTCATTCAGTTCTCCTAATTTTTAAGAAAGTTATGGGCTTTTGACTGTCCTCGATCACAGCTTTTGAGTTTAGTCAATGGAAAAGCAATAGGGAACAAGATGCTAATTTCTGAGTATGAAAATGGCCATACTTTTTTAATACTGAAGATATGAAAGTGAATTAGGTGTCAAATTAAACTTCTTTTTATGCTTTATCTGATGGAATAAATTGCAGACTTGATTTTTAAAATCTCAACATTTTGTAACATTGCTACCCATAGCCAGGATCAAACCTAGGTATCTGGTACTGCAAGGCTGCAACTCTACCGCTGCGTCACCGTGCCATGCTACTGTTGGAGTAGAGATTTAAAAGAGTGGAGCAATTGTAATACGTGATTGCAGATCCACTTTAGTGACCAGCGCACAAAGAATCACCTGGCTTGGGCGCCATCTTGAAAATTGAGGAAGACAGGAACTGGAGGCGGCCAGACATTTTGAAATTCCGTAGAAGTAAAGGAAGTTATGGAGATAGTACAAGTTGTGCCACATGTTTTAAAAATAAGAAACAAAAGAAGCCCCAAATACTAGCATGAACCTGTTGGCAAAATGATTTGAGTCTATGTAAATTATCATGTAATGCATGCAATCTCAAAGTTGTCTAGGTATACCTTGCAACCACTTTAAGGTCTGAAGAAGGGTTCTGACCCAAAATGCCACCTATCGTTTTTCCCCAGAAATGCTGCCTGGCCTGCTGAGTTATGGACCTGTCCCACTTAGGTGATTTTTTAGGCGACTGCCGGCGACTAGGACAATGGAATTCACCGAAGTCAACACCGGCGACAACCTACGACAGCACCTATGACAACCTATGACAACCCAAATTATCGCCACTGTCACCGAATATTTTTCAACATGTTGAAAAATTTTCGGCAGTCGCCTGAAGTCGTCTAAAAAAATCGCCTAAGTGGGACAGGCCCATTACTCCTGCATTTTGTGTCTGGCCACCTTATTAATCCTAGAGAGGATGCACAGCTTGCTAATACACTTTTCAATATCTGAAGCTGACTGATTTCCTTTAAAAATGAGCTATTCAAAACCTCTTTTATCCTAGATGAAACTAATAAGTTTAGAACATTTTTACGTCCATCCTCATTAATATATAGAGTATAATGTATGAAATGTAACTAATTAAAAAAAATACAATAGATGAATAATGATGCAAGGAGAGATGTTGGAGCTGAAGTTATGGAATTAAATGCATTAATTCATGACAATTAGACAAAAGCTCTATATAAAGAAATTCATCAAACTGGAGCTGCCCAGTGATTTCAGCAGTGATAAAGACAGCTCTCTCTCTTTAAAACATAATTTCCTTTGAATTGTTAATGGAATTAAGACTGACGGAAATTTCCCAGAGCCACAATGCCCCATGAATAAAGGGTTAACAAAGTAAATGACAATTTTATGAATATTCAAATCAGAAATGAATATTTATTGCACTACAATCAAAATCCCCGAATAATGACAGCAACAGTTGCAGTCCCTCAGGGCTCATTGATGAGACAGTGACCAGAAAATGAGAGAGAAAGGGCACGCTGCACTTCCCACCAAAGATACTAGAGCTATAGTATCTTTGCTTCCCACAACTGGTTCGTCAGAAGACAACAGTACACCCAACAGGGTTGTTTTCAAAATGTAGAGAGACCGAAAATCTCAAGTCATGCATTATTTGTTTCACAGCAGGAGATAGCGGAGAGGCTGGGTGATGATGCAAAACAGGCAACATCTGATGAGCTGCCTATTATACCCGGAAATTGGTAAGGACTTGAAAATCAGGAAAGGTGTACCACAGGTGCTTGATCTGATATCATTGTTTAACACATTCATATCATTGAAGATCCAGGAAAAGCTTCCATCTGCAAATCGGGAAAGGAACTCGCCCACAGATGGTGGAGGGTGTATGGAACGAGCTGCCGGAGGTAGTTGAGGCAGGTAGTATCGCAACATTTTAGAAACATTTGGACAGGTACATGGAGAGGACAGGTTTAGAGGGATATGGGATAAATGCAGGCAGGTTGGACTAGTGGGGATGGACATGTTGGTCGGTGTGGGCAAGTTGGGCCAAAGGGTCTGTTTTCACACTGTATGGCTTTATGACTCTATAACGTATTACACGTAGACTATAGGAATTGTTCTTGCCAAATGTTCAAAGAAACATCAAGTCACCAGCTGTAATCAGGCAACGGAACAATCCTACCAACAACTAGAGAGCAGTCCTGAACTGCTATCTACCTCAATGGAGACCCTTATGGGCCTGTCCCACTTAGGCGATTTTTCAGTGGACTTTCGGTGACTGTCAATTGCCGGCAGTCGCCTGAAAAACCGACAACTGGAACGGTGACTGTCAGAGTGGATCACACACACACAAACACGTCGCTTCCTTCACCAGCCTGTTATGCAGGCGGGGGACAGGGGAAGCGGGGGGAGCGCTGTCTAAACAATTCACGTGGTGCAAAGCCAAGGTGAAACAGACACACACCGCGATGAACAGGAAGGTTGGCGCTGTAAAAAGACGGCTAAAGCACAGTGTACGGTAAGTCCTTTAAAAGAGGGGGGAGAGGGGGGAGAAGGAGTGGAGACAACTTTTAAGAAGCCAGAAATACACCGCTGTGAAGCTCGGCGGACATTCAATATTACCGGTCGATTATCCTTGGTTCTGAAAACTACTGCTTACCTTTTTTTCCCCAATGAGCCAATGAAATTTACCTGTCAGCACCGGCTACAACCTACGAAACCTTTGTCCTCCTGGCGACCCATTGGGACCTCCTGGTGACCCATCTACAGCTTGTGAATTCTCGCTACTCTCCATGGCAGCTTCATTCTAGTCGCCGCTAATTTTTCATCATGTTGAAAAATTCACGGTGACCATAATGAGGCTGCGACTAGTTCCCAGAATGCGTCAACTCCTCACGACCATGAAGGCGACTCCCCAGCAACCACCGACCATGTGGCGATTGCATTGTCTCCTGCAGTCGCCTAAACAGTCACCTAAGCGGGACAGGACCATTAGACTATCTTTGAATGGACTTTACTGGCTTTATTTTGCACTAAATGTTATTCAAGTTATTCCCATAATCATGTATCTGTACACTGTGGATGACTCAATTGTAAACATGTATTGTCTTTCCGCTAACTGGTTAGCATGCAACAAAAGCTTTTCACTGTACCTCGGTAAATGTGATGCTTAACTAAACTCAAACTCAGTCCCAGCAAGCCCATCCTTTATTTTACATTATATAGATTATTAGATATTAAAAGGCATCACGTGTATGGGAAATATGCAAAAGATACACAAGGAAACAGGATAACAAAACAATTTCTCCGGATGCCAGGCATGGAGATGTTTGTTAAGGGATTGGCAAGGCAGTGGTTGTTTTCTTGCAGAGAAATTGGGAGATCTAATTGCAAATACAAGACTATGAAGGTTCTGAATAGGGTGATTTTTTTTTGCAGAGAGATCATTAATTCAGGTGCATAGATTTCAGTTCAGAATAGCGGTAGCGGTTCTGGAATGCACTGCCTGAAGGGGTAGTGAAAGCAGAAACCACGATCACTTTGAAAAAGTACTCTGACGAACAACTAAAGTGTAGTAACCAATTCTTCCTTGCATCATGAGCTAGAAAGTAGGATGTATCTGAACACCATTTTTAGTTCAGAATCAAAAAGGATGTGTTACAAATTCCTACAATTTGTTGATTCAAGAATGGACAAAAACATTTGCCATTGACCTCCAAACACAATACTCCCCAAGAGCTCCAAATTCCCTTGAACATCTTAATGGCAACCGGTGGGTTCATAAGAATTTAATGGTTCGGTAGCCCACACCAATAATGGACTTTTAAACAGGCACATGGATACGCAGGGAATGAAGGAATAAGGATCATGTTTAGTGCCACAGCATGGAAACAGGCCCTTTGGCACCCCAAATCCACACTAACCAGCAGTCATCCATACGCTAGTTCTATCCTACACACTAGGGACAATTTGCAGAAGCCAATTAACTTACAAAAATCTGCAGGTCTTTGTAATGTGGGAGGAAACCAGAGCACCGAGTGAAAATCTACATGCTCACAGGGAAATCAAGTCAAGTAAAGTCAAGTCAAGTCAAGTCAAGAGAGTTTATTGTCATGTATCCCAGATAGGACAATGAAATTCTTGCTTGCTGCAGCACAACAGAATATTGTAGGCATGAATACAGAACTGATCAGTGTGTCCATATACCATAGAATATATATATATACACACATAAATAATCAAATAAAGTGCAATATGCTGTTATAGTTCAGAGTTTGTTTGAAGTTATGTTTAATAGTCTGATGGCTGTGGGGAAGCAGCTGTTCCTGAACCTGGATGTTGCAGATTTCAGGCTCCTGTACCTCCTACCTGATGGCAGCGGAGAGATGAGTGTGTGGCCAGGATGGTGTGGGTCCTTGATGAAGTTGGCAGCCTTTTTGAGGTAGCTACTGCGATAGATCCCCTCGATGGTAGGGATGTCAGAGCCGATGATGGACTGGGCAGTGTTTACAACTTTTTGCAGCCTTTTCCGCTCCTGGACGCTCAAGTTGCCGAACCAAGCCACGATGCATGTACAAACTCCATACATGTACAAACTGTTCCATTGGAAATGTACAAACTCCATACATACAGCACTCGGAGTGGGATCGAACCTGGGTTTCTGACGCTGTACGGAAGCAACTCTACCGCTGCGCCACATTACCACCCCAGAAGATTAATTGAGCCTGCGATTTTGTTTTAGCACGGACACGGTGGGCTGAGATGCCTCTTGCTGTGCTGTACTGTTCTATGTTTTAACACTAACAATGGAATACCAACTCACTGCACATATGGCTCAGGGCTCAGAATGCACCTGGGGCAAAGTGTTATCCAAGTAACATGATCTTTCACTGCCAGCTTTCACTGCTGCAGGGTATTGACAGCTCAACAATCGACTTCCAACCAAAACACACAATCCAAGCTCAGCATCTGATTTTTAAAAATATAAATCTTAGTTTTTCATAGTTATCCTGTTACTAGTCCCGTGCCAGCCATCAGCAGGGGGCAACAAAGATAGTTTTTGCCCAAAAATGAAGGTGATTGTTGTAGGGGTGAACACAGGGCTAGGACTGGCTGGAACAGCAAATGGAACAGCAAAAAGTCAATGTCAGCCAATATCAAGGCTCTACCTTTCCCAAGTCTTAAGGGCCTGTTCCACTGTACGAGGTAATTCAAGAGTTCTCCCCAGTTTCCCTTGATTTGAACTCGGAGAATTACGGTAAAATAGCCGTTCGTAGGTACTCGGGGCTCTCGTGGACATTTTTCACAATGCTGAAAAAACTTCATGAGTTACCGCGTTTCCCAAGTACCTGCCGTTAGCATTACGAGCCGCTACGAGACATCCACGAGCTCCGACATAGCCGCTACATACATTCTACATACTTACCACGAGTTTTATTTATTTTTTTAACTCGGGAGAGCTCTTGAATTACCTCGTACAGTGGGACAGGCCCTTTAGATCCATGTTCTGCCATTGTTCTGTACCTTCTCATTCCTCTAGTTTCCCCCCCCCCCCCCCCGAATCTCAGTTTGATGAAGGGTCTCGACCCAAAACGTCACCTATTCCTTTTCTCCAGAGATGCTGCCTGACCCGCTGAGTTACTCCAGCATTTCGTGTCTATCAAGGGTCAGGCATGTAAGTGGCGGCTAGACAGAGAGACGAAGGCCTGTTAACAGCTGATGAGAAGGTACATCAGTGTAAATGTGCATCTTCCGGACAGACCGACTGCCGCAGGCAGAGGGAATGAAAAGCAAAGAAGTGTGGAGAAGCATAGTTTTCCCGAGCAGCCATTATTCATGGTAATTAAGGTTTGGTATGACAGTTGTGAATAATGGATTATTTTCTAATTCACATTTAGTCATAATTTTTAAAAGGCTTATTTCTCCCCTCCTTTGGGTGTGACATTATATCTGGCAAGGCAGGTGACAAACAAGAAATCCATATTTCTTACCCTGGGAATGACAGCTCCCATGTGTCATTTCTCACTAAGCTATTAACACCAGTTATTTCCCTAATTGCTCTGCCCGCACCCTCCTGCAGCGACTTCCCAGCTCTGGATGTGGGACAAGCAAGCTAACGCGCTCACAAACCTTGCCAATGCAGTCCCACTTCAGCAGCCAAGTGACACAGGAACACCTCTTCCCCTCCAGCCCATCCGCCCTACTTCCTAACTGCATGCAATGCCGTTACCACCCCCTACCCCTACCGCTACCCCTCGTTGCCTTTGTGGGACCCAAGCCCAAATCATCCTGAACAGAGAAACACAACGAGCCAAATCAAGAAGAGAAAGCCAGTTGGAAGATGCTAGCATCACTTTATTTTCTCAGTAGTAGGTCTCCGCTAAAGAGGCATGTTAAACACAAGCAGCCATTTGGAAAGGTTCTCTTCTTCCATGCAGACAGACAGGCGGCACTCAGCGCGCCTCTTGGCTGAGAACACAGGTTTTCATTTCAAACACAGCGTGACTGCAGGGATCCCTGCCTGCGCTACAAGGAATAGGATCATCTGCATAATCCTAACTTTAAATTAAATTAGAAATCAGTGATCATTGCACACAAATCTAAAAATCAGTTGTGATAAAACTGAAGAAGGGAAAGACGTGGGTGCACCATGGCACATTTGGAAAAGTTTCTCCTGCTTTTTGTGAATTACCCATTACAAAATTGAGCCACTTGGACTAAAAAGCCGTGCGTTTGAGCCCAGTTAATTGAAACAAAGTAAAAATGGAAGAATTGTTACAGTGCAGAATGAGACTGTTCGGTCTGTAAAATCCAGGCCAACTCTCTGTAAAACAGCATTGCCTACTCTCTCCCTCTATCCTTAAGGGGCTGTCCCACTGTACGAGCTAATTCAAGAGTTCTCCCGAGTTTCCCCTGATTCGAACTCGGAGAATTACGGTAATAGCCGCTCGTAGGTACTCGGGGCTCTCGTGGACATTTTTCAACATGTTGAAAAATCTTCACGAGACTTCACGAGCTTACCGCGTTTCCCGAGTACCTGCCGTTAGCGTTACGAGCGGCTAAGAGACGTCCCGAGCTCCGACGTCCCCGCTACGTACATTCTACGTGCTTACCACGAGTTTGATTTATTTTTAAACTCGGGAGAGCTCTTGAATTACCTCGTACAGTGGGACAGGCCCTTGACAAACTATTTCCTTTCAGGCACTCATCCAGCTCCCTTCATAACCCACAATTGAACTGGCCTGCACTCCTATTCCAGACCTTCACTGGATATTATATTTAGCTTTTCATGTAGCTTTTCGAAGGAATCAAGGCAGGAATGGGAGCTATCCAGTTGATGAATCAAGAAAGGGGTTAAAAAAAAATAATAGCCAGAACTCCCACCCCTCTGCATTATTTAAGGAATAAAACAGGAAGCAAGTAACATAGAAACATACATAGAAACATAGAAATTAGGTGCAGGAGTAGGCCATTCGGCCCTTCGAGCCTGCACCGCCATTCAATATGATCATGGCTGATCATCCAACTCAGTATCCCGTACCTGCCTTCTCTCCATAACATCTCCCAAGGTCTGACAATCACCAGACACTTTTCATCTGGAGCTGCAGTGTAGCCCACTGTGAAAACTACAATATCCCTAACACCCCTGCAAATCTTAGTGTAGAGATACAGCGTGGAAACAGGCCCTTCATCAAGCTAATTAACCTACAAACCTGTACGTCTGGAGTGTGGGAGGAAACCGAAGATCTTGGAGAAAACTCACGCAGGTCACGGAGAAAACATACAAACACTGTACAGACAGCACCCGTAGTCAGGATCGAACCCGGGTCTCTGGCGCTGTAAGGCAGTACCTCTACTGCTACACCACCGTGCCGCCATCCCCACACAACACAATCCAGTGCCTTATGAAGGGGAAAAAATCTGAAAGGTTTTTGCAAAATATCTAAGCTCTGGCTAACTTCACCTTTACTCTTTGGTGTATCATTTACTCTCTGCCAAATATCAGACATTTATAAAGATGGAAACCAACATGGCTGACTGGTTTCACCAGCATGTTGCAAATTGAACTTAATTATCAACTCTGGCCACATGTCATAAAATTGATTTTGTCTAATCTAAAGTAATGGGTCAATATTTCCAGATCTATAAATATTAGTCGGGATCCTATAACGAACAACGGCCAGGCTCCACAATTGAAAGTCTTTGCAAAACAGGTTAAAAGTAAATAATTGGAAATAAGCCAGTAGACCTTAATCCGTTTACAGTTCTCAGCTGCAAGTCCGGCTCAGAGGTAATGTTATTTTACTTATATAATACGATTATGTTCCTAAGCTTTACAAAACCAAACTACATTTGTTTTGAAGTACAAGAAGTAGAAGGAAGAAAAATCTTTGGCACTTGAGATGATGTTATATCCTCATTAGACCTCAGAATGAAATATCACCTTCTGCTAGGCATTGGCTGTTTGCACAGAGAAACCTCCTGGTGCTGAATTGGACAGTTCCCACACCACGGCAACAATATGACAGTTCCAAATAAGAATGTTATTTGATAATTATGAAAAATTATGGTTTCTCAGTGTCCACTTTGTAAAAAATTGTTTTTGCTAACTAAAGCATCCATCTTAAGCAAGTTGCTTAAATTGATACAGATGTCCAAAAGATTGTTCATCCAGCTTTGGAATGTAAAACTTTAAAAGAAAATATGTAACTTGAAAAACTAATTTAAAAAATAAAACACTGAAAATATTAATTAAAAATGCATATCCTAAGGGCATGTTCATATATCGGATCGAGAATGAAACAAAAACCTGTTCATCAGACAACTGCTAAATCTTGACACAAAGTGCTGCAGTAACTCAGTGGGTCAGGCAGCACCTCTGGAGAACATGGATAGGTGATGTTGTGGGTCGGGACTCTTCTTCAGACTAATCTCCCGATCCATAATGTCATCAGCCTGAAGAAGGGTCCCAACATCACCTAACCATCGAAGGTCGAAACATCACCTAACCATGTTCTCCAGAGATGTTACCTAACCCACTGAGTTACTCCAGCACTTTGTGTTTTTTTAAGCAAACCGGCATCTGCAGTTCCTTATATCTATAACTTCTAAATCGTATGGAGTGACCAACTACCACCATTTGGTTGGAATCTTACCATTGACCAAGGGTGGAGGAAGCAGCTTGCTGGCAACAGAAGCAGGAGTGCACATGTAGAGAGTTGATGGTAAGGGTGCTGGAGGCAGCAACAGTGGGAACAAAGGCATTGCACCCCATCATATTCACCACCTCAACCAAGCTTATTCCTGTGCTTATGGGCAGCACACACTGGCACATTCAATTCTGTCTGCCATGTTGTCCATGTGGAGTTTGCTCTAAACACCTAAGTTCCATCCAAAAGACACGTGTCTATAACTTAATGGAACATAGGACAGTACAGCACAGGAACAGAACTCTTCTGCCCACAATGTCTGTGCCAAACATGATGCCTACTTAAACTAATCCTTTCTGCTCGCATATAATCCGTACGCTTTCATTTCCTGCAGATGCATGTGCCTATTGCCTATTAAAAGCCTCTTAATTACGTTAATTGACCACTGGCTGGTACAATTGTTAGAAATACAGGGTGAACAGACTATGATGTAAATTAGTGGAGGAATGTGATTGCTCTGTTAGACACCATTGGCGTGATGGTTCAAATTACCACCTTTTATATTGCAACAATGGAAATATGGAGGGATTGCCTCAGGTGCTTTTATCACATGGCATAGAGTCAGGCTGATTTACCTAGAGTCACCAGTACTAATGGAAATCTTCCTCTTCACTAGACTGTATAGACCACTCCCCACCGGCATCAGGGAACTGGCCATGATATCGCACCGGGTGCAAACCTGCACCTCCCAGCTTTAAACACCGTTGCCCATAATGCTTGAGATTACAACTTCTATTTGCAGTCACCAATTATTACTCTAACTCCTGCCCACAGATAACCTGTCTGAAGAAGGGTCCCGACCCAAAACGTCCCCCATTCTTTTCTCCGGAGATGCTGCCTGACACGCTGACTTACTCCAGCACTTTGTGTCGATCTTTGGTATAAACCAGCATCTGCAGTTCCCTGTTTCTACACAGATAACGTGCTATGGTTGGGGCCAAAACAAGCTCCTCCCACAAGGATGGCTAAACCAGACTTTTTTTTTTACGGGGTAGATGTTCTGAATGGATCATTTTAACAAGGTGGTTATGATGATATTGCAAATATTGTAGGATCGCAAAACTGTAAGGAAGCTATTGCCCAGAGATTAGATTTCTCCCATCTTTTGTGTGCAAAAATGAGCAGTACATTGTGTTGATACCAAATCAAATATTGTCAAAAATAAAGACTCTAAATGGGGACATCGTTGCAGAAAGTAGTAGCTAATCCGTTTGGCTTCCATTTAAAGGGCATTCAAGCTGACCCACGAGTTTAAGGACAGCACTTGTTTGAAGAGGTCACAGATCCTGCCTCACTGGTGACTGGAAATGGATCAGGGCAGTTAAAAGGAACTCTCTCTGTGATGGCTACACAGGTCGGCCCAGAAACGAAGGAAATTTAGGGAAGATAGTAAATACAGACTAAAGGGGAACCAAAGGCAACAGAAAACGGGGAAAAGGAGATGGAGAGAGTTAACCAATTTAGTAGATTCCCTGCCCTCCTCCTATTACCATGAAAGTGCAAGTCTATGTCATAATTTGGATGCACCAACATGTTTACTAGAGCTACAGAGGAAATCATCCAGTTCAAAGATGCTATGATCTTTACAGAGGAAAAAAAGTAGCATTAAGTCAGTATTAGGGAATTGGTGAAGATGAAAGCTACATCCCAGCAGGAACCCAATGGTTCATAACTTTCTGCATGATCTACGTATTTATCTGTGAGTGAATAAGCAGGACGTTTTGATCTAATTTCTGTTGATCAATCAGAAATATGTGCTTTGCATTTTTATGACATCATCAAAAGCATAAAGTAGGACAGGGAGATGGCAGGGAGATTACAGCATTAGGTTGAATAGCATCCTGAAGTGCCCAATCCAATTTCCCAGTTGGCAGGACTTCAACAGGAAATGGGCACAAAACTTCAAAACATTTTGCAAAAACAATTTACATATTAAAAAAGCAAAATGGTTATTTTTCCGTATCCAATTTTTGGGCTTACTTTGTTCAAAGGTTCAATAAGTTCAAAGGCATTTTATTGTTATATGTGCCAATTAAGGTACTTACTGTAAGTAAACTGCTTCCTACTTGTACTGATTGATTTAATGGTGCACAGAATTATAGGTACAGAATACACATTGTATCTGACAGCTAGCAACTGGCATGGTGTCTGGGAGAAGAAGCAACAGAAGGTAGACACTTTTCTGCAGTCTGAAGAAGGGTCTCGACCCGAAACGTCACCTATTGCTTTTCTCCAGAGATACTGCCTGCTCCGGTGAGTCACTCCAGCTTTTTTTGTGTCTACCTTCAGTTTAAAACCAGCATCTGCAGTTCCTTCCTACACAGAAGAAACAACAGATTGTGAGCTGCATAATTGAGTTGATGTCTAATTAACAAAAAGAGCCCTGGAAAAAAAAAGCAGATGGAAGAGTGGTCATCCAGTGATGAAAGATCATCAACTGGAACATTATCTCTGGAGCTCACACTACAGATGCTGATTGGTCCACTGTGCATTTCCTGTGAAAATAGACCCTGATTATGTTGGCCACTCTCCCAAAGCAACGGGAAGTGTAGATGGAATCGATGGTGAAGGTGGCTGATTTGTTCTTATGAACTGGGCAATATCCACAACTCTCCACAATTTCTTACAGTCTTGGGCAAAGCTGTTGCCAAAACAAGTTGTGATGTATCCAGATAAGATGCTTTCTATGGTGCATCTGTAGAAGTTGTTATTGATGACATGCTGAACTGCCCTAGTCCTCTGCAGAAGTATATGTATTGCAGCACTTTCTTGACCAGAATTTCAATGAGGTCAGTCCAGTACAAATTGTTGGTGATATTTACACCTTGGAACAAAGCTCTCGACCATCTCGACTTCAGCCCCATTAATGTTGACTGGGATGTGTAGACTCTCTCGATTCCTAAACTTGGATCATATGCACAGCTACTTGAAAGTAGCAACACAAGTAGAGTGGTAAAGAAGACAAAGTGGGTATGCGGGGCATAGAGGGGTTAGCTTTAAGGTGAGAGGGGAAAAGTTTAAAGGAGTTGTGTGGGACAAGTTTGCATTTGCACAGAGAGTGGTAGGTGCCCAAAACGCATGAGTGGAGGTGGAAGCTGATACAATAGTGGTGTTTAAGAGATTTTTAGATAGATATAGATATGCAGGGAATGGAGTGATATGAATCACGTGCAGGCAGAAGAGCTTAATTTGACTTGGTTCAATAGCTCAATGGTTCTGTATGATCACGTACCGAGGTACAGTGAAATTCTTTTCTGCGTACAAGTTCAGTAAATGATTACTATACACAAGCACAATTGCAGATTACGTAGAAAGTGTATAGAAATAGCCCACTGTGACCATAGGGCTTTGGTGCCATTTTCAGAGTCCAGGTTGCAGCTGGCATTAAAGGCCCGTTGTCCTGGCAGCGTTGCAGGGTCGGCCTGGCCAAACAAGGTCAGAAGCATCCTCCAATGCTCCGTGCGGCTGCAGGTCGCATCAGTTCCATGCACTCAATCTTCTGGAGCGGCACCCGATCCAGTCGAGCCCAGGCAGCTGCAGGGCCTCCAGCCATCACCTCAATCTGGATCAGCCAGTGAACCATTGCCCCCTCTCCTCGCCCGGCCACTGTTCAGCCTTTGTGCTCCGGGGGATTATGTTCGGCACACACATTGTGGACTGAAGGGCCTGTTCTTGTGCTGCACTGTTCTATCTTCTATGGCCTCCACAACCTTTTCAAATAACAAGTTCCACAGGTTCACCGCTCTCTGAGCAAAGCAATATCTCCTCATGAGAAATGACCACCTTGTATAGGCCAAGGGGAAGATGGCAACAATAATATAGTCGGGCTTTTAGCAAAGTGGAGCGGAGAAGGAGATGGGATAAGTAGGGAAGAGCAATGAAAATGAAATAAAAAGTGAACTTAAAAGTGTGACAGTTTGAAAATCATGGAATCACACAGCACAGAAATGGGCCATTTGGCCCACAATATCCTTGCTGACCATTTTGCCCATTACACTACTCCATGTTATGTCCGTATCTTTCAATGCCTTGTCTAGTTAAGCTCCTGTCCAAATGTCTGCAAAGTGTAGCGATTGCATCTGATTTCACACCACCTTCTGGCGGCGAGTTCCCGAGGTTTAAATTAAACATCGAGCATGCAGCATATAAGTAACAGACAGATCAATTGAAGGTTTCTACATCCAGTCAGGTTTCATGTACTTAAATAACACTGCACTCCTACTTATCTGTGCAATTTAAAGACACACTACGGAAGAGATATGCATTCAACAGGACAGGTTAAGGATCCTTGAAAGAATTTACATTAGTACAACGGATGCCGTGACAGTCCTAGTTATACCTGAAGTTGAATAGTACACTTTGGATGATCGTCAAAGGAAAATGTCGTCACAAGGCTTTATCCATTAATTTGCCCTCAATGTCTGTGCCGAACATTACAAAGGACAAAGGACAAAGGACATTTATCGTCATATACACCAATTGGTGTAGTGAAATTTGAGTTGCCATTTGCAGCACACCAATAAGAATAAAACACAACATTAAAGAATTTAACATTAAACATTAAAACATCCCCCCACAATGGTTCCCACTGTGAGGGAAGGCAGCAAAGTCCAGTCCTCTTCCTCTTGTTCACCCATGGTCGGGCCTATTGAGGCCTCCGCAGTCGCCGCGACGGCGGCCCGTTGTTTCAGGCCCTCTCGCGCCAGGAGCTCTGGCGTCGGAAGAACACTCTCAGCGGCTTGGAGTGTCTGGAACGGCTGCTTCCTCCCCGGAGACCGCGGTTCCCGAAGTCCACAGGCCGCGCTGGTCGGAGCTCCAACACTGGCGATCTCGGCGAAAGATCCCAGGCTCCGCGGTGTTTAAAGTCAGCACCGCCCATGGCTGGAAGCGCCGCAGACCACAGCTCCACGATGTTGGAGTCGGCGGTCTCAGCACTCCGGAGCTTACCACACGGCGACCCGGGTAAGGCATGGTGCTTCAGCGCTGTGTCGCTGCTGAAGCTGAAGTTCTGGCCGGTCCCAACAGGGAACGCTGCTCCAGTCCCATTGGTAGGCCGCGAGGAAGGGGCGAAGATGCGGCTCGGAGGAAAGCAGCATCTCCGACCAGGTAGGGACTGAGAAATACAGTCCCCCCCCCCCCCCACATAAAAAGACTAAACCTCCAAAACAAAAACTTTTAACACACTAAAAATAAAAAAGGGGTTAAGGGACGAACAGCTGCAAGCCATTATGCCAAGATAAATTAATCAAATCTGCTCATACAGATCCATATCCCTTCATTTACTGCATCTCCATGTGCCTATCTAAAAGCCTTGTGCACCTGCCTCCACCACTATCCCTGGCATTGCGGAACTCTACCTGGGAATTTAGCCCAATGTGTCTCTTTGAACACCTTATATCTGGAGAAGTGAAAGGCCTGGATAGAGTGAATGTGAAAAGGATGTTTCCACTAGTTCAGTTCGGTTTATTGGGAGAGTCTATGACCAGAGGACATTGGCTCAGAATAGAAGGGTGGTGAATCTGTGGAATTTATTGTCACAGACAGCTGTGGAGGCCAAGTCAATGGATATTTTTGGATATTTTTAGGGCACAGATTGACAGGTTCTTGATTAGTTAGGGTATCAGAGGTTATGACGAGAAGGCAGGTGAATGGGATTGAGAAGGAAAGAGATCAGCCTTTTTTTGTGACATTTTTCAAGCAGGATTTCATCAAATCCTTAGGCTAATTCATACCAGAAAGATTACATTAATTTTGCAATTAAATAATTCTATATTAAGCCAAATTCTGATTGCGCTTATGATTTTTTAAAATCATTTATCACCCGATTAGATGGCCGTTTTTATATTTATTGTTTCCTTTATTATTGTTTATATTTTGTGTTTAGCTTTCCATTGAAATACTTAATGATGAACAGAACTGTTTTTTGACGTCGTCAATGCTAGAAAGTTTTTTTTTTACACTCGTCGCAATTTAAAAAAAATTCAAACAACGCGATTGTAATGACCCTGACGTGAACTACGGGCCTTGTGATGGGTTACGTGCCTATATTTTGTAAGGGAGCTTAGAAATCAGTACAAGGGGACAGTGTCCCAGTAATCACATTGTAGGCACGCTGTGCTCTGAACAACACTGTGTTCACTTTATTTTGCTTGATAAAAATGTTTTTCGTTCTTTTCTTGTAAATGTTGCTTCTTGTTTACTATCGAAATATTTAAATTCCATTAAACTTTCATTACTTGGTGCCATGTTGTTGTAAAGTGTGTGCACTGTAGTGAAGGGAATCGAAAGTGAACTGGTTCCAGATAACGCCATGTCTTGTTGAAAGTATATCCCTGTCTACACAGATGCTTTGGTTCCGGGCTAATTTGAGTAAATTAACATTGAATTCAATGAAAGGTTACTATATTAGTTCTCATTTATGTATGTATATATATATATAAAACAAAATTTTTAATTATAAATAATTTTCTTTTCTCGTTTTTTTTTCAAATTCTGAAAGTATTACATTTTTGTCCATTTTTGGTCGATTTTTATCACAAATTAGCTCAAAAGGATCATAGGTAGGCCCATTTTTAATGTTGTGGTATTTCGTTATAATTTAATAACTTTCAAATTTGGCCACCCATGTCACAGGTTGGTACCCTTCCTTATTGACGGAAACACCCACATACTCCTGTAGATCCTTTCAATGGTGGGGATGTCAGTATCCGTGATAGACAGCGCAGTGTTCATCACTTTGTGCAATCTTCTTCATCCTGGGCATTATATATTTATAAATAAATATATAAATATACACTCTTGACTTTCAACCTTCCCACAGATACTGGCAAATTATTAAAATCCATTGAATCAAATAACAGCACGAAAGAACTTCCAACAACAAACAACATTGCATTATAAGGACATTCATAAGCGAGTTGCACGTCAAGGGTTTCCTGGGTTAACGTTTTTTTTCTCACCTAAATACTAAAGTTCATAAGTTATCGGAGCAGAAATCGGCCATTCAGCCCATCAAGTCTACTCCACCATTCATTCATTGCTGATTTATCTCTCCCTCTCAAGCCCATAATCCCTGACACCCATAGTAACCAAGAATCTATCTATGTTAATACAATCCTTCCCGGGATCATTCTCGTAAGAACCTTCTCTGGACCCTCTCCAATGCTGCCACTTCCTTCCTCAGATACGGGGCTCAAAACTGCTCACAATACTTCAAATGCATTCTGACCAGTGCCTTATAAATCCTCAGCATTACATCCCTGTAGAAAGTACAAAGTTGACATTGTTATTCTGCATGAATGGCTCACCTTGTGTTTAAAAATCCTTTGTATCTGCTACAATGGAGCCTTAAGGTGGGTTGCCTTGAAACTGTTTAAATAATTTTTAACATCATTTTTCTTCCTTCAGAAAATGAAAACAATAAGGTTTCTGCAGCTGCACGATTTGACCATTTGCATTCCTTCAAGCCTTTTTGTTCTCAAACTCCACATAAAACTATAATCTATGTCTTTGGGTGAAACCGAGATATTTATTTAGCCTTTTAATAGAAGTCAAAGAGAACTATTCAGCTTTATTTACGCCCTCCTGACACGTTATTTATCATAATGATGGATACAGCAATTTAATTCACTGCTGGAACTGGAATATACAAGTCTGCCAGGAACAGAACAATTACCGAAATCCAGTTCAACCCTTGAACAATCTCCGGTTTCAGGCTGCATCTACAAAGCTAGAACAGCTGTAACTTTCATGGGGTACGCAAATCCACGCAGACAGTACACGAGGTCAGGATTGAACCAGAGTCAGCAAAGCTTTGAGGCGACTGCTCTGCCAACTCCACCTCGCACTCCCTGGCTGCCACAGCAAATTTCAAATTCACATCTCTGGGTCAATGATTCAGATGTCCAGTTACAGGTCTAACTATGTGACCATCGTGTTAATCCAACCCATGTATATTGTGAAGCATAAAGTAAAGCAATTGTTATTGAGCAGAACACAAAGTATTAGAATAACTAATTAGAAGAACGAGATTGATCCCTGGGATGGCGGGACTGTCATATGAGGTAAGATTCAAAAGACTAGGCTTGTATTCACTGGAGTTTAGAAGGATGAGGGGGAGTCTTATAGAAACATATAAAATTATAAAAGGACTGGACAAGCTAGATACAGGAAAAATGTTTGGCGTGTCCAGAACCAGGGGCCACAGTCAAGAATAAAGGGGAAGCCATTTAAGACTGAGGTAAGAAATAACTTTTTCACCCAGAGAGTTGTGAATTTGTGGAATTCCCTACCACAGAGGGCAGTGGAGGCCAAGTCACTGGATGGATTTAAGAGAGAGTTAGATAGAGCTCTAGGGGCTAGTGGAATCAAGGGATATGGGGAGAAGGCAGGCACGGGTTATTGATTGGGGACGATCGAAGGGTCGAATGACCTCCTCCTGTACCTATTTTCTATGTTTCTCTGTTTCTATGTAACTCAGCAGGTTCGGTAGCATCTGTGGAGAGAATGGAGAAGCAATGTTTTGGGTCAGGGCTTGCGGATCAGACTCGAGTCTGAAGAAGTGTTCTGACCCGAGACATTGTCTGCTCATTCCCTCCACAGATGCTGCCTGACCTGCTGAGTTCATCCAACATTGTGTTCTGCTCAAGATTACAGCATCTGCATTTCCTTGTGTCTCAAATACTACTGTTCAAGATTACTTTGCATTAAAAATATCCTTGCTATGTTTAAGAAAAGTTGCAGGATTTAGTTTGATTAATGCAGCTGAAAATTTGGTTTATGAAGAGAATAGAGTTACCAAAGCCTCAGATTTGATTACTTCAAAACACAGTCTAACATGCAACAGTGGCCTCTGCCCTCCTATATGCATCTGTAGCATGGACCATCTTCAGCAGTTTCCTCCACTCATGCACACTCCTCGAAACCCTTCTAATTCATTGGAAGTATAAGTGAACTAACATCACTCTTCTTCCACACCAATATACCAGCATTAGTTTAGTTTATTATTGTCCCATGTACCGAGATACAGTGAAAAGCTTTTTTGCTTTATGCTATCCAGTCAGCAAAAAGATAACACATGATTACAATTAAGCCGTCCACAGTGTACAGATACATGATAAAGGGTTTAGCGTTTAGTGCAAGATGAAGTCCAGTAAAGTCCAATTAAAGATAGTTTGAAGGCCTCCAAAGATGCAGATGGGTGGTCAGGACCACTCTCTAGTTGGCGAGAGGACAGTTCAGTTGCCTGATAACAGCTGGGAAGAAACTATCCTTGAATTTGGAGGTATGCATTTTCAAACTTCTCATGGGAGAGGGAAGAAGAGGGAGTGGTGTGGTTAAGACTGGTCACACCCTCTTCTCCCCTCGCCAATCAGGCAAGAGGTACTGAAGTTTGAAAAGGCATACTTCCAGATTGAGGACCAAATTAAATTTGGCCAGTTATACGGTAGCCAATCGCACACCACATAGTTTACACACCTGATATCAGGCTTCTGAAACAAGCCTCCTATTGCCAGCTTCGTCTTGGGAAGAAGTTAGCAGGTGTGAGAGAAAAATGTTCAAGGGTGCGGTCAAAGCTGCTCATAAAATATACTCACTTGGATAACAGTGAGAAGAAAAATGGTGAAAAAGATGTATGGCATGCCACTTGGCCAGCACAGATAAGTTGGGATGATGGGGCTGTTTCTGTGCTGCGTAACTTTATGATTCTATGAATCCCCACTGATTACTATCTAAATGGCGTCCAGTTGGGAAAAGGGGAGGTACAACGGAATCTGGGGGTCCTTGTGCATCAGTCTATGAAAGTAAGCATGCAGGTACAGCAGGCAGTGAAGAAAGCAAATGGCATGTTGGCCTTTATAACAAGAGGAATTGAATATAGGAGCAAAGAGGTCCCTCTGCAGTTGTACAGAGCCCTAGTTGTACAGAGCCCTGTGTGCAGTTTTGGTCCCCTAATTTGAGGAAGGACATTCTTGCTATTGAGGGAGTGCAGCGTAGGTTTACAAGGTTAATTCCCGGGATGGCGGGACTGTCATAAGCTGAGAGAATGGAGCAGCTGGGCTTGTACACTCTGGAGTTTAGAAGGATGAGGGGATCTCATTGAAACATATAAGATTGTTAAGGGCTTGGACACGATAGAGGTAGGAAACATGTTCCCGATGTTGGGGGAGACCAGAACCAGGGGCCACAGTTTAAGAATAAGGAGTAAGCCATTTAGAACGGAGATGAGGAAACACTTCAGTCAGGGGATATGGGGAGAAGGCAGGAACGGGGTACTGATTGGGGATGATCAGCCATGATCACATTGAATGGCTCGAAGGGCCGAATGGCCTACTCCTGCACCTATTGTCTATTGTCTATTGTCTATTGGAATGCCCAGCCCATGGTCATTCTATGCAAAGGAGCGGCATTTGGAATGATTTTGAGAGCTTCAATTTACTGCACCATAAGCAGCAGGAGGGGCATGCTCCCTCACAAGTTGGGTTCAGTTGATTATCTGAACATCCATATTTCCTTTTTACATAGAATGAGGCCATTCAGCCCATCAGGTCATTCCAAATCTCAGCCAAATCTCATTCCCTCATTAACTTTCCATGTTACCCATTCTTCCCACAGATTTCACTGCACATCTACACACAAGGGGTGATTTAGAGTGAACAAGTAACCTATTAATCTGCATGTCTTTAAGGTGTGGGAGGTCCTGGGGGGAGAAAAAAAACTTCCAGTCACAGATTTCATTCAGAATTGAGCTGATTTCCATCAGACGGCACCGGTCTTATATATAGTTGCTTGGTCTCCGCTCTGCCGGAACAGCTCCTGCCCCATAAATGGAATGGTCTGCATTTCCCACTTTGACCTGATCAATCAGCTCAGAACCCACTAAACCAGAGAGGATGCAGGACATCCTCAAACTCTAGGACTGCCAAAGGAGGTGATCAGGAGAGCAAACATCTTTAAATCAGTGCCATAATTCATGCAATTGATTTTAAATAATTGCAATGACTAGAAACATATAAAATTATAAAAGGACTGGACAAGCTAGATGCAGGAAAAAATTTCCCAATGTTGGGGGAGTCCAGAACCAGGGGCCACAGTCTAAGAATAAAGGGGAGTTTTCACCCAGAGAGTTGCGAATTTGTGGAATTCTCTGCCACAGAAGGCAGTGGAGGCCAATTCACTGGATGAATTTAAAAGAGAGTTAGATAGTGCTCTAGGGGCTAGCGGAATCAAGGGATATGGGGAGAAGGCAGGCACGGGTTACTGATTGTGGATGATCAGCCATGATCACAATGAATGGTGGTGCTGACTCGAAGGGCCAAATGGCCTTCACCTGCACCTATTTTCTATGTTTCTATGTGCCCTCAAAAAATGTACAAAATCATGTATGTTTCATCAAATCACATCAGTCAGTTTCTAAGAACATTAAATACTTCCTAATATATGAAAACTTCTAAGGTTTTAGTTTCCTTGCACCTAAAAGAACTTCAACCATAGTCAGTGATTCTGAACCTGCTGTGTAGATGTATCTGCATGATTTTGCCTCGAAAATGCATCTATTATAAATGTTGGTTAAGGAGCTCTTAATTGCAGATGCTGGAAAAATCGAAGGTAGACAAAAATGCTGGAAAAACTCAGCGGGTGAGGCGGGTGAGGCAACAACTATGGAGCGAAGAAATAGGTGACGTTTCGGGTCGAGATCCTTCTTCAGACTGATCAATGTTGGAATTATTTCTGAGGAAGAGTACAAAATGCTGTCATGATCAAATAGCATACTGAGCAATTCTAAGGTCCTCAACAAAGTGCTGAAACCCACTGAAGGAATTCACTTCATTTTGGAGTGTGACTAGTTTTGCAGGGTGACCACCTGCCAGAATAATGTCTTACGATGCAGAGCACAAAAATGGTATTTTCACTCTTTAGTCTAGTTTAGAGATGCGGCGCGGAAACAGACCCTTCGGCACAACAGGTCCACACTGACCAGCGATCCCCGCACATTAACACTATCCAACACACACTAGGGACAATTTTGCATTTTATACCAAGCCAATTAACCTAAAAAACCTGTACATCTTTGGAGTGTGGAAGTTCTCTGAGAAAACCCACGCAGGTCATGGAGAGAGAGCACAACCTCCGTATAGACAAGCAACCGTAGTCAGGATCGGACCCGGGTCTCTGACGCTGTAAAGCAGTAGTTTTACTGCTGCACCACCGTGCCGCATTACTGGGCATGACCTGCTGTTGACAATCCTCAATCATCTACATTAGACTGATTTTAGGCAATTATATTGAAGACCAATGCAGGCTAATGGAAAGCAGTTTAATTCTGGCTGAAATCAGAGATAAAAAACATAGTAATAAAATCTGGAACGTTTCTACATTGTTATGCATTGAATTGTGTGAAGATCTTAATTCATCTAAACGCTTTCCATAAAACTCCACGCATATTTCAGAAAAAAGTGCAAATTACATCTCGTCACATTACATGTCGTCAAGAGATTACATATCAGAATTACATATCTTCAACGGATTCAGATAATTCAGAAATCTTCAGTAAAAAAGACAACTCAGACACCACTACCAGACTGCAACCTATCTGGAGACCTTAACCAGAGATTACAACGGTGATTTTAACAAGGAGCACCCGATGAGCTGGTATTTCTGAGATTACATTCTGAAATGGTGTTTTAAAAATTCTAATAATAACAGTGATTGATTAGCAATTGATAATAGTGCTTGATAATATTAATGATTGATAGTATTAGTGGAAAGGTTTTCAAATCCAAAGGAAATTAAAATACTTTGAATGCTTTTCAGTTCTGCCTTATAATTAGGATAGATTACAGAAAAAGTTGCAAAATATGAATGAGCAAAAATGCCTTTGTGAGACAACTTTCACACGCAATGCCAGACAACATCAGTGCGATGAATGGTCAAATATTTTTCTTTCGAAACTACAGATGAGGAAAGAGTGAGAGCTCATCTTTAATCACTTCCAGCCAAATGATTGGATAGGACTTCTGTTTCATCTTCTCCAAATGGAGGTCAATGGATGGATGTTGGGGGAGTCCAGAACCAGGGGCCACAGTTTAAGAATAAGGGGTAAGCCATTTAGAACGGAGATGAGGAAACACTTTTTCACACAGAGAGTTGTGAGTATGTGGAATTCTTTGCCTCAGAGGGAGGTTCTCTACCTCGGAGGCAGGTTCTCTGGATACTTTCAAGAGAGCTAGATGGGGCTCTTAAAGATAGCGGAGTCAGGAGATATGAGGAGAAGGCAGCAATGGGGTACCTATCGAGGATGATCAGCCATGATCACATTGAATGGGGGTGCTGGCTCGAAGGGCCGAATGGCCTACTCCTGCACCTATTTTCTATTGTCTATTGAAACGATGCAAGACTTTTTCCAGTGCAAAACTGTAGTGCAACCTGGATCACAAGCACAAACCCTCAAGTAGAAATTTAATAGTCAACCCCACAATCAAGATCATTACCAAATGATACAAGGTTAAGCTACCAGATACAGCAAAAATAGGTTTTGAGTGTAAAAATGTCATCACGTGAGTTCCCTACAAAAAAAATCCCAATCTTTCGGAATGAAATACACAACAAAAATTTGAGCTTTATCTTCTTATATTGAACGCATCTTTATTTTTCAGTTTTCTGCATCAGCATCAAATTGGCCCCGAGTAGAATAGTGTGCACATATATATTTATATTAAATCGTGATAAATAAATTGAATAAGCTGTCTGCGATTTTATGTTATTAAGATAGGTTATCGGGAGAAATAGGCTGGTATGTTTTAGTGATAAGGCCGAATGAATTAAGGCAAAGTGTGATTGCGTGAAATGGGATTGCTCAGGGCGACGTGGTGATGGTCTATCAAGGTGCATGTGAAAGAACTATTAAATGCCTTGTAAACTGTGGCTGAATGACATTGAAAGCTGACGTCTTATACTTCCCAGAGCAGGAGGATTCAGCTTTGTTGTAAAGGAAAGATCAACTGCGAAGTGAATTTCAGATGTAATGCCCCCACCCCCCCCCCCACCCCCCCACCGGAAGGAAGTGACAAACTCTGAGCCACAACTGCCTATACTTGAGGCAGCTCAAGAAATTGAGGAAAGGAAGTGATCCCCTCCTAAATCTCTCGATATTTGTTAATGCAGTTTCCTCCATAACCTGTAGATATTAAATCATGCTGCAATTCAGCTTTGTGTATTGGAATTCCTTTTAAACAAACTAGCTTGAGCATCAATGATAAAGAACCTACGATAAAGAACCTATAGTGATGTTCCTGACATTCAAATTATTTTACAGCCCACAAGATATATTTGCAGTTATTGCAAGGTAGGAAATGTCGCAGATAATTTGAGTAGAATAAAGGACCTGATTAATCTGTTGTCAGATGTTACAGGGTCAATCTACCTCAGGATCCTCAGAGAATAGTGTCATTCACCGTTTGCATCTGCTTGATCTCTTCCAGATTTCATCGTTCCCTCCATCCCAACTACAAAGGTCCTGACCTGCAACGTCATTTTATTCGTTTTTCAGAGTTGCTGCCTGATGCACTGAGCTACTCCAGAACTTTGTGTCTTTAAAAAAAAAAAACATTTCTAACGCTGCTCAAAACACTATTCCACCCATAGAGTCCTTATTCTGCATAGGAGTATCAACCTGAATTATTTGCTCTAAGACCTGGATTTTTTTTTAAAACATATTTATTCATTCACGGATGAATGTGCTTCTGGCAAATTGCCCATTTCTAACCGCCCTTGTGAATTGGTATCCATGTCATTTCTGTGAGCAATTAAGAATGAAACACATCAAGTGACAATTCACATATGGGAAGGATCAGAAATCACAGCAGATTTTTATCATTAAAGTAAATTAGAAAACAAGTCAACATTTTTGACATGCGTGTACCATGACTACCAGTCATACTGTAACATTAACTCCACCTCTGCTCTTCTCTTCTAAAGCTCCTCCTTGTTTACACATCCCTCAAAGGCAGTATTTTTCCCTCCAAATTTAATTTCCTACAGAGAACTTTACAAGGACTTTGCCAGGACTTGAGGGTCTGAGCAACAGAGAAGAGCTGGGCAGGCTAGGACTTTATTCCTTGGAGTGCAGGAGGCCGAGGGGGTGATCATATGGCGTTGTATGAAATAAAATCATGAGTGGAATAGATAAGATGAATGCACAGAGTCTTTTATCCAGGGTAGGGGTATCAAAAACAAGAGGACATATGTTCCAGGTGAGAGGGGACAAGGTTTAATACAAATCTAAGGTGCAACCTTTTCCATATAGAGGGTGGTTGTTATATAGAACAATCTGCGGAGGTGTCGGTTGTGGCAGATACTATAACAACATTTAAAAGATGCTTGGACTAGTACATGGATAGGAAGGGTTTAGAGGGATATGGGCCATATGCAGGCAAATGGGACTAGCTTAGATGGTGCATGTTGTTCAGCATGGATGAGTTAGGCTGAAGGGCCTGTTTCAGCACTGTATGACTCAAAGAGAAAGAAAAACTCACCAAGAAATTTATGGTCCTCCAATTTTGGTCTCCAAATTATTCACAATTTTAATTGCTTCAACATTAGCAGCCTGGTCATCAACTTGCAACCCGAAAGTTATGGAATTTCCTCCTTGAAACTCTTTTTAAGACACACCCTGAATCTTGTCTCTATGATAATATATTTGGGCATCTGGCCTAATGGATAGCTTGCTGACAAACAATTTTGATTGTACTCCCAATAGAGATTTTTAGCATTACGTTGCTGAAGATCTAATAGTAAGTTCCAAATATTGTTCTAATAGTAAGTTTCAACTATTTTTTGCCCTTGGGCCAAATGGATCTAATTTTCTCTGCAATGCTCCAAATAGAAGGCAATGCTGTAATCCTGTGTGCTACTAATGTGAAAATAGTTAATTTGCACAATGGTGAAACACATTTAGAAGCACCTGTTTTAATTTCCGAACTGATGTGAAATGCTCTGGAAATGGTCATTACCACATTTCGCTCCACATAAAGTCAATTTTTGTTTATTTAACACCAAAATGAGCCATACCATGGCATACTAGGCCCCACTATTTCAGGTTTTTCTATAAGATTATATTTTTGTCACAACAGACAACAGCACAGTGAAGATAGACAATAAAGTGCTGGAGTAACTCAACGGGTCAAGTAGCAACTCATGAGAAAAAAGATAGATGACGGTCACAAGCTGAAAAGTAATCTATCCTTTTGCTCCAGAGATGCTGCCTGACCCGCGGAGTTACTCTAGCACTCTGTGTCTATCTTTGGTATAAACCAGAATCTGCAGTCCTTTGTTTCTACAACATCACATTGAAATTGCTTTGTATCCCGTTCTTAATCTCAATAACATGTTTCTGTATCATGGAGCTATGATGATTGGGATAAAGGACCATGCTGGAATGCCAAGTTCTGATAGCTTGACTATACAGTTGTCCAAGAGGCATGCTCCTCCTTTGCTCTTGCTCTGTACCATGTACTGATCTGCATTAATTCACCCCAATACACAAGTATTTATGAGGAATGTTTGCGGAAACACGTTTATTTACTCATTTGCCACAATGGAAACAGTATTTTGGTTAAAAACTTCACAAACTGGATTTCCCCACTTCACGGTTACAATACCTTAGCAATATTTAACATGGGCTCTCATTCCAGGGAACAATAAACATTAAAAACTGAAGCCAAGATGGGAGGAAACTAGGAAAGGGAAGGGCCACCTGACTGGCCCACCTCAGCCTGATCGACACCCACCTCCCACTACGTCCGCACCCCTTCAGAACTGCAACTGAAGGCTCACAAATTCCAGAGCTGCAGTGACCAGCAGCTCTTAAAGCAGGAAATGCACTCCTGCGTCACAGCAATCTCCTGTAGGCTATGAATAAAGGGGTGGAATCAGAAACTCAATACATGCATAAGACGGATATTACAACAAGAAGCCTTTACACACCTGGCTTTGAAGCTGGGTCTGAGACACTTCAATGGAGGAAGAACCCACTAATTTAGGAAGGTGGGTTTCAGCAGACTTGGCATTGAATTATGGCAGGAAAGACACAAAGTGCTGGAGTAACTCAACGGATCAGGCTAGCATGCTGGAGAACATGGATAGATGACGTTTCAGGTCAGAACTCTTCTTCAGACTGATTGCAGGGGTTGGGTGGAAAGGACAAAACCAGGCAAGTCATTGGAAGAGTAGAGGGGCAGGACAACGCATAGCACTGAATTATGAATTCGAAAGGAGAATATATTAAATAAATTTAGATAAATTCATGCTGTGAATGTTAATTCAATGAAATTATTGGTTCAAGATATGTTGCAGAATGTCCCCTATTTATTGAGGAGTGAGGGTGCATTTGTAAGTCTATAGTAAGTCTTCCCTCAATCACTTCCCCAATACTCAAAGTATTGAGTATTGGCGGCACCCTGCAAGATGTTTGGTGGTGAGTAGTCGCCCAAAGAGTCGTACCTTTTTCTGGTCGCTGCTGGATTTTCAACATGTTGAAAATTTTCAGCAACCTGCTGCGACTATGACGGGTGCCGGCAAGTCGCCGAAAAAAATCACATAAGTGGGACAGGCCATTTAGCCTTCATCTTTTTCTCCATAATAAAAACAGGAGAATTATTCATTCAGGACCTTGCCCATCTCCTCTGACTCTGCACATGGATGACTGCATTTGTTTCTGAAGGGCCCTGCACACTCTCTCCAATTACCCTCTTTCCCTTAATGAACATAAAATCTCTTCTGGATTCTTCTTAATGCTAGCTGCAGAGTTATCTCCTGCCCCCTTTTTGTCCTCCTGATTTCCTTCATACAGTAACCATGCTTCTCAGTCCCCAATCTTCTTCCAGGGATACACTTCATCCCGACTGCCTATACATGGCCCATTCCTCCTTTCCCCCCCCCCCTTTCCTGAGCCTCAATTTCCCTCATCATACAATCTTCCTTACTCCCAGCAGTCTTGGCCTTCCAGTGACAGGAACATTCATGCTCTGAACTCTAACCATTAGTCTTTTACAATCATCCCACTTTCTGGAAATCCCTTTGCCCGCAAACATCCGCCTCAAATCAACCTTTGGAAGTTTCCGTCTAATACCAAAATTGAACTTGCCCCAATTCAGAGCTTTAACTTGCAGGCCCATCCGGGCCTTAACCACAACTATGTTAAAGCTAATAAAACTGGGCTCGCTTTGTCCTCTCCCATGTAGGGCCCCCCTACATATTGCTCAAGGAAACTTTCCTGAACACATTTGACAAATTCCACACTGTCTAAGCCCTCAGTGTTATTGCAGTCCCAGTCTACATTGGGAAAGTAAAATTCCCCGACAATGACAATCAATTAGTCTTGCAGCTGCCTGCAATCTCCCGCCTATTTGTTCTTCTAATTGCCATTGACTATTTGGGGGTCTATAGTCAAGTCAAGGGAGTTTTATTGTCATGTGTCCCAGATAGTTCAATGAAATTCTTGCTTGCTGCAGCGCAACAGAATATGTAAGCATAATTCAGAACAGGAGATAAAAGTTCAGTGTGTCTATATACGATAGGCCATATATGTACACAATAAATAAACAGTTAAAGTGCAATAGACTGTTATTGTTCAGAGCTTGTTTGATGTTGTACTTAGTAGCCTGATGGCTGTGGAGAAGAAGCTGTACTTGAACCTGGATGTTCCAGATTCCAAGCTTCTGTACCTTAGACAATAGACAATAGACAATAGGTGCAGGAGTAGGCCATTTGGCCGTTCGAGCCAGCACCGCCATTCAATGTGATCATGGCTGATCATCCCCAATCAGTACCCCGTTCCTGCCTTCTCCCAATATCCCCTGACTCCGCTATTTTTAAGAGCCCTATCTAGCTCTCTCTTGAAAGCATCCAGAGAACCTGCCTCCACCGCCCTCTGAGGCAGAGAATTCCACAGACTCACCACTCTCTGTGAGAAAAAGTGTTTCCTCGTCTCCGTCCTAAGGCTTGCTCCTTATTCTTAAACTGTGGCCCCTGGTTCTGGACTCCCCCAACATCGGGAACATGTTTCCTGCCTCTAGTGTGTCCAAGCCCTTAACAATCTTATATGTTTCAATGAGATACCCTCTCATCCTTTTAAACTCCAGAGTGTACAAGCCCAGCTTCTCCATTCTCTCAGCATTCGACAGTCGCCCCATCCCGGGAATTAACCTTGTAAACCTATGCTGCACTCCCTCAATAGCAAGAATGTCCTTCCTCAAATTAGGGGACCAAAACTGCACACAATACTCTAGGTGTGGTCTCACTGGGGCTCTGTAGAAACATAGAAACATAGAAAATAGGTGCAGGAGTAGGCCATTCGGCCCTTTGAGCCTGCACCGCTATTCAATATGATCATGGCTGATCATCCAACTCAGTATCCTGTACCTGCCTTCTCTCCATACCCCCTGATCCCTTTAGCCACAAGGGCCACATCTAACTCCCTCTTAAATATAGCCAATGAACTGGCCTCAACTACCTTCTGTGGCAGAGAATTCCACAGATTCACCACTCTCTGTGTGAAAAATGTTTTTCTCATCTAAAAGACTTCCCCCTTATCCTTAAACTGTGACCCCTTGTTCTGGACTTCCCCAACATCGGAAACAATCTTCCTGCATCTAGCCTGTCCAACCCCTTAAGAATTTTGTACGTTTCTATAAGATCCCCCCTCAATCTTCTAAATTCTAGTGAGTACAAGCCGAGTCTATCCAGTCTTTCTGCAGAAAGCATCCAAGAAGAGAGGTCCTTCTGCAGTTCTCTGTACAACAGCAGAAGGACCTCTTTGCTCCTATATTCGATTCCTCTTGTTATAAAGGCCAACATGCCATTTGCTTTCTTCATTGCCTGCTGTACCTGCATGCTTACTTTCATAGACTGATGTACAAGGACCCCCAGATCCTGTTGTACTTCCCCTTTTCCCAACTTGACGCCATTTAGATAGTAATCTGCCTTCCTGTTTTTGCTACCAAAGTGGATAACCTCACATTTATCCGCATTAAACTTCATTTGCCATGCATCTACCTTCTTACGGAGAGATGAGTGTATGGCCAGGGATAGTGTGGGTCTTTGATGATGCTGGCTGCCTTTTTGAGGCAGCGACTGCGATAGATCCCTTCAATGGTGGGGAGGTCAGAGCCGATGATGGACTGGGCAGTGGTCACAACTTTCTGCATTCTTTTCCGCTCCTGGACGCTCAAGTTGCTGAACCAAGCCACGATGCAACCAGTCAGCATGCTCTCTACTGTGCACCTGTAGAAGTTCGAGAGAGTCCTCATTGACATTCTGACTCTCCGTAGTCTTCTCAGGAAGTAGAGGTACTGATGTGCTTTCTTTATAATTGCATCAGTGTGCTGGGACCAGGAAAGATCTTCGGAAATATGCACGCCCAGGAATTTGAAGTTCTTGGCCTTTTCCACCATCGTTGATATAAACGGGATTGTGGGTCCCCAACCTACCCCTTCCGAAGTCCATCAAGGTAATTATACTTTTTTATTTGCAAACCATAAAGTTCCACTGGCTGAGCCACCAGTCATCTTGGACTACTGCTGTGATGTTCCCCTTAAATCAGTAAAGCCACACCTCCTCCTTATACTCCCACCTCTATCTCATTTGTGACACCTGTACCTTGGAGCATTAAGCTTCCAGAAAATAGACAAAAAAGCTGGAGTAACTCAGCGGGATGGGCAGCATCTCTGGCAAGAAGGAATGGGCGACGTTTCGGGTCGAGGCCCTTTGACCTGAAACGTCACCCATTCCTTCTCTTCAGAGATGCTGCCTGTCCCAATGAGTTACTCCAGCTTTTTGTGGCTACCTTCAGTTTAAACCAGCATCTGCAGTTCCTTCCTACACATTAAGCTTCCAGTCCTGTCCCTCCTTCAGCCAGGTTTCCTTAATGGCTATAACGTTCCAGTCACAAGAAAAGGCGGAAACAGAATCGACAGTGACTTCCAATAAAAACAGTAAGAATCCTCTTAAGAACAATTGATCGGAAGATAATTATGTACATAAAGTCAATATTGATCTATTGAAGCAGTGCACAGCAATCATTAGATTTGATTGAAGAGAAATCTTCCAATTAAATCCACTAGACCTGGCTTTTGGTTTATATAGGCAGCCTTAAAAATAATTCTTATATGACCTACAGATAGCTCTGCTATAATCGATAGCTGGTTGCCAGGTAATCTTGTCTTATGGAAAATCATGATATAAAAATAAGTGCGTCGATTAAGAGAAAGGGGGTTAGTTAGGGAATTTCAGTCTCACATTAACAACATTATTTTTTGTGCAGGATTTTCAAAAATGAGAGTATTTTTAATAGTTACAAGTTTATTTTTGTTACTGCAAGCTTAAAATACAAATGGCTGTATATTCAATCGTTCAATAGATTTAGGGAATAGGTTCCATTGCAAAAATTAGGCAGGTGCGAGGCAGAAAGCGATGAAAACATGTTCAGTAGACAGGATAGGCAGGAGCACGGCAAGGAGCGAGCAAGTACTGTTGGATTAAATTGCATTTATTTCAATGTGAGAAGCCTGGCGGATGAGGTGGATGAACTCAGGCGTGGATATTTATCTCCCAATCAATTGTATTTTTTTAAGAGGACTCATACTGTTTTTATTGGAGGTTGCGCTATATTCTGCTTCCAGAACTCTTACAGTGAATCAGTATACAAGTAAATGAACTATTTACAGTGAGTTGTACTCCCTATCTCATCTCCAAATGATTACTTTTTATAGTATTTTCATTAAAGAACACTTAAAAGAATCAGGAAACAACCTTGTTGAGGAGACGCACCCTGGCCACTCCCTCTTCTCCCCTCTTGCATAAGACAAAAGGGATAGAAGTGTGAAAACGCACACCTCCAGATTCTGGGACAGTTTCTTCCCAGTTGTTATCAGGCAACTGAATCATCATTCCACAACCAGAGAAGAGTTCTGATCTACTATCTACGATGCGATAGAAATTTATTTATCCCAGGAGGGAAATTAATTTGCCAACAGTCATAAAAAGCACAAAATACATGAAACATGATTATATGAAAATAAAGTGACGAGTGGTCTTTGGGGATGTGCAAAGATGGAGGTGGGGGGTGGGGGGGGGGGGGTTAGTCTCAGTCTCAGTCTACCCCACGACAGAAGGGGGAGGAGTTGAATAGTTTGATAGCTACAGGGAAGAAGGATCTACCTCAACGGCGTCCCTCGGACTATCCTTGATCGGACTTTGCTGACTTTACCTTGCACTAAAAGTTATTCCCTTATCGTGTAGCTATACACCGTAAATGGCTCGATTGTAATCATGCATCATCTTTCTGCAGACTGGTTAGCACGCAACAAAAGCTTTTCACTGTACCTCGGTGCATGCGACAATAAAAAAAGCTGAACTGAAAGTTATCACGCAGAATTCTGCCAAAAGATGAAAAAGGTGCAAAAGTCAATAAAATCAATCAAACAAAAAGTGTAACAGCGACAACAAACATGGATTTTTTTTTTAAAAGCTTAGCACGAAGGGAAGATAAATAGAATGAAAATATGTACATGTCTTCGAAGTCCCAAGTTGACGTAGGACATATTTAATATCTAGGTTTACATTTCGATATAGAACGAATGCAGGAAAAAACAAGTCTGGACCATGGGATAATCTGGAAAGAAAAGATTGAAGACCACTGGGCTTGAGGATATCAGTAAAGGCGAGGGAGAATGTGAATGCAACCACAGATATATTATCAGCAAATCAACCTCTTGTAAGTGGTAAGTGAGATGTCCAGTGAACCACACTAAATATAGAAAATAAAAACAGATTTTTATAAGGTTTGGACACAGTTAAACCATTGACAGAAGGACTGGCATGCCACTGTAGTTGAGTGAAAAGACAGTATTAGGCACAGTAGAAATAAGATGGATTGAATGATAATCCTCGATATGGTCTTTAGTGGAGAATGTTGTCATAACTTTTTTTCTGTCACATTCAAAACATCAAAATCACCATGGGGACTAGTAGATTAATATAACATAGAGCATATACCGGAACAAAACATGAACAGGCTCTTGTTTCCATAATGTCTGTGCTGAACATGATGCCACGACCAACAAAGGGGCAGTCACTGTGGCGCAGCGGTAGAGTTGGTGCCTTACAGCGAATGCAGCACAGGACACCCGGGTTCAATCCCGACTACGGGTGCCGTCTGTACGGAGTTTGTATGTTCTCCCCATGATCTGCGTGGGTTTTCTCCGAGATCTTCGATTTCCTCCCACACACCAAAGACGTACAGGTTTGTAGGTTAATTGGCTTGGTAAATGTAAAAATTGTCCCTATTGGATGTAAGATAGTGTTGATCCGCGATAGCGGGGATCGCTGGTCGGTGCGAACCTGGTGGGCCGAAGGGCCTGTTTCCGCGCTGTATCTCGAAACTAAACCAACTCTTATCACATAATCCATATCCCAGCGCTCTCTGCACATCCATGTGGCTATCCACAAGTCGGTTAATTCCCACTATTTAATCCGGCTCCACCAGCATCCATGGCAATGCATTCCAGGCACTCACAACCATCTGTACAAAACAAAACTTGCCCCACACATCTCTTTTAAACTTTGCTCCTTTCACCTTGAACCGATACTCTCCAGTATTTTTACATCCTGTGTCAAAGACTACTGACTGTCTACCCTATCTATGCCTCTCCTGATTTTAGCTTCTTCCATCGTCTCCCCTCAATCTCCAACATTCCAGAGAAAACACTCTAAATCTGTCCAATATCTCCCTGTAGCTAATATTCCCTAATCCGGGCAGCATTCTGGTAGATCTCTTCTTCACCCCTTCCAAAGCCTCCACATTCTTCCTGTAATGGGCGAGTAGAACCACACAATACTTCAAATGCACCCTAACTAAAGTCCTCTAAAGCTCCGTCATGATTTTGTAACTCGGACACCTCATCTCCTGATCAATGAAAGCAAGCATACTATATTCCCTCAGCACTCAAGGGCCTGAGCTATAAGGAGGTTGAGCAGGCTAGAACTTATTGCTTGGAGCACAGTGGCAAAGGAAACAGGCCCTTCAGCCCACCGTCCACAACGACCAGCGATCATAGAAACATAGAAACATAGAAAATAGGTGCAGGAGTAGGCCATTCGGCCCTTTGAGCCTGCACCGCCATTCAATATGATCATGGCTGATCATCCAACTCAGTATCCTGTACCTGCCTTCCCTCCATACCCCCTGATCCCTTTAGTCACAAGGGCCACATCTAACTCCCTCTTAAATATAGCCAATGAACTGGCCTCAACTACCTTCTGTGGCAGAGAGTTCCAGAGATTCACCACTCTCTGTGTGAAAAATGTTTTTATCATCTCGGTCCTAAAGGATTTCCTCTTTATCCTTAAACTGTGACCCCTTCCCCAACATCGGGAACAATCTTCCTGCATCTAGCCTGTCCAACCCCTTAAGAATTTTGTAAGTTTCTATAAGATCCCCCCTCAATCTTCTAAATTCTAGTGAGTACAAGCCGAGTCTATCCAGTCTTTCTTCATATGAAAGTCCTGACATCCCAGGAATCAGTCTGGTGAACATTCTCTGTACTCCCTCTATGGCAAGAATGTCTTTCCTCAGATTTGGAGACCAAAACTGTACGCAATACTCCAGGTGTGGTCTCACCAAGACCCTGTACAACTGCAGTAGAACCTCCCTGCTCGTATACTCAAATCCTTTTGCTATGAATGCTAACATACCATTCACTTTCTTCACTGCCTGCTGCACCTGCATGCCTACTTTCAATGACTGGTGTACCATGACACCCAGGTCTCGTTGCATCTCCCCTTTTCCTAATCGGCCACCATTTAGATAATAGTCTACTTTCCTGTTTTTGCCATGGATCCTCGCACACTAACACTATCCTACACACACTAGGAACAATTTACATTTATACGTCAATTAACCTACAAACCTCCATGTCTTTGGAGTGTGGGAGGAGGTATACATTTTTTTACACACAAAAGTGGTAGGTATATGGAAAGAGCTGCCGGAGGAGGTAGTTGAGGCAGATTCTGTCATTTAAAAAACATTTGGACAAATACAAGGATAGGATAGGTTTAGAAGGATATGGGCCAAATGTAGGCAAGTGGGACTAGTGTAGATGAGGAATGTTGGTCAGCATGGGCAAGTGGGACTAGTGTAGATGAGGAATGTTGGTCAGCATGGGCAAGTTGGGGCCCAGATTGTTTCCAGATTGTTTCCAGATTATATGGCTTCATGACTCTCTCCATCTACTTGTGTAGTCACATTCAGGAAGTTGTGGACTTGGACACCAATGTCTCTTTGTGTATCAATGCTGTTAAGAGTCATTCCAATAGTTGTATATTTTCCCCTTGCATTCGACATCAAAATGCAACAACTCATACTTGCTTAGATTAAACTCCATCTGCCATTTCCCAGCCAATTTCTGCAGCTGATCTACAGTATATCCTGCTGTATACTTTGACAACCTTCCTCACAGTCCACATCTCCCCCCCCCAGATTTCTTGGTGTCATGTACAAGCCTACTAAACAACCTGTCTACATTTACATTCAAGTCATTTGTATGCAACATGAACATCAGAGGTCCCAGCACAGATGCCTGCGGATCTCCACTGGTCACAGATCGCCAGCCCAATTATTGTCCTTCCAGCTCAACCCTGTCTTTTATCAGTAAACCAGTTCAGAATCCATACGACCAAGTCAATATTAATCCCATGCATCTTATCTTCTAGATCAGCCTACCCGGGGACTTTATCAAATGCCTTACTAAAATTAATGTAGACAACATCCACCGACTTACCCTTATCGATCACATTCATCACCTCCTCACAAAACTCGATCAAAGGCATGTACACGGACATGCTCATTGTATTAACCCATTTCTTTTCCAAATGGAAGTAAATCCTATCCCAAAGGATCCTCTCCAATAGTTTTCCTACACCTGACACGAGGCTCACCACCTTATAATTCCATTGATTCTCCCTAATTCCTTTTCATACAAAGTTGCTGAGGACAAAGATCTCATCAAGCCAATCATCTCTCTCAATAACCTGGCATAGATCACATTAGGCCCTGGGGAGTTATCCACTTTAATGCTCTTCAAGAGCCATGACACCACCCCTTTCTTAAACTCAACCTGCCCTTGCACATTCGGATTTTCCACACCAATCTTATTGTTCCCCATTAGTGAAAACAGATGCAAAGCATTTATTTAGTTCTTCAACTACATCCCCTGACTCCAAGCACAAATTCCTTCCTTTATCCTTGAGCTTCTCCTTGGTCGCCCTCTTCCTTTTTTAAACAGGTATAAAATATTTTGGGATTTACTTTGATCCAATCTGCCAAAGTAATTTTGTGGATTCTTTTGGCCCTTCAAATCACCCGTTCAGTTGGGTCCTCCTTTATTTATATTTCTCAAAGATCAAATTTACAACTTCATTGGTTATCCAAGATCCCCTTACCAAGACCATCCTTTTCCCTCCTTCTCACTGAAACATGCCAGTTCTCAACTTTGATCAAATGGCCTTTAAATGGCTCCCAGTGGGTCAGATGGAGACTTACCCAATGACAACTACACCCAGTGTACCTTCCCAGGCTCACGTATAATAATGTTGTAATCTGCCTTACTGCAGGTTAGTAACTTCCTGCAAGATCCATCCTGCTCTTCATTCAAAACAATATTAAAACCTATGGTTTGTGAGCACTTACTTCAAAGTTTACTTAACACTGCAATACCAGTCACCCGGCTATGCTCATTTCCCAACATAAGGACCAGTAATATTCCCTTCTCGGATTAGACCCTCCACGTACTGGATCAAGAAACCTTCTTGGAAACACCTGACAAATTCTCTCCCATCCAAGCCCTTGGGACTGAACAAGGCACAGCAAAGATCTTGACGCTCACAACCATTTTAAGCACTCGACCATTTTCAATGTACAATGTTAACTGTTTTCATAACTAAGTATGTGGATGTCATGATGGAAGATGACCAGCTGTACTTCATTTTTGGCTTCTCAGTGTCTTCTATGATATGTAGACAGCTTGTAGATAAATAATTGGACTGCATGGGGAGCTGTGGTTTTACACAGTGCAAAGCTGGAAAAGTTAGAATTGTACAATGACAACCGAAAAGTCAAAACAGAAGAACAGTCCATTTATCATAAGACTCAAGAATTGCGTGCTGAAACATAAATATGCCAATGTAGTTACAAGTGAGAGTGTACCTTTAAGAACTAAATTTATCATGTGATGTAACAAGGGTGATCTCCAGATGCAGCGGTAGTAATGGCAGACGGTGGTCATGGAAGTTACATTGGCAAGCACATATATATTTATCACCTTTACTAGACTACATTCAATGGTTTAGTTTAGTTTTATTGCCACATGTACCGAGGTACAGTGAAAAGCTTTTGTTGCGTGCTAACCAGTCAGCAGAAAGACAAAAGATGATTACAATCGAGTCATTTACAGTGTATAGATACATAAGGGAATAACCTTTAGTGCAAGATAGCAAAGTCTGATCAAGGATCCGAGGGTCATCAATGAGGTAGATAGTAGTTCTGCACTGCTCTCTGGTTGTGGTAGGATGATTCAGTTGCCTGATAACAGCAAATTGATTTACCCTGTCTCTAAATTAGTACATCTACAAATTTTCCTGGTTCTCTCCTAACCTTTTCTCTCTTTATTGTCACTTTCTCATTAAAACATCCATTTATCTTTCAATATCAAGTTCTATTGAAGGGCAAGAGACTAAGATGTCAATCATTTGCCTTTTATCTGATCGACCTCCTTTAAAATTCACATGGCACAGCAGTGAAATACATAAAATGCAAGACGAAGAACCTTCAGAAAATGCAGCATCACCTTGAGAGTTTGTCTAGAACTTAGCCGAACCAATATTAAGGCTGCATGGATAATGTGTCTATCAAAATCTTTGTTACTGTTTGCAGTAAAAGAGAGAAAAGATGCAAAAACTCAGCAAGCCTGGCTGCTTCAAGAGATTGGAACAGGTTGAGAAACAAATGTGTGTTTGAGCATGCATGCGTGGAAATAAACTGAATTCGCTTCTGTTAAAAAAAGTCCCTAGCGTGTAGAACAGAACAAGGGAGGTTGATGGTCGGCATGGACTCAGTGGGCTGAAGGGCCTGTTTCCAAATTTAATCTTTAAATTAAAACTAGGCTAATCTTTTGGAGGTCAAATCCAAGTAAAAGCTTATTAGTCTGAAACATTATTTTTGTTTCTTTGTCAGCAGATGCTGACTGACCTGCTGTGTAATTCTGTTTTTCCTGCTTTGATTTCAGATCTCACAATTACTTGCAGCTCACTTTTGGGAGAATTTTCTACTGTTTGCAAAAATGATGCCTATCTACAAAGGCTCCCCAATGCATTGAATTTCTATTTCTTTTTCATAACAGATGGTGAAATTACAGTCAAGGAGGAAAGGTTTAATCACAATTAATCTGGTGATATATCATCAACTTGTTATGGCACAGATATGTTAGATAGGGTGGTCATGAAGGCTTTCGGTTCATTGGCCTTCATCTGTCAGGGCATTGAGTACAGATCTTGGGATTTTCTGTTACAATTTTACAAGACATTGTTGCGGCCAATGTAAAATGATCCCTTTTAGGACCAGTTTTGAGTCTATGCCCACATTGAGGAGCTCAAGGCATAGCTTGTCAAACATTTGGAGTATTGGGTTCAGTTTTGGTCACCCTTTTCTAGGAAAGATGCAGTGAAGATTAACAAAGATGTTGCCAGGATTTGAGGACTTGAGCTATAGAGGCTTGGACAGGCTAGGACCTTATTCCTTGGAGCACAGGAGGCTGATCTTATGGACAGAATAGATAGGGTCACTGCACATAAACTTTTACCCAGAGGAATCAAGAACCAGAGGAAATAGGTTTAAAGTGAGAGGGGAAATATATAATAGGAACCCGAGGGCAACTTTTCCCACACACAGGGTGGTGGGTATTTTGAACAAGTTCACAGAGGAGGCAATTGCAGCAGGTTCTATAAAAATATATAAAAGACATTTGGTTAGGAACTGTACATGGAGAGGAAAGGTTGAGAGGGATATGGACCAAATGCAGAAGGTGAGATCAGTGTAGATGGGGCATCTTGTTCAGCATGAGCAAGTTGGGCCAAAGGGTCCGTTTTCATGCTGTATGACTTTCTCATTCTAACCCCATATGCTGGAGATTGTTAACAATATGCAGTAGAGACTCTGATTTCTGTCATACTGAGACTCCTCAAACCCCTCAGCCCCTGCTTAATGCTTTGGATTAATCAGGCTGACCTCAATATGAAGTGCGAGAGTGTGGGTGGCATGAAGAAGTTAATGGCCTCCATGGTGCTGGCATCAGTGAAATGTCAGCCAGGATTGCTGACTGTAATCACTTACCAGAGACCATGACAGGATACGTATTGAATACGTTTATTGGCAAAGTATTCACATACAAGGAATTTGCCTTGGTGCTACACCCACAAGTGACAACATGACAGTGACAGTTAGGAATGACATATAAAACATTAAACATTAATAATAAAACATTATCGACTAAACATGTGAATCAAATAAAATACCAGAGCAAAGGGAGGCTACAGATTTTTGGTTTATTGAGTAGAGCTACTCATGGAAAAGAGCTGTTTTTATGTCTGGCTGTGTGCCTCAAAGAGAACTGTTGAGAACAATATAGAGGGGGGAGGGTGGGGGGAGCTGCGAACTGCCCCCTGAAAGGCAGGTGGTTTTCCAAGGGGCTCACTGCTAAGCTTCCATTGAATGATGATTGAGAAAAGAAAACTCAATTCGGGGAAGAAAAGACACGGAGTAAGATAGTTAATAGAAAGGGTCCATGCAAAGCTCTTCTGACATTCATAACCCACTCACAGTTCCATCTCGCACACTGTAACATCATCGAAACACATTGATTGAGTTAGAGCCTGAACCTGCTCTTGGTATCTATTACATTGTCTATGCTGCATGTGTTTTGATCTTTCGGGAAGCTTTTCCATTCTGCCAATTGGACATACATTTTCAAAATCACAGATAACCTACAGAAAATGCTTCCTTGTCAATCATATGATGAAGGAAGGCAACTGTGAAGGCTGACCGAATTTGGCATAATTAATAATTATTATCATCTAATTCAATGTCCACTGCACCTGTCTCTAATTAAGTGAGTCTCCAGGACAAGTACCATTAAGATTCCTATATCAACTCTGCATAGATTAAACCTGGCCCTGATCCAAGGTCCCTATTCACTGATGTAGTTACACAGTGGTGTGTGTATTAGCATGGAAATATAGAGGGAAACAGTTTCAATTAAAACTAAATATAACAGGTTTCTTTTTCATTGAGTAAGGGCCAATCTGCATCATGTACAAAAACAAGATCTCAGTGAGTACTGGTAAGCCGATACAAAAATTGTTTTTAAAAGCATGCAAATCAAGTGAAGAAAGCTAGACTTTCTTTTATTTAGAGGCTTTCATAATATCATACCATTCCAAAATATTTTACAGCTAATGAAGTACTGTGAAGTGTAATCAGTGATCTAACATTGGAAAAGTAGTATGTGACATGTGAACAGCATAAATCCACAAAGAGTAATGAGATACTGATCAGATAATGTATTTTTCTGATGTTTGCAGTGGGAACGATCAGAAGCCAGGTCACCTGGGAGAAATCATCTGCTCTAAGTTGTTGTGAAATCTTTTCCATCCGTCTTAGAGCCTGATTGAACTGTGGGTTAAAGTCTCGAGCAAATGCCAGGACTTCCGACAGTGTTGGCTCGGTACACTATATCTGTACACTTGGTAATTGAGAATGTGCTTAAGTATGGGAATACTGTGCTGGATTGTATGTAAGAAAAGAATGTCACTGTCGTTTGCACATTTAACTTGTTTATAGATACAGCGCGGAAATAGAACCCTTGGGCCCTTCGATTCCTCGCCGACCAGCGATCCCCGCACACTACCACTATCCTACACACACTAGGGACAATGTACAATTTTACCAGGCCAATTAGCCAACAAACCTGTACGTCTTTGGAGTGTAGGAGGAAACCGGAGCTCCCGGAGAAAACTCACGCAGGTACCGGGGAGAACGAGCAAACTCCATACAGACAGCATCTGAAGTAAGGATCAAACCCGGGTCACTGGCACTGTAAGGCAACAAGTCTACCGCTGCACCACCTTGCTGTGTTGCCCCATGTGACAATATAAGCACCACTGAACCATCAGTGTTGTTGTAAAGTGTACACATGTGGACAATGTGTTCAGGTCTCTGGAACAGGATTTGAATCGACGACGTCCTGATCAAAGCCTTTGCCGACCACTTCTGCTGAAGATTTATGGAGCTGTAACATTATTCAAAAGAAGAGCAAGGTACTCCCCTGGTCAACACCTTCTTTCAAGAAGCCTGAAGAATAACCATTCTCAGCTTCAAAATTAATTAATAATGTGATATATTATAAAATGTTTCAACAAAATTTTGTGTTCTAAAAATTCAATTGCAATTATAAGAAGTCATTTTTATTCTCTGACAGGCATGGTGGAGGTGGTGCAGAGGGTTCATTGCAAGTTCCAAGGATCACAAGAGCAATGCCAGCAATTGGGAAAACAGACTAATTGCTGTGAACACATAATTTCCCCGGTGCTGAAGGGAATGCACAGAATTTGACCCCATCAGGAGAAATTTGACAGCACAATGTCAAGCCATGGCCACAGACATCAGCTTAATAATGAAAAAACCTCAAGTTGTGAATCAGAAGTAGCAAGGAGGAATGCTTTGTAAATGAGAAAAAGATCACAACCCTTGATTGCTGGTCAATGCAATAAAATAATGCCAAAAAGAGACACAACATCATGGCTGATTAGACAAAACGGTGCCTGAGCTGTGAATCCATTTGTGAGCAGAACCTTAACTGATCCATGGGGTGTTTTTAGACGCCATGAGGTCATTCTGCAGAAACACAGTATTGAACTGCAGCTTTACATTGTGCTTGAAATCTCAGAGCTCAAGAGTGGACTCTTGCACATGTCCCTGTTCTGATCTGGTACAAATGAGCATTACTTATTCTATAGATTGCTAAATCCCCTCAGACATCCTGGCCAAATTTAGTTTAGAAGGATGAGAGGGTACCACATTGAAACTTACTGAGTAATGAAAGGCCTGGATAGAGTGGATGCGGAGGGGATGTTTCCACTAGTGGGAGAGTCTCGGACCCGAAGCCGTTTTCTTTAATCAGAGGGTGGTGAATCTGTGAGAATTCATTTAAGATAAATGTGGTGCAATCAAGAAATCATGATGACAAAATTCATGACTCTCTGGAATTCATTGCCACAGAAGGCTGTAGAGGCTGTCAATTGATATGTTTAAGGCAGAGATGGGTAGATTCTTGATCAGTACAGGTGTCAGAGGTTACTGTATGTGGAGAAGGCAGGAGAATAGGGTTCAGAGGGAAAGATAGATCAGCCATGATTGAATGGTGGAACAGACGATAGGCCGAATGGCCTAATTCTGCTTTGATAACTTATGAACAAGTGCCATTATTTTTCCGTATAGTTTCTTTGACTGGGTAGCATGCTTTTCACTGTACCTCTGTACACGTGACAATAATAATAAACTAAACTAAACATTATTGTAGAATCCACTCAAACTTCCGATCTGCACTGTTAGCCAAGAACTAATTAGTCCCACTGAAATGTTGGCATGCAACCATCCCATGGGACAGAATATTAACTAAGCCAAACTATATCCCAACTTAGCCACATCTGAAAATCCCCCAGTGGAGTTACTGGAAAACATGGCTAATCGTTTTTGCATTCATTCAAGAGATGTGGGCTTTGCAGGCTCAGTCAGCATTTAATTACCCACCCCAAATTTTCCCCTTGAGAAGGCGGTGGTGAGCTGCCTTCTTGAACCATTGCAATACTTGTGGTTTGGGCATGCCCGCAATGCTGTTTGGGATTTTGACTCAGCAAAGGTAAACAGTGATACATTTTCAAGTCAGGATGTGTGCGGCATGGAGGGCAACCTCCAGGTCCTAGTGTTCCCCATACTACTGTTGCCTTTGTCCTTCTGCTTGTTGTAGGTTGTGGGTTTAGAACAGAGCTGTCTATGGAGTTTTGGGAGTTGCTGCAGTGCATTTGCGGATGTACAAATGCTGTTACTGTGTCAGTGGAATAGGTTGTGGATTGGGTGCCTATCAAACAGGCTGCTACACCCTGCATGGTGTCAGGCATCTTGCCTGGTGCTGAGGCTTCAGTCATCTAGGCATGTGGAAAGTGTTCCATCACATTCCTCATGAGCCTTACGGTTATGGGGAAAAGGCAGGAAAATGGGATTAGGAGGCAGAGATCAGCCACGATTGAATGGCGGAGTAGACTCGAATGGCCAGATGGTCTAATTCTACTCCTATAACTTGTAAACTTGAGCCTTGAAGATGATGGATGGGTCTTTGGGAGCTTCTAAACCTCTTCTATGTATGCATCTGTCTAAGAAACATTTAGACAGGTACATGGATAGGACAGGTTTAGAGGGATATGGACCAAACGCAGGCAGGTGGGACTAGTGTAGATGGGACACGTTGGCCAGTGTGGGCAAGTTGGGCCGAACAGCCTGTTTCCACACTGAGTTAACACACAAGTTACTCACCACAGGATGTGATCTGCTCTTGTGGCCACACAATGTATATATGGCTACTTCAGCTCAGTTTCTAGTCAATGGCAAACCCCAGGATATTGACACATTGATAGTAATAGCATGGAATGTCAGGGGCTGATACCCAGATTTTCTGTTGTTGGATATAGCCATTGCCTTGCGTTTGTGTAGCACGTGTGATTTGGCACCTGTCAGCCCACTCCTGGACATTGTCCAGGTCTTACTGCATTGGGATGTGGCCTACTTCATCACCCAAGGAGTTATAAATGGTACTGAATATTGTGCAATCATCAGCAAACATCCTGCTTCTGACCTTTGACTGAAGGAAGGTCATATTTCTGCTCAGGGTGGCACAGCAGTACAACTGCTCCCTCACAGCACCAGAGACCTGGGTTCAATCTCCGCCATGGGTGACGTTTGTGCCAAGTTATTTAGCAAGCAAATTAAAGCTTTTTTCACTCTACCTAAATATAACTCACAATAGTAAACCTAAATCTATAAAGTTTCCTTTATTGTCATTCAAACTTTTAGTTTGAACGAAATTGCATACCTTGCAGTCATGACAGAAAATAAAATAACAGAACACACAATGAACACAGTTTAACATCCATCACAGTGAGTCTACCAGGCACCTCCTCGCTGTGTCTTAAAGTCCTTGTCTTTTCCTTCCGTGTTTGTTCTCCCTCTGCGTTCCAGGCGATCCAGGCTTTCGATGTTGGGCCCCCGCCGGGTGATGGTAAGTCCCGCGGCCGAATCCAAGCTCCGCAAACGGGCCGGTTCAAACTCCACGGCCCGGGGCAGACGAAGCCGCCACCCTCCAGTCCAGCGGACGAAGCTGTTGTTGCAGGAGCTCCGGAGAATCGGTCACCAACCTGGGATCTGCGAGCTCCCGATGTTGTCGTCCACTGGGCCCGCGGCCGAAGCCTCCGAGGCTCCGAAGTCGGGCCGCCGCCGCAGCGCCACCACAGCCCCGAAGTCGGCCAGCTTCGCGATGGTGAGTCCAGGCTCTGCCTCCGGAGCCTCGAGGTCGGTCCCAGTTGGAGGCCGCCAGCTCCACGATTAGGCCTCAGCGCAGACGGAGACGGAGATACGACAAAGAAAAGGTCGCATCCCCCCGAAAAAAGAGACTAAAACAAGTTTCCCACACCACACATACACAACTAAAAATAAACTAAAACATACATCCAACAAGACAAAAGATGGAAAGGGTTGGGATTGATGGCACCTTTTAAGCCAGGGAAAGTGACACAGATCTTGATCCAAGTTTAGGTGCCGACTTGAGGTACAGTAACGTAATGGTTAAGCTATTGAAGTAACGGACAGAGCATTTTGAATGCAACCATGGCTGTTGAGCAACATATATTTAGCTTACCAAAGAGAACAGGAATGCAAACAAAAAGCTAGTCTCAGCAATTGTAACCAAGAAATTATCAGATTGTTTTTAGAAACCCATCAGGTTCACTAATGTCTTTCATGGGAGGAAATCCCTCCTTACCCTCTCCGTTCTATATGTGACTCCAAACCCAATTACACATTTGACTCTGAACAGCCTTCTCAGTTCAGGAACTATTAAGGATAGACAATAAATGCAGCATTGCCGGGACCATTTACATCCTGTGTATAAATAAGTAATCTTAAAAATCCTATGTGTGGAAGGCTGTACAATGAATTCACATCTTTCAAATGTGTTGAATCCATCTTTCTAATTTCACAATGTTTCTTTTACCCAAAAATAGACCTTGGCTCTTCAGCGTTGATAAATGCTGTGCTCTAAATGGCAATCATTTCAAGGGAGTCCTAGAGTGTGGAAACAGGCCCTTTGGCCCAACTTGCCCACGCCGAACAACATGCCCCATCTACACTAGTCCCGCCTGCTTGCTTTTGGTCCATCGCCCTAAACCTGCCATATCCATGTACCTGTCTACAAGTTTCTTAAAAGTTGCCATAGTACCTGCTTCAACTACCTCCTCTGGCAGCATGTTCCATACACCGCCACCTTTTGTGTTAAAAGGTTACCCCTCAGGTTCTCATTAAATCTTTCCCCTACACCTTAAACCTCTGTTTTTCAATTCCACTGCTCGTGGCAAAAGACTTGGCATTTACCTGATCTATTCCTCTTATGATGTCGTACACGAGTAGCATCAGTTATAAGATTGCCATGTTGTTAGATGGGAGTCCCAGCCTTTCTATTGTGTGTCTTTCTGCTTCAATAAACAAGTCTGTATATTTACTCTAATCAGGCCTGCTGACTGTCCTGGCTTTAAATGGCAGACTCCTTCATCTGATTTCGATCTTGTCATCTACCTAAGGACTGCGCACTTATGTGTGTGCATTGTACCAATTAATTCTACATCTCCTGCTTACTTTGGAAAGCCAGACAAGACAAAATAACTCCACAGGGACAGAATTGTCTCAGCATTAATAATGCCAATTAAACTAATACATATTTAAACAATTTAGCTGTTTCTTCATTCCTTGCGGTTTCTGGGCTTTCAAACTTTAAACCCAGGTAGGATGCAATGAGAGGAAACAGATAAACACATGCTAAAGATAAAGGCAAGAGATGGAACATGAACAAAAAATAGAAAGAGAGAAGGAGAGAGCATACATTAATGTAAGATAGACACAAAATGCTGGAGAAACTCAGCAGGACAGGCAGCATCCCTGGAGAGAAGGAATGGTTGACGTTTCGGGTCGATACCCTTCTGCAGACACGAAACATCACCCATTATATATTAATAATGTATATGGATGACATATACATTAATGTATCTTGTCTGTAACCTCTGTACATATGTCAGATGTAGCATATTCCTTTTTACCATATGTATCCTAGTAGAACAAGGTGTTGTTTCAAACCCAGGGTTTAGAACAATAAAAGCACAATAAATTGAAGCACGAGTAGCCCTTTCAGTAGCCCTGCACATGCTCTACCATACATTAGGATCTTAATCACCTCTATCCCTTAATACCGAGAATCTCAGACCCAGGATTTGTCCACTGTTGAGAGCTCTGATCATAGCATTTATAATCAAACCAGCAGGACTAACAAGGAGGATTCATTATTATTCCCAAAAGGTCTCGGGTTCAAGTTTTAACAAAATGATGTGATCCCTTATATAAGACTTTGAACAATGCCTTGCTTTGAAATAAGTATCCCACATAGCATTAATCACAGAAAGCAGCCAGAGAACCAGCGAGCACTAAAAATCCCACAGTATTACTCATATCTCATAGGCAACACCGCAGCTTGCTCCAGCTAAATATGCCCTCAGTAGTTTTGTTCCAAGGCTGCTTCTTGACCTCAATAAATTAGATACCCCAAAGAAAATAAATCACACTGCCATGTTTTATCGCATGAAGTCTTGGTAAGTGCGTTTAAAAAAAATCCACAGTGCAACGCAAACAAAAATGTGTTTCTCGTATCAGGTTTGTTCCTCACCCTCCCCTCCCCCAATCCCTACCCTCCCCCTTGTTCAATTCCTGTTAAGTTACACTTTCCTCAGGATTTCTCTCAAAATTTGCACTAACTATTGACAGGTATTTGTGACCAGGAGCTGAAGGGGAAAAGGTAACAAACAAGGCTGGTGCCCCACTGCCGTCACCCAATATTAATACATCAGAACCCACCAGCAAGGATCAATGGATAATAAACAGGAGCAGGAACTCAGTTGAATATTTGATCTTCTCCCAGGTACTGAGGGGAATGAGAAGGCAGCCTCTATTAACTTTGCTGAGAAGACAAATCTAGTACAGGCTTGGGCCTGGTCCCAGACAGCCACAACTTGTAATAGCTCATTTGCACACAGAAGAACAATTACCAAATGCAGAAGCCAGGCAAAGAAACATTTATCTTAAAAGTAAGAGGGGTTTTGAAGTAAAATATGCATTTCCATTTGCTTCTGAAACCGGTCTCGATTTGAATCAAGCTTCCAGGCACTTAGTCAATATTTCCTTCTTTATCAATTGCTCTTCTGGGTACCATCACTTGCAAATTTACATTATTGATCAGCCTTCTGCATTTAACCCCGGGACACATTTGCACAGGAAGGATGGCTGTGGTAAAGGTCACTTAGACTAACTTGTTGGTTGACACTGGGTTATGAAGAATGCAGGCTCCACTGGCTGAATAATTTTTTGTAAATGCCGAGATTCCATCTGCAATTAATATCCAGGACATCAGGGATGATTGATGCGCTGGGCCAGTTTTATGCTGTGGCCGAGGCTTTCATTTCCAGACGGCTAAGACTGGCCTCACAGTTCTAGTCAACTGATGTATGGAATGGTACAGGTTCACAAGCCAGACAGGATATTAACCCACAGCTTGATTTCACAATATCCCACAACCAAAGCATAATTGCCTGCTGATCAATAGTCACCCACACAACAGTGTTGGCACCATTTCTCACTCCACTGATGGGGAATCTGAGGAATACTTTGTTTTAACCCCGAGGGAGGTTGGAGTCTGGAACGCACCGCCTGAGAGGACGGAGGAGACAGATCCCTCTTACAACATTTAAGAATCATCTTGAGGGGCATTTGAATCACCGAGGCATGGCCCAAGTGTTGGTAAATGGGATGAGCACAGGCGGCACGGTGGCGCAGCAGTAGAGTTGCTACCTTACTGAACCAGAGACTCGGGTTTAATCCTGACAACAGGTGGTGTCGGTACAGAGTCAGCATGTTCTTCCTGTAACCGCGTGGGTTTTCTCTGAGTGGTCCGGTTTCCTCCCACATTCCAAAGACGTGCAGGTTTGTAGGTTAATTGGCTTCTGTAAATCGCCCCTAGTGTTTAGGATAGAACTAGTGTATGGGGGGAATAAAAGGACTGGGAATATGGGGAGAAGGCAGGCATTGATTGGGGACGATCAGCCATGATCACAATGAATGGCGATGCTGGCTCAAAGGGCCGAATGGCCTCCTCCTGCACCTATTTTCTATGTTTCTATGACTCGGTTGGCCGAATGATCAGTTTCCATAATGTGTCCCTAAACTAAAGTAGATGGTGGGCAGAGACATGGTGGGCCGGATGTCCCATTTCTGTACTGTACGATTCAATGACATTGCCCGATTTCCTAGGTGTGTTCAGCATTTTCTACTTTTATTTCATGCCCAGACTTTGCAGAGTGGAGTCAGATGCCTGCATTCAATGCTCACATTCCTCATTACTCTGAACTTACTTAATCTGTGTCCATATCTTTGACTTCCTTGCAGTTTAAATCTAACTTGTTTTTCTCCTCTTGCCAGTTCTGATGAATGGTCTTTGACCTGAAACATTAGCTCTCTTTCTCTTTCTGCTGATACCATCTGTCTTGTTGAATGTTCCCAAAGAGTTTCTCTTTTTCTTTCAGATTTCCAGCATCAGCAGAACAATCCTCCACCCCCAAATGAATACTATTGAACGAAGGGTCCAGTGCCAATGAGGAAATAAAGTATATTAGTAGAAATAATGAAATGCTTCTCAACAAGGTAATGAGCTTGAATACTGATAAATCCTTTGGACTTGATAAACTACATCTCAGTGGTTTGCATCTGGTTATTATTTTCCAAAATTCTGGAGTGGTTCTGAAATGGTTCTCACAGATTGTAGGGTTACAATTAAGACCCCACCATTTAAAAAGGAGAGACAAAGTAAACCTATTAGTTTGATGTTAGCTCTTGGGTAAATATTAGAAACTGTAAGGAATTATGTGATAACAAGGCAAAAGAAAATAATAATAGTTGTACAGAATCAACATGCATTATGAAAAACAAATCATGTTTTAAGTGTCTGAAGAAGGCTTCTGACCTGAAGCGTCGCCTTTTCTTTCTCTCCAGAGAAGCTGCCTGACCCACTGAGTTACTCCATTTTGTGTCTATCTTTGTCATGTTTAAGTAAATTATTTGAGTTCTTTGGTACAGCGACATGACGAGACGATGCAAGGGGGAACCAGAGGATGCAGTGTATTTGGAGCGGGGTATTTGCAGTGGGGTTGAATGGATCCTTCACAGTTTGGTGCGTGCACACTGATTATTCACAATCTATATCATTGATTTGGATAAGAGGATCAAATATCATATTTCCACATTGGGAATGTGAATCGTGGTGAGGATGCAAAGACAGTTCAAGGTGATTCTGGCAAGATAAGTATGTGGGCAACAAAGTAGCAGGTGGAGTAAAATGAGCAAACATTAGAGGGTTGGTTCAGTTTAGTTTATTGTCACTTGTGCCAAGGTGCAGTGAAAAACTTTTGTTGTGTGCTAACAGTCAGCGGAGAAACAATACATGATTACAACAAGCCATCCACAGTGTACAGATACATGATTAAGTCATTCATTTCTGCAAAGATATTTAATGTGGTTCACTTTTTTTAATCCTGAGAAAATGGAAAAAATTGACTTTCAAAGGGAGCGGAGTATAGAAGTTGGGAGGTCATGGTGCAGTTGTACAAGACGTTGGCAAGGTCGCATTTAGAGTATTGTGTTCAGTTCTGGGCGCCATGTTACAAGAAATATGTTGTCAAGCTGAAAAGGGTACAGAGAAGATTTTCAAGGATGTTGCCAGGGCTTGACGGTCTGAGCTATAGCGAGAGGTTGAGTATGCTGACACTCTATTCTTTGGAGCGCAAGAGGATGAGGGGTAATCTTATTGAAGTGTATAAAATAATGAGAGGAATAGATTGAGTAGATGCAGAGTCTCTTGCCCAGAGTAGGGGAATCGAGGTCCAGTGGACATAGGTTTAAGATGAAGGGGAAAAAGATTTAATAGGAATCTGAGGTGTAACTTTTCCACACAAAGGGTAGTGGGTGTATGGAACAAGCTGCCAGAGGAGGTAGTTGAGGCAGGGACCATCCCAACATTTAAGAAACAGTTAGACAGGTACATAGACAAGACTGGAGGGATATGGACCCAACACGAGCAGGTGGGAGTCGTGTACCTGGGACATTGTTGGCCAGTGTGGGCATTTTGGGCCGAAGGGCCTATTTCCACATTGTATCACTCTGATTCTATGAGTGCTCTCCTGCACAAGTTAATGAAAGTTACCACGCTGCTGAAGGAGGCTAATAGAAAGCGAAATCATCTGTTGGCCTTTAGCACAAGAGGATTTGAGTACATGAGGAAGCAAGTTTAGTTTTGAGATACAGCACAGAAACAGGCCTTTTGGCCCACCGAGTCCACGCCGGCCAGAGAACGTAAAACTCCGTACAGACAGTAACCAAAGTCAGGATTGAACCCGGGTCTCTGGCACTGTAAGGCAGCAACTCTACCGCAGCACCACCGTGCCGCCCACTTACTACAATAATGTAACATTTTAGTAAGATCGCACCCAGAGGATAGATAACACTTTTCCTGAAGGATACACTTATTACGGAGAAATTGCTGTGAAGATTCACCAGGGTGGTTCCTGTGATGGAAGGCCTATCCATTAAGGATGTATTCGAGAATCGTGGATGTTGCAGGAATAAGAAGATGAGGAAACTATTAATCAAAAAATAATTGAGAAGCTGTTAAGCTTAAAAGCTGATTAGTCCAATGTGATTCTCCTTCCATAAATCCATGACAACTCTGCTCAATCCTATTATTCTTTTCAAGGGGTTGCTTTATTCCATCTTTCATTATAGATTCCAGCAATTTCTCTATCACTGAAATAAGGTTAGCAGCCTGTTAACAACCGTTATCTCTCTTAAATATTGGTTCACATTTGACACAGCAATCTACTGGAACAATTCCAAAATACATAAAAAATGGCATGAAGAGCATCCACTATGTGTGAAGCAATCTCCGTTGAATTTGGAGGTACAGAGAGATACAGCAAAAAAAAAAACGGGACATTTGGTCCACCGTGTCTGCGCGGACCAACAACCACCCATTTACAATAATCTTATTTATTCCCAGTTAATTCTCTTCACATTCTCATCATCTCCTAGATTCCATGAGTCATCTGCACACCAAGGGCAGTTTACAGTGGCCAGTTAATCCACCAATTGACATTGCTTTAGATATGGGTGAAAACCAAATCAGCTATGGTAAACCCCACACTGTCACAGGACGAATATGCAAACCCCACCTAGGCAGCACCCAAGGTCAGGACTGAACCACAGTTTCTGGCGCTGCGAGGTAGCAGCTCTGCTCAATGTACAATGGCCATTTCACCTACCACCTGTATGTCTTTGGGATGTGGAAGAAAACTAGAGCACTCCAAGGAAACACATGTACTCACAAAGAGAAAGTACAGACTCCACATCAACAGGATTTAAGAATAAGGAGTAAGCCATTTAGAACGGAGACGAGGAAACACTTTTTCTCACAGAGAGTTGTGAGTGTGGAATTCTCTGCCTCAGAGGGCGTTGGAGGCAGGTTCTCTGGATGCTTTCAAGAGAGAGCTAGATAGGGCTCTTAAAAATAGTGGAGTCAGGGGATATGGGGAGAAGGCAGGAACGGGGTACTGATTGGGGATGATCAGTCATGATCACATTGAATGGCAGTGCTGGCTCGAAGGGCCGAATGGCCTACTCCTGCACCTATTGTTTATTGTGTATTGATTGGACCCACACCACTCTGCATCCCATCAATTCCAGAATGTTGATCATTAGATTCTTGGGATACACCAACAGAAGATTTTCTGTTTGACTATGAACTAATTCCTTCAGTCTTTTAGTCTCACAAGACCCTGTATTCTCTAAAATATCTGGCAGATTTGAATTCAGACACAAAAGTAATTATGTTATTCCTCCACCATTTCCTCATTTTCCATCCTAAATTCTCCTCTGTTTATAATATCTTGTTTCTACCTGCATTTGCCCCTGGTATCGATACGATACGATAGAACTTTATTTATCCCAGGGGGGAAATTGATCTGCCAACAGTCACAAAAGCACAAAAAACTGAGTTTGAGGAGCATCCTCCCCTCCAAGACCATGAATCCAACTCCGCCCACAAGACAGAGCCAGCCATCCCGATGAGTTTGTCAATCCTGTAGGCATCCGCGGCCTTCACCCTGCTGTCCAAGCACACGGCAGGGAAGAAGATGGCATTGGCTACCACCGATTGGTAGAACATCTGCAGCATCTCACTGCGGACGTTGAAGGAGCAGAGCCTTCTCAAAAAGTACAGCCGGCTCTGTCCCTTCTTGTACAGGGCCTCAGCGTTCCTGGACAGGTACTCTCCAGGTACACTGCAAGGTATTCGTATCGTTTGCTCTTTTACATTTCTACGGATACCTTGCAGTGTGTTTTGTTTCTCTTCAGTCCACTCTCATTTTATTTTGTTTCTCTTTGCCTGCTTTATCCTGCTTTGCCAGGTTCTAATATGTACCCAGTCATCCAACCGATATTTCTGGCAACTTTAAGTAAGTAAGTGAGTTTATTGGCCAAGTATTCACATACAAGGAATTTGCCTAGGTGCTCAACCAACAAAATAGCAGATCAAAGGGAGGCTACAGATTTTTGGCTGTTGAGCAACTACTCGTGGATAAAAACAGTTTTTATGTCTGGCTGTGGCAGCTTTGACAGTCACCTTCCAGAAGTTGAGTTAAAACTATCTTTACTTTCTCTTGACACCCACAGATTAATATTTTCCGTTTTGTGTATCAATGCAATTTATTTGCTAATTATTTCTTTAAATATTAACCACGGCCTTTCCACCATCTGAACTTACAACGTGGACAGGTACATTGATAAGATGCAATAGAACTTTATTTATTCCAGGAGGGAAATTGATCTGCCAACAGTCATCAAAACACAAGATACATGGAACATGACATTAAAGTGATGAGTGGAAAGGATTGGGGATGTGCAAAGATTTGGGGATGGGGGAGTCAGTGCAGTCTACCCCACGACATAAGGGGGAGGAGTTGTACAGTTTGATAGCCACAGGGAAGAAGGATCTCCTGTGGCGTTCTGTACTGCATCTTGGTGGAACCAGTCTGTTGCTGAAGGTACTCCTCTGGTAGACCAGTGTGTCATAGGGATAGGTTTAGAGGAATATGGACCAAATGCAAATGGACTATCTTAGATGAGGCATTTGGTCGGCATGGATGAGTTGGGCCAAAGTGACCGTTTTAGTGCTTTGTGACTCCATGATCTCCCAATCAAGCACACCAATCCTCTTCTCATAGCTTTATAATTTCATTTATTTAGATTGAAGATACTTGAACCACAACTGCCAACACTGTCCAAGAGAAAGTCTGCTGGAGATTGAAATTACATAGAAACATAGATACATAGAAAATAGGTGCAGGAGTAGGCCATTCGGCCCTTCGAGCCTGCACCGCCATTCAATATGATCATGGCTGATCATCCAACTCAGTATCCCGTACCTGCCTTCTCTCCATACCCCCTGATCCCTTTAGCCACAAGGGCCACATCTAACTCCCTCTTAAATATAGCCAATGAACTGGCCTCAACTACCCTCTGTGGCAGAGAGTTCCAGAGATTCACCACTCTCTGTGTGAAAACGTTTTTCCTCATCTCGGTCCTAAAGGATTTCCCCCTTATCCTTAAGCTGTGACCCCTTGTCCTGGACTTCCCCAACATTGGGAACAATCTTCCTGCATCTAGCCTGTCCAACCCCATAAGAATTTTGTACGTTTCTATAAGATCCCCTCTTAATCTCCTAAATTCTAGCGAGTATAAGCCAAGTCTATCCAGTCTTTCTTCATATGAAAGTCCTGACATCCCAGGAATCAGTCTGGTGAAATTGACCAAGAGCCATGCATTACTTGTTTGCTCAAACTCCTTGTGCCTCATGATCGCCATGCCTTCTCTACCTGACTACACCAACATGCCTCACCACCACTCATAATCTGTGAACTATGAAAATCTTACAAAAGGCTCACCACCCTTGTATCCTCCCATCAAGTATCCCCACCATGTCCTCAGCTCACAGCTAGAATCAGGCAGGAGATATCACAAGGTTCAGGAATGATTGAAAGCTTCAAGTTCCTGGGAGTAAATATCACCAGCAACTTGTCCTGGACCGGGCAAGAAAACACACCAACACCTCTACTTCCTTAGAAGGCTTGGCATGTTAACAACTCTAATAAACTGTCAGTGGTTATGGGGAGAAGGCAGGGGATGAGAGAGAAAGATAGATGTCATTTCTGGATTATCAACTTTGCCGGACCAACAGAAGTCATGGCCTCCGAGAGGAGTCCAACGGTACTAGATCGGTCCATCTAGGCTGCCAAATGGTCGAGATACCGCCCGCAACGTTGGTCTCGGAAGGCGGTTAGCAGAACCCCCTCCATGACACACTGGTCAACTTCAACCCCCTCCATGACACACCAGGCAACTTCGACACACCGATCGACGTGGAAGTCCGATGAGGTCTAAAATCAGCTGCCTCATCCAGCCTAGGCACTGCATTTTCGAAGGGAGGGGAGGGAGGGGATTTCAAGTGCGCTCTCGTCATTTTGTCTGAATTAAAAGGTGGCACCAGACCACCAATTGCCAGAAAACTAGTGGTGGACCTGTACGAGGAAAATGTAAAAAGTGATCTCATTGTTATGTAAACCTGCTCCACATCAACTCGCTGCCGTATTCCTATTATGTGCCATTATACTTCTAAATTAAATGTCAAGCATTTTGGGATGCTGAGAGTCATGAAAGGGGTTACGCAAATGCTATACTTTATTGCCATGACAATTGACCACACACTCTATGGAAGCCTGTTTAGAATGCTGGGCTATAGATCAGGCATGTAAGAAACAGCAGAACTGGGAAAATTCAAAATATTATAACATAAAAATTAGAATTATAACCAAACCTGCAAATTGCCAGCAGATGCCATTGGCCTTTAGCAATGTGACACGATGGTAAATTAAAAGTTATCCAGAGGAAGTCTGTGAACTTGCAAAATGATCACATGCGCTGCTTTGATATATGGACACCATCAGGGAAAGTAATGACCTGACTAATCATTCATCAAGGAGACTTTTCCTCCTTTTTCATTGGAAGCCAGCGAGTCAGCAATTAACTCACCCCATTTCTGAAGCTAACTTCAAGGACACCTACAAATATATCTCCCATTTTCAGGTTTATAATAGTGAGTCATACGGAGTCATGCGGTCGCAAGGGTCTTCAAGTGCAAGTGCCAAAATAAATACAGAACACTTCATGTCGACAGAGAGGGGTTGGGGAGAGGCTGCATCTGATGGGCTTGTATCCTGATATACTCACGCATACCAGACAGGCTACTCCAACCTATACATCTGGCAGCAATGTACCCTCCATCAAGAAGAAGGAGAAGCAGTAGGATTTTAGTAGTGGGGCGTTGCTAGATGCTATAATTTAACTGCCCCTTAAAGTGCAGATTATTTTAGGCAAACCATTAACTCTTACGCACATACCTGACACAAAGTGTCCTATTTTAATCTGTGATGCAATTGTGCTCCTAGTAACTGGATTTAAAGGTGGGTTTCTTCAATTCTCAAACTATGTAGACAGGTTTTGCACACTTTAGGGACGGCACAGTAGCACAGCGGTAGAGTTGCTGCATTAAAGCACCAGAGACCCGGGTTCGATCCTGACTACGGGTGCTGTCTGTGTGGAGTTTGTACGAGCTCCCCATGACCACGTGGGTTTTGCATGGGTGCTCCGCTTTCCTACCACATTCCAAAGACGTACAGGTTTGTAGGTTAATTGGCTTCGGTAAATATTGTAAATTATTCCCAGTGTAGGATTGCGCTAGCGTATGGGGATCGCTGGTCGCGCAGAAGGATCTGTTTCCACCCTATATCTCTAAACTAAACTAAGAATGAATTTATCATTTAGTGACAATTCGGAAAATATCCTGGGTACTTCTGAGCACAAGTTGCATAAAGGAGGCTAAAGTTTGACTGGTCGCTAACAAGAAATGCAGATGTTGGTTCTTTATTTATTTATTTTTATTTAATTTTTTTATTTAACCTTTATTTAACCAGGAGAAGTCTCATTGAGATTAAAAATCTCTTTTACAAGAGAGTCCTGGCCAAGACAGGCAGCAGCACAGTTCCACAGTTACAGACAATAATTTAACAACAACAGAGAACATATAAATAGAATCACAGTCAGAATATCATCAAACAAAGCATGTACAGACAGAAGAGCCCGCTTCAACATCATTAAGAAGGGATTTAAATCTGTTTATAGAAACCAGCTCCTTAAGTTTCAGTTCATTCTGCAGCTGGTTCCATGCGAAGGGAGCAGCATAACTAAATGCCCTTTTCCCCAGTTCAGTACGGACTTTAGGTACAGTTAGTAAGAACAAGTCCTCAGAGCGGAGCTGATACGTTCCTGTGCTTTTTCGAATTACATACTTCTGCAGGTATGAAGGAAGAACACCGAGGATAGTCTTATAAATAAGGATATGCCAATGATGGAGTCTGCGGGTGGACAGGGCAAACCATCCAACTTGAGCATACAAAGAGCAGTGGTGCGTGAGGGCTTTAAAATTAGTAACAAATCTCAGTGCTCCGTGGTAGATCGTGTCCAAAGACTACCACTACCATGGACACCATCAGGGAAAGTAATGACCTGACTAATCATTCATCAAGGAGACTTTTCCTCATTTTTCAGGTTTATAATAGTGAGTCATACGGAGTCATACGGTCGCAAGGGTCTTTAGTAGTTTTATGACTTTAAATGACAGAACACTTTAGACGAGTACTTGATCGCTGCCGTTGACATGATGGGCTAAATGGGCTGTTCCTATGCTGTAGGTTCACAGCAAGACTTGGGAATACATGGTCCACATTCCATTTTTCCAAGAGTCTTTTGTCATTGAAGGCAGATATCAAGAATACATTATAGTCAAGATTCCAACAATACATGACAGATTAGCCGTTGACACACTATTTCCTCAGGCTACATAGTTTATAACCGAGGTCAAACTGGCTGGCAAACAGTCTGCCATTTGGCACCGACTTAAGGAGAAATTATTTTAGTTGTAGACTGTAAACGTCTGTAAATGTTAACGTGTATTAGCATATTAACGTTCTTATTCAGAATGTAATGAGGATTCTCTCAAACCTTCTCAGACGCTCGATAGAAAGAAATTTGACTGGATTTATCTCATCTGCTATGGCATCTGCTTTGCCCTCAACCGACTGACACTGCAGAGAGTAGTGAACACAGTCCAGATCATCACAAAGTCATCACTTGCTTACACTAGTCCTTTTACATCAAGGATTGGCATTAAGGATGCCCGTCACCCTGGCCATTCTCTTTTATCTCTTCTACGTTACAGGAGAAGATGCAGGAGCTTAAAAGCTCAGACATAGCGTTTGAAGCACAGCTTCCCCTCCACTGCCATCAGGCTCCTGAAGAAAGAAAAACATCACCCTCTTTTACGGCCCCATAGCAGAAGCGTCCATGTCGAGGGGCTGGAAACTGGAAGTATCCTGAGCTAATTCTGCTACCACCATCATCTATTGCAACAAGTGATGGCTTCCACTAATTGTTGCCAGAAGCTTGCGTCCTTTTCAGGACGGACGATGACAGCGAGGTCAACATTTGTAACAAGATGGACACGAAAAGAAGACCTCTTTCACACACGCTATCTGGAGACGCAACCATATATTCTTAACTCTACTTTAATCAGTTATTTCCATGATTGTCCTTTGTGCTCTACTACAGATTGCAACATACTGTTGTTTGCAGTCATCATTGTAATTATCATTTCATAGGTATACTGTTTGCTCCGTGAGCTCTGTGTGAACTAGGAATTCATTGAACCTTGGTCGAGATGACGATAAACTATTTTGATCTGATCGGATCTAAAGATGGGCCCATGCAACAAAATGGAAACAAGGATATGGAATCTAAAGAAGGTAGCAATTTTTTATTTTAAAAAAAGAGAAAAAGGATAATGCTGCAAGAATGTATTTTTTACTGAAAGCTTTTTATTTATTCATTTTTCAGGATATGGACAGTATGGGCAAATCTGTGGAATTATTTGCCAAAGAAGGCTGTGGAGGCCGAGTCTGTGGATATTTTTAAGGCAGAGATAACTAGATTCTTGATTAGCATAGTTGTCAGAGGTTACGGGGAGAAGGTAGGAGAATGGGGTTAGGAGGGAGAGATAGATCAGCCATGATTGAAGGGCGGAGTAGACTTGATGGGCCGAATGGCCTAATTCTACTCCCATCACTTATGACCTAAATGCAAGGTGAAAATTTTCAGCTAATGGCAAAACCATTAACAGCACACGCTGATGCACAGAAGGATCATGGAGTCCACATCCATACCTCTCTGAAAGAGGCAACACAAATGAATAGAGTGGTGAAATAGAGTAAAGTACTAAGGCTTTGGAGAGCGTGCAGAAGAAGTTTACCAGAATGCTGCCTGGATTAAGGAGCGTTGGCTATAAGGAGAGGTTGGACAGACATGGATTATTTCCTCTGGAGCACAGTGGCTGAGTGGTGACCTGATAGAAGTATATAAAATCATGAGAGATATAGATAGGGGTGCCCCCTGAAACTTTTCCCTGTGGAAATTTCAAAAGAGTAGAAGGCAAAGCTAAAGGTTGAGAGGGGCAAAGTTTAAAAGGAGATATTCAAGGCAGGTTTTTGTTTAAAGTTGTGGGTGCCTGGAATTATAACAGCATTTAAGAGGTTTTTAGATAGGGAATGGAGAAATATGGATCACATGCAGACAGAGATTAGATTCATTTGGCTTCATGTTGGCACAAACATTTTGGCTCAAAGGGCCTGTTCCTGTGCTGTACTGTTTTCTATTCTTTGGTTATCTCTGGCAATGTTAACATTTATTGCCTGTCCCTAATGGCCCCCAAAAGGGGAAGAATCACTTTCTTGAATTACTGAGGTCTTTCGATCAGAGGAACTTCCAGAATATTGTTGACCGGAGAATTAGAGTCAGAGTCATACAGTGTGGAAACAGGCCCTTTAGCCCAACTTGCCCAGGCCAACCAACATGTCCCATCTAAACCAGTCCCACCTGCCTGCTTATGGCCCTTATCCCTCTAAACCTACCCTATCCATGTACCCATCTAAATGTTTCTTAAAGCTTTGCGATAGTACCTGCCTCAACTACCTCCTCCCGCGGCTTGTTCCATACACCCACCACTGTGTAAAAAAAGTTATCCCTCGTGTTCCCATTAAATCTTTCTCCCTTCACCTTAAACCTATGTCCACTGGATCGCAACTCCCCTACTCTGGGCAAAAGACTCTGTGTTTACCCGATCTATTCTTCTCATGATTTTGTATACCTCTATAAGATCACCCCACATCCTTCTGCGCTCCATGGAATAAAGCCCTAGTTGGCTCAACCTCTCCCTATAGCTCAGTCCCTCGGGTCTTGGCAACATCCTGGTAAATCTTCTCTGAACCCTTAAGGTTGACAACATCTTTCCTATAAGATGGTGATCAAAACTGAACACTTAACTTTAACAATACTCTGGATTTTAACTTGCAGGTGGGTTGCACCTGCCAAGGTCACAAGTTTGGATTTTTACATAAAATAGTCCAGGCAAGTAAAACTGCAGAGCATTTTGTAGAGGACATATTCTGCAACTACTGTGTGCCAGTTATAGAGAGAATGAATACTATGGGCGGTGGATGAGGTACAAGTCAAACAAGTTTCTTTCTCATGAATGGTGTCATGGTTCTTGTTGGTTGTTAGAGCTGCATCCATTCAGTTAAGTGAAGAGGGCAATGGAGGCCAAGTCAGTGGATATTCCTAAGGCAGAGATAGATCGATTCTTGATTAGTACAGGTGTCAGAGGTTAAGAGGAGAAGGCAGGAGAATGGGGTTAGGAGGGAGAGCTAGATCACCAGGATTGAATGGCGGAGTAGATTTGATGGGTCGAATGGCCTAATTCTACTTATGACCTTATGAGAATATGCCATCATAATACAAAGTTGTGCCTTTTTAGATAATGGGAAGGCTTTGGAAACCCACATTTTTTAGACATCAGTTACAGAATACCCAGCTTTTGACTCTCTCTCTTGCAAGTTTCTTATAACTAGTGACCCATCGTCACTTCCAAGAATGTCAATAGTGATGCCAGGAAATGGTATGGGGAGGTAATTATGTCCTACCCAAACTGAATGGTGTCCTGGCTTTGCAGGGAATAACAATAATTCCTTCATTATCTAAAGAGTTGCAAATGGATTTGAACATTGCCCAGTCTTTAACAAACATTCCCTTTCTGACTGCATGGCGAAAGAAAATGATTGAAGAAGCAGTTTTACATGGTTGAGTCAAGGGCATGGCCCGGACAAACTCCTGCAGTGGTATTCATGATGCATTCCAATAACAACCACCTTTGAGTTATGCATGGTTCGAGGCTAACGAGTACTTCCCTCCCAGTGTCAAGGGCATCTAATTCATCATCGCTAATATTCAGTACTTTTGTCCACGCTAGGACCAGGCCTCCAGAGAGTCTGGAGCCAAATGCCGCCAGTATATTCTGAACTGAGTATCAGTTTTCAGACTATTGACAAGTAAGTGTTGCTTGATAGCACTGTTGGCAACATATTCTATCACCTTGCTGATGATTGAAGGAAGGCTGATGGGGCAGATTGGATGTGCTCAGTTTTCAATTGACGAGATTTAGCTGGGCAATTTTCTAATGCAGTGGTGATTCAGCCACTCTGTAGTTGATCGAGTCTCAAGTTTTTAAATGATAAATATGCTCAGTGATGTCCCCATCCATCTTTTGGATCTGAATTATAAAAGTTGTTTTATCTGCATTGATGGACCTGTTGCACTTGAGCAAAAAAAGCCACAAAGTGCTTGTGTAAATGTGGCGGCATGGTGGCGCAGTGGTAGAGTTGCTGCCTTTTTTACAGTGCCAGAGGCCTGGGTTCGATCCTGACTACGGGTGCTGTCTATACCCAGTTTGCACATTCTCACGGTGGGTTTTCTCTGTGAGCTCCGTTTTCCCCCCCATATTCCAAAGACATACAGGTTTGTGGGCTAATTGGCTTTGTATAATTGTAAATTGTCCCTCGTGTGTGTAGGATAGTGTCAGTGTGCGGGAATCACTGATCGGTGCAGAATCGGTGCTTTCCCACTGTATCTCTAAGCTAAACTCAGCAGGTCAGGGAGCATCTTCGGAAAATATGGATAGGTGACATTTTGGGTTGGCATCCTTCTTCTGACAGATTGTGGTGGTGAGGGACATAGCTGGAAGTCACGAGGGGCAGGACAAAGACTGGCAAGTGATAGGTGGATACAAGCGAGTAGGATTTTTGATAGAGAGATGGCTGGACAAAGGCCAGAAATTAAGAGACACAAGGTGCGAGATAAGGATAATAGAGGTGAGACTGAAGCCAGAGGAAGAAATATAGGTAGAGGGGATGGAGAAAGGGCTGTTTATAGGCAAGTTACAAAAAATGGGAGAATTTGACATTCATACCATTAGGTTGTAAGTTACCTGAGCAGTATACAAGGTGCTGCTCCTCCAGTTTGCTTGTGGCCTATCTCTGGTAAAGGAGGAGACCCAGAACAGAAAGGTCAGTTTGGGAATGTGAAGGGGACTGGTTAGCGACTGGGAGATCCAGTAGACCTTGGCAAAGCAAGCGCAATAGTTTGGCGAAACAGTCACAGAGTTTAGGCTTGGTCTCCCCATCGTAAAGGAGCCCACATTAGGAACACTAGATGCAATAGAGGAGGTTAGAGGAAGTGCACGTGAACGTCCTTACCTGGGGTCCCTTCAGGTAAGACAAAGGTTCATGTCCACCTTGGATGTGGAGGAATTACCTGCCATGCAACAAGCTTTGTCCTGTCCCTCCTCTTCTCCACCTTTCTTTCCTCACCACTACAGTCAGTCTGAAGAAGAGCTCTGACCTAAAACGTCACCCATCTATGTTCTCCGGAGATGCTGCCTGACCCATTGAGTTACTTCAGCGCTGTCTTGTTTTGTAATCCAACGTCTGCAGTTCCTGTGTCTACATAATCCTACCAGTAACAAGCTTGTTAATGATTCTCTACACTGCAAGGCTTTACAGGGTATTGTAGCCATCACTTCCACATGGACACCTGTAACTATCTCCCACGTTTACTGGGCCCTCAGAAAGAAAACCTTCCTCTGTCTTTCATTATACAAAATAGGAGCAGGCATACATGTCACCACATTGGTAGATGCCAGGTCCATCTGGTTTCCAGGCTCTTGTGAATACAATCTCCTCAAGAACAATAGTCTCTATCAAGGTTGGCTGTCTACACACCCATTATGCCATAAACATTTCACTCATCTATGTCATGGTATTATGATCGCGGTATTCCAATAATAATATAGCAATTTAGAAACAAATAGGCTAGTTAACAATGATTCCTTCACAGCCAAGGTTTAACAAGTCTGGCAATAACCCAGCAATTGGTGAAAGGCTGACCGAGGTTCTGCCTGGCGGACTGTTATCTCGGTGTCAATTGACATTGAAGTCAACCAAGCTGCAGAGGTGAAGTTGTCACAACATCCTTGGAGCACTAAAGGCTCACTAATAAAACTAGTCACTCAATAAAACACAATTTAAATACATTTTTATGGCATTAAAGCAAGATTGAATAAACCTCTTGTTACAATATAACATACTACCATATGAATGGCAAGCCATATAATTAAAATGTTTTAAATGTAATAAAAAGGAACTGCAGATACTGGTTTATACTATATACCAACCCGAAATATCACCTATCCATGTTCTCCAAAGATGCTGCCAGACCCACTGAGTTACTCCAGCATTTTGTGTTTATCTTTAATTAAAATATTAATGTCTCGGAGTCTATGATACAAGATGGAAATTCAAATGAAATTATTAGAGCATATTCCATGGCCAGTTCTACTAAATCCACTTCTATCTTTATACCACAAGATGCCAAGGTTGGTTTCCCAACCCAAAATGTCACCCATCCTTTTTCTCCAGAGATATTGCCTGACCTGCTGAGTAACTCCAGCATGTTGTGTCTATCTTTGGTATAAACCAGCATCTGCAGTTCTCAGTTTCCTCATTTTGGTTTCTATGTCGTTATCTACTGAACGAACAAAATGTCACACTGAGATGAGGCAGATACTCTAATAACATTTAACAGACACTGGGACAGGTACATGGATAGGAAAGGGTCAATCATAGGTGCCAAACACCGGCATATGGGACTAGCATATGGGGCATCTTCGTTGTCATGGCCGAGTTGGACTCCAGGGCCTGTTTCAGTATTGTATGACTCTGCTCTACACATGTAAACTATAAGTTCTGGAAGAAACCTCCACGCTCTGAAAGACTTCCATTTAATACACAATGCCCAAATAGTGGCAATGAATCACTAGACTTGTTTCATCAGCTCAGAAGAAAGCAAATGCATTCTGTTACTATGAACTGGTTGGTTGCTCGATGGGGATTACAAGAGTTTTCTATTATCCAAACTGACATTAATCATTGCAAAAGCTTTAATTTTGTTTCTGCCTTTCAAAAGAGATTGTTTTAGTCCAAAGTCATTGCCATCCTTTTCAGAGCAGATGCTGCTCCAGTCCCAAAAACTGCATCTACTATCATTTTATTTTCTCTTGGCTTTCCCAATTACCTGCTTTACCTTCATATTAATCTTTTTTGTGACTGGAGAAGCTCATCTACTGATGAATTAGTGACACCTCAATTTGCCTTGGGGGGGAAATCTAATTGGAGACACAAATTCAGACTACCAGACTACCAGAAGAAAAAGCAGAAGGTAATCTTCAGTAATTAAATTAAACATGATCAATTTCACTCCCATTACAGGAAGAATGTGTAGGCTTTGGAGAGGTACAGAGGTGTTTTATCAGTATTCTGCCTAAATTAGAGGGTTTCAGCTACAAGGGGAGGTTGGATAAACTTGGGATTGTTTCCTCTGGAATGGAGGTTGAGGGGAGACTTGACAGAAGTATATAAAATTATTACAGGCATTGATAGGGTAGACAGTCAGAATCTTTCTTCTAGTGCGGAAGTGCCCACACTAGAGAGCTTAGCTACAAAGCAAGAGGGAAAAGTTAAATTGACATGTGTGGGTCAAGTTTTATTTTTAAACACAGAATGGTGGGGACCTGGAATGCATTGCCTGGGATGGTGGTGGTGGAGGCAGATTCATGCATTGCCTGGGATGGTGGTGGTGGAGGCAGATTCAACAATGGTGTTTAAGAGTCTTTTAGATAGGCACATGGAAGTGTAAGGAATAAAGGGATATGAATCTTGTACAGGTAGATGAGATCAGTTTAACATGGCATCATGTTTAGCGCGAACATTGTGGGCTGAAGGGGTCGTTCCTGTGCTGTACTGTTCGATGAATAAAAGGTTAATGTCAATATTGGTGACCTCAAGGCCAGATGATTGTCACAAAAATCATTTTCGGGAAAAAAATGCTCACTTGCTCGGGTGATACATGATTCTTGACCTACCTACAAAGATGTGGTCAATTGTTGATTCTAAACTGCTCTGTGAAATATATGAAGATGAGTAGTAAAACATTGCCTTTGTCAGTGATGTTTGATATTCTGTGAGCGTTTCCTTCTTTCATCAGTATTTCACAGCATAAATGTCATAACTTTTAGAAAGCAAAGGCATGGTAAAACTTGGGGCAGGAGGGTCAATAAATGTTTGAATCATTTACAGCACCTGAATTGCACAATCCTGCCTAATCATTCATCACTATGCTTATCAACATTGACATAGACCACTGGGAATAAAAAGCACAAGATTGTGCTGTTTGGCGTACCTGCACAGAAAGCAGTTCTTGCTCATTTGAAGCAGCGTGACTAGAGGAACCAAAGATGAAGAAGGGATCTTGAAAACCAGGACGTACTGATGCTACACCACCCCTATGCCTCTAGAGCCTGTGTGGAAGGAACTTTGGTGCCCAGATTGATCTGATCGACCACCTCCGTACACTTTACAATACCACTAACTAGATGTCATGGCCTTACGAGAGAACAAGTGACGAACAACAATATCAAGTATCTGGAAAAAAGAGAATGCAGAAACTGAAATCTTGAACAAAAATCGAACTGCTGGAGGAACTCAGAAGGTCAAGCAGCACCGGTGGAAGAAAATAGACAAATGGCATTTCAGTCATGACACGTCATCAGTCTTTTAAATGTTCTTTTCTCTTAGGTTTCTTAATTGCTTGCATACAAATCCTTTGCAAATCATGCACTGGACACCCAGTTCCTTTTGCATCTCAGAGCTCTGGAGGTATGTACTAAATGTTGGGAAGTTTAGTCTGTGTGACACAGTGGAGCCACTGTAAGTGATGTATCCACTCAAAGACGTACAGGTTTGTCGGCTAATTGGCTTGGTATAAATGCACTCTAATGGGTGACTGGAAGGGTCAAAAGGAACCATAAAATGGTTTTGGTGAGTAGGATTAAATAAATTCCCACGGATTTTTAAACTTGCACTTAAAAGAGGGTAAAGAGAGAGAAGGCTAGACCGCTCAAGGATAAATGAGGGAAGTCGTGCTTGGTGTCAGAGGATGTTGTTGAGGTACTAAACAAGTACTTTGCATTGCCTTTCACCAAGGAGAAGGACATGGAGGAGTGGGATTTAGTGGAGAATACTAAAATGCAAAGAAAATTGAGGAGGAAGTGGCATTGGGTTCTTGAAGAATATTAGCGTGGATATATCTCCAGAGCCTGATGGGATCTATTGCAGGGCATTAAGAGAGGCAAGAGAGGAGATTTCAGGAAACATGACAAAGATCTTTGCATCTTCTCCAGTCACAGGCATGAACTCAGAAAGTACCCAATGTTATTTCTTTGATTAAGAAAGGAAGTAGGGAAAATCTAGGGAGTTACATAACGGCGAGTCTCACGTCAGTGGCAGTGAAGTTATTTGAGAGGATTATTCACGATAGGATGACTCCCATTTGGAAGAGAATGGGCTAATTATGAACAGTCAGCATGGCAGGTCACGTTATGGCAGTACATGGCAGGTTGAGTTACTAACTTGATCAACTTTTTTTGAGGAGGCGACAATGGTGATCAATAAAGTAGTATGGTGGATGTTATCTAGATATATTTTAGTATATGTATTTGATAAAGTTCGCCATGGTAGGAAAATCCAGAATATTAAAGTGCACGGGATTCAAAATGACCTGGCCATATGATTTCCGAACTGGCTGATTAATTGAATACAGAGGATTTTGGCAAAAGGGCATTATTCAGGCTGGATGTCTGTGGCCAGTGGAGTTCTGCAAGGATCTGTAAAGGAACGGCTGTTATTTGTATATATAAAAGACTTGAATGTACATGTAGATGGGCTGGTTAACAAGTTTGCAGTTGACACCAAGATTGCTGGTGTGTATATATATACACACATACATACTCAGAGCTGCCGGTGGTGGGGGAGGAGGAAGATTGCTGGTGTGTATATATATACACATACATACTCAGAGCTGCCGGTGGTGGGGGAGGAGGCAGATACGATAATGGTGTTAAGTAGCTGTTGGATATGGATTATGTACGGGCAGTTGAGATTAGTTTATCTTGGCATCATGTTCAGCACAGACATTGTGCACCGATGGACCTGTTCCTGTTCTGTACTTTACGTTTTATGTTGTATGGACATTAAAAAGTTACCTCTACACCAAGAACTTTCCAAAATAACCTTTGATGCAGCAAATTCTGGAACTCCATTGGTTTCCTTTACCCATGGCATCTCATCTTTTAACACTTCCATTAAATAGGCCAAGCACGATTTTACTTTCAGTGTCCTGCTCCAACACCTTTAATAATAGCTTCCAACATTTTCTCATGATATGTTAAACTAACCAGCCTGTCGCTTTCACTTTCTGTCTCCTTCCCGTTTTGAACATAGGAATCACATTTTCTATTATGCATTCTAATCAATTATTCTCAGAGTCCAAGTAACGTTGGAAAATTAAAACCATCACATCACCATCTCACCAGCCACTTCAGCCGAAACCTTGGGGTGACCTCCAGTGTCTGGTGAATTGCCAGCCTGTAGTTTCAACAATTAGCTCCAGGTCAATTCTCCAGATACTGTAATTTTCCGAGTTCTTCCCTCCCTTTCAGTTCATGATTTTTACGGCCATTTAGTTTAGTTTAGAGATGCAGTATGAAAACAAGCACTTTGGCCGAAAATGTCCCGGCGACCATCGATCACCTGCTCACACTAGTTTAGTTTAGAGATACAGCATGGAAGCAGGCCCTTTGGCCCACCATATCCCATCAACCATTGATCACTCGTTCACACTAGTTTCAAGTTATCCCACTTTCTCATCCACTTCCTAGGTAATCCCATTTCTGGATTTGTATATAAAACTGTGAGAGGCATGATGGGATAGAAAGTCAGAACCTCCCCCCCCCCCCCCCCCCCCCCCAATGTGAACATAGTAAAAGTGTTATGGCATAACTTTAAGGGCCAAAATTTAAAGGAGATGTGCAGGGCAATTTTTTAAAAAATAAACACAAGAGTGTCTGGAACATTCTGCTGGGGTGATAGTTGAGGCAAATACGATAGTAGCATTTAAGGGACATTGGGATAGGCATATGGATATACAGGGAATGGAGGTAAATGGATTATGTGCAGGAAAATAAGAATTGGTCTTGACATCCTGTTCGGCACGTACATTGTGGGCCAAAGAATCTGTTCTTGTGCTGTACTGTTCTATATCACAATTGGCAATACTAATGGAGGGATACCAGCCAGTGCTCTTCTACCGAGGTCACTAGGTTTAAATCTGCAAGATATATTGGAGGAAAGTGTATCCAGCAACCGGCTGAAAAATTATTTGAATGGAAAAACAAAAAATGTTGCACATTGCATTCTTTCTAAACAATCGATGGTCTATTATTTCATAGCCCTCAAGCCTACTTAATTTATCTATATGCTCTAAAGGCCATGGGTAAGAGTATCCGCGAAAGAATAATGCACATGTCAGAGAATAGAGGGGACAAGGATCAGAATGAATAGGGAGTTTGAGAGATTGTTAGTTTCTGGGATTAAAGGGTAGCCATTCACAATGGAAAAATATCTGGATTTCAGAGAAGATCAGTACTAGGACCTCTAGTGTTCTTAATTTACATTAGTAATTTAAAGTCTGGTATTAAAAATAATTTCTAGAAAAATGAATGATACCATAGTACAGAGGAAAGTCAATAATAAAGACAGTAAGTTACAGAAGGACATTAATAAACGTGCAGCATGGACGAATAATTGGAAATAATGCTCTTAAATAACTGCAAGGTGGCATCTTTTGTAAGGAACAGTCAAAAGATCACATTATATGGAAAGTACAAAGGAGCAAAGTGATCTCAAAAGACCAATACACCAGTCAATAAATGTTGCACCATAAGTTGGAAAGAAAGTAAACAAATCATTAGGGTTTATTTGAGAATTCAGTAAAGAAATTCGGGTAAACTTGTCTCAAAATTTTGGAGTATTGCATACTATTTTGTTCACCATATTGAAAATATCACTGAATCACCTGAGAGAGCACAGAAAAGATTTACACGAGATCAGAAATAAGAGGGCATGCAGAATAGTGGCTTTTAAAGTTATGAAGAGTTTTGCAAAAATGCAATAGTGAAAATGCGAAACTTACCACCAGAGGGTAAACACAAATGGTGGTGGGTGTATGGAACAAGCTGCCGGAGGACGTAGTTGAGGCTGGGACTATCGTAATAATTAAGAAAAAATGTGATAGGTACATGGAAAGGATAGGTTTAGAGGGATATGGACCAAAAGCAGGTGGTTGGGACTAATGTAGATTGGGCATTTGAGTCGGCATGGGCAAGTTGGGCTGAAGGGCAGGTTTCCACACTGTATGACACTATGACAGTGGCTAAGCAACTTAGATGGATAGGTTTAAGGGAAGGCTGGACAAGCATATGCGAGAGAAGGGAATAGAGGGTTCAGCTGAGTAAATTGGATGAGGGTGTATGTGGTGAGTATTTGCAACAAGTCTCCAGAGAAAGTGGTTGAGACATGTGCAAGAGCAACATTTAAAGAAGTGAACCAGTACATAGAAAGGAAAGGTTTAGAAGGTAAGGGCTAAATGCAGGCAAATGGCACCAGCCTAGTAAGGCACTTTGATCGGCACGGACAAGTTTGGCCTACTGGACTCAACTGGAGCATAAACATTGACAAAGACATTGTGTTGAATGGCCTACATTTGTGCCATATAACCTGCACCATGGAGGTGCTGAGTTACATAGCATGGAAACAGGCCATTTGATCCACCACAGCTGTGTCGCCCAATGAAAACCCATCTGTATTAATTAAGTCTTCTACACTTGGCCTATAGCCTTCTATACCTAGGTGATTCAAGTGCTCATCTAGACACTTCCCCTTTTTGTGATTCTGCTTCCACTACTCTCCCCGGCAGACTATTTTACACACTCACTGCTGTCTGGATGAAAGAGTTTCCTCTCCACTGTCCTCTAAATCTCTTATCCCTTAAGGGCCTGCCCCAAGGGCGATTTTTTTAGGCGTCTGCCAGCGACTGTCATAGTCGTAGCAGGTCGCCGAAAAACCGGCGACTAGATTTCCCAATGACTAAGTCTACGACATAGAAACATAGAAACATAGAAACATAGAAACATAGAAAATAGGTGCAGGAGTAGGCCATTCGGCCCTTCATAGATACATAGATACATAGAAAATAGGTGCAGGAGTAGGCCATTCGGCCCTTCGAGCCTGCATCGCCATTCAATATGATCATGGCTGATCATCCAACTCAGTATCCCGTACCTGCCTTCTCTCCATACCCCCTGATCCCTTTAGCCACAAGGGCCACATCTAACTCCCTCTTAAATATAGCCAATGAACTGGCCTCAACTACCCGCTGTGGCAGAGAGTTCCAGAGATTCACCACTCTCTGTGTGAAAACGTTTTTTCTCATCTCGGTCTTAAAGGATTTCCCCCTTATCCTTAAGCTGTGACCCCTTGTCCTGGACTTCCCCAACATCTGGAACAATCTTCCTGCATCTAGCCTGTCCAACCCCTTAAGAATTTTGTAAGTTTCTATAAGATCCCCCCTCCATCATCTAAATTCTAGCGAGTACAAGCCGAGTCTATCCAGTCTTTCTTCAAATGAAAGTCCTGACATCCCAGGAATCAATCTGGTGAACCTTCTCTGTACTCCCTCTATGGCAATAATGTCTTTCCTCAGATTTGGAGACCAAAACTGTACGCAATACTCCAGGTGTGTTCTCACCAAGACCCTGTACAACTGCAGTAGAACCTCCCTGCTCCTATACTCAAATCCTTTTGCTATGAATGCTAACATACCATTCGCTTTCTTCACTGCCTGCTGCACCTGCATGCCTACTTTCAATGACTGGTGTACCATGACACCCAGGTCTCGTTGCATCTCCCCTTTTCCTAATCGGCCACCATTTAGATAATAGTCTACTTTCCTGTTTTTGCCACCAAAGTGGATAACCTCACATTTATCCACATTATACTGCATCTGCCATGCATTTGCCCACTCACCCAGCCTATCCAAGTCACCTTGCAGCCTCCTAGCATCCTCCTCACAGCTAACACTGCCCCCCAGCTTCGTGTCATCCGCAAACTTGGAGATGTTGCATTCAATTCCCTCATCCAAATCATTAATATATATTGTAAATAGTTGGGGCCCCAGCACTGAGCCTTGCGGTACCCCACTAGTCACTGCCTGCCATTGTGAAAAGGACCCGTTTACTCCTACTCTTTGCTTCCTGTTTGCCAGCCAGTTCTCTATCCACATCAATACTGAACCCCCAATACTGTGTGCTTTAAGTTTGTATACTAATCTCTTATGTGGGACCTTGTCGAAAGCCTTCTGAAAGTCCAGATATAACACATCCACTGGTTCTCCCTTATCCACTCTACTAGTTACATCCTCGAAAAATTCTATAAGATTCGTCAGACATGATTTACCTTTCGTAAATCCATGCTGACTTTGTCCAATGATTTCACCACTTTCCAAATGTGCTGCTATCCCATCTTTAATAACTGACTCTAGCAGTTTCCCCACTACCGATGTTAGACTAACTGGTCTGTAATTCCCCGTTTTCTCTCTCCCTCCCTTTTTAAAAAGGGGGGTTACATTAGCTACCCTCCAATCCTCAGGAACTACTCCAGAATCTAAGGAGTTTTGAAAAATTATCACTAATGCATCCACTATTTCTGGGGCTACTTCCTTAAGTACTCTGGGATGCAGCCTATCTGGCCCTAGGGATTTATCGGCCTTTAATCCATTCAATTTACCTAACACCACTTCCCGGCTAACCTGGATTTCACTCAGTTCCTCTATCTCATTTGACCCGCGGTCCCCAGCTATTTCTGGCAGATTATTTATGTCTTCCTTAGTGAAGACAGAACCAAAGTAGTTATTCAATTGGTCTGCCATGTCCTTGTTCCCCATGATCAATTCACCTGTTTCTGACTGCAAGGGACCTACATTTGTTTTAACTAATCTCTTTCTCTTCACATATCTATAAAAGCAGTCAGTTTTTATGTTCCCTGCCAGTTTTCTTTCATAATCTATTTTCCCTTTCCTAATTAAGCCCTTTGTCCTCCTCTGCTGGACTCTGAATTTCTCCCAGTCCTCTGGTAGGCTGATTTTTCTGGCTAATTTGTACGCTTCATCTTTTGATTTGATACTATCCCTGATTTCCCTTGTTATCCATGGATGCACTACCTTCCCTGATTTATTCTTTTGCCAAACTGGGATGAACACATTTTGTAGTTCATCCATGCAGTCTTTAAATGCCTTCCATTGCATATCCACCGTCAACCCTTTAAGAATCAATTGCCAGTCAATCTTGGCCAATTCACGTTTCATACCCTCAAAGTTACCTTTCTTTAAGTTCAGAACCCTTGTTTCTGAATTAACAATGTCACTCTCCATCCTAATGAAGAACTCAACCATATTATGGTCACTCTTGCCCAAGGGGCCACGCACAACAAGACTGCTAACTAACCCTTCCTCATTACTCAATACCCAGTCTAGAATAGCCTGCTCTCTCGTTGGTTCCTCTACATGTTGGTTTAGAAAACTATCCCGCATACATTCCAAAAAATCCTCTTCCTCAGCGCCCCTGCCAATTTGATTCACCCAATCTATATGTAGATTGAAGTCACCCATTATAACTGTTTTACTTTTGTTGCACGCATTTCTAATTTCCTGTTTGATGCCATCCCCAACTCCACTACTACTGTTAGGTGGCCTGTACACAACACCCACTAGCGTTTTCTGCCCCTTAGTGTTTCGTAACTCTACCCATATCGATTCCACATCCTCCAAGCTAATATCCTTCCTTTCCATTGCGTTAATCTCCTCTCTAACCAGCAATGCTACCCCACCTCCTTTTCCTTTCTGTCTATCCCTCCTGAATATTGAATATCCGTGGATGTTCAGCTCCCAGCCTTGGTCACCCTGGAGCCATGTCTCCGTGATCCCAACTATATCATAATCATTAATAGCTATCTGCACATTCAACTCATCCACCTTATTACGAATGCTCCTTGCATTGAGACACAAAGCCTTCAGGCTTGTTTTTACAACGCTCATACCCCTTATACAATTATGTTGAAAAGGGGTAAGGGAAAAACGACTAGCTACAACAACCTACGACAATACCTACGTCAACCTACGACTACCTACGACACGAAAAATTGTCGCCACTGTCGCCAAAAATCTTTCAACATGTTGAACATTTTGCGGCAGTCTCCTGTCGCCGCGCAAACAAATCGCCTAAGTGGGACAGGCCCTTTAGGACGTCCACCTATGACCACATCTACGACAACCTATGACCACATAGGCAACAACCTACGACAACCGAAGTCAACCTACTTCCACCCGCGACAAGCTACGATCCTGTCGGTGACAACTGACGACAACTGAAGACAATTCAGTCGCCGGTACCTGTCGCCGGTTGATGTAAGTAGTCGCCAATGGAATTCACCAAAGTCAGCACCAGCGACAACCTACGTCACCTGGCGACAACCTACGACAGCACCTATGTCAGGAGAAGTCAAGCTACGCTCATTGGCGTCAAACCACTGTCGCCGAAAATGTTTGAACATGTTGAAAATCCAGCGGCGACCAGAAAGACGCTACCACTCTTTGGGCGACTGAGAAGACTACTTACGACCGTACCGGCGACACCCCAGCAACCATGTGGCAACGGCCTAGTCACGTGTTGTCGCCTAAAAAATAGCCTAAGTGGGACAGGCCCCTGACCCTAAGCTATGTTATAGAGTCAGAGTTATACAGCACAGAAATGGGCACTTCAACCTAACTGGTCCATGCTGACCAAGATGCTCAATCTAAGCTAGTCACATTTACCAGTGTTTGGCCAATATCGCTCTAAACCTTTCCTATCCATATATCTGTCCACATGTCTTTTACATGCTGTTATAGTACCTGCCACAACTACCTCGTCTGGCAGCTCGTTCCATATATGCACCACCCTCTGATTCACATTAGGCTGTGGGCCGAGGAGCTTTATTCCAGTGTTTCGTGACCCAAGTCACCGAACTACATGAAATTTTCACTTATTGTGTAAAAATATTATATAAATCACCCCTGAAACTCGTCATGAACAAAACTTGCACATTTTTATTAAATTAGAGAAAAACCGGAAAATGTTCAGGGTATTTTTAGTCCAATCAAAGCACATTTAACATTGAGTTGTATGCCAGTTGGCCAATCACGTGCTTTGTTTCAGGCTAGCTAGGCAGGGAGCACACAACATGGCTGAGAGGACTTCACTGATGCCTGTTTTACTGGAGATTCTGATGAAGGTTCTTTCTAGTTCTGTGGAATACATGTCGTGGAAACTTGCAGCAGGGCAATTGAATTTAGTGAGAAAAGCATGAAGAAGTCTGAAGAATGTGCACCTAAGTGGATAGAAGTGGAAGAAAGTCTTGAAAGCAATGTCCCTGCCTGAGGTGCTGCAGTCAAACTTTGTGAATCAACGAACTGAAAAGGTAAGATCTAAAGTCTGAATTTATGGAAATCTATCTGTATGGACTTTAATTAATTTAATTCACCCTTTTATAATGTGAAAGAATGAGATTTGGAGGCTGTACATTCACTCATTCATTCATTCACTCATTCATTCACTCACTCATTCACTCACTCATTCACTCATTCATTCATTCATTCATTCACTCATTCATTCATTCATCATTCATTCATTCAATCATTCATTCATTCACTCATTCATTCATTCACTCATTCATTCACTCATTCACTCACTCATTCATTCACTCATTCACTCACTCATTCATTAATTCATTCATTAATTCATTCACTCACTCATTCATGAAGTTGAGGGCCTGAACTATGTGTATCCATAACACAGTAAATTACACATTTTCACTAATGCCAGCTTGTTGTAGTCTAATAAGTCTTTAACATCTAATGTCGGAGCTGCCTGCGATAACTTACCGGGAAAATGTGCTCCGACCGCGGGGCCTAGGTACAATATAGTGAAGCCGCGGTCTCAATTAAGAAGCGGCCGATTCGCGTGTTTGGATCATCTCCGCGGGGGGGAGGCTGTACATAGTGCCGTCCGCAGCAGCCAATTTCAAGGAGGGATATTGTTCGCACTTTATAGGCTTCCATTGGAGTGAGAAATGGTCAGAAATGGTTGATGCTTCTGTAGAAATGAATTGGTGTATGTGAACTTGAACTAATTTTTCTATGGTAGTAACCTATTGTTATTCTCATTAACATTAAGAAGAGGTTGAAATTTTATGAATTGAAGTCCATGCAGACTTAATGACTGAGGTTTTTTTTCTGTAGCCTCTGCCTGGCCCTCCACTTGAACTTGAACTAACTTATCAATGGTAGTAAATTACAGTGTAAGTCTCATTGACATTAAATAGAGGTTGACATTTTATGAATTGAAGTCCATGCAGACCTAGGTACCATGAGATGTTTCTTTCTCTAGCTATTCTGCAGCCTCTGCTCCTCCACTTGAACTTGAACTAACTTATCTATGGCAGTAAATTACAGTGTAAGTCTCATTGACATTAAGAAGAGATTGACATTTTATGAATTGAAGTCCATGCAGACCTAAGTAATATGAGATTTTTATTTCTGCAGCTTCTGCCCCTCCACTCTTCAGAGCCTGTCCACACAAAAGTGTTTTGTGTGGACATGCACTGTGCTTTAATGAACACTAATTTGAAAATTTGCAGACTTGCCATCCCATCTACCTGGACATGCATACATGTTTAATTTCCTCGTTGATATGTCGATATTGTCTTACATAATATAAAACATGAAAAGATGTAAAATACTTCCTGACACATATTATCTTCTATTATTAGGAGGCAGCAGTGTATCCCGGGTTATCATGCAGAGTGCTATCGTCACTTCAAAACACTTTGAATCTGATGAAGAATATTCAGATGAAGATCAGATGTAATGTAAACAAAATAAATTGGGGAAATAAATGATTATATAAAGTTTTATTTTAATGTCGATCGTTTCACTGTTTATTTGGTCAAATTATTTAAACAATGAGTGAATTACTTATGATAATGGCGTGCTGGTGAATGACTGCGACAGTCCACCCACAGATCCACACATACATACATACATACATACACACATCCACACACATCCATCCGTACGCACACTTCCATGCATGCAAACACACACATACATGCACACATAAATCCGCACACACATACATCCATTCACACGCAGACATACATGTACACATCCACACACACATCCACACATACATGCACACATACATCCATCCACACGTACATACACACTTACATCCACACATCCACAGATACACGTTTGAAAGGTATACACAGACACACACACAAACTAGAGATAAACAATGCAACACTTTTAGGGTTCTTTTAGGTTAAAGGTAATAGCCCTCCTTTGCAAAGGCACCATCGGGGGGTCTCTAACATAAATATAAGCTTATTGTAGCTTAAAATGAATACTCATCGAGTAAACATCAGAGCATTCGATTCTTGGCCAGGATGTGACATTTACATCAGAAATAAGACAGGTCTCTTACAGGTCTGTCACCCAGCCTGGCACTACCCCAGTCCCACTATGGCCGTTACCCCCACTCTCCCCACTATGGCAGTCAGTGGGGTTCAGTAAACGGGGAAACCTAGAGGATCTGTCCTGGCCCTTTAATTAGGCAGGTTCATGAGCCCTTAAAACCTGGGACCTCTGCTGCAGTCTCATTACATTTCCTATTAAAGCGACTGGAAGATGCCTTGCAGGACTGTCCCCCAGCCTGGAACTGCCCCAGTCCCACTATGCCGTGACCCCCACTCTGCACACTGGCAGTCAGTGGGGTTCAGTAAAGGGAGGAACCCACAAGAACTGCCCTCACCCATTAATTAGGCTGGTTCAGGAGCAGGACCTCTGCGACAGTGTCATTAAAAAAACACTCACAATTATATTCATCATATTATTTTTATATAATATAATTATACTTAATTATATATGATTACAGTCATATTTACAAGTTATATATATATATATATATATATTGGTATAATAATATATAGTTTAAATGGACTGCAACACGGAAATAGGCTGCCCATAGTGTAATATGGGCATTGGCCACTAGATGGCGCTTACTTTCCCGATCTCATTTTCTAATTAGTTTAATTAATTAATGTGCAATGTTTGGCACCGACGAGTTATGACATCCATCTCAATTATATTTCATCTAAATCTGTGGAAAATTTCATGTAGTTCTGTGACTTGGGTCACGAAAACCGATTTCTAGACACATTTTTGATGCTCGGCCCACAGCCTACATGTATTACAAACTGCATGGGTCCCAGTTGATCCCTGTGAAACATTGCTAGTCACAGGCAGCCAGTCACAAAAACACCATCCACCATTACTGTCTCCTATTGACAAGCCAATTTTGGATTCAACTTGCCTTGAAAGGGCCCCAAACCTTCGGATTAGCCTCTCACATGGAACCCCGTCAAAGGCCTTACTGAATGAAGCCGATCTAAACCATATCAATTGCACTTAACATAAACTTTAATTCCTAAAGAATTCAGTCAGACAAGATCTTGAAAGCTATATGGGCTTTTTTTGGGTAGCACAGTGGTAGAGAGGGGCAGCACAGTGGTAGAGAGGGGCAGCACAGTGGTAGAGAGGGGCAGCACAGCGGTAGAGAGGGGCAGCACAGTGGTAGAGAGGGGCAGCACAGTGACTCAGCAGCAGAGTTGCTTCCTTACAGTGTCAGTGATCCGGGTTCGATCCAAACTACGGGCACTGTCTATGCAGAGTTGGAACGTTCTCCCTTGAACGCATGGGTTTTCTCCGTGTGCTCGGGTTTCCTCGCATATTCCAAAGACGTGCAGGTTTGTAGGTTAATTGGTTTCATTAGAATTGTAAATTGTCCCTAGTGTGTGGGATGGTATTAGTGTACAGTGTGATTGCTGGTCGGCACGGAATCTGTGGGCTGCAGGGCCCGTTTCCATGCTGTATCTCTAAAGTCTAAAGGCGACAGTATCTCCGATTCGTCCAGTCTTTCCAAAGTTAGGCTCACAGGTCCATAATTGACAATCTTTCCCCTGCTGCCCATCTTGAAGTGACCTGGAGTCATCTGGCACCCTATTGTGGCCAGCAAAGACTTTAAAATCCCAGCAAGAACTACAGCAATACCAGCCAGAGATAAATCTCATCTGGCTCTGGCAATTGATCCATCTTTAAGCCCATTGAGACACCTTTAAACTACCTTTAGTTTAGTTTAGAGAGACAGCATGGTAACAGGCCCTTCAGCCCACCGAGTCCACACTGACCAGTGATCCCCGCACACTAACACTATCCTACACAAACTAGGGACAATTTACATTTATACCAAGCCAATTAACCGACAAACTGTAGGTCTTTTGGAATGTGGGAGGAAACCGAAGAACCTGGAGAAAACCCACGCGGTCACGGGGAGAACATACAAACTCTCTGTACAGGCCAGCACCAGTAGTCAGGACTGAACCCAGGCCTCTGGTGCTGTAAGGCAGCAACTCTACTGCTGTACCACTGCACCACCCTCCTTTTTATTTATAGAAACCTGCACCAGAAGTTCACCTTCCCAGTGTTATACCTGTGGTAATTTGATAAACTACCTTTTAATTTCAGAGTAAACAACATTTACAGAGAAACCCATGTGCAACTGTTCTTTGGCAGTGGGTGAACAACCCATTTTCATCCTCTGCTTTCAGCCAAACTATAATTGATTGTGGCCAATAAGTAGAAAACGGAAAATAATTGTACGACAAATGTTTTTACTCAAATCATAAGAATCAGAAGCAATGGATAATAATGCAATGGCTTTGTTGCACCTCCAAACACACTCCATCAGCTGAGCAATTTAAACTTAGTTCATAATTTGGAATTTTGTAAAAGAAAACAGCTCATCGTTGGAAATAATGATTGCATTAAACCCCATCCGATTCTTTAATGCCCCGCAGGGGAGGACATCTATTACCCACCACGTGATCTCAGACCCACAGAAAGGCGGTGGATTCTGAAATGGCCCAGGCTTTAGACTTTAGAGATGCAGGATGGAAACAGACCCTTCAGCCCACCGAGTCTGCCCAGACCAGCTATCACCCCATACACTGGGACTATTCTACACGCTAGGAACAATTTACCATTTTACAGAACCCAATTCACTGACAAATTTGTACATCTTTGAAATGTGGGAGGAAACCGGAGCACCCGGAAACAACCCCACAGAGTGAACGTACAAACTCTGTATGGACAGCACCCGGAGTTTTGATTGAACCTGGGTTTCAGACATTGTAAGGCAGCAACTCCATCGCTGCGCCTTCCGTTTCTGTTAGAGGCCGGTTTGGGAACAGTAATGCATCAAAGCCATTGTCAGCCATCAACTCTGAAAGACACTCATTGGTGTGCCCAAAACTTATTTGTTGCCCAGCAGAGCAAAATGTTGCCAACTGGCCCATTCCAGGCTGCAGGAGTATGGGCTGAGGGACTCGCTGAAGCTTGGTGCAGCCAACACCAAGGCTCTGTGGGGGAGGACCACAGTCTAGGGTCCTTTTGTTGCTTAACATTGAGAGGCAGAGTCTGGTGGTGTCACCCCTGAAACAAGTGAATGAATTTCACCCCAGGGGGCCAAATGAGTGGCAAGGATGGGTGCAAAGACTACCGAGTATGACACTTACAAATGTACAGATGCTGAGAAATCTTGAAGATTTCTTGTAGTTTTGCTTTGTATACATTTTATTATTCTGCAAATAAAGAATAATGCCAACAGACCAGAAAAAAACAGAGATGACCAATTCCATTTTTAATGCAACCACCAAGAGTTGAATTGGTGAAAGGGTTACCAATGGCACAGAGCAAATCATGAGCAGAGTTAGGCTGGCACACAATGTGCTCACTTGTGCAATAGCTCAAATTGCCTCTTGGTTGCTGAACGGCGAGAGAAAGAGGCCAAGGATTGCTTGCTCACATTCTGACACTAGCATAAAGGATGGAAGAGAGACAAAAGTTAAACATTAAAAGAGACTTCATCCATTTATTTTAAATCTAAATGACAAGGAAAATAATAAAATAAGGTAATTTAGTTTAGCTAATTCTAATCTGCTCAAAAGGCTTTAGGAAATTTCCTTTTTAACGTGAAGCAGGATTTTTAAATTGTATTTCTGATATAATACATATAATACTTGAGCTTGTTCGAGAAAGGCCATGACATGTTCTGAAATCCTTTCAAAACAAGTAAAAAAAATAATGACACAAGCTGCCTTCGGGATCTGGATGACCTTACAGCGAAACAGAAATCAATTTACCTCAAGCTTCCACATCTCATGACCTAAGGGTGGTGATCCAACTTATTCAGCTCCCTTGGGTTCCTCTGCCTCTCTCGTGGCATTAAGGCATTTCATTGTTAAGATTGTTACAGAAATGTAAGGCGGTGTTATCACTGTCATTACCCGTGATGGAAATGGGTTTTAGGAACTAGGGGTACTCTAAGGTCCGTGAGGCTGAGGTTGGGAAAGAAGGGGGGGGGGGGGGTTATGTGCGAACATACCCATGTTGAGTACAAGAATACATAACTTGTTTATTGTGTATTTATAATATAGTTTATTGTGTATTATATGTCATAGCTGCTTTCTTGCATCTCTCTCTCTCAGACGGACGAAAGCAATGATCATAGAGTGGAATAGATGACATTTCGGGTCGAGGTCCTTCTTCAGACTGACAGTCAAGGGAAAGGGGAGATATTGGCATATCTTCCATTCATTTGTCCTTAGTACCATCTACATCTCTTGTTCCTCTTTCCCCTGACTCAGTCTGAAGAAGGGTCTTGACCTGAAATGTCATCTATTCCACTCTATGATCATTGCTTTCGTCCCTCTGTCCGCTCGTTCGCTCGCCCTTGGATTAAGTAACGCAGGATAAAGCTGTAAATTCATGCCATTCCCCTCCCATTCCCAATCTGACCTTTCTGTCCTGGGCCTCCTCCATTGTCAGAGTGAGGCCCAGCGCAAATTGGAGGAACAGCACCTCATATTTTGCTTGGGTAGCTTACACCCCAGCGGTATGAACATTGACTTCTCTAACTTCAAATAGCCCTTGCTTTCCCTCTCTCTCCAACCCCTCCCCATTCCCAGTTCTCCCACCAGTCTTACTGTCTCCGACTGCATTCTATCTCTGTCCCACTTATCCCTGACATCAGTATGAAAAAGGGTCTCGACGTCACCCATTCCTTCTCTCCAGAGATGCTGCCTGTTCCGTTGAGTTATTCCAGCATTTTACATAGATACATAAAAAATAGGTGCAGGAGTACGCCATTCGGCCCTTCGAGCCATTCAATGTGATCATGGCTGATCATCCACAATCAGTACCCCATTCCTGCCTTCTCCCCATATCCATCGATTCCACTCGCCCTAAGAGCTCCATCTAACTCTCTTTTGAATGCATCCAATGAGTCGGCCTCCACTGCCTTCTGAGGCAGATAATTCCACAAATTCACAACACTCTGGGTGAAAAGGGTTTTCCTCATCTCAGTTCTAAATGTCCTACCCCGTATTCTTAAACTGTGGCCCTTGGTTCTGGACTCCTCCAACACTGGGAACATGTTTCCTGCATCTAGCATGTCCAATCCCTTAATAATTTTATGTTTCTATAAGATATCCTCTCATCCTTCTAAATTCCAGTGGATACAAGCCCAGTCGTTCCATTCTTTCATCATATGACATTTCTGGCATCCCAGAAATTAACCTCGTGAACCTACGTTGCACTCCCTCAATTGCAAGAATGTCTTTCCTCAAATTAGGAGACCAAGACTGCACACAATACTCCAGGTGTGGTCTCACCAGGGTCCTGTACAACTGCAGAAGGACCTCTTTGCTCCTATACTCAAATCCTATCATTATCAAGGCCAACTTGCCATTAATTTTCTTCACTGCCTGCTGTTTCTTGCATGCGTACTTTCAGTAACTGATGTACAAGTACACCCAGGTCTCGTTGCACTTCCCCTTTTCCTTTTTTTTTCTTCTTTAAAAAATAAAAAAAATGTATTACATTTTTTTATTAGAGGTATCTGCATATCATAGTCCAAACCAATACAAACTTTGTTTAATGATTACATATTAAGTATCCAGGGTTCCGGGGATCCAGTTACCAAAGTAGCTGGGGTCCTCCTTTATCGGTTACATATTAACATTACCTCTAATTATTTATTTATGTTTATAGATAAGAAAAATAAAGAAATAAAGAAATAAAGAGAAGAAATTAGAAAAAAATAAGATAAACTATCAATAATACAACTTAGGAAACAGTAGGTCAGAAAACATAACTATTCATAAAGTGTTAAAGAAGGAACTGCAGATGCTGGAAAATCGAAGGTACACAAAAATGCTGGAGAAACTCAGCGGGTGCAGCAGCATCTATGGAGCGAAGGAAATAGGCAACGTTTCGGGCCGAAACCCTTCTCCAGTCTGAAGAAGGGTTTCGGCCCGAAACGTTGCCTATTTCCTTCGCTCCATAGATGCTGCTGCACCCGCTGAGTTTCTCCAGCATTTTTGTGTACTATTCATCTAGTCCTGGGTTCAGGTTTCAGTCAGGCCTCCCCGCCGGCCCAGTCTACCCCTTCAAATAATCTATAAATGGAGACCATATTTTAGTAAATAATTCTGGTTTGTCAATTAAGACATATCTAATTTTTTCCAAATGTAAGGTCTATGACATCTCCAAAATCCACATCTTTATTGTGGGGGTTGCAGGATTTTTCCAAAATTTTAATATTAATTTTTTCCCAATTATTATACTGTAATCAAGGACATTTCTTTGGTTTGTTGTAAGTTTTAGGTATTGTTCTGATATGCCCAATATTATTAATTTAGGATCGGGATCCAGTTGAGTATTAACAACTACAGAGATTATTTTTAAAATATCCATCCAGTAATTTTTAATTTTTATACAATTTACAAAAGTATGGGTTAAATTAGCTGCTGAGTATTGACATTTATCACAGGTAGGAGAGATATTAGGAAAGATTCTATTTAATTTTGTTTTTCAATAATGCAGTCTATGTAGTACTTTAAATTGTATTAAATAATGTCTGGTATTTAATGAGCATTGATGTATATGTTGTAGACTTTCATCCCAGATATCTTTTGTTATGGGTTGGGCTAATTCCTTTTCCCATGCTAGTCTATATAATTCCGTCGACGGAATCTCACTGTCTAAAAGAGTATTATAAATGTAAGATATTAATTTAACTATATTATAGTTATTTAACTGTATTACCAAGAGACCGGGGTAACTACGAGTTGCTGAAGGTGCCAGCAGTGAACCGGGTGATATGGAGCCAGATGGACGTGGGCGTGCAGTGCCCAGGAGATGAAGCTGCAGAGAATCCTGAAATTACGGAATTACGGAATAAACAAACATTCATCTAGAATCTCTAGTTTTCTAGTTCTGTATTCTTGTGTATGTGATTTAACATAACCTTTAAGTTGTAAGTATCTAAAAAAAATATTTGAATGTAATCCATAATTTTACTTCGGAGTCACGTGAGTGACTACGTGAAGAAGACCCGTCAGGGCGCATGCGTGTCATTACGTCGGACGCATTGGTGCACGGACCAGCGGGAGGACAGAGCTCCTCCTGTGGTAAGTACTTTTAGAGTACTTTTAAAGTAGTTTTAAAGCTCCAGCTAAGTGGGAAACTTAGCTGGAGTGAAAAGTTCCTTTACTGTGGTGCCGTGCTCTGTGTTTTTGTTACAGGCAGCACCTTGGTGAAGACGAGCAGGGGGAGGGCAGCCGCAGGTAAAGCATAGGAGAGCAGCGGGAATGCGGTCTGTGAGCGGCTGCCTCGTACCCCTGCACAGTCGCCGACCGGGAGCGGGTCGACTTCAGACTGAGTGCTAAAAAGCACCAAAGCCAACGCCAGTCGGGCGTAAGGCACGGGGAAGTCTGGGAGGCCATTCGGACTCAACTGAGTCGGGCCACAACGAGCCTATACGGGGCTGGAGACGTTTTTTAAACGGTTCTCCCAAATGGAGCACCTCATTCAGAGGTTGCTCCAGAAACGCACACTCCAGGGGGAGGAATCGTGTGGGCGGTAGGCTGCAGAAAGGCTACGCCGGCAGCACCCTCATGCATGAGGTGAGTGCAGAGGGTCAGCTAAGTTCTGACCCCGACTCTGACGGAGACTTGAAACTTAGCGAAGAACCACCGTTGTCAGAGGTCCATTCTCTGGCAGCACGATTCGCTGTCCCGTCAGAGTATGGAGTGCCACTGGGAGAAGAGCTGGCCTCCACGATAGGGTCAGCTCAGTTCTGACCCGACTCTAATGGAGACTTTGTTGACTAGCGAAGAACGGCCGTTGTCAGAGGTCCATTCTCTGGCAGCACGATTTGTTGTCCCGTCAGAGTATGGAATGCCACTGGGAAAGCGAAGACGGCCGTTGTCAGAGTTCCCATCTCTGGCAGTACGATTCACTGTCCAGTCAGAGTCTGGAATCACCAAGAGACCGGGGTAACTACGAGTTGCTGAAGGTGCCAGCAGTGAACCGGGTGATATGGAGCCAGATGGACGTGGGCGTGCAGTGCCCAGGAGATGAAGCTGCAGAGAATCCTGAAATTACGGAATTACGGAATCGGAATCACGGCGTTCGCGAGAACGGTGGATGGAGGGCATGTGTCGGAGATGCAGCAAGAGGTACTAGGGTTGCTTTGTAGCGCCCATTTTTTAGATAAATTGTCTCAGGAAAAGTGCCATTCGGCCCACCATTAATTCCAATATTGCAGTATTTTTCCAGCCTATCAACATACAGCAGGCCAACCTACTCTTCGGAGAGGACCTCGCCAAGAGTGTCAAGGACATGCATGACGAGGCAAAGACGGTGGGCTTGATGAAGCCACCGGCAGTCGGCAAGTTTCCAAAAAAGAAAGTACCATGACAAACGAAGCGGGAACATGGTCAAACATTGGCTTTCCTGCCAGGAGCTGGGGACAACGCCATCCACCAGGTACCAAGGAGGTAGGTGAGCCTGGTTCTCAGGTGCACATATCAAATGTGACACAACTTAAATCTGGGGTACATTACAACTGTTTCTGGGATATTTGGAAGCAAAGTACCTTAGCCCTGTTTATACAGAGTGTTATTCAAAGGTTTTGAATGGATTTCAATCCAAATTGTGATTTGCACATTCAACATGTTCCTGGGAGAACTATTCAGTTTTCATTAACAGAACAGATGGATGTTCAAACTGCGCTTGGATCACCAACCCCATCAATTTGTGTCTACTATTTTCCCAGGCGAAAAAAGGATGGGGGATGTAGTATAGACATTGTAAGATGGAATTGTCACTGCCAAGCAACTGTGTCAAGAGGATGCTATATGGCGACTATAGAGCTTAAAGATGCGCATTACTCAATGTCTGTATATTTGCAGGATAAGGATATTTGAAATTCACCTGGATGGATCAACTATGGCAACAAAATTGTTAAAACCTATAATAGGCATGCTGAGAGGCCAGGGTCAGTTGCTCATGGCTTATCTCGATGATATCTTGATTACAGGGGTATCCAAGAGAACAGCTGAAGTAACAGGTGATAGTTGTTAAAGCCAATTTTCAAAGATTGGGCATTATTCATCCAGAGAAATCCACATTAACACCTGACTATTTGGGTCACAATTGATTCAATTAAGTGACTCTGCCCAGGGAAAAAGGGTAGAGCTAATTGACAGCTGTATCAAGCTAATGGAGGCAATAAGGATACATTCGGGTCATTATAATAGACCAATGCATTTATCAGCAAAGGCTGTTTCTGATTTGCAATGGTGGATTCACCATGTGTACAGGAGTTATAGCAAGGTAATGCTTGACCAGCCTTCCATGATTTTGCAGATGAATGTCAGTGCACTCGGGTGGGGTGTCACAGATACGAGTTTCAGCTGTGGAGGCAGATGAACTGAGCATGAGGCATCGCTTCTGCAGACATGGGCAATTAACTATTAAGAGGTTCTTATGGATAAGGCTTATTGCTCTAACAAATGTAATCTGCATGTTCAGTTTCAGATTGACAATACTACGCAAGTGGCATATATATTAATCACATCGGTGGAATCAAGTCGGTATCTTGTGACAGATTGGCTAATCAAATTTGGGCCTGATACATTGAAAAAGATATTTCAACTATTTATCTACCAGGTAGATTCTAAATAGTAGCAGACGCCATGTCACGAAAGTTCCATGACAACACAGATTGGATGTTGAAACAGGAGGTGTTCAATAATATAGTACTTGTATACGAATGCCAGATATCGATTTGTTTTGCATCAAGGTTCAACCATCAGCAACCTAAATAGGTTTCATGGGAACCAGACCAGGTGGCAGTTGCAATTGATACTTTGTCATTACATTGGGGTGGTATGTTTTATATATTTTCCTACCATTTTGCCTAATAGGTCGGAGTCTGCAAGAAATCAAGCAGGATGCCGCTTTGGGGGTGTTTGTAATACCTAATTGGCTGAATCAAGCATGGTTCCCTTTGATGTTACAGTTAGGGATCCAACCTCTTTTTGGTGGTTCCCAAGCGTAGGAATTTACTGGAGCATCCGTTAACATGGGAAAGTCATCTGTTATGAGACCTTATTGACTTGTTAATTTGCAGGTTTTAAGAATGCCATACCTGGGGCAAGGACTGTCTGGGCGAACGGTGGACATGCTCACTGTAGCCTGGAGAAAGAGTACTCAAAAGGGGTAAATTACTTATGTAAAAAATAAAAAATAAAAAATGGGAGCAATATTGTGTACAAAATAATATTGACTATAGTACTGCATGTATTGTGGATATTTTAGAGTTCCTGTTGACACTCTACGATGATGAGGGGCTCAGTTATAGCACCATTAATACAGCTTTAAGGGCTTTGTCCTCGTATGGTTTTGATGGGGCAGGAAAGATCCTATTGGGTTTCATCATATCATAGCTGGATTGATGAAAGGAATTTCAACTCTAAACCTCCTAAACCCAGGTATATGGCGATCTGGGATGTAAGTGTGGTCCTCAAGTTGCTTCGACAGTAGGTTCCTGTCATGTCTCTGAATTTGCCAAACTAATCATGAAAGTGGTTATGCTCATGGCATTGGTTCAGCATAGCAAGTGCAGATTTTGCAAAAGCTTCTGCTAGACAGGATGGAAGTTGCTGAAGAGAATGTTATGTTATATATTTGCGCCCTGCTCAAACAGAGCAGGCCAGGTGTCACAGGTTGTTAAAACTGTGTTTCAGCATAACCTACTGATCCATGTTTATGTGTAATGGCACATTTATTTTCATTATATTGAAGCTATAAAGACCTTAAGAAATGTGGAAACAGCATTGTTTATTAGTTACATGTAGCCACACAGGAGAATGTCAGTGCAGACTATCTCAAGGTGGTTTAAAGCAAATGTTGATTCAGGCAGGTATTAACACTGAAGTGTATATATCCTTTTCCTCTAGTGCAGCAGCAACATCGTCGGCTAGGGCGATAGATGTTCACATCGGCCATATTCTTACAGGTGGTCAAATGAATTGTTTAAATTTTCTTTTTACCATCGGCTGATTGCCGATCGGCGAGAGGCTGTTTTGCAAATTCAGGATTAAGTCCTGTTTAGTTTCCCCTGGGATAGAGGGGTTACTGGTTATTTTGATTATTCAAATCAATTGTTACTGCATGATATTAAAATTTCATGTTTAACGCATTATTGATTGTTTCTCATCAAAAGTCAATCAATGCAGTGAGAAGCCGGGATTTGGATCTGCGGCATAAATCACAGAGCTTTGAACCCTTCACGTAGTCACTCACGTGACTCCGAAGTAAAATAGTAAGATTAAACGAGAACTTACCAGTTTGAAGTTTCATCTTTATTTCATGAGGAGTTACATTGGTGATTACATGCCCGCTACGCCCAACCCTCTCTCATAAAAAAGGTCATATGGTAGTTCTCATGTTGCTCATCTTAATATGTTACTTCAAATATTGTGTTATCTGTGATTTCATACCGCTGCTTTGAAGATTGACGCGCATGCGCCCTGACGGGTCTTCTTCACGTAATCACCAACGTAACTCCTCGTAAAATAAAGATCAAATTTCAAACTGGTAAGTTCTCGTTTAATCTTACTATTCTGTTGTAGTTCCTGAAACAAGAGAAAAATACCATTTCTATAAAGATGTCCCATCTTTTTAATTCCATGATTTTTCCATTGTACAAAACCTTTATCCAACACTGAGGGTTTAAATGAAGGATTATTTGCAATGGGGAGAGAAAGTGATAAATTATCCAATTTTAATGTCTTTTATAGTTGTTTCCAGATTCGAATACCACTATATATTATAGGGTTTTCACTATAGATTTTTGTATTCAATTTTGTAGGAGCTAACAGGATCGGTCCAATTTCAAAAGGCAAACAAGCTTCCTTTTCCATCTTTAACCAGTCTGGTTGTTGATCCATATCTTCCAACCAAAAATCCATATTTTTAACATTAACTGCCCAAAAATAAAATAAAAAAATTGGTAAAACTAATCCTCCTTTGGTCTTGGGTTTGCATAGGTGTTTTTTGCTTATTCTGTGATTTTTATAATCCCAAAAAAAACTTGTCACTATAGAGTCAACTTTTTTTAAGACATTTTTTGGGAGATATATCGGAATTGATTGAAAAAGATAGCAATTGCAGAAGGAAAATCATTTTTATAGCATTAACTCTACTGAGCATTGAAATGAGAAGTGTTTTCCAGTATTGGATATTCTTATGCAATTTATTAAGTAAAGGCATGAAATTTGATTTAAATAAAGAAGTATATTTCTTTGTCACATAAATTCCAAGGTATTAAAATTTTTCATTGACTATTCTAAGAGGTGAGTGTTGCAATATATATGAGTTGGGTTCCATTATTGACATAATCACTTTTATTCCAATTAATTCTATATCCCAAAAATAGATAAAATTGAGTTATAAGATTTAACAAGTTTGGGATGCTGATTTCTGGATTTGTAATATATAATAATACATCATCTGCATATAGAGAGATTTTATTAACTGTACTTTTAGTATTATACCCATATATTTCTGGATGTGCTTTAACTCTTTCTGCTAGTGGTTCAATAGCGAGGGCAAATAATATCGGGGATAACGGGCATCCTTGTCTGCAACCTTTAGATAAGTCAAATTTTGTTGATAACATTTGATTTGTCATTATTCTAGCTGTTGGGTTAGTGTATAACAGCTTAACCCATGTGCAAAACCTCTCACCCAATTGAAATTTTTCCTTCACAGAAAATAAATAGGGCCATTCCACTTGATCGAATGCTTTCTCAGCGTCTAACGAGATGACTGCTAGATCTACATTAGCTATTCTATTGGAGTATATAATATTAAATAATCGTCTCAGATTATAATATGAGTAGCGCTTTGGGATAAAGCTTGTTTGGTCAGGGTGTATTAATTTATGAATCACTAAACTTAATCTATGGGCTAAAATTTTGGTTCATATTTTCTGATTAAGAGAGCAATTTTCAGTTTAAGAGAGCAATTGCTCTATATGAACCTGGGTCTTCAGAGTCCTTATCCATTTTGGGTATAAGTATTATTGTTGATTCATTTAAAGTTTCTGGTAATTTATGTTGCATGAAAGCATGAGTATATAGTGTCTGTAGGCGTGGAGAGATCTGATCATGAAATTTTTTGTAAAATTCACTATTTAAACCATCAGGGCCAGCGGCCTTTCCAATTTTTAAAGATCTAATAGATTCTTCAATACCTTTTACTGATATTTCGGCCCCTAATAATTCCCTCTCTTTCAGATCTAAACCTGTAAGATTACATTTCTGTAAATATGATTCCATTCCTGCAGACCCCGTTATTGTTTTGTACTTCCCCTTTTCCTAATCTGACACCATACAGAAGAAGGGTCTTGACCCGAAACGTCACCCATTCCTTTGCTCCAGAGATGCTGCCTGACCCGCTGAGTTACTCCAGCATTTTGTGTCTACCTGCCATTCAGATGATAATCTGCCTCTTGTTCTTGCCACTAAAGTGGATAACCTCACATTTATCCACATTACACTGCATCTGCTATGCATCTTCCCACTCACCCAACCTATCCAAGTCACCCTGCATCCTCATAGCATCCTCTTCACAGTTCACACTGCCATCCAGCTTTGTGTCATCTGCAAATTTGCTAATGTTACTTTTAATTCCTTCATCTAAATCATTAATATATATTGTGAATAGTTGTGGTCCCAGCACCGAGCCTTGAGGCACCCCACTAGTCACTACCTGCCATTCTGAAAGGGAACCGTTAATTCCCACTATTTGTTTCCTGTCGGCCAACCAATTTTCTATCCATGTCAATACCCTACCCCTAATACCATGTGCTCTGATTTTGCCCACTAATCTCCTGTGTGGGACCTTATGAAAGGCTTTCTGAAAGTCCAGGTACACTACATCCACTGGCTCTCCCTTATCCATGTTACTGTCTACCTGAACTTAGGTGTTAGGGATAACATTCATTTCTTTTCATTCATTTTTGAATGACAAATAATTTAAATTCAATTCAAAATGTACAGGTCTATTAGCAAGAAGATCTTGGAACATTTCACATTGTTTGTCAAAGCTCTGCATAGTCTACTCTTTTGCCTCACTTTCCAAAAGTTTACTTAAATTTAGAGCCTTGTTTTCTGACATCCTTCTCCCTCTTAACTAGTATATTGAATACCATTCAACGGTGACTGCTCGCCAAGCGTTACTGCACCATTAACTAGTTGACTAACTCAGACTAATTATTCATTATTTTTGTTAGCTGAAGGACATATCGTTCCAGAAATATTGAACACAATATTCTAACTATGGCACAACCAACGATTTATACAAGTTTTCTATTAGGTTCTTAAGCATTATTTCCCATTTGAAAATGTAGCACATTTACTTTTGAAGGTTTGTATATCTGAACCCTGATTTTTTAAATGTGCACATTGTATGCATCTCCTTTCTCCAAAATACCTCCCAAAATACATCATCGAGTTTTTGAGAGCGGGGGAGAGCGGAGAGCGGTGGAGAGCGGGGGAGAGCGGAGAGCGGGGAGCGGCGGAGAGGGGAGAGAGGCACGGAGGCAGAGAGGCACGGAAGCGGGGAGGCACGGAAGCGGGGAGGCACGGAAGCGGGGAGGCACGGAAGCAGGGAGGCACGGAAGCAGGGAGGCACGGAAGCAGGGAGGCACATAAAATAATGTGGAATAATAAAATAACATGACTTTATCCAAGCCCGTGCCCGTAGCCCTGTCCGTGAGTTTAAGAAATTCTCCCTTGAATTTTATTCAAAGGAACGCGGTGTTAAAACACAATTACATTTACTGAGGAATGTGGATCGATGTATTGATGACACATTGTATAACTGCTGTTAACTATTGGCTGTTAACAAGTGCTAACAGTGGCAGTTAACAAATCGTTTTCGTCCGAGTTGAATAAAGTGAGAAACGGCTTGAATCTTTCTGCAGTACTCATTAAACCCGAGCTGGAAATTGAAAACTAGGGTAACGCCGTACCCCTGCTTACCCCCCCATTTCCATCACTGGTCATTACTATTCATGAGCAAGTCTGGACAGGATCAGCAAGCACCTTGGTCCTGAGGATGTCTCATCTACGTCAACTCCTGCCCTCACAAATGGGACAACATGCAATCACACCGAACCAACCATACTATCACACCCAGCTGCAGATGGACACAAATGTATACCCACAGGTGAACACACACTCCCATCCACTCATTCTTTAGGCATGTGAACTCATTCAGATCCACATGCCTAAATATATATATCCACAGACCAAACGAAACACATGGCCATATACACTCAGCCACACACATACACCAAATAGGTACACACCTACCCACAGGTGCACACCATATCTCATTGAAACTTACCAAATAATGAAAGGCCTGGATAGAGTGGATGTGGAGAGATTGTTTCCACTAGTGGGAGAGTCTAGGACCAGAGGGCACATACTCAGAATAAGAGGATGTACCTTTAGAAAGCAGATGAGGAAGATTTTTATTTAGCCAGAGGGTGGTGAATCTATGGAATTCATTGCCACTGACGGCTGTGGAGGCAAAGACTTTTGGGCATTTTTAAAGCAGAGATAGACTGGTTCTTAATTAGTAAGGATGTCAATGGTTACGGGGAGAAGGCAGGAGAATGAGGCGGAGAGGGAAAGATTGATCAACCGTGATTGAATGGCGGAGATGGGCCAAATGGCCTAATGTTGCTCCTATGACAAAAACACACAAACTGACATACAGCCACATAAAAGCATATATACATGTATTAACACCCAAGATAGAGACAAATGCTGGCGAAACTCAACAGCATCTCTCGAAAAAAGGAATAGGTGACGTTTTGAGTTTAGACCCTTCTTCAGACTGAGTCAGGGGAGAGAGAAACTAGAGGCATGATATTCTGAAATATTTATACCTACCCCCAGCCCCATAGCTATACACCTACACCCATTTATGTAGCATTTTATAAATCCTCTGATACCAGGGTTAAATATAAAATGTATTTAAGCAACCTCAAGGAACTCAGTAGGTTAAACAGCATGTGGGTGGGGGAAGAATACAAGACTTCAACCAGTGGGCTGTGTTCTCTCCAATTCAGCTTCAGCTGCTCCAGTCCAAATTATCACAGAGGCCACTGCATTTCTGATCAGAGAAATGGGAACTACTCAGTAGTTAAAAAAATACAATTCTCAGTTTGGGATGAGTAATGCTATTGGAAAACATCAGAGGAGAAAGTTTTATTCAAAATCAGCCACACCTTACCCAGAGGATTCTGATAGTAAATAGTTGGAATCTTTGGGGATTTGTGTCAGCTAAACCCCCCCCCCCCCCGTTGGTGCAGCGGTAGAGTTGCTGCCTTACAGCGTTTGCAGCGCCGGAGACCCGGGTTGGATCCCGACTACGGGTGCTGTCTGTAAGGAGTTTGTACGTTCTCCCCGTGACCGCATGGGTTTTCTCCAAGACCTTCAGTCTCCTCCCACACTCCAAAGATGTATGTAGGATAATTGGCTTAGTGTATGTGTAAATTGTCCCCGTGTAGGATAGTGGTAATGTGCGGGGATCGCTGGTTGGTGCAGACACGGTGGGCAATAGGGCTGTATCTCTAAACTAAACTAATTTCTTTGAAAAATTCAGAGATGCCCATGTTCTTGGGTTTATTTTTCAAACAGGGATGACCCATCTCACCATGATTAAATTGAGCAACGATTTTGTCATTGTAATTAACCTCTCCTTCATTGCAAGCAGGGAAACATGCTGTGAAAGCATTGTCTGCCTCATAGGTATAAAAGGCTTTGAAATACCAACACAGTGCTAGATCGTTGATTGATTATTGATAGCACTCAGCTGTCTAGAAATCAGCTGCAGTCTTTTTCCACAGGATTTTAGATGCTGATAATTTCTGTTCATGTGCCCAACATATACTCTCGATCTACGCTCTCAATATATCAACAATTAGATTTCATCCGTGGGATAAATTTGCATTCAGCCAGCGATGGATGCAAGCCAGACACATCAAGCAAGAATGCGAGCCTCCTCAACGCAAACTAAGAGTGTGTATTGAGATCTGAAGAAAGGTCAATAAAAAAAATTGGGTCTATTGTCGTATCAGCTACCATCACCACACCTTGGAATTAGCCTTTCCTTCTAGCCATTTGGTAAGAATATATTAGGGTCGTTGTCAATTGCAAACAACTTAATTAAATAATCAAATTAGAAGATGGAGGATATTCAGTATGTCTACGAGTACTCTTAGTTTCTACAGGTGCACAGTGGAGAGCCTATTGACTGATTGCATCACAGCCTGGTTCAGCAACACCAACAAAGGAGATTACAAGAATTAGTGGACACTAGCCAGTGCATCACTGATAATGACCTCCCCACCATCGATCTGTCAGAGGCACTGCCTCAAAAAGGGAGCCATCATCGTCAAGGACCCAAACCACTCTCCCCACACTCTCATTTCACTCCTGCCATTGAGCAGGTGGCACGAGGGTCCAAAAATGGTGATCTCCTGGCTCGGGAACAGCTGCTTCCCAACAACCATCAAGCTATGGAACACTACAAGCACAAACTAAAGCCCCGGTCCCATTTACGTGTCCTTGGCACGCTAATTACGCGACCTCGTGGTCGCTTTGAGGCGCGACGGTCCCGCGAAGGTCGCGCGCGATTTCATGCGTGCGCACAGCCATCTGGAGCGCATGACGTCATTTGAAGATGGACACAAAATGCAGGAGTAACTCAGCGGGACCGGCAGCATCTCTGGAGAGAAGGAATGGGTGACGTTTCGTGTCGAGACTCTTCTTCAGTCTGAAAGAAGGTTCTTGACCTGAAACGTCACCCATTGCTTCTCTCCAGAGATGCTGCCGGTCCCGCTGAGTTACTCCTGCATTTTGTGTCTATCTTCAATTTTCTTGGCCCCGCTCCGGGAGTAGAAGTGGGGGCGGATCCGGACCGCAACGGCCGTGAGCCTCAGGCCAATTTCGGCGATCGTTTGCCTGCTTCTGCTGCTGTTGGAGGTGAGACATTGCGTCGCGCCAGGGCCTGTCCCATTTTGGCCGTCAGTTACGCGACAGGCCGTTGGCGCGCGAAGATTTCGTTCACTACAAAATTTTGGAGCGCCGCGCGATACCACGCACAACTACATACCCCTCCGAGCTTCTCAGTGGGATCGGCCCCGCACGGCAACACGATGCCCATGCGCCTCAGCACGACGACGAGGTCGCGTAATTTGCGTGCCAAGGACACGTAAGTGGGACAGGCCCTTAAACTTCAAAATATGAACAGTCTTGGTTGCATGAGGGACTTTGGGCTTTTTTTTGTACTATGTTTATTATGCTCATTATTGAGTAGTGTGTTTACAACTTGTTGTGCTGCTGCAAGCAAGAATGTTATTGTTCTGTGTCAGTACACATGACAATTAAACATTCTTGACTCTTGTCTAATGAATCAAGCTAAACTCGTATGGTATAGCAAATGTGTGGATATCTGCTTTGAGTGGAACAGGATGCTCTCCATTGCATCACCCAATTGACCCTTGGATGTTAATCTGAAAATAAGTGCAGAAATGGTGCACAAGACCCATCAAAGTTCAATCTTGACAGCAACAGGTGTTTGCACACATGAACTTCCCACCCAAGCAGTTAGTAAGTCAAGAGTTGGTTGGGAGATGTTCTTTTATTGATTACAGTCAGTGATGACCTTGATGCATTTAATCTTCCAATCGGTTTGGTGGATGTCGAAGAGACAGCATAGGTGTTATCTTCCCAGTACCTGATGTTGCCTGCTGTAGGTGTTCCGAGGCTACTTCGAGACCATTCTTGCAATGTGAGATAAGATTCTGGTCCTCATATTATAAAAAGTAAAAACAGCTGCTGGAGAAGATGCAAAGGTGATTTATAAGGATGGCACCAGATTGCTATCAGGATGGAACCTTTCCCCATCTTGGAACAGACTTCAAGGAAAAAGCTGTGGCATTAAGCTGGTCTACTTTGGAAATGCCCAACAAGCTATTATTCCAGATGATACAATGACCACAGAAGGCTGTGGAGGCTAAGTCAATGGATATTTTTAAGCCAGAGATAGATAGATTCTTGATTAGCACAGGTGTCAGGGATTATGGGGAGAAGGCAGGAAAATGGAGTTGAGGGGGAGAGATAGATCCGCCAGGATTGAATGGCCGAGAAGACTTGAATGGCCTAATTTTGCTCTTATCACATGAACTTACGACTGGTTCAGGCATAGCTGATAAATGAATGGAATTTTCTGGACAGCCCTTAGAACTTAGAATTAACAAATGATATCCTAGCATTTGTTCACAATATCTGAATGGCACAAAGTATTATTTTAGAATGGTAGTGAGTGTCCATGATACTAAGTATCAAATCACTATATATATATACATATACGTGCACACGTGTACACACACACACACACACACACACACACACACACACACACTCACACTCACACTCACACTCACACTCACACTCACACTCACACTCACACACTCTCTCTCTCTCTCTCTCCCTCTCTCTCTCTCTCTCTCTCTCTCTCTCTCTCTCTCTCTCTCTCTCTCACAATGGCTCTCTCAGTGGATCTTGCCCTTCCTTTATCCCTCTGAATGGAAGGGGAGGTCAGATGTCATTGAAAACATTTAGGGATTCATCTTCTGATACCATCATACCAGATTGTGTAGGAGAGGCAAATATACTTCCAACCGAGAAACATTCAGAGTTGGTGGAAGTTTTAATTTACAATTAAGTTGTTCCACATGCATTAGGTAGACTTGGAGATGATCCTCGCCCCATGTACTTCTCTGCCCATTTATTTTAAAGGTCTCCTTGGTCCATCTTAACACTAAGGCCAAGTGAGTAATTTGTCCACTGACATTTACTGTAGAAAAAAATCAAACGCGAGTGCCATCAAAAAGATTATGTATGAATCATGCAGATTGTGGATGAATCATGCAATATCAGTAGCTTCTCAGATCTTACCTATGTCAGCTTTGGTAAGTAATGTGATTTTACTAAATAACTAGATGAGGAAAAAATTGTAATAATGGGGATTAGGTGAAAGCAAATGAATACACATCCCTCAATGAAAGGAAGACAGATGTCTTTAGTACACAGCCAGATATCTGAAGACCACCTCTCATGAAAAATATTGGAACCAATTTGAACTTTAATATCAATTGGGTGGATTTTATGGTAATTGCCTTGTACTAGCCCACAAACGTATTACCTCATGAATACTAAAGATCAAACAAAAATGAGAACACCATTTTTTCCCCCATAGTTCAGAAAGCATCTGTGGAGACAGGAAATTATGTTTCACAACAATTCTGACATGAAGATCACCAATTAGAAACATTAGCTCTATTCCTCTCTTCACAGTTGCCATTTGACCCCAAGTATTTCCAACACTTTCTGCTTATAATTAATCTGACAGGTTGCTGTCATCTTCATAAAAACTGCTTTTTTTTGCAAAAGTCCTTCTTGCTAATGGCACAGGAAGGTGGAGTTGGCAAGCTTCTGTGACCTCTGTATTAAGGAACCTTTGAAAGGGAAGTCAGTGTCTAAATGTGATCTTAATGTATAGAAAATAGTGCCGTGCAGAATGCAAGAACTCTCTCTGTGTCTAGCAGCACATTTGGAAAGTGGTGAAATCATTGGACAAAGTCAGCATGGATTTACGAATGGATTTACGATAGGGGAGAACCAGTGGATGTGTTGTATCTGGACTTTCAGAAGGCTTTCGACAAGGTACCACATAAGAGATTAGGATACAAACTTAAATCACACGGTATTGGGGGTTCAGTATTGATGTGGATAGAGAACTGGCTGGCAAACAGGAAGCAAAAAGTAGGAGTAAACGGGTCCTTTTCACAATGGCAGGCAGTGACTAGTGGGGTACCGCAAGGCTCAGTGCTGGGACCCCAGCTATTTACAATTTATATTAATGAGCTGGATGAGGGAATTGAAAGCAACATCTCCAAGTTTGCGGATGACACTAAGCTGGGGGGCAGTGTTAGCTGTGAGGAGGATGCTAGGAGACTGCAAGGTGACTTGGATAGGCTGGGTGAGTGGGCAAATGTTTGGCAGATGCAGTATAATGTGGATAAATGGGAGGTTATCCACTTTGGTGGCAAAAACGGGAAGGCAGACTATTATCTAAATGGTGGCCGATTAGGAAATGGGGAGATGCAGCGAGACCTGGGTGTCATGGTACACCAGTCATTGAAAGTAGGCATGCAGGTGCAGCAGGCAGTGAAGAAAGCGAATGGTATGTTGGCTTTCATAGCAAGAGGATTTGAGTATAGGAGCAGGGAGGTTCTACTGCAGTTGTACAAGGTCTTGGTGAGACCACACCTGGAGTATTGCGTACAGTTTTGGTCTCCAAATCTGAGGAAGGACATTATAGCCATAGAGGGAGTGCAGAGAAGGTTCACCAGACTGATTCCTGGGATGTCAGGACTTTCATATGAGGAAAGACTGGATAGACTTGGCTTATACTCGTTAGAATTTAGGAGATTGAGAGGGGATCTTATAGAAATGTACAAAATTCTTATGGGGTTGGACAGGCTAGATGCAGGAAGATTGTTCCCGATGTTGGGGAAGTCCAGGACAAGGGGTCACAGTTTAAGGATAAGGGGAAAATCCTTTAAGACCGAGATGAGGAAAACATTTTTCACACAGAGAGTGGTGAATCTCTGGAACTCTCTGCCACAGAGGGTAGTTGAGGCCAGTTCATTGGCTATATTTAAGAGGGAGTTAGATGTGGCCCTTGTGGCTAAAGGGATCAGGGGGTATGGAGAGAAGGCAGGTACGGGATACTGAGTTGGATGATCAGCCATGATCATATTGAATGGCGGTGCAGGCTCGAAGGGCCGAATGGCCTACTCCTGCACCTATTTTCTATGTTTCTATGTATCTATGTATCTATGTATCTATGTATCTATGTATCTATGTATCTACGTATCTACGTATCTACGTTTCTACGTATCTACGTATCTACGTATCTACGTATCTACGTATCTACGTATCTACGTATCTACGGTTTCTACGTATCTACGTATCTACGTATCTACGTATCTACGTATCTACGTTTCTACGTATCTACGTATCTACGTATCTACGTATCTACGTATCTACGTATCTACGTATCTACGTATCTACGTATCTACGTATCTACGTATCTACGTATCTACGTATCTACGTATCTACGTATCTATGTATCTATGTCTGTTGAACCAAATACAATTAATCTTGATTTTGAGGGCTGACGCCAGAAATTGATCAAAACATCTATCAGATAGTTATGAAATGCTAGCTGGCTCACCAGGAAGGAACAGGGGGAAGGCAGCGCTAAGAGGCAGCTGGTAGATCCGTTTCCTCCACAGCTCATGTTCAATCCTGACCTCCGGTGCTGTCTGTGTGGAGTTTGCACATTCTCCCTGCAACCATATAGGTTTCCTCTGGGTGCTCGGGTTTTGCCCCTCATCACAAAGACATGCAGATTATTAAGTTAAAGGATCATTGTGGGTGACTGATAGAATCTGAGGGGACCAGTGCGTGGGTGACTGATGGAATCAGAGGGGAGCCGATTGGAATATGGAGAGATTTTTTTTAATGGATCAGTGCTATGGATGATTGATGGTCGGCACAAACACAGTGGGCTGCTCAACACTACAAAGGAAACGGGTTCTGTCTACTGGTTCAGCTGACATGAAACTCCAGTTAGAGGACAATTATCTCTTAGTGGCCCAAGTTGGACCAGGAAGATGAAATTGCAGAGAGCTGTGGGTGTAGGCCAGTCCCTCACAATAGCCAGCCTCCCCACCATCGACTCCATCTACGCTTCACACTGCCTCAAGAAAGCTTCAGACATAAACAAAATCCATTTACATTCCTCCTTCTCAAAATTCCTGTCAGGCAGAAGATACTAAAGCTTTACAGCGCATGCCACTAGAAGTAAGAACATCTTTTTCCTGCTGATTTCAGACCACTGACCAGTCCTCAGATAAGCTAAGGGTGTAATCTAGATCTCCCAATGTACCTCATTATGGCCCTTGCAGTTTATATTTCATCTGCATTTTCTCTGTAGGAGTTACACAATAATGCAACACCCTCTTCTGCACTGGTTATTTTTCACTCTGCACCACTTGTATTGGCGTATAGATTTATTGTACTCATGTATTATATGAAGAATGGTCCCGATTCAAAATGTGGTATTTCCCTTTCTTACCACACATGCCATGTTCCTCCAGCTGTATGACTCTATGATACTAAATAGGTTTAGAATCATAGAGTCATACAGCATGGAAACAAGCCAATCGGCCAAACCTGCCCATACCAATCAAAATGCCACATCTACACTAGCCCAACCTGTCCTCCTCCTTGTTCACCCGTGGGGTTGAATTGGGGTTGAGAGGGAAAGATAGATGAGCCATGACTAAATGGCAGAGTAGACTTGATGGGCTGAATGGCCCAATTCTGCTCCTAGAACTGATGAAGCCAAATTCCTGTGGCTTCCACCCACTCTTTGGCAGGAGACCCAGCTGGGAATGGAGCCTTGACCCCCATATACAGTATTGGCAGAGCATCATTCAAGGATGTGACAGGACAAGCTCCTTATAATCTAGACCAGATTTTTAAACCTCTCCACTGAGCATTTTATTGATCTCTCTGTAAATTGGATTGAATTTACTATTGATGAAGTAAGATTTGATTTGAACTGTGTGCTCCTTACTTTTCGCAAGGTAGGCAATATTTACATTATGGTTAATCTTTGGGACAAACCTATGCCTCCCCGTTCCCCAATCTGTTTGCTGGGAGGCTGCTGCAACGAGCAGGAGTGTATAATAAGAAGGGTTATGGTCTCAGGACTGATACAAGGAAAAAGAAAACTCACTCAGAATTGTGTACTGTTGGTATGGCGACCCCCCAGATATGATCTGTTAATTAATATAGCTGCCTGCTATCAGGTCAAAACAGTCCCTGGTTCCACTATCTTATTTATCCTGTCCCAGGCAGTCACAGACTGAATACCCATATCATTACAAGTTGACTGATGGCCAGACAATACATGTCTCCTGATGGAACCAGGAGAAATTGCATTCCCAGGAGTCCAACGTCAGCCTGCTGAAATGTCACAATACCATTGGAAAACCCAGCTACAACTCCACATTCGTATCATCTCACTAAGAGGGTTTCTACATTGAAATTTATAGTTCACTCCTCAGTGGCCCATTGCCTTCCCTCACAGTGGGAACATTGATTCCGTTGTGTGGGGATGTTCATGTTAAACTCTATCATGTATTGTGTTCTTTTTTTATTCATATGGCTGTATGGTAACTCAAATCTCACTGTATCAATTGGGGCATGTGACAATAAATGTAACTTGAACTTGAACTTGATAAAGAGGTAGAGGCACTAGGAGCAAACCTCACAGGTGAGATAATGATAAGTGATAACAGTTATACAGACAATGAACCTCACCAGGACAACAGTGCAACTAGTACAATGACTAAGGTGGGATAGGGATGGAGAGAGAGGGAATGCAAGGGCTACTTGAAGTTAGAGAAATCCATATTCATACTGCTGGGTTGTAAGCTGCCCAAGCGATAAATGAGGTGCTGCTCCTCCAATGTACATTTGGCCTCACTATGACAATGGAGGAGGCCCAGGACAGAAAGGTCAGTGTGGGAATGGGTAGGGGAGTTAAAGTGTTGGGCAACCAGGAGATCACGTAGGCCAAGGCAGACTGATCAAAGGTGTTCAGAAAAACAATCGCCCAGTCTACGCTTGATGAAGAAAGGGCCTGTCCCACTTGGGCGTCATTTGCGCGTCACGCAGGTGGCGCGCGAAGATTTTGTGAATTCCAAAATCCCGAGGCGCCGCGCGCAACCGTGCGTCATTGCCTAAGTCACCACGCACCACGCGCGCTTAATGCACGCCATGCGCGCATCTCGTGCGCGTCACGACACGCGCGTCATGCGTCGTGATGCATAAATTATGATGTGTAAATAACGAGCAAATGACGCCCAAGTGGGACAGGCCCTTAAGAGTCCACACCTAGAACAACAGATACTGTGGATGAGGTGCTTGAAATTGGGAATTGGAATACAGTAATAATTTCTGATGGCTTCTGAAAAAAAACAGGATTTCACATTGTTGTAATGTTTTATTATATAATGCTTGGCCGTTAAACTAAAAAGGCATACTACACAAGCTTGCCCAAAGTAGCTGAAATAGGAGTTAATCAGTATTGTTGATAAAATGGGTAATGTTCAATTGTTAAAGTGGACAATAATGAATCAGCATTCTCTCATGAAACCCATTTGATTTTCTTCTCCAGTGGGCTGTTTCATACAAGTTGAATTAAAAAAACTTTTTATGGTGAGCTAGTTTTACTCCACAAGTCATGGCTGAAAAAACTCACATTTCAAATTTAACATCTTTTGTAAACCAATTTCAACATAAAGGCTGCCTATCAGAGAGAGGTTAACATCGGCGAGAACACTACAGGTACAGGCTCTTCAGGCCATGCCATCTATGTTGACCATGCTGTCAAATTAAACTGCACATCTGCCTGCACAGTGTCCACACCTCATCATTCCCTGCCTGTTCATGCATCTGCCCAAATACCTCTTAAACATGGCCATTGTATTTGCTTCTACCAATAACCCTGGCAGAGAGCTCTAAGCATCTATCACTGTGTGGGGAAAAAAAAGATCTCAAATCTTTAACGTCCCCATCTACCTTATGCCCATGTTCTTTAGTATTTGACAATAGACAATAGATGCTGGAGAAGGCCATTCGGCCCTTAGTGCCAGCACCGCCATTCAATGTGATCATGGCTGATCATCCCCAATCAGTACCCCGTTCCTCCCCATATCCCCTTTACGAGCCCTATCTAGCTCTCTCTTGAAAGTATCCAGACAACTGGCTTCCACCGCCCTCTGAGGCAGAGAATTCCACAGACCCACAACTCTCTGTGTGAAAAAGTGTTTCCTCATCTCCGTTCTAAATGACTTACCCCTTTTCTTAAACTGTGGCCCCTGGTTCTGGACTCCCCCAACATCGGGAACATGTTTCCTGCCTCTAGAGTGTCCAAACCCTTAATAATCTTATATGTTCCAATAAGATGCCCTCTCATCCTTCTAACCTCCAAAATATACAAGCCCAGCCGCTCCATTCTCTCAGCATATGACAGTCCCGACATTCCGGGAATTAACCTTGTAAACCTACGCTGCACTCCCTCAATAGCAAGAATGTCCTTCCTCAAATTAGGGGACCAGAACTGCACACAATACTCCAGGTGTGGTCTCGCTAGGATATTTCCACCCTGGGAAATAGATTAACTCTCTACTGTATCTATGCGTCGTAATTTTAAATCAAAGTTCCAAAAAGGTCTTGCCATTTATTTTGGACATTTCCTCTTACATTTGACCTAAGGTGAACCTCATACTTGTCAGGATGAAATTCCATCTGCCATTTTTCTGCCCACATTTCCAAATGGCCTATATTTTGCTGAATCCTTTGACAACCATCCTCACCATGCCCAACTCTGCCAATTTTCAGTATCATCTGTAAACAAACCATTATAGTTCCTCAGGAATTCTTACATGTTGACCAAGTCACTATGTTCAAGTCTTACCTGTGCGTTTACTTGATCATCAGAGTGCTAACTGTTGTACTGCCAGAGAAACTGCTGGATGTCAGTTCATCTAACTCTCATCTCTTTTTGTTTCCCTTGCCTCATCACCATTGAGTTGTAATCTAACTGAGAACTATAGGTTTATTCAGGATAATTAGGTCTTAATTACAAACACAGTAAATCGGTCATCACGCCCATACCAATTATTGAACAATTAATTGCCAATGACTTCAATGTGGTAAATGTTGTTCATCAAAAGGTCCTGCATTTTTCCAACCTGAAATGCTAAACAATTTCCTTAACACTGATTTGTTTTTGAACGGGTCCTTACTTTACTAAAGTGCAATTTGTAAAAATTACCTTAGAAACTCTCGTCAATATCAAATCCATTTTGAGGGCAACAAAATAACATGGTGTTATTGACTTACCAAGTATTCCACTTTTAATTAGATTCTGTTTTACAAGATTCTTGATCATTTACATGAATCACCTAATGATGACTTGCCCTTGACGAAACAACTTTTGATAACTATAACAAGAACACGCAAATGTTTCAGACCAAAGTCAGGAACATAATGGTGCACAGTTCATTTGACATTTTACAAGAAGCTCAAAACCATACAGGATAAAGCAACCCACTTGACTTACACCCCATCCAACACCATTCATTCCCTCTGCCACTAACACACTATGACTGCAGTGTGGCACCTACAGAAAGCACTACAGCTGGACCTAGCTACGCTGACAGCACTTCCCCAGCCTGATAAATCTACCAACTAGGACATCGACCTCAACATTATCTGCATGTTCGCCTCAGCGCAGAGGGAGAAGAGGAGGGAAGAGACTGCAGACCTAAGACTTTTGCCTCCATCACAGTGAGGAGATGCTGGGTGGACTCACTGTGGTGGATGTTAATATGTGTTTATTGTTGTTTTTATTGTATTATATGTATGACTGCTGCAATTTCAAAAGAACACCATCCTGATTTGGAAATGTATCACTGTTTTTTCTTTGTCCCCAGGTCTACATCCTGGCAATCCCTCCACTATAGTGCTGTGGGACTACCTTCACCAGAAGGATTGTGATGGGTCAGTAAGGTGATCACCAGCACTTTTCAAGGGTACTTAGGAATAGGTAACAAAATGCTGACTTTACCACCATTGCCTAGATCCTGGGAATGAATACACCAAAAATTCAAACGCAGTCAAAGTGTAATACTTTTATAATGTTTGACAAAGTCCAGAGTATTAGACATTCAGAGAATCAAATACAATTTGTTTATTCTTCCTTCTGGATAAAGGTGTAAGTGCATTACAGCTTTCAATAGTGCCTAACTAAACACTGCAAAAGAATCATCAAGAAATATCTAGGAAGGAACTGCAGTTTAAATCAAAGTTTAAATTGAAGATTTAACTCAAGTTTAAATCGAAGATAGACACAAAATGCTGGAGTAACTCAGCGAGACAGGCAGCATCTCTGGATTGAAGGAATGGGTGACGTTTCGGGACGAGAAACATCACCCATTCACACTGAAGAAACGCCTCAACCCGAAACATCACCCATTCCTTCTCTCCAGAGATGCTGCCTGTCCCGCTGAGTTACTCCAGCATTTTGTGTCTATCTCAAGAAATATCTCCTTGATGAGCAGCATAACACAGATAATACAGTAATGGCTGCATGTGATACCTCATGTCCAAAATTCAGTCCCACTCATGTCTGCAGGATTAAATCCCATAGGCATTGTACAATGCACAACGGCTATAACACTAATGACTGAGGACAAATTTCACCCAAAAATCTTTAAAGGTCACTGGTCATTACTGATTGATTATGAACAGGAAGGAACTATAAATAGAAGGACAAATAAAATGAACCATATCAGTACAGTTGTAGTACATAGAGAGGAGTCAGTTTGGAGGAGAAGAATGTTAAATATCCAGGGTGGGGAAAAGCTTTATGATGAATAATGGTCACACTTGCAGAACTCTAAATCTCCCGCGAAGATAATTCTGACAAATACCTGGATGGCCAATGTTTTCCACCTGGGGTCTAGTCAATCATCGTATAATACTAACCAGTTTATTTTGTTAAGATTTCTCATTTCATAAGTTGATGTCTAACATATATCAATAAGCGTAACTTGAAAATCATGCACCCTTGATCAGAAACCAAACTGAACTGTCAGCAAAATTTCACCCCAATATATTAAGCCATCCCTCCAGTAGTTAATTCCAGGATTAATATAAATTACCCATTGACCTTACTAATGGTATAAAACATATCCGGTGCCTGTGCCTCTGCACAATTTGAGCATTTGGATATTTCCGTACAACTTAGACAGTTGTAGGGAAATATCCAAATGCCCGAATTTGGCTCAGAGTAGGAACCCAATCCCATACTTATAACTTCTTCTCCCCACTTTCCAATCAGCCCCCCCAGATCCTACTACTAACCTACACACCAGAAGAAATGTACTGTAGCCAATTAACTGACCAACCAAAGATAGACACAAAATGTCTGGAGAGAAAGAATGGGTGATGTTTCTGGTCGAGAACCTTCTTCAGACTGATGTCAGGGGAGAGGGAAATACATAGATAAGGAAGTGTCAGGTGTGAAGGCAAGACAAGGGGAATGGAGTTCAAGGAAAATGTAGAATAGATCATTGTTAGCTGGGAAAAGGTAACAACCAAGCAAATAGAGATAAAATGTAGTTGGAGACAGTAAGACTGGTTGGAGAACTGGGAAGGGGGAGAGATGGAGAGAAGGAAAACAAGAGTCACTTGAAGTTAGAGTGGTCAATGTTCATACCGTTGTGGTGTAAGCTGCCCAAACAAAATATGAGGTGCTGTTCCTCCAATTTGTGCTGGGCCTCACGCGGTAATGGAGGAGGCCCAGGACAGAAAGGTCAGTGTGGAAATGGGAGGAGGAGTTAAAGTGTTTCACAACCAGGAGATCAGGTAGGTCTATCCTTAGAATGTGGGAGTACTCCAGAGCACCCTGAGGGATTCTCATGCAGTCCTAGGGAGAACATGCAAACTCCACCAGATAGCACCAGGGGACAGGATTAAATTCCAGAAGCTCGTTGTGAGGCAGCAGCTTTAATGGCTATCCTTCTGTGCCACCGAGCTTACGCTGCAGCACATTATGCTGCTGCAGAAACATAAAAAAACTAAGTTCTATTCAACTGAAGACAGTTCTAATTATCTTTACAAGATGCCATGAAAATAATAACTAGAAGACAAATTTGAAAAGAATACTTGTACCTTGTACCTTGTACATTCCGAAGAGTCCACCAGGACTGGAAGTTGGACAATTATTTTTATACTGGACAATTTTTACATGAACCAAGCCAATTAACCTACAAACCTGTACATCTTCGGAGAGTGGGAGGAAACCGAAGATCTCGGAGAAAACCATCGCAGATCACGGGGAGAACGTACAAACTCCATACAGACAGCACCCGTAGTCGGGATCGAACCCTGGTCTCCGGCACTGCATTTTGCTGTAAGGCAGCAATTCTACCGCTGCGCCACCATGACTTCCACTAAGCTCCCCCTTGTGCCAGTATTTGCTTACATCGAGTATAACAGGTGGCTGCGGTATGTTATGAGGCAGCAGAGCATTATGTGGTTGCCAGCGTAACCATTAATACAAATAGCATAGCCTGAGCAGCTCCTGAATGTCATTCAGACACCATCATGCATGACCAATTCTACAATAAATTTCTAGATTTTAATTTTTCACGGTGCAAACTCTCCTTCTTTTTGTTATCTTTAGTACTGGTGATTTAGCATTGAAGTTAGCGCATTCTGTCGGCAGCCACTAACATTTGCATAAAATGTTCTTTAGTGCCGTGCGACTGATTAGAGTGTCTCAGTAACCGATCGTACATCCATAAATGACCAGCAATTCTGACTCAAATATATCCAAACAGTTCCCTCGTGGTTGGCTAAATACATAATGCAAAAGCGTAAGTGAGATCAAAGCATCGTGGGGGTGTTTACACATCTTGTAATGCAAAGCTGGCTGGCTCTTAACCTTCTCCAGTAGGAGAGATATCCTTCCTTTTATTGTGTTATGTTGCATATGGACCATGTCATTGATGTTGGCCAGATGCCTCACTCGCCAGGCTGGATCTCTATTGAAGTTTCTTTTTAAACATCTTCGGATGTCATGTTACAACTGTACAAGTCGTATCTCCAACCATGCTTGCAGTGTTGTGTGCATCCACAGGAAAGATATCATTATGCTGGAAAGGATTCAGAAAATAATCAAAAGGATGTTACTAGGACTAGAGGGCTTATGTACATGGAGAAGGTGGGTACCATGGAACCTTTTTTTCTCTGGCGCATAGGACGTTAATGGGTCACCTTATAAAGATATAGGAAATCATGAGGGACATAGATAAGATGGATGGCCACAATCTTTTTCCCATGGTAGAAAAGTCTAAGACAAGGGACCATAGATTTAAGGTGAGAGGGGAAAGATTTAAACAAGACCTAAGGGGCAACTTTTTCACCTAGAGCTTGGTGGATGTACATGAAATGGCCTGCCAGACGCAGGAACAATTACAACATTTAAATTAAATTAAGACAGGTACATGGATATGAGAGACTTCAAGGGATATGGTCAAAACGTAAGCAAATGGGATGAGTTCAGATAGACATCTTAGAACAGAGAACAGAAGAGCTCAGGAACGGCCCCTTCAGCCCACATTGTTTGTGCCAAACACGACGCCAAGCTAAACTGATCTCATCTGCTGGTAAATGATCCATATCCCGCTATTCCTTGCATTTCCACGTGCCTATCTAAAACCGTCTTAAACATCACTCTTGTATTTACCTCCACCACCATCCCTTGAAATGCATTACAGGCTCCCACCACTCTCTGTGGAAAAAAAAAGTGCCCCCCATATCTCCATTAACCTTTCCCCCTCTCATCTTACAGCTATGCCGCGGGGAAAAGATTCTGACTGTCAACCCTCTCAATGCCTTTCATAATTTTATTTACTTCCATCATGTCTCCCCTCAATCTCCAACGTTCCAGAGAAAACAATCCAAGTTTATCCAACCGACTGAATTTGGACGTCGCACGGCGTCGGGCGGTGACGTCATCACGCAACGGCACGCGCTAGGCGTACACTGTCAAGACGCTGCGTACGGCGTCAAGACGCTGCTTACGATGTCGAGACGCTGCGTACACCCGTCGAGGCGCTGCGTACGGCCTCAATGCGGCCGCGGGCCGACAGGCCGTTGTCGCGCGGGATTTTCAGACAGTGCAAGATTTTCGGAGCCCCGCGCGATGTCGGGACCAGCCCCGCACAACTCCATACGCCTCCGACGATCGAAGTGGGACCGGCCCAGCGAGGCCATACGCCTCAAGCGAGCACGTTTGGTCGCGCTAGACGCATGCTATCGCATGCTGGTCGGACAGGCCCTTTAGTGTACGTTGGTCGGCATTGATTCAATGGGGCGAAGGGCCTGTTTCTGCACCGTATCTCAAAGTCTAAGGTATAAAAATCTAAATCTCAATCTGCAAGTTAGTCCAGAACATCTATGTACAATGTTGAATGCACAGAAGTTCCTGGATTTCTGTGGCTGAATCAATTAACTACTGACAATTCTATTCTGAAATACCAGCATATTCTGCAAGATCCAAACTGCAAATATTCCCAGAACTAGCACTGAACTCTTTTTCTTTTCCAATTACATCTTATATCTAGGCAAATCAATGGGGGATTGAAACAACTGCTAGCATCCTAGAAATATGTTAGCCTGTCATCTTAATTCCACAAATTGTCAGAGGGATTTATAGAGTGTATTAGTCACTGAAATATTTTAATAAGGAATACTAGTTTCACAGTAAAACATAAAATTGTGAAAAGAATCAACTGGTCTGCAGAGTGGGAAAAGCTCACTCGCAGTCGTAAAACGCATTGAGCTCGTCAGGGAGTGATGCTTCGCTGACAATTGAGCTGCCTCCAGATTTCGCCTTGTAGGAGGTGATGGCATTCAAGCCCTGCCACAGTTGCCGAACATCCGTCTGATCATCCAGCTTGGAGCAGAAGTCCCTTTTGGTCTTTTTGATGGCCTTACGAAAGTTGTATCTGGACTTCTTGTAGAACTCTGCATCTCCTGACATGAATGCCCGGGATCTGGACTTCAGAAGAGTGCGGATCTCATGGTTCATCCGAGGCTTCTGGTTAGGAAACACTCGGAAGGTTTTTGTTGGGATGCAGTCCTCCACACATTTCTTGATGAAGTCTGTAACGACTGTGGCGTATTCGTTCAGGTCTGTTGCCGAGTCCCTGAACATTGCCCAGTTTACAGACTCCAAACAGTCCTGGAGTTGTTCCTCTGCCACCCATTGTTCCACCTACCACCCATGGTGTAAAAAAGTTATCCCCTCAGGTTGTTATTAAAGGAAGTTTATATAACAGGTTTTGCATGCTGCCTGGGCATATCATTCCGTACACAAGTATAATCAAACCATACATGAGTACAACAGGTGGAGCCAAAGAGAAAATAAACAGGGGGCAGAGTACAAGGGCTGCAACAAGTAGCCATCAGGGCAGGTTGTTGGCATCGACACGTTGAGCTGAAGGACATGTTTCTGTACTGAATGACATTAAAACATCACCTTATGGTTCTGTATTTGGTCTTGGCTGCTGTTCCCAGCAGGAAGCCGCCTCTGATCATTTTGGCCAGTTAAATTGTCAGTTCAGACCCTGGAGCTTGTGTCAGTTGCCCTGATGTCTGCATTTAAAAATAATGTGCCAGAATGGGGAGAGAAAAAAATGTGTGGGCGTCCTCCAGTCAATTTCACCTCACCTCAAACAGTGAGCATGAAGTTAATTACCCTTCCTCATGGACTCCTGGGTTTACCATGGTGTACAGAAGTATTCTTTTTCAGAATCTAAATTCGATTTGATAAGTGCCTGAAGAAATATTCTGTGAACCTGCGAAAGATAATGTCAGTGGACTTCAATATCTGTCATCTTTGAAATGTGAAATCACTCTAATCTCTTTCAACTCTCCTTTCTGGATGCCTCTTCTTTCTAAGTGAAACCTATTCCCTACAAGGAAATAAAAAGACTATGGAGGAATTTATCTCATGTTGAGACAAATAGACAAATGCATGTCAACGGTCACATCGCCTGTAGTTTCCATTTTGTTTTTACTGGAGAGCTGATTACATAGAAACATAGAAAAATAGGTGCAGGAGTAGGCCATTCGGCCCTTCGATTATGATTATGGCTGATCATCTAAAATCAGTACCCCGTTCCTGCTTTTCCCCTATATCCCTTGATTCCGTCAGCCCTGAGCTAAATCTAAATCTATCTTGAAAACATCCAGTGAATTGGCATCCACTGCCTTCTGCAGCAGAGAATTCCACAGATTCACAACTCTCTGGGTGAAGACGTTTTTCCTCATCTCAGTCCTAAATGGCATACCCCTTATTCTTATTATAATGAAATGTATCCGAGGGGATTTTGTTTTTCAACTGAGATGCATTTGATAGTTTTTTTTACAAAGATATGTACAAACATATGAATTGGGCCACTCAATCCTATTCTGCCATTCAATAAAATCATGGCTGATCCAAGGTTGTTGGATCTGAGCAGTTGGGAGTGTGGATTAATATAATATATATTGATGATTTAGTTGATGGGATTAAAAGTAGCATTAGCAAATTTGCAGATGACACAAAGCTGGTGGCAGTGTGAACTGCGAAGAGGATGCTAGGAGGTTGCAGGGTGACGGACAGGTTCAGTGAGTGGGCAGATGCGTGGCAGATGCAATATAATGTGGATAAGTGTGCGGTTATCCACTTTGGCGGCAAGAACAAGGAGGCAGATTATTATCTCAATGGTGTCAGGTTAGGAAAAAGAGAAGTGCAACGAGACCTGGGTGCCCCTGTACACCAGTCACTGAAAGTAAACATGCAGGTGCTGCAAACAGTGAAGAAAGCTAATGGGATGTTGGCCTTCATAACGGGAGGATTTGAGTACAGGAGCAAAGAGATCCTTTTGCAGTTGTACGTGGCCCTGGTGAGACCACATCTGGAGTATTGTGTGCAGTTTTGGTCTTCTAATTTGAAGAAGGACATCCTTGCTATTGATGAAGTGCAGCGTACGTTCACGAGGTTAATCCCCGGGATGGCGGGACTGTCATATGAGAAAAGATTGGAAAGACTGGGCTTGTATTCACTGGAATTTAGAAGGATGAGAAGGGATCTTATAGAAAGATATAAAATTATAAAAGGACTGGACAAGCCAGATGCAAGAAAAATGTTCCCAACATTGGGGGAGTCCAGAACTAGGGACCACAGTCTAAGAATAAAACTGAGATGAGAAAAAAACTTTTTCAACCAGAGAGTTGTGAATTTGTGGAATTCTCTGCCACAGAAGGCAGTCGAGGCCAATTCATTGGATTAATTTAAAAGAGTTAGCTAGAGCTCTTGGGGCTAGCGGAATCAAGGGGTATGGGGAGAAGGCATACAAGGGTTACTGATTGTGGATGAACAGCCATGATCACAATGAAAGGCGGTGCTGGCTCAAAGGGCCGAATGGCCTCCTGCATCTATTTTCTATGTTACTCGCTGTAATATTCCCCTTGATTTTCAAGTATATATCAACTCTGCCTCAAAAGTATTCAGAAATTCTGCTTCCACCCTCCTTTGAGGAAACATTGTTCCAAAGACTCATGATTCTCCCTGAGAGAAAAACATATCTTAAATTGTCAATCCATTGATATTTAAAAATGAGCCTAAACTGATCAGTTACATGAGGTTCATTTTGAGTTCTGGCACTGAAATTGATGTTCATATTTCAGGGACACACATGTTTGGTGGAGGGAATATTGTGACCAGATCAGGTTCGGGTGGTAGGATTCCAGGCCAAAGTCTGGATATATGAAGCAGACAAAGAACACCTTGACTTCGGTTTGGGATATGTAGCCAAGTCTTCCTCTTGTCTCCACCACGGTTAGAATCAGCTTTGGAGGCCTTTTTAATCTATGTCCAGAGTTATAGTCAACACGGATTATTGGATATTTCTTGGTGTCCTTACGGTAAATGGCTCAAGAAGAGCTCCAGATAAAGGAGGAAATTTAATAAATCCCAGAGGAAAGAGATTACCGAAGATGCCCGGAGATTTTATTCCCAAACATGGGACCAAGACACAACCGATCACAAACACTCTACAAAATTATGCTCTTTTGAGTAAACAACAGGAGCTAACGTGTGCAAAGCTGAACAAGTGCTGCACCACAGCCAATGTCTGTGGAAGATATCATTGGCCTGAATTCTTCAGTCGGAGAGATGAGGTGAGACTGGATGGAGGATTACAAATACTACTTAAACCGGGATATATTTTTGCTTCGTGTTTCATTCACCCAGTGCTGGAAATACGCTAACGTCAATACCTTCACTAATAACAAAAACAAGCATTGACACCCGTAGTTCTCCCACAGTTTGCACTCTCAGAGATGCCAACATTCAGCAGAGAGAACTGAGAGCCTACCAGCTCTCTCGTTTACATAGCAAAACCTCACTCCATAATTTCATATATCCTGGCACCCTGCCGTGTATTTATCTCTTGACCAGCAGCTGGTTTATTATCATGTTTCAGCTCGTGGAACCTTGCTGCTGCAAATTAGTTCCTGTTGTTTTCTCACAGGAACTGCCATCTAAATGAAATCTTTTGACTAAAAGATGCTCTGGAAGGCCCTGAAGTCCTGTCCATCCTCTCAGTCATCTTTCTCTCCCAATCCCACCCCCCCCCACCCCCTCCCCGTCCCCATAATCACTGAAGAAGGGTGCCGACTTGAAGCGTCACCTATCCATAATCTCTAGGGATGTTGCCCAACTCGCTGAGATACTCCAGCGTTTTGTGTTCATCTTTGGTATAAACCAGCATCTGCAATCCCTTGTTATTAAATGGAATTAATTGCTACAGAAGGCTGTGTAGGCCAAGTCAATGGATATTTTAAAGGTGGAGTTAGACAGATTCTTGATTAGTACGGGTGTCAGGGGTTATGGGGAGAAGGCCGGAGAATGTGGTTGAGAGGGGAAGATAGATCAGCCATGATTGAACTATAGAGTTGACTTGATGAGCAGGATGGCCTAATTCTGCTCCTATCTTTATACATATAAAGCTCTGATCTCGGATGTGTGTGTATTTGTGTGAGTGATGTTCATGTGCGTATCACATCTCCTCGAAAACACGATGAGTTAACGGTGAAATTTTAACGTATTCCGATAGAGATTCACGCCATGATGTCAAAAGTCGCCTTATCTGAAAATGTAATGCATTATATCTCGAGTTATTTATGAAAATGTTCACAAATCTCAAATAACTTAGAAATTAAACGAGATGATCTCGCTGATGACACACTGCAAAGAACCCTTCTCCCATCTCCAACATTCCTCCTCCTCATGGACTACCCCTGCCAGCCTTTTACCTTCTCTGGACCATTTTATTTCAAATGCCAGAGGCACATCAACCATTTTGACTTCTCCACTCCCCTCACCCATTGCAATCTCACCTCCTCTGAACACGCAGCCCTCCGTTCACACAGTAACAATTCCAGTTTTTTTAAAAGCAGTCTGAAGAAGGATCCCATTCTGAAACGTCAACTATCTATGTCTTCCAGAGATGTTGCCTGACCCGCTGAGTAATTCCAACACTTTACATTCTGACCAGTTATCTTCTTCAATCTCAAAAACTATCTGAACATTAGAATCACTCGAGGGTAAATTCTCAATTTGCCACCAAGGCAGAAAACTAGCATTGCAGATGTGCCATCCATTATAAATATTGTCTGGGTTTTATAGCCATAGAGAAATGACCAATCATCTTGGTCTGTTTTGTGCTCAAGTAGTAAACAAAAGCTCTATGTATAAACAAACTATTACACAACTGGTATAGATCTTTAATTGTATTGTATAATTGTCTATAGATCTCAAGGACCCAGCTATAGGGAGAGTTGGGCAGGCTAGTACTTTATTCCTTGGAGTGCCAGACAAAGGGGCGATCTTACAGAGGCGTACAACATCATGAGGAGAATATGTAGGGTGAACAGAGGCTTTTACACAAAGTCAGAAAATCAAAAAACAGTGGACATAGGTTTAAGGTGACAGTGGAAAGGTTCATAGGAACCTGAGGAGCAACCTTTCACACAGAGGGTGGTGAATAGAAAGAACGAGCTGCCAGAGGAAGGAGGTGAGACAGGTACAATAACATTTAAAAGACATTTGTAAATGTGCATGGACCGGAAATGTTTAGAGGGATATGGGGCAAATGTAGGCAAATGGGACGAGCTTAAATGAAGCATCTTAGACAGCATGTTCGATTATGGGGCAAAGAGCCTGTTTCCATGCTATATGTCTCTATGACTCTAACAAGGTTAAATTATAAAATGTGAATCAATCTGTAGTTGCATTCCAATTTTTCTTGTGTATAGCTGTAATTTAACTGCAAGCTAGCTTTGGTATCTTTGGGAAAGATGCTTTAATAGCAGCCATCGCCACAATTACATGTACAACATTAAATAGCTACAGTGCCTGTAGTAATAGAGTCATAGTCATAGAGTGATACAGTGTGGAAACAGGCCCAACAGCCCAACTTGTCCACACCGGCCAACATGTCCCAGCTACACTAGTCTGTGCTTGATCCATATCCCTCCAAACCTGTCCTATCCATGCACCTGTCTAACTGTTTCTTAAACGTTGGGATAGTCCCAGCCCCAACTACTTCCTCTGGCAGCTTGTTCCATACACCCACTACCATTTGTATGAAAATGTTACCCCTCAGATTCCTATTAAATCTTTTCCCCTTCGCCTTGAACCTATGTCCTCTGGTCTTCGATTCCCCTACTCTGGGCAAGAGACTCTGCATCTATAAGATCACTCATCATCCTCTTGCACTCCAAGGAATAGAGACCCAGCCTACTCAACCTCTCCCTGTAGCTCACACACTTTAGTCCTGGCAAAATCCTCATAAATCTTCTCTGAACCCTTTCAAGCTTGACAATATCTTTCCAATAACATGGTGCCCAGGACTGAACACAATATTCTAAATGCGGTCTCACCAATGTCTTATACAACTGTGACATGACCTCCCAACTTCTATACTCAACACTCTGACTGATGAAGGCCAATATGCCAAAAGCCTTTTTGACCACCCCTGCGACTCGACCTTCAAGGAACCATGCACCTGTACTCCTAGATGACTCTGCTCTACAACGCTACCCAGATGCCTGCCATTTACTGTGTAGGTCCTGCCCTTGTTAGATGACCCAAAACGCAGCACCTCACACTTCTCTGTATAAATTCTATCAACTATTCCTCAGCCCACCTGGCCAATCGATCCAGAACCTGCTGCAATCTTTCACAACCATCTTCACTATCTGCAAACCCCCCCACTTTTGTATCATCAGCAACCTTAAAAATCGTGCCTTGTATGTTCTCATCCAAATCGTTGATGTACAGTAGATGACAAACAGTAACGGGTCCAGCACCGAACCCTGAGGCACACCACTAGTCATAGGCCTCCAGTCCAAGAAGCAACCTTCCACCATCACCCTCTGCTTCCTTCCATGAAGCCAATTTGCTACCCATTCAGCTATCTCTCCTTGGATCCCATGCGATCTAACCTTCCAGAACAGCCTACCATGTGGAACCTTGTCGAATGCCTTACTGAAATTTGAATGTGTTTTACACATTTTCATGCAACCAGTCATAGCTGTGTGATCTTCTTCATGGATTAGAAAAATGACAATGCAAAATATTTATGATGACAAACAATGTATCCGAGGTTAGAATTGTTCCTTTATTTCATTTCCATTGATTGGAGTTCTCCTGGAACTGTGTTCCTGCTCCTGAACAATAACGTGATTCAACCAAAATGCTGGCTCTTTTTTTCAAACGGCAATTGAAATGTGATTATTTATATTAAGTAGAGAATAGAAGATCTCTCTGACAAGAACAATCGACACTTTTTCTCTCTTCAAAGAAAATAGAATAGATTTTTTAAATGGCAATTAAACAACACTGAGTGAAAATAACATGGCTCTGCAGCACTGGTAAAGTGGGGAACATAGCTGTGTATTGTAATTGTCGATTTAATTTTTTGATCAATGTTGTCATAATCATGTTGTTAAGACACATTATTTTCCATCCAATGGTTTGCTACAGGGCACAGCTTCCCTGCTCTCTTCTTCCTTTGCTGGTTATTTTTAAATGAATTAGTGTAAAATTCTGGATAGTGGTATCAACATCCATATACTCCGAGCTGAGGGAGGGCGACAAATCACCTCTTGGCAGTTGAATCTGTCGTCTGCCTTAGAGTTAAGTTTAACTTAGAGTCAAAGAAATATTCTCCATCCGATATTTCCATTCACATAACATTAGCGTTAAGCTGACTGATGCCGAGGGGAATATTTCCCTTCTGACAATCCTCCAACCCTTATGTGTAAACACCAAAATACAGCACTAGTGAGCGATGTCATTCATATCAGCTAAGGGACTCATGCAAATGGAAACAGAATACTGTAGCAGGTTCTGAGGTGTAAGGTTGAGCAGCAGAAGTAGGGGTGAGGAGAGAGTGGTCAGACAAATTGTTGTGGACTGACAATGTAATTTTACCAAGGTGCTAATCATGCTGCATTAAACCCCAAAGGCCTGGATTGTAAATTTATTCCACTGCAACTGCCGACATATTTCACCTCGTAGAGCACCACATTTTCACAAGCAAAGGAAAAAGCAGGAACATTGACTGAACTGAGAACGCCCACACAAGACAGGCTGTCAACTCTGCGAATACTTTGGAAGGCTCTGCAGTCCCGGGAGAAATCCGTCTTTGCTCCCTTCCTCTTGGATATACATTACCACTGAATAATCAGCATCAGAGGATCTTTAAAACTAATTGTCTTCAACCAAAAGTTATGATTTCATAATCAATTACTTTCCGATGCATTCACAGTTTATTTCTTGGATCATGACTTGGAAAGATTTCGAGCAGGCTAGGAATTTATCCTTTGGAGTGGTGATCTTGCAGAGTTGCATAAAATCATGTGGGGAACAGATAGGATGAATACACAGAGTTGTTTATCCAGAGTAGGGGAATCAAGAACCAGAGGACATAGTATTAAGATGAGAGGGGGAAGATTTAATAGGGACCTAATGGGTAACGTTTTCACACAGATTGTGGTGGGTATGTTAGCAGAGGAGGTATTGAGGCAGGTACTTGAGACAGGTTTAAGTTTATTGTTGACACATGTACCAAGGTACAATGGTAAAGCTTTGTTTTGTGTGCTATCCAGTCAGATGAGATAATGCTATACATAAATACAATTAAGTCAAACTAAGTACAATAGATAAAGCAATGGGGAAGATACAGTATCAAATATATAGTTCTCAGTATTGTACAGCACGAGTTCCTCAGATAAAGTCCAATTCTACAATGGAGTAGAGGTGAATCAGACAGTATCCTATCTTATGGAAGGACCATTCAGAAGCCTGATAATAGGGAAAGAAACTGTTCCCGAATCTGATGGTGCATGGTTTTGAGCTTCTGTATCTTCTGCCAGATGGGAGCAAGGAGTTGGAAGGCACAGTAGCGCAGCGGTAGAGTTCCTGCCTTACTGCCAGAGACCTGGGTTCGATCCTGGCTATGGGTGGTGTCTGTACAGAGTTTGTACATCCTCCCCGTGACCACCTGGGGTTTCTCTGGGAGGTCCGGTTTCCTCCCACATTCCAAAGACATAAAGGTTTTAAGTTAATTGGCTTCGGTAAGAATTGTAAATTGTTCCTCGTGTATAAGATAGTGCGAGTGTACGGGAATCGCTGATCAGCAGGGACTCGGTGCGACACAGTGCCTGTTTCCACGCTGTATCTCTAAACTAAACTAAAGAAGTAGGAATGACCGGGATTAGTAAAGAACTGTGTATTTTTCACAAGAATTTTAGAAGCAAATTAATTTCCACATGGATAAAGCCCAACGTTTAACTTTGGAGAGGGGTGATGCACTGATAATGGGTGTGGGATAAACACATCAATTAGTCTTCAACAGACCCTGACATGACATGAATGAATCCCTGTGATGGGGACTCTTGGGCCTATAATTTCCAGACATGTTGCAGTTACCACAGGTACAGCCTCCTTTTAGTCATAAACTGGATTCAAAACGTACTAAAAACAACTGTGCAACTCTTAACACAGAACAAAGTAACAGCTTAACCAAGGCCTCAAAAATACTACTATTCCACAAATGTCCTCAGATATTTCTCCCAATCCAGTAGACTGCTTGCATTTCTCTGATGTAGGTTTCTTCATCTATGACCTGCCCTTCACTGATGAGTGAATAATGTTCAATTCCAATCTCAACTCCTTCGATAATGAAGCAATCTACATGCAGCATATATGGGCAGTTGCTAGGCTTGGGCTGATGCGGCAAATGACATTTATATTAAACAAGTGCCTGGCATAGGAATAGGGGAACAGAAGTAGACCGATTAGTTCCTCAAGTCTCTTCAGGCAAACACTGTGATGAAGACGGATTGGTGACCTAACCACATTTTTGTTCCTTTGCCTATATGTCTCAATAATGTTTATAAATAAAAACTCAACCTCAATTGTTGTAGATTCAACTGCCTCTTGCAGAAGCTACATCCAAACTCCAAATAGCCTGAAGGATATCTCCAACATGGTTGAGTCTAATCACTTCCCCTTGACATTCAACAGCATTGTCATTGTTGCTTTCTCAACAATATGAGAAACCCCATTTTCTCAGGGCTTAATCTTAATTGGTAATTGTTTAAATTCCTAACTTCTGAAGCCTTTCTACATTTAAAAAAGACTTTAGGAGTTAAGAAGTAAGGCACTTCCAACACGACCGATCCAATTTAGTCTTCAATCAATGGAGTCCAAGTTTAAAATAAGCTCAACATAAATCATGATGAAGTAACCTGCTTGATCGTAACTCCAGACAGTGCAAGCAGTCACCCCCTTACCTCCTCCACAATGTGGTTTCAATTTGTACGATCTACAGCATATACGAGAACATCTTACCAAATTCTTCCTTGGCATAACCTCTTAACCTCATCACATAGAAACATAGAAACATAGAAACATAGAAATTAGGTGCAGGAGTAGGCCATTCGGCCCTTCGAGCCTGCACCGCCATTCAATATGATCATGGCTGATCATCCAACTCAGTATCCCGTACCTGCCTTCTCTCCATACCCTCTGATCCCTTTAGCCACAAGGGCCACATCTAGCTCCCTCTTAAATATAGCCAATGAACTGGCCTCAACTACCCTCTGTGGCAGAGAGTTCCAGAGATTCACCACTCTCTGTGTGAAAAAAGTTCTTCTCATCTCGGTTTTAAAGGATTTCCCCCTTATCCTTAAGCTGTGACCCCTTGTCCTGGACTTCCCCAACATCGGGAGCAATCTTCCTGCATCTAGCCTGTCCAACCCCTTAAGAATTTTGTAAGTTTCTATAAGATTCCCTCTCAATCTCCTAAATTCTAGAGAGTATAAACCAAGTCTAACCAGTCTTTCTTCATAAGACAGTCCTGACATCCCAGGAATCAGTCTGGTGAACCTTCTCTGCACTCCCTCTATGGCAATAATGTCCTTCCTCAGATTTGGAGACCAAAACTGTACGCAATACTCCAGGTGTGGTCTCACCAAGACCCTGTACAACTGCAGTAGAACCTCCCTGCTCCTATACTCAAATCCTTTTGCTATGAAAGCTAACATACCATTCGCTTTCTTCACTGCCTGCTGCACCTGCATGCCTACTTTCAATGACTGGTGTACCATGACACCCAGGTCTCGCTGCATCTCCCCTTTTCCTAGTCGGCCACCATTTAGAAAATAGTCTGCTTTCCTGTTTTTGCCACCAAAATGGATAACCTCACATTTATCCACATTATACTATCACCGAGATGGAAAAGATAGCAGCAGATAGAAAGGTCTCATAAATTAAAAACACGAGGCCACAAGAAAATAGAGCAAGACTTGGCTATCCAGGCCACTTTAGCCTGCCAGGCTATTGAATCTGATCATGGGTGATTCGTGCTATGCTGTCCTCCAACCATCTTTCACTATCAGGTTCCCATCACGCTCAATCTTTCAAATATTTATCAATCTGCACCTTAAATATATACAACAATCTGACCTCCACCATCCCGGCCCCAGAGAATTGCTGCTATTCACAATCTTCTGAGAGAAGACATTTCGACGCAACTCAGTTGTAAATGACCAGCCCTTAATTTACTGCTTCACAGCGCCAGAGACCGGGGTTCGATCCTGACTATGGGTGCTGTCTGTGTGGAGTTTGTACGTTCTCCCTGTGACCGAGTGGGTTTTCTGCGGCCAGGGTTTTCACCAGTCCTTGTCATTGCATGCCCTACATTTCAATTTAACATTGTCTATTACCTCATAGTCAACTGAAGATTGTGCCTTTTGCTCATGGAATCTCACTTTCGGATTGGGAGAAATACCTGCTACTAAGCATTATGGACCAGTTGTTTGAATATCTGCCCCTGACGGGTGTCAGAGGTTTTGGGGAGAAGGCAGGAGAATGGGGCTAGGAGGGAGAGAACCATCAGCCATGATTGAATGGTGGAATAGACTTGATGGGCTGAGGAATGGCCTAATTCTGCTCCTATCACATGAATTTATGATCTCTTGATCTTTCTATTTTTTTCCCCAAACCATTTTAGAACAACTCTACTTTCATACCATTATAATTGTCCTTATTTAAGTTGAAGAGAATAGTTTTAGTTATGTAGCATTCACCATCAAACTTCATCCATAATAGGTCATTCATCAAGGGCATCTTTAACCACACGATCTTTTCTTAATCCTTCCCCAATACTAATGACAGAATCTATAATAGCCTGTAGCTGGGTAGTTTGCGTAACATACTACCTTGAGAAGTAATTTCTCATGCACTCCACCAATTCTTTTTCAATTATACCACTTGTAGTTTGGTTTCTCCAATCAATATCTAGATTAAAATCACCCTGACAACTCCAGCTCCCCAGATATATACACAAGATATTTCCCCATTTATGATCCACTCAGTCAGAAGATCCCATCTTGGGGACCTGTAGAATACTCCCACTCATGCATTTTTTCCTCCGTTGTTCATGATTGCAACCTAAATTCTACATTATTATTGGTGCTGCGTCACACTTCTGTATCATGACTCATCATCACTGATACGCTCCCTAATTAACAACACTACCTTGCCTCCTTTCCCTTTGATTCTGTTCTTTTGGAACCACACAACCTGGTCACCCTAAAATCTAATCTCTGTAATAGATGAGAGACTGTTAAGGTTCAATTTTTACAGTTTTCACTATCTCTGGATTTGTTCTGTGTTGTGTGCTTTCTGGGGCAGGTGTCACTCGTTGCTTATCTATTTCCCCCTCATTTCCAGCTCTCTCATATTCTCTTAATTTATTAGATATCCCATTCTGGGGCTCCTTGCCCTCCTCTTTAAAGTCCTGTCTATAAACCTATTTAAATGATTCATTAGGAATGCTGCTCCCTCTCCTTCCCCAAAACTGATGCCAGCATCCCATGAACTGGAACCCATTTCTACCACATCACATCCTGAGCCATGTATTTACTTCTCTAATTCATTTGCGCTTTGCCAATCTGCACATGGCCCTGGAGATCATTGCTGTATATTTTGTGTACAGGGCCCATTGTTTTCATAATGGGATTCAAATGCATACAAGGGCAGCACTGTGATTCAGTGGTAGAGTTGCTGCCTTACAGCGCTTACAGCGCCAGAGACCCGGGATTTGCTCCCGACTGCAGGTGCTGTCTATAAATTCTCCCCGTGACCAAGAGGGTTTTCTCTGAGATCTTCGGTTTCCTCCCACACTCCGAAGACGTGCAGGTTTGTAGATTAATTGGCTTGGCATAAATCTAAAATTGTTCACAGTGCGTGTAGGTTAGATAGTGTTAATATGCAGGGATCGCTGGTCGGTGTGGACTCGGTGGGCCGAAGGGCCTGTTTCCATGCTGTATCTCTAAACTAAACTAAACTAAACGTAAATGCACAAGACTTTATACATGAAATTATAAATGATTTTTCAAAGTATACAAGATCCTTGATTAATAAATAGAAACATAGAATACAAAAATAAGTGGTCGTTGGTCAGCGTGGACTCAGTGGGGCGAAGGGCTTGTATCTCCAAACTAAATTGGCTTGGTATAGCCTTATTCCCGATGTTGGGGAAGTCCAGAACTAGGGGTCACAGTTTAAGGATAAGAGGGAAGACCTTTAGGACCGAGATGAGGAAATCATTTTTTACACAGAGAGTGGTGAATCTGTGGAATTCTCTGCCACAGAAGGTAGTTGAGGCCAGTTCATTGGCTATATTTAAGAGGGAGTTAGATGTGGCCCTTGTGGCTAAAGGGATCAGGGGGTATGGAGAGAAGGCAGGGATGGGATACTGAGTTGGATGATCAGCCATGATCATATCAAATGGCAGGCTCGAAGGGCCAAATGGCCTACTCCTGCACCTATTTTCTAAATTAAACCAAACTAACCCATAAAATAGATTTGAAAACATATTTATACACAGTTAAGTTGATGCGATCTGGAATGAAGTGCTGGAATATTACAGGGAACTGGTTCAATTGTCACTCTCTGAAGAGAATTGAATACAAGCATAACAAAGAAAAATTCGTTTAGTTATGGGGAAAGATCAGGAGAGTGGGACTAATGGATAGCTCTGTTAAAAACCCATCATAGTCACAATGAGCCAAATGATTACCTTCTAACTGTATCCGTCTATTATTTAATAACAATTTTCAGAACAGGAAAAGGAATTAGACATCAGCCTGTCACTTTTTTATACCTTGCCAGCAGATTCTAAAAGATTGTTCCCTTCCAGAATATGTACAAAGTCCACTCTGCTGATTTATTCCCATGATGTTCTGGCCCCCTCAGACCTATTTAGTTTAGTTTAGTTTAGTTTAGAGATACAGCGCTGAAACAAGCCCTTCGGCCCACCGGGTCCGTGCCGACCAGCGATCCCCGCACATATTAACACTACCCTACACACACAAGAGACAATTTTTACATTTACCAAACCAATTAGCCGTCATACCAGTACGTCTTTGGAATGTGGGAGGAAACCGAAGATCTCAGAGAAAACCCACGCAGGTCACGGGGAGAATGTACAAACCCCATACAGACAGCACCCGTAGTCAGGATCGAACCTAGGTCTATTGAAGACAGTGGCCTAGAAACTCCTTCACACAACTCCGCATATGGTCGGTATGGGAAAGGGAGATAAAACAGTTGGCAACAGGGCGATCCAGCGGGCCCTGACATACAGAGTGCACGTGTTTGTCACAACGAACACCTAGACTACGCTTGGTCTTGAGTGACCACGATCTCCCTGCTGCGAACAGTTTTATCGCCCATTCCCATACCGACCATTCTGTCTTTGGCCTCATCCACAGGTAGAGTGAGGCACAGCAAACTGGAGGAACAGCGCCTCATGTTCCACTAGGGTGGCAAACAACCCAATGGCATGAACATTGAATTCTCCAATTTCAAGTCTCATTTCCCACACCTTTCTCCAGCCACCCTTTCTCTAGCCCCCCTCCCACCCCCACCCCCACCCACCCCCATCCCACGTGTGTTAATAGGTTCATAAGTCAGAGGAGTTGAATTAGGCCATTCGGCCCACCAAGTCTACTTCGCCAGTCAATCATGGAGGAACTAACTATCCCTCTCAACAACTTTCTCCTGCCTTCTCCCCATAACCTTTGACACCCTTACTAAGCAAGAATCTGTCAATTTCCACTTTAAACATACCCAATGACCTGGCTTCCACAGCCGTCAGCAGCAATGAATTCCACTGTGTCGCTACCCTCTGACTAAAGAAATTCATCCTCATCTCCCTTCTACAGGTACTTCCCTTTATTCTGAGGTTGTGTTCTCTGGTCCTCAACTCTCCCAGAAGTGGAAACAACCTCTCCACATCCACTCTATCCATGCTTTTCACTATTCGGTAAGTTTCAATGAGGTCCCCCCTCATCTTTCTAAACCAGTGAGTACAGACCAAATGTCTTAATCTTTTTCTCACTACCCCCATTAGCCGGTTCCCTTCCCTTCTCCTTCCATTCATCTCCCATTCTTCTCTACTCCATCCCCCGTTTTCCTTTAATCCCTCCTCTTTTCCCTCCCCGCTGTGTCTCCCTCCAGCCATACCCCTCATTCCAACATTACATTCCACACCTCTTCTCCCTTCCTTATCCTAGGTATGTTACAATACTTACCTTCACCGGCGCAGTAATTCTGCCACTGGCCATGTGCGCGATTTTGGCGCCTTTAAGGGGGGGGGGGGCGGGGTTAAAATGCGGGTTTCTCCTACCTTGTCCTGAATTATATTTCGTTGGAGTACAAGCGTTTGCTGAAAAATCGTTCCTAGGGGCGTTTTGTGAATTTTTTATTTTTATTAAATCGACAATGTCAGCGCTGGAGTCACTTTAAAATCAGCTCCTGAAGCCGTCAAGGCCGATAACGGGGACGGATTTCACGTACGGGACAGGTAAACGAAAGTGGTTTATTTAAATGTATAAATGTGCTTCTTAAGAAGCCTTTAATTCACATTTTTTCATGCGAAACGGTGATTTTATTCCCCGAACTAACGGCAGAATTTTTCATGCCAATACGGGGTTAAATTCACCGCAAATGAACGTTCCGAAAGATCGCGTTCCAGAAATCCTCACTCACAAGATGCCCATTAATTTACAGGTATTAAACATTCAATTCCTTCCATTTGGCCTGTAAATTCATGACAATGAGATTTAAAAATTATGTTATATTGTGAATTCTTGTGTGCATGTTATTTGGACACTTAGGCTATTTAAAAATGTTAATCTATTCTTAAGAAATTGATAGATGTTTAGATCTAGTAATTGAATTTTGTAATTAGCTGCAATTAGGTAACTAACTAATTATATGCTTTAATTTCATGTCTTCTAAGTAAGATTGTTTCATATTTGTTTCAGAATGCTTCAATCCATAATAACTGAACATTTCTTTCAGTTCTCTTAATTTTTAAGAAAGTTATGGGCTTTTAACTGTCCTCGATCACAGCTTTTGTGTTAAGTCAATGGAAAAGCAATAGGGAACAAGATGTTAATTTCCGAGTATGAGAATGGCCATAACTTTTTTAACACTGAAGATATGAAAGTGAATTAGGTGTCAAATTAAACTTATTTTTATGCTTTATCTGATGGGATAAATTGCAGACTTTATTTTTAAAATCTCAAAATTTTGTAACATTGCTACTTATCCGACACTATTTTGTCTCCACTTCACCTCAAGCCTGAATCACTCTGGTGAATCTATGGAATTTGTAAATAGTCATTACACACGTGTGACATTATAATAGTCTTTAATAAGTATACAGAGTTAAACAATACATGAGTAGTCACTGACTCCAGTCTGCTACTGTACTGCGCAGAAGGAGAAGCAGGCGTTATTATAAATGATACTTAAGGCGGGGTTAGTAGTGGTGAGGTAGCTATGTGATTGGTTGCATGCATAAACCATCTACAGAATTCATTGCCACAGAAGGCTGTGGAGGCCAAGTGAATGGATATTTCTAAGGCAGAGATAGTTAGATTCTTGATATGCATGGGTTTCAGGAGTTTTGGGGAAAGGCCGGAGAATGGGCATAGGAGAGATAGATCAGTCATGATTGAATGGCGGAGTATACTCGATTGGTCGAATGGCCTAATTCTGCTCCTATCACTTATGAACTATCTCCACCTCACACACCGCCTTCACCCATATAAGGTCATAAGGTCATAAGTTCTCATATACACACATGCCTTGCCACCCTTATCTCTCTTCTACTCTATCAGTCTGAGAAAGGAACGATGCAACACAGGAAGAAAATGCCACACGTCAGCAGGAAACTCCTCGTTAAAAGCAACATTCTAGTGCATTGGAATGTCAGGCAGTGACTAGTGGGGTACCGCAAGGCTCGGTGCTGGGACCGCAGCTATTTACAATATACATCAATGATTTAGATGAAGGGATACAAAGTAACATTAGCAAATTTGCAGATGACACAAAGCTGGGTGGCAGTGTGAACTGTGAGGAGGATGCAATGAGAATGCAGGGTGACTTGGACAGGTTGGGGGAGTGGGCAGATGCATGGCAGATGAAGTTTAATGTGGATAAATGTGAGGTTATCCACTTTGGTATCAAAAACAGAAAGGCAGATTACTATCTAAATGCCGCCAAGTTGGGAAAAGGGGAAATACAATGGGATCTGGGGGTCCTTGTTCATCAGTCTATGGAAGTAAGCATGCAGGTACAGCAGGCAGTGAAGAAAGCGAATGGCATGTTGGCCTTTATAACAAGAGGAGTCGAGTATAGGAGTAAATAGGTCCTTCTGCAGTTGTACAGGGCCCTAGTGATACTACACCTGGAGTATTGTGTGCAGTTTTGGTCCCCTAATTTGAGGAAGGACATTCTTGCTATTGAGTGAGTGCAGCGTAGGTTTACAAGGTTAATTCCCAGGATGGCGGAACTGTCATATGCTGAGAGAATGGAGCGGCTGGGCTTGTATACTCTGGAGTTTGGAAGGATGAGAGGATATCTTATTGAAACATATAAGATTGTTAAGGGTTTGGACACATTAGAGGCAGGAACCATGTTCCCGATGTTGGGGGAGTCCAGAACCAGGGGCCACAGTTTAAGAATAAGGGGTAAGCCATTTAGAATGGAGACGAAGAAACACTTTTTCTCGCAGAGAGTTGTGAGTCTGTGGAATCCTCTGCCTCAGTGGGCGGTGGAGGCTGGTTCTCTGGATACTTTCAAGAGAGAGCTAGATAGGGCTCTTAAAGATAGCGGAGTCAGGGGATATGGGGAGAAGGCAGGAACAGGGTACTGATCGGGGATGATCAGCCATGATCACATTGAATGGTGATGCTGGCTCGAAGGGCCGAATGACCTACTCCTGCACCAATTGTCTATTGTCTATAGTAATTCATCCCCAGTGTCAGCAAAGCTGAGCATCAGCTCATTGCATTTAACCTCATGAAGTCAACGGAATGACGTTTGGAGGCAGAATACAATACATCAACCCAGGATGAATTTCTACGAATACCCAAAGGCATTTTTGAAAGGTTTACCACATATGAGATTGCAGCTAAAATTATTGCTGAAGGCAATCTTGTGGCTTGAGGAAATTTGGTGCTTCAACAGTTTTATACCAAACAAGCCTGAGGCAAATTAAGCCGTTCCTCTACTCACTCCTCCATGGCGCACTTTCAGGGTTTTGACTAATATCTCATCTGCTATCTAAAATATGTTGTTTTGTAAAGGATTTTTTATAACTTCCAGTCATGTAGTGATAACTAAACACTTTTAAAGAACATTGAGGGAATATACAGTAGCTAATTAAAAGCCCTGTCCCACGGTACGAGTTCATTCCAAGAGTTCTCTTGGAATGAACTAGGGAGTGGAGATTGAGGCAGCCGTGCTACTCATGAAGTTGATGTCATATAAGTTATGAACATTGTTACATGCGGGTATGAGTTAAGAAATACTTAGGATGCTCAAATTTGTCAACTTGACAACTATCTGCGGAATTACTCAAAGAAACCTCAGTTTCAGATTTTAGTTAATGCTCAGTGTCCCTCGGTGATAATTAGCAGTGAGACATTAAATTGCCTGTGTAATCTTTACTATATCATCACATTTTGCTAAGTAACTCTTTCTATTAATAATTTGCTGCCTCAGCTGTTATTTAACACTGATTACTCTCATGCATAATCATTGGTCTTTCATGTATGTCCAACCTTTTCCGTAAATGGTGATTTGTAACCAATAATTGAAGATTAATGCCTTACGATCCTTCAAAACTGTGCTCCTTCTGAATATATTGATCAGAAAACCATAACCCAGCCTTCTTGCAACCTTACCGAAGCAGCCATATATGGCAATGAATTGCAAGTGCTTGGAGATTATTCCAATCGAGGAGAACTAAGGGAATGGACTTGGGAGTGCTGGTGCATGATCCCCAAAAAGTTAATTTGCATGTCAAATCAGTAGTAAGGAAGGCAAATGCAATGCTAGCATTTATTTTGAGAGGGCCAGAATATAAAAACAGGAATGTAATGCTGAGATTTTTCAAGACACTGGTCAGACTGCATTTGGAGTAATGTGAGCAATTTTGGGCCCCATATCTGAGGAAGGATGAGCTGGCATTGGAGAGGGTCCAGAGGAGGTTTTCGCAAATGATCACAGGCATGATTGGGTTAACATATGATGAGCATGTGACGGCACTGGGCCTGAGCTCACTGGAGTTTAGAAGGATGAGGTGGGAGCTCATTGAAATGCGCAGTGAAAGGCCTGGAGAGAGTGAATGTGGAGGGCGCAATCGATATTTTCATGGGAGAGATTGATAGATTCTTGATGAGTATGGGTGTTAGGGTTTATGAGGAGAAGGCAGGAGAATAGGGTTGAGAGGGAAAGATAGATAGATCAGCCATGATTGAATAGCAGAATAGACTTGATGGGCCGAATGGCCTCATTCTGCTCCTATAATTTATTAACTTATGTACTACCATCCAGACCTGGGAGCTGTTTAAAAAAAAAAATCTTTCTGACATCCTAACACAAGTACATGTACATCTTTTCTTACAAAATCTATTGAAATAGAACCTGGAACTCATGTTGATTTTATTGGGTTTGCTAGTCTAAAATTCAGCGCTCAGTGGCTGTCTAAATTAGATCTGCTGACTCCTGGGGCTGGAATTTACTAGCAACCTAGAGGGATTGGTACACAATATTCTACAATTATGCAATGCCTTTATGGAAAACTCAGAAATAGGCTCTATTCAACCTGTTGCTCACATAGCCTGAATAAACTGGCATAAATGCATTCAATTTCAGAGTTATTTCAAAGTCTATTCATTGTAGAATGACTCTTTAAATTATGTGACAGTAACAAAGAGTTTGATAACCAGAGCCATTCAAATCTCCAACAATGGGATAAGCTGCTGCATTACAATGACGTGTTTTACTGCATTTCTCCACTGTGGCCACTCAGAGCTTTGGAAACCCACACTTTCTATATTTTCGGTGCTGGTGCCAATCAGAAAACTATGGAAGAAATAGAACTAGAGGGTAGCAGCTGGGAACATTGACAATTTGAATATTGGAGATTAAATTCAATGGTTCTTTATTATCACATGTACCGAGGTACAGTGAAATTCATTTTTGTGTACAGTTCATAACAAGTATCACTATATATAATGTGTATGAGGGAACTGCAGATGCTGGTTTACACTGAAGATAGACACAAAATGTGGGAGTAACTCAGCAGGACAGGCAGCAGCTCTGGATAGAAGGAATGGGTCAAAGAATGGTCTCGACTTGATACGTCACCGATTCCTTCTATCCAGAGATGCTGCATGTCCCTCTGAGTTACTTAAGCATTTTGTGTCTATCACTATACATAAGCACTTAGCTACCTCTTAGATTAGCATCTGAGATACAGTGCAAGTGTATAGCAGTAGTACACTGAGATAGCATACAGAGTCACCAATTTTTGGTGCCATTTTCAAGTTCCAGTTGTTGTAAGTGTAGGGATCTTGGTCCTGATTTGAAATTGATTTGAAAATTATCCTATTTGATAAGTGAAAATAATTGGCACAGAACTATATAACCAGCTAAATGCTGAGATGTAGGTCTTTGCTTTGTTGATGAATATGAGTTTAGCACGTGGTAATGGTTATAAACATCAACATCTTTAGCCGATGAGGGGAAGAAAACAAAACCAGTCTCTTGTGGTCACTCACTCCCGAATAAACTCCCAAAGTCCACAGTTAGGTGCCCTCATGGCTCATAATAATCCAATCATAACAAACACATAACGACTAAACGGTTTCTCTTCTGGCCTTGACTTGTCTTGGCATGAATCAGAAGATCCAAGAAAAAAATAATCATGGCAGTAACAAGAATTCCATCAGGTGGTAAGGGGTGGTTATTTAAAACAGAGGTGCATAGGAACCTCTTCTCATGGGAATCTCTACCCTAGAGGGTTGCGAATGCTAGATCATGAGAGGTATTTAAAGATGAACTAGATCATTCTTTTGAAAGATCAGGAAATTGTGGCCCAGAAGAGAAGAGGTCTGGGGGGATTAGCCATAATCATATTGATTGGTAGAACAGCTTTGAAGGATTGTCATAAGGTTAGGAGGTCAGAAGTGACAGGAGCAGAATTAGGCCATTCGGCCCATCAAGTCTACTCCGCCTTTCAATCATGGCTGATCTAGCTCTCCCTCCTAACCCCATTCTCCTGCCTTCTCCCCCATAACCTCGGTTTGGCCCCACTTGCTCCTAATTACTGATATTATTTTATGTTCTTATGTGTCAAGCAAGTATTTGGTTGAGATACATTTGAGTGAATCATTTTGACTGCACTTTGAACAGGTGTCCAATTTGAACAGATTCCCATGAGAAGAGGTTCCTATGCACCTCTGTTTTAAATAACCACCCCTTACCACCTGATGGAATTCTTGTTACTGCCATGATATCTTGCCAATAATTTTGATTTGTTCACTGCACGATATTAAATTCTCCCTGAAGCGTATTATGTAGCAAATTAAACATTGAGAACAGGTGACATTTGGCATCAGAGCAAAGTAGTCAGAAAACAAGAGAAAAGCTCCACACTATATGATATATAGTTACAGCCAACTCCCGAATGTTAATCCATAAAACCATATCATTAAATTGCATCTAAAATTTGAAATATTTTAATTAAATAAATATATTTCAATGCACAAGTTGCTAATAGCTGCTGAGGTGCAACCCTGCACCTAACCTCAGCCCTGGCTTTCAGTCTTCAATCCAAGGAATGTCAATATAGACTGACCTGGACAAATAGTTTATTTTGCTGGCAGGCACAGTTAGACTAATTATGGCACCTATATCACGATCTATTGTAAAATCAGCACAAATTGGAAATTAGTCTGGAGAAAACAACAGTTAAAATTATCACTGTTCAGATACAAATTACTAATTGTCCTCGATAGTTGATGAAAATCCAAGTGCTTTTGTCACTGAAAGAGTTTGACAGCATGCAATAAAAGCTTTTCACTGTACCTCGGTACATATGACAAGAATAAACTAAACTATGCGCATGAAAACGAAATATGTGCATGCAACTGTAACATAACATCCAACTCCAGGTCCAGTTTCTTGACGCAATCAATAGTTGCAGATGGACACACTTCTCACAAGTCTGTCAGCAGAGACAGTGGAAGGAGAAGCACACTACTGTCCCGACTGTCATCTTGACCATGCAAAATCTGAAGACTTAAGTTAAAAGGCCTTACCTATTCTTACCTACACGTCTGCTCAGCCTGCTCTTAGAAATCTTTCATGCCAAAGATTCTGATCTTGCTACTCAAACATTGCACTTGGAACTCTGGGACACCCATTCTCACAATGGCTGCCCCACTGGACCCCAGCGCCTTTTAATTCCTCACTCCAGGCTCTGCTCTCTCTGTCAGGATTTGAAAGCGTTTAGCTGACAAATCGACAAATCGTGCTTGTAACTTTCTACTCTGTCTGCCTCAGTGCCATTTCATGCATGTGTCCATTCTGGCAGGCTGAATTATTCCGCAGAAGGAGTCCAGGTTTGAAATTGTCCATATTAATAGAAATCATTTCCATATACAAACACGCTCTTTTCCCCTTGGTTACTCAGATACTGATAGCTCGAGGTACACAAGGGAAAATCGCAGTCCAATTCGACTGGCATCAGCTGTTCCTTCCTGTTTAGTCTCTAGGGCTATCACCACGGTCTGTGTTAACTATCAGTCCAGTGAGTACCTCGGAGAGCAGCTGTCTTACCTCAATGACACCAAGGCTGCAGTCTTTTGTTCCTTCCTTTCTGGCTGTCATGCAATGAGGCCTTGCATTGCCCACTGGACTGTATTACCCAATGTAACAAACTTATTTAATGAAAGTGTCTCCATTACCAGGATACAATTTAAAGCGTGGCGTCGGATGTTAAAGAATCTATCTGCCAGATATACTGTATGGTAGGAGCAATCTATTCTAGTGGTTTCACGCACCAACAGTAACAGAGTAAAACAAACTAAGGCAATTTCAAGTTCAACCTCAAGATGTAAACTGAACGACTGAATCATGGATGAGACAAAACAATCGCAATAATTACAATGAGAAAAGCCACTCAATCCCCCTTCGTTCAGCTACAAAAATTCAAAAGATTCCACTTCTTAGCATCCATTCCATTTTTTTTACCTGATACTATGTAGATCCCTTGCAGTCAGAAACAGGTGAATTGATCATGGGGAACCAGGACATGGCAGACCAATTGAATAACTACTTTGGTTCTGTCTTCACTAAGGAAGACATAAATAATCTGCCGGAAATAGAGGGGACCGCGGGTCAAATGAGATGGAGGAACTGAGTGAAATCCAGGTTAGCCGTGAAGTGGTGTTAGGTAAATTGAATGGATTAAAGGCCGATAAATCCCCAGGGCCAGATAGGCTGCATCCCAGAGTATTTAAGGAAGTAGCCCCAGAAATAGTGGATGCATTAGTGATAATTTTTCAAAACTCTTTAGATTCTGGAGTAGTTCCTGAGGATTGGAGGGTAGCTAATGTAACCCCACTTTTTAAAAAGGGAGGGAGAGAGAAAACGGGGAATTACAGACCAGTTAGTCTAACGTCGGTAATGGGGAAACTGCTAGAATCAGTTATTAAGATGGGATAGCAGCACATTTGGAAAGTGGTGAACTCATTGGACAAAGTCAGCATGGATTTATGAAAGGTAAATCATGTCTGACGAACCTTATAGAATTTTTCGAGGATGTAACTAGTAGAGTGGATAAGGGAGAACCAGTGAATGTGTTATATCTGGACTTTCAGAAGGCTTTCGACAAGGTCCCATATAAGAGATTAGTATACAAACTTAAAGCACACGGTATTGGGGGTTCAGTATTGATGTGGATAGAGAAGCGGCTGGCAAAAAGGAAGCAAAATGGGTCCTTTTAACAATGGCAGGCAGTGACTAGTGGGGTACCGCAAGGCTCAGTGCTGGGACCCCAGCTATTTACGATATATATTAATGATTTGGACGTGGGAATTGAATGCAACATCTCCAAGTTTGCGGATGACAAGAAGCTGGGGGGCAGTGTTAGCTGTGAGGAGGATGCTCGGAGGCTGCAAGGTGACTTGGATAGGCTTGGTGAGTGGGCAAATGCATGGCAGATGCAGTATAATGTGGATAAATGTGAGGTTATCCACTTTGGTGGCAAAAACAGGTAAGTAGACTATTATCTGAATGGTGGCCGATTAGGAAAAGGGGAGATGCAACGAGACCTGGGTGTCATGGTACGCCAGTCATTAAAAGTAGGCATGCAGGTGCAGCAGGCAGTGAATTGGCGTACTCCTGCACCTATTTACTATGTTTCTATCTCTTTATTGGATAGAGCAAATGTGGAGAGGATTTTCCACTAGTGGGAGCGTCTAGGACCAGTGGACAAAGCCTCATAAATAAAGGACGTTCCTTTAGGAAAAGAGACGAACAGGAATTTCTTTAGTCAGAAGGTGGTGGATGTGTGGAATTATTTGCCACAGAAGTCTGTGGAGGCCAAGTCAACAGATATGTTTAAGGCAGGGATAGACTTGATGGGCATAGATAGTATGGGTATCAGGGGTTATGGGGAGAAGGCAGGAGAATGGGGTTAGGAGAGAGAGATAGATCAGCCATGATTGTATGGCAGTGTAGACTTGATGGGCTGGATGGCCTAATTCTGTTCCTATTACTTATGACCTTATAACCTTATTGGTGTTAAGGTCTTGCCTAACTATTCCTACCTTTTTTGGCAGGTCCATCCAGACACCAATTGTTTTTTGTCTGAAAAAGTTACACACAGATCACCTTTAAACCTATTTCTTCTCGCCTTAAATGTTTACCATCTAGTTTTATATGTCTCTGCGATAGGAAACAGTCACTGCCTATCTACACAATCTATGCCGATTGTAATTTTACAAGCCTCTATAATGCCATCGCTTGGCCTCCTTTGCTCCATGGAAAACAGATCCAACCTATTCAAACCCTCCTGACATCTCTTGTCCTCTAATCCAGGCAACATCACTCTGAATTTTTTCTGCATTCTCTGAAGCTCAATCACGTCATTCCAGTATTGTGATCAGAAATGTGCACAATACTCCAAATGTGAGCAAACTAGCGTTTTGTTCAACTGTAACATGACATCCCATTTGTTATACTCAGTGCGTGTTATGTGCAATGCTGTCGTGTTCCATTGCATTTTAACAGGAAATAACCTTCAAGCAGTTATTTTCTTCAAAGTGGTTTCAAAGATCTTAAGTGTGAAAGAAACTACGTAAATTCATGTTGTTTCATTTCATTCCCTGTCTGTAAACATTATCTACGCTATTAAACCCTTAACCCACTGACAATCCCCTATCCCATCCACCGCCCACCAATTCTCTTTCTGGCCATCAAACTGAGTGATTTTGCAAACTGTTCCTTTTGTTATGGTCTTCCTTTCAAAATTGTGAAATGGAACAATGCATCTAGTGTGGTTATACAAAACACTGCAGATGCTGGAACCTTGAGTCAAGAACAAAGTGCTGGAGGAACTCAACGGGTCAGGCAGTGTCTGTGGAGGGAATGGGCAATGTTTTGAGTCAGAATAACTTCTTCAGTCTGAAGAAGGGTCCTGACCTGAAGCCTTGTCTGTGCATTCCCTCCACAGATGCTGACTACCTGCTGATTTCCAGGGTCTGAAGAAGGGTCTCGACCTGAAACGTCACCCATTCCGTCTCTCCAGAGATGCTGCCTGTCCTGCTGAGTTATTCCAGCTTTTTGTGTCTATCTTTGAGTTCCTTCATCACTTAGACTTTGCTCATCCATACTGTGTTCTCCTTCCATCTGGCACTGTGATCATCCTTATAGCCTTCCTCTTTCTCCTCATTTCCACCTTGCCCTTGAGCTGTCACTGTGTTATCAAACTATATGTCCAGCATCCACCCTGAAGGGCCCAACCCAAAATATCGCTTTTCATTTTCCTTCCTCAGATACCACCTGACCTGTTGAGTTCCTTCAGCTGCCTGCTTCTTGCTCAGATGAGTACAATTAAGAACACTAAATCTATCATCTTCAAATCTATCATCTGCAGTTCCTTGTTTTTACATTATAGGCCTAATGCCCACTTCGCTGTATATAATCTCAGATGACAATTCATTCCTGTACTGAGGCAAAGCTGTTAGGAATTCCATCATTTGCAAAATATGTTAAATTTGGTCCAAATTTATGATTTTACTTCGGAGTCACGTTAGTGACTACGTGAAGAAGACCCGTCAGGGCGCATGCGCGTCATTACGTCGGTCGCATTGGCGCACGGACAGCGGGAGGACAGAGCTCCTCCCGTGGTAAGTACTTTTAGAGTAATTTTAAAGAGTTTTAAAGCTCCAGCTAAGTGAGAAACTTAGCTGGAGTAAAACAGTTTCCTTTACTGTGGTGCTGTGCTCTGTGTTTTGTCACAGGCAGCACCATGGTGAAGACGAGCAGGGGAAGACAGAGCTCCTCCTGTAGTAAGTACTTTTAAAGTACTTTCATAGTTTTAAAGCTCCAGCTAACTTAGCTGGAGGGGAAAGTTCCTTTTTTGTGGTGCTCTGTGTTTTTATTACAGGCAGCACCATGATGAAGACGACGAGGGGGAGGGCAGCCGCAGGTAAAGCATAAGAGAGCCGCGGGAATGCGGTCTGTGAGCGTCTGCCTCGTACCCCTGCACAGTCGCCGACCGGGAGCGGGGCGACTTCAGACTCAGTGCTAAAAAGCACCAAAGCCAACGCCTGTCGGGCGTAAGGCATGGGGAAGTCTGGGAGGCCATCGGACTCAACTGAGTCGGGCCACAACGAGCCTGTACGTGGCTGGAGACGTTTTTAAACGGTTCTCCCAAATGGAGCACCTCATCCAGAGGTTGCTCCAGAAACGCACACTCCAGGGGGAGGAGTTGTGTGGGCGGTAGGCTGCAGAAAGGCCACGCTGGCAGCACCTGGTAGAGGGCTGCTTAAAGCACACTCATGCATGAGGTGAGTGCAGAGGGTCAGCTAAGTTCTGACCCCGACTCTGACGGAGACTTGGAACTTAGCGAAGAACGGCCATTGTCAGAGGTCCATTCTCTGTCAGCACGATTCGCTGTCCCGTCAGAGTATGGAGTGCCACTAGGAGAAGAGCTGGCCTCCACGATATAGAGGCTGCAGGATAGCACCCTCATTTAAAGGCGCTTGCAGAGGGTCAGCTCAGTTCTGACCCGACTCTGACGGAGATTTTGTTGACTAGCGAAGAACGGCCGTTGTCAGAGTTCCATTCTCTGGCAGCACGATTCGCTGTCCCGTCAGAGTATGGAGTGCCACTGGGAAAGCGAAGACGGCCGTTGTCAGAGTTCCCATCTCTGGCAGTACGATTCGCTGTCCAGTCAGAGTCTGGAATCACCAAGAGACCGGGGTAACTGTGAGTTGCTGAAGGTGCCAGCAGTGAACCGGGTGATATGGAGCCAGACAGGCGTGGGCGTGCAGTGCCCAGGAGATGAAGCTGGAGAGAATCCTAAAATTACTTGGCTCAGGAATCACGGCGTTCGCGAGAACGGTGGATGGAGGGCATGTGTCGGAGACGCAGCAAGAGGTACTAGGGTTGCTTTGTAGCACCCATTTTTTAGATAAATTGTCTCAGGGAAAGTGCCATTCGGCCCACCATTAATTCCAAGATTGCAGTATTTTTCCAGCCTAGCTACATACAGCCGGCAAACCTAGTCTTCGGAGAGGACCTCGCCAAGAGTGTCAAGGACATGGATGACAACCATCTCTTATGGACAAAACATATAATCAATGGGAAAGTTTAGGAATTAAAAGGATCGGGGATATGTATGAAATGGGAAATTTATTATCATTTCAACAATTACAATTAAAATTGAAATTGAAAAACAGCCATTATTTTAAATATCTTCAGATTTGCGATTTCTTGAAGAAATACATACAAGGATATCAAAAAATAACCCAGATTTATTGGAAGAAGCAATGAATATTAAAGCTGATGCACAAAAATTAATATCATATTTATATAATAGTATTTTAAATATAGACCTACCAGCGACAGAGGTACTTAGAGAAGAGTGGGAACGGGAATTAATGATAAAAATTACGAAGGTTACATGGGAAAAGTATTTGATATACATTCACAAATGTTCGATTAATGCAAGACATAATCTAATTCAATTTAAAATTTTACATAGATTATATTATTCAAAAACAAGATTAAATAAATTCTATCCAAATATATCCCCCACTTGCGATAAGTGTTTAACCCAAAACGCAACTATAACACACTCTTTTGTTTCCTGTATAAAATTTTATTGATTCTGGAGTGATATTTTTGAAATATTTACAAAATTATTTAAGATAAAAATGAAACCTAATAATGAATTGATTATATTTGGGGTAATGGAAGATGGGAATAAACTGAATCCATCTCAAAAAATATTTTTAAATTATGGTTTAATAATAGCAAAAAAATTAATACTTAAATTTTGGAAAAATACACCAATACCAACGCTCAAAATGTGGATTGCAAGTATGTTGGACACCGCACATCTTGAGGAAATGCGATTCCTCCTAATAGATAAATCTGACCAATTCATAACGAGTTGGTCTCCATTTGTCGTCTTTTTGGAATCATATGGTGCAACACAATTGTAAAAGCTAACTCGTGACTGGGCGAGGGATGGTCAAGATTGTAAATAAGATCTCCTTACTTCTTTTTTCTTTTTCTTCCTTTTTTCTTTTACTCTCTTTTTCCTATTTTCTACTCTTTAACTTTCTTCTTTCATTCTCTATTTTTCTTCACCACACACTATATATCTCACGTTTTTCTATACTTTATTATCTAATTTCTTTTTCTTTTTCCTCTTTACTATAATAAAAAAATAAGAAGCTGTACATAAAATGTATTATGAAAATATGATTGTATACAATTGTACTTACTTCTAATAAAATAAAAATATAATTTTTTTTTTAAAAAAGGACATGGATGACGAGGCAAAGACGGTGGGCTTGATCAAGCCACCGGCAGTCGGCAAGTTTCCTAAAAAGAAAGTACCCCTACAAATGAAGTGGGAACAAGGTCAAACATCCACCAGGTACCAAGGAGGTAGGTGGGCCTGGTTCTCAGGTGCACATATCAAATGTGACACAACTTAAATCTGGGGTACATTACATCTGTTTCTGGGATGAATGGAAGCAAATTACCTTAGCTCTGTTTATACAGAGTGTTATTCAAAGGTTTCGAATGGATTCCAATCCAAATTGTGATTTGCACATTCAGCATATTCCTGGGAGAACTATTCAGTTTTCATTAACAGAACAGATGGATGTTCAGACTGCGCTTGCAAGCTTATGTGATAAAGGTGTAATGGTAAAGTTGGTTCACCAACCCCATCAATTTGTGTCTAATATTTTCCCAGGCCAAAAAAGGATGGGGGATATAGTATAGACATTGTAAGATGGAATTGTCACTGCCAAGCAACTGGGTCAAGAGGATGCTATATGGCGACTATAGAGCTTAAAGATGCGCATTACTCAATGTCTGTTTATTTGCAGGATAAGGATATTTGAAATTCACCTGGATGGATCAACTATGGCAACAAAATTGTTAAAACCTATAATAGGCATGCTGAGAGGCCAGGGTCAGGTGCTCATGGCTTATCTCGATGATATCTTGATTACAGGGGTATCCAAGAGAACAGCTGAAGTAACAGGTGGTAGTTGTTAAATCCAATTTTCAAAGATTGGGCATTATCCATCCAGAGGAATCCAAATTAACTCCTGACTATTTGGGTCACAATTGATTCAATTAAGTTACTCTGCCCAGGGAAAAAAGGGTAGAGCTAATTGACAGCTGTATCAAGCTAATGGAGGCATTAAGGATACATTCGGGTCATTATAAAAGACCTATGCAGGTATTAGTAAAGGCTATTTCTGATTTGCAATGGTGGATTCACCATGTGTCCAGAAGTTATAGCAACGTAATGCTTGACCAGCCTTCCATGATTTTGCAGATGAATGTCAGTGCACTCGGGTGGGGTGTCACGGATACGAGTTTCAGCTGTGGAGGTAGATGGACTGAGCAAGAGGCATCGCTTCTGCAGACATGGGCAATTAACTATAAAGAGGCTTATAGCTCTAACAAATGTAATCTGCATGTTCAGTTTTCAGATTGACAATACTACGCAAGTGGCATATATATTAATCACATCGGTGGAATCAAGTCAGTATTTTGTGACAGATTGGCTAATCACATTTGGGCCTGGTGCATTGAAAAAGATATTTCAGCTATTTATCTACCAGGTAAATTCTATATAGTAGCAGAAGCCAAGTCACGAAAGTTCCATGACATCATAACCATATAACCATATAACCATAACAACATGGAAACAGGCCATCTCGGCCCTTCAAGTCCGTGCCGAACATGTTTTTTAATTTTTTAAAAATTAAAAATAAATACTTCCCCCTAGTCCCATCTACCTGCACTCAGACCATAACCCTCCATTCCTTTCCCGTCCATATACCCATCCAATCTATTTTTAAAGGATAACATCGAACCTGCCTCCACCACTTCCACTGGAAGCTCATTCCACACAGCTACCACTCTCTGAGTAAAGAAGTTCCCCCTAATGTTCCTCCTAAACTTCTGTCCCTTAATTCTCAAGTCATGTCCCCTTGTTTGAATCTTCCCTACTCTCAATGGGAAAAGCTTATCCACGTCCACTCTGTCTAACCCGCTCATAATTTTAAAGACCTCTATCAAGTCCCCTCTTAACCTTCTGCGCTCCAAAGAATAAAGACCTAACTTGTTCAACCTTTCTCTGTAACTTAGTTGCTGAAACCCAGGCAACATTCTAGTAAATCTCCTCTGTACTCTCTCTATTTTGTTGACATCCTTCCTATAATTAGGCGACCAAAATTGTACTCCATACTCCAGAATTGGCCTCACCAATGCCTTGTACAATTTTAACATTACATCCCAACTTCTATATTCAATGCTCTGATTTATAAAGGCCAGCACACCAAAAGCTTTCTTTACCACCCTATCTACATGAGATTCCACCTTCAGGGAACTATGCACAGTTATTCCTAGATCCCTCTGTTCAACTGCATTCCTCAATTCGCTACCATTTACCGTGTACGTCCTATTTTGATTTGTCCTGCCGAGATGTAGCACCTCACATTTGTCAGCATTAAACTCCATCTGCCATCTTTCAGCCCTCTCTTCCAAATGGCCTAAATCTCTCTGTAGACTTTGAAAATCTACTTCATTATCCACAACACCACCTATCTTAGTATCATCTGCATACTTACTAATCCAATTTTCCACACCATCATCCAGATCATTGATGTACATGACAAACAACAGTGGACCCAACACAGACCCCTGAGGCATCCCACTAGTCACCGGCCTCCAACCTGACAAACAGCCATCCACCATTACTCTCTGGCATCTCCCATTCAGCCACTGTTGAATCCATCTTGCTACTCCACCATTAATACCCAACAATTGAATCTTCTTAACCAACCTTCCATGAGGAACCTTGTCAAAGGCCTTACTGAAGTCCATATAGACAACATCCACTGCTTTACCCTCATCAATTTCCCTAGTAACCTCTTCGAAAAATTCAAGAAGATTAGTCAAGCATGACCTTCCAGGCACAAATCCATGTTGACTGTTCCTAATCAGACCTTGCTTATCCAGATGCTTATATATATTATCTTTAAGTATCCTTTCCATTAATTTGCCCACCACTGATGTCAAACTAACAGGTCTATAATTGCTAGGTTTACTCTTCGAACCCTTTTTTTTAAACTATATTATTGAACCCTCCTGGTTCAACAACCAAACATAGATTGGTTGTTGAACCAGGAGGTGTTCAATAATATAGTACATATATGAATGCCAGATATCGATTTGTTTTGCATCAAGGTTCAACCATCAGCAGCCTAAATAGGTTTCATGGGAACCAGACCAGGTGGCAGTTGCAATTGATACTTTGACGTTACATTGGGGTGGTATGTTTTATATATTTTCCTACAATTTTACCTAATAGGTCGGAGTCTGCAAGAAATCAAGCACGATGCCGCTTTGGGGGTGCTTGTAATACCTAATTGGCTGAATCAAGCATGGTTCCCTTTGATGTTACAGTTAGGGATCCAACCTCTTTTTGGTGGTTCCCAAGCGTAGCAATTGACTGGAGCATCCGCTAACATGGGACAGTCATCTGTTATGTGATAGTATTGACTTGTTAATTTGCAGGTTTTAAGAAGGCCATACCTGGAGCAAGGATTGTCTGGGTGAACGGTGGACATGCTCACTGTAGCCTGGAGAAAGAGTACTCAAAAGGGGTATATTACTTATGTAAAAAATGGGAGCAATATTGTGTACAAAATAATATTGACTGTAGTACTGCAGGTATTGTGGATATTTTAGAGTTCCTGTTGACACTCTACGATGATCAGGGGCTCAGTTATAGCACCATTAATACAGGTTTAAGTGCTTTGTCATCATATGGTTTTGATGGGGTCAGGAAAGATTCTATTGAGTTTCATCATATCATAGCTGGATTGATGAAAGGAATTTCAACTCTAAACCTCCTAAACCCAGGTATATGGCGATCTGGGATGTAAGTGAGGTCCTCAAGATGCTTCGACAGTAGGTTCCTGTCATGTCTCTGAATTTGCCAAACTAATCATGAAAGTGGTTATGCTCTTGGCATTGGTTCAGCATAGCGAGTGCAGATTTTGCAAAAATTTCTGCTAGACAGGATGGAAGTTGCTGAAGACAATGTTATGTTATATAATTGCGTCCTGCTTAAGCAGAGCAGGCCAGGTGTCACAGGTTTGTTAAAATTGTGTTTCAGCATAACTTACTGATCCATGTTTATGTGTAATGGCACATTTATTTTCATTATATTGAAGCTATAAAGACCTTAAGAAATGTGGAAACAGCATTGTTTATCAGTTACATGAAGCCTTACAGGAGAGTGTCAGTGCAGACTATCTCAAGGTGGTTTAAAACAAATGTTGATTAAGGCAGGTATTAACACTGAAGTGTATATATCCTTTTTCCACTAGTGCAGCAGCAACGTCATCGGCTAGGGCGATGGATGTTCACAGCGGCCATATTTTTATAGGTGCCGGGTGGTCAAATGAATTAGTTTTTTAAAAAATTTACCATCGGCCGATCGGCGATCGGAGAGAGGCTGTTTGCAAATTCAGGATTAAGTCATGTTTAGTTTCCCCTGGGATAGAGGGGTTATTGGTTGTTTTGATTATTCAAATCAATTGTTACTGTAAGATATTCACATTTCATGTTTAACGCATTATTTGAAATACCAAGCTATTGGTTTAATTTTCTTTGTCCTTGAAATATGCTGGCAACACCTCATTTACTGTTCATCCCCGGATACCCTAATAAACTGGTGACGTTGGAAGTACAACAGGGAAATAATCTTGAACAACAAATTTGCCTGGTCATCGCCCAGCGGCAAAACTTAGAGGCAGCAACTGTTCTTGACCTCGCTCTCTTCCTCTGGCTCCAGAGATAGCATTTACCGGAGGAGGCGCTGTCCAGAACGGCTGCCTGTCCTGCAGCTGTCCGTTTTTTTCCCTTCTTTTTTATTATTTTTAGTACGTTGAGTGTGTAGTCAGGTGGCCTAATCTTTTTATGTGTGGGGGGTGGTGGGGGGGAAGGGGGAATGGAGGAATGCTTTTCGAGTCCCTACCTGGTCGGAGGGGTTGCCTTCCTCCGAGCAGCGCCTTCGACCTGTCCTTGCGGCCTACCAGCGGGTCCTGGAGCGACGTTTCCCTGAGGGGACCTGGCCAGAACATCGGCTTTGGCGGCGTCGCAGAACATCGGCTTTGGCGGCGGCGCAGAACATCGGCTTTGGCGGCGGTGCAGCGCTGGAGCGCTGTCGTGGAGCGGGTGATGCCTTTCCTGGGTCGCCGTGCTGGAACTCCAGTATGCTGGGACCGCCGATGAGAACATCGTGGAGCAGCAGTTCTGTGGAGCGGCCAGCTGCGACGCTGAACGGTACATCCCGGAGCCTGGGATCTCTTGCTGAGATTGCCAGTGTGTGGAGCTCCGTCCGGCGCGGTCTGTTGGCTTGGAAGCCGTGGTCTTCGGTGGGAAGGTGGTCGTTCCTGGCACCCCAAGCCGCTGGGGGTTCTCCCGATGCCGGAGCACCATCACCCGGCGAGAACATCGGGCGCCGTGGCGGCGACTGTGGAGGCCTCAGTGGGCCCGACTCTGGGTGGACAAGAGGATGGGGACTGGACTTTGTGCTGATGTTTTGGTGTTGAACTTCTTTTTAATACTATGTTGTATTTTATTAGTGTGCTGCAAGGACATCTGAATTTCCCCTGAATAAGGGGATTAATAAAGTCTAATTCAATACCTTCCTTTGACCTTGTGAACCTACCCTTATTTTTAATGTATGTACACCTTGAGATTCTCCTTAATCCTACTTGCATAGGCTATTTGAGCCTTCATGGTTCTTTGTTTAAGTTATTTCTGGTTCTTTATATTCCTCAAGGCCCTTATCCAATTTCATCTGCTTAAAACCTCGATATGCTTCCTTTTGTTTGACTAAATTCACAATATCAGATTCCTAGGACTTGTGAAGCTACCTGACCTGAATCCAGCTCAACTTGTTAGAACGGCAATTTTGCCAGAGATCCTAAGACGAACAACAAAGCCGCTTACTTGCATGCTCATTTTAGGTAGCGTTAAAGAATAACTGAGAAACGACTGCATCAACATTTAGGTCAATCCTGTCAGGCATCATTGGGATGCAGTGTATTGGTCACTGAAATTAAACCAGATGACAATCATTTTACAACCTGGAAAAGTGGGCGGCACAGTGGCGCAGCAGTGGAGTTGCTGCCTTAAACCTGCCAGAGACCAGGGTTCAATCCTGATGAAGGTACTGTCTGTACGGAGTTTGTACGTTCTCCCTGTGACCGCGTGAGTTTTCTCTGGGTACTCTGGTTTCCTCCCAGATTCCAAAGATGTGCAAGTTTATAGATTACTTGGCTTCGGTAATTTGTCCCTAATGTGTAGGATAGAACTAGTGTACGGGTGATCGGCATTAGTGGTTGACACAAACTCAGTGGGCCAAAGGGCCTGTTTCCATGCTGTATCTCTAAAACCCAAAACTAAATGACCACACTCATCATATCATCTTTTATCTTTCAAGTATTCAGCATGATTTTTCCCCCAGGAGGTTGTTTGGCAGACAATGCTGTTTAATTTGACAGTTCTAAATTTGAACTATCTCAAAACAAATAACATTTAGAAGCAGAGATCACCTCATTGTGTTTCATTCTATGTAGTTTCATATGGAAGCTTTCTCAGTCTGGCATGGTTCCTAAAGGGCATGTTTAATTTGTAGATTTCTGTCATGTTTGTGGAAGAGGAGTTTGTTGGAAAGGAATAATCACGTCTAGTTGAAGTACCAGTCTGGCCTAGTGATGCTTTCCTCATGCATGGCTGAATTTCCATGCAGTTTCTGGCATGTCAACTGTGCTGAAAAGTCACAAGATATTTTTCATGCCAGGAAAATCAGACAGAAGCTGTTTGTATCCGTTTTCCTTCATCAATAGCTTTTCGTTCATTCATGTTTATTTTCTATTTCCTGTGGTCTGCCCGCCAAATCGCAGCCACCTGATTTAAGTGTATTATAGGCAACATGCACAGTCTGAGTTTCCTATCTTTACATGGGGAATGTGTTCTGTGTTATTTAGAAATAGATTTATTATAATGTCTGAATCAAGGAATCTTGCTAAGAGCCAATGGACTTGAGGAGTTCCTGCAGCTGGGAAATACTAGCAATTATTTTTCACCTACAAACAGGGGGTTTGTGTCGGGGGTTATGGGGAGAAAGCAGGAGAATGGGTTGAGAGGGAAAGATAGATCAGCTATGATTGAATGACAGAGTGGACTTGATGGACCAATTTGCATAATTCTGCTCCTATAACTTACAAACTTATCCAGTCTTATAAAGATAGGGTCAATGCTGTACAATGTCAAAATATATCATTGTCATTGGATTATGATAATGAAAATCGGCTTGGAGATGGGAGGGTAATGGCAAATGGGTATATTTCTAATTAGGTTAGTAACAGGTAATGTACCACACGAATAGGTACTTTCTATATAAATGAGTTGGATGAGAATGTAGGAGTTATGATAAGTACGTTTGCGAGAAACAGAAAAAATGATCTAGTTGTACACAGTGAAGAAGATGCAATGGGACATAGATCTCCCCTTAACCTCTGGTGTTCCAGCAAAATCAATCCAAGCCTGTCCACCACTCGCTGTAGCCAATACCCCCTAATCCAAGCATCATTTATGTAAACCTCCTCTGAACTATTTCCAAAGCCTCCACACCCTTCTGGTTTTGGGATGACCAGAACTGCATGTAATACTACAAATGTGACCTAACCAAAGGCATCATGACTTCCTGACTCTTATACTCAATGCCTCAACCAATGAAGGCAATCATATGCCTTCTTCACCACTCTATCTACTTGTGTTGCCATTTTCAGGGAGTTATGGACGGACCCCAAGATCCCTCTGTATATCATTGCTGTTCAGGGTCTTGCCATTAATTGAGTATATTCCCAAATGCCACAAACTCAGTTATAGCATTTTCTAATTTAAATCCTTCTTAGGATTCCTTGTCTTTGGATCTCCACTCACCCAGTCTCATAACTTGACTTTTATTTAGATTTCCACCTAACATGGACCCTTGTCTTTCCTTAAGTCAGAAACTCAATTTTTCTTTTGCCTGGTTGTTTCCAATGCAGGAGGCTCAGTTTTCACGTTGATCTGTTTTCTCACAGATCATGCTAACCTTTAGGTGTGCTCTGTTCTGACAAATCCATTAAATCCAATCCTGAGGTAATCAAGTTCATAGGATCTTTGGGATTGCAATGCAAAGGCATTCAGCTCGATCCGAGTTTGACTTTTAGTAAATCGGTGAGAAACATCACACTACTTTACATGACGTACCCAGTCGCACCCATCGCAGCAGGATCATCTAATTTGATTGAAATGTGTCATTGCAAAACCGAGAGCCAAACTGCTCACTTCCCACCTTATCAATATTTCTTGCAACGATACAACCATCATAACTCTTCAGAGAACTGACTTTCATATCATACAAATAGATCATAATTCCTCTTCTGAGCTGTTTGCTATTGAAGACAACAGGTATTTCCATTGTTTAGATCAACCCACACCCCTGCCCTAATGATCCTCAAAGCTTAAGCTATTAAAAGTGGATTGTCCTTGACTTCAAGGGGTCTCACCATGATGTACATTTTCAGCTTGCATTTATCTCCATAATGTTGCCTTCTCATCTTATGGTCACCTCCACACTTCCACAATGGAAAGCTCCTGGCCAAGTATCTCACAGCTGTTGCAATTTGTTTTACTTGCTGCCCTTCAGTGAAGTAAACACTGCTCAGCTCTTGTTGGCATTCACCCAAGCACTCAACACTGCAAGTCATTGGGTCTTGAAAAACATTCTTAAAATCCCTTTAATATTTTGATTGTTGATATTTCCAACCCTATGTCTGGCATGATCGATCACCTTCCCATTTGCCACCTTGCAATATGACCACAGACTTGATTCCGAATCATTTGATATTATGGTAGTCTCGTTTGCTTGCAACCTCTGCATGCTTTGGCTCAATGCCTGTCTTAGAAAGCTGCAAATGTTTCAACACAAAGAACTGCAGATGCTGGTTTACCAAGAAAAGATTCAAAATGCTGGAGTATCTCAGTGGGTCTGGAGAATGTGGATTGCAAAGCCTGTTTGACGGACAAATTCATGTTCATAAGTTCTAGGAGCAGAATTAGACTTTTCAGCCGATCAAGTCTACTCCGCCATTCAATCATGGCTGATTTATCTTTCCCTCCCATTCGACCCCATTCTCCTGCCTTCTCCCCATAAGCCCTGACTCGCGTGCTAATCAAGAATCTATCTATTTCTGCCAAAAATATCCATTGACTTGGTTTCCACAGCTGTCTATGGCAATGAATTCCACAGATTCACAACCCTCTGAATAAAGAAATTCCTCCTCATCTCCTTTTGTCCTTTATTCTTTTATTCTGAGGTTATGGCCTCTGGTTCTAGACTCTCCCACTAGTGGAAATATCCTCTCCACATCCACTCTATTCTGGCCTTTCGCTATTCAAGTTGGGCCGAAAGGCCGGTTGCTATTCTGCATGACTCTAAGACTGCACCTCTAATTCCAAAGTTCGAGTTCAACTTCTTCACTACCCAATGTTGCAAATTTCAATACATAGCCCTCAATCCATTTGATTTCATTTACACAATACATCACACTGCCTCGGCAAGGGCAGCAGCATAATCAAGGACAAGTCGCACCCTGGCCACTCCCTCTTCTCCCCTCTACCAATCAGACAAAAGGTATAGGTGTGAAAACGTACATCCTCAGATTATCAGGCAACTGAATCATCCAACCGCAACTAAAGAGCAGACCTGAACTATTATCTACCTCATTGGTGACCCTTGGATTATCTTTGATCAGACTTTACTGGCTTTATCTTGCACAAAAGTTATTCCCTTATCTTGTATCATCTGTACACTGTGAATGGCTCGATTGTAATCATGTAATATTTTAACACTGACTGGTTAGCACACAACCAATGCGTTTCACTGTACCTCGGTACACGTGACAATGAACTAAAACTGAACTCAATCCCAGTGATTTAATAATCATGATCACTGGCAAATGATCCAGACATATCCAAATAATGTGACTGGACCATCTGTCTCCACTGGCAACCCAATAGCTTAGGAAAGATCACTCCTTCATCAGTGCCCAAGACCAGTTTACTTTGCCTCAACAGGGTATGAAAAGTCATACCATGTGGTCCATAGCTCTTAAAGTTATGTTTTTGGGGGATTGGTAGATGGATTACATTGACTTCTTTTGATCATTAATTTTCTTATGCCTCTGCGTGTTTGAGTTTAGTTTATTGTCACGTTTACCGAGGAACAGTGAAAAACTTTCGTTGCGTGCCAACCAGTCAGCAGAAAAAAAAACATGGTTACAATCAATCCATCCACCGTGTACCAATACATGTTAAAGGGAATAATGTGAATAACATTCTGTGCAAGATAAAGCCAGTAAAGTCCGATCAAAGGTAGTCCGAGGGTCTCCAGTCAGGTAGAAAGTAGGTCAAGGCTGTTCTCTAGTTGTTGGTAGGATGGTTCTGTTGGATATATTCCTGGACAGGTGAGAGGCTGGTTAGCTTGTCCAGCGATGTCATGTTGGGGGGAGCCAAGCTTTGTTTAGTTTAGTTCATTGTCATGTGTACCAAGGAACAGTGAAAAGCTTTTGTTGAGTGCTATCCAGTCAGTGGAAAGACAATGCATGATTACAATCAGGCCGCCTATTACAGGCTGTCTACAGTGTACAGGATAAAGGGAATAGAAATGTTGCTGTTGGAGTAGAGGTTTAAAAGAGTGGAGCGATTATAATGAACGATTGCAGATCCACTTCTGGGATCGGCATGAGGAGAATCGCTTGGCTTGGGCGCTATCTTGTCCGCCGCTGGAGCAGCTCTTGGAGCTAGTCTGGATAACCAGTGGTCAGTTTAATATTCTGCCAGGGAGAGATAGACGAGAGCACAGGTTGATCATCATGGATGTATCTAGAATAGGGGACGGCAAAAAACGAGCCCATTGTGGGACTGACGTCAGGGCAAGCAGAAACATAGAAACATAGAAACATAGAAAATAGGTGCAGGAGTAGGCCATTCGGCCCTTCGAGCCTGCACCGCCATTCAATATGATCATGGCTGATCATCCAACTCAGTATCCCGTACCTGCCTTCTCTCCATACCCTCTGATCTCTTTAGCCACAAGGGCCACATCTAGCTCCCTCTTAAATATAGCCAATGAACTGGCCTCGACTACCCTCTGTGGCAGAGAGGGAAGCACCACATTTTGAGGAAAAAGACCAAGATGAGCTCATTTCAGAAACCCAAACTTCTTATTGTTTCATGTGATCTTCATTGACCAATTACCAACCAAAATGTATACGATATGGCAGAAAAAACATTTAACTGGAAAACTCAAGCAGCTAAATAGATAGGTGGCAAAACAGCAAATGGATTGACATGACACCAAGTGAAATACTATCCAACAAGAAATTTGAGAGGGTTAAATTTAGCTCTTAGGGCTAATGAAATCAAGGGATATGGGGTAAAAGCATGAACTGGGTACTGATTTTGGATGATCAGCCATGATCATATTGAATGATCGAAGGGCCGAACAGCCTGCTCCAGCACTTATTTTCTACGTTTCTAGGTTTATAAATGGAAAGCATCCAAAATAATAATTTGAATTCAATTTTTGAAGTAATACAATGTAGAGTTTTGTCTCTGAGATTCTATCTTTAATTTAGAGTTTGGATGCTTTCTAACATTTTATTGGAGGCATTCGCCAAATATTCAATCCTTTGCAATAAAGCATGATTGATTTTTCTTCCCTTTGGTACGGAACTCAACAAAATGCTATTGATTCATAGCTGAGTTGCTCCTCAAGATGTTTTTTACAATTATTTCTCCCTGACAACACCAGCATTTATTATCTGCCCCAAAGTGTCCTCCAAAGGCATTGGGAGGCTTTCTTGAAACCAGATTAATATGAGTAGTTTACCAGGCTACTTTATGGGGCCATTAAGAACCAAACACAGTGGTGGCAAAATACTATTGCATGTAGGATAAGGAAAGTCATTTTCTACCCTCTTGGAAATAATTGATCTGTTCGCTTCATGGTCACTTTTGTCTCTGAGATTCTATCTTTAATTTAGAATTTGGAGGCTTTCTAACGTACAAATACTAACTTTTCTTAAATCCCAGATACGCAAACTCAATTCAAACTCTTACACCTTCATTGTGTGAATTTAATTCCCTGCTCTCTAGATAACACCCTGCTGCAGTCCAACAGACAAGGGGCCAATGAGGACAAAATGATCTCCTACCCCTCAAGATGTTCACAGAGCAGTCGTTAGCTTTCCCAAGTGGCACACTGTCCCATAAGGACAATCACAAGGGAGTTGGAGAAACATCCAAACATGCTTTTATTTAAAAGGGATACTATCTTTAGGAAAAGGATGCTGGATAAATCGTCAAACTTCCTGGACCGAGGAATGAAATAGGTAACCTAGTGTTATTTTACACAGTTTAGTTTTAATACTATCACAACGTCTAAGAAACATTTAGTACTATCACAATGTTTAAGACTGGTACATGGGTAGGATAGGTTTAGAGGCATATGGACCAAATGCAGGCAGGTGAGATGAGTATAGATGGGACATGTTGATTGGTGTGGCTCTGACTCTCTATGATTCTAATTCCTGAGGCCACATGTGATACCTTTCACCATAATAAGATGTGATAAGTGCATTTTAATAAATGCAGAGCCTCTAGGAAGGAATGATGTTCTGTTCTTCTTGTCTGTTGCCTCTGTTTCTGAGTCTTATGTCACTGGTTCACAAAGATAATGACTATGTTTCCACCCACATTAAGACCTCTTTACACAATTACAATGACAAGAGTACTGACTGACTCGGATTTTCAATCGGTTACATGGGGATTGCAATCGTGACCTTTTGACTGAAGAACTTAAATGGCCTCAGAAATAAACAGACTTATTTCACAAATAATTCTCTCCAAATTCACACACGCAATATTAATTCTATATATGGAAGAAAATGTTGGCAATCTTAGTGAATCCTTAACACAACTGTGACAAAGGCAATCACCTGTTTCTTTAGTTTAGCGATACAAGCATAGAAAAAGGCCCTTCGGCCCATCGAGTCCGCACGAACCTGTGAACCCCACACACTAACACTATCATACAGACTAGAGACAATCTACAATTATACCAAGCCAAGTAACCTACAAACCTGTACGTCTTTGGAGTGTGGGAGGAAATCGAAGGTCTCAGAGAAAACCCACACAGGTCACAGGGAGAACGCACAAACTCCGTACAGACACCACCCATATTCAGGATCGAACCCGGGTTTCTCTGGTGCAGGAAGGCAGCAGCTCTACCGCTGCGCCACCGTGCTGCCCCATCTCTGAAATTACAGCTTATTTTAGATTAACAGAGAGATGAGATGATAGTGGTCTTCTTCAAGCACATGGGGACCTCAGAAAGGAGTAGTGAGAGGTTAAAGATGTCTGTGCATAACTCTGCCACCTGATCCCATAGGTCTTGAGATCTGCTAAAGGTATATCAGGCAGAATCTAACCCGTTTTACATTGCAGCAGTGCATTATTTTCTTGCATTTGGATTTCACGGAAATAAATACCAGAATAACATCTGTCTCTTTTATTCTATTGTGTGCCTGGCTAAGACACTTTTGGGAGTTGTGTATGTGGATTTCCAAATGTCTTTGGATCTCCAATATTTCCAGTAATTTCCTTTAGAAAGCACTGTCTTCTGTTCTTATACCGTTCACATTTACTCTGACTGAAATCCATTTGTTCAGACATTTTCTATTGGCTTAATGTATAGATCAGCAATGTCGCCTTGGAGTGTAATGCTTCCTTCAATGTTTTTTAGTTTAGAGATACAGTGCGGAAACAGGCCCTTCGGCCCCTCCGGGTCCACGCCAACCAGCAATCCCCGCATATTAACACTATCCTACACCCACTAGAGAACATTTTTACATTTACCAAAGCCTAGGAGTGTAATGCTTCCAGTGCGGCGGCGCGGATTACTGCAGCGGCCCCTACAGCCCGTCTGTCTTTTTATTTTATTTTTGTCTAGTTAAATGTAGTTGTTTGTATTTTTTTGGTACTGTTTTAATTGTGTATATGTGGGGGGCGGGGGGGGAGGGGGAAACTTTAAAAAAAAATCTATTCCCTGCACGGGAGACCCGACCTTTTCCCTGTCGGGTCTCCGTTGTCGTTGGGGCCTAGCTCCGTGGAGCGGCCTCCGACCGGGACGACCTGGGGGCTCCAGTCGCGGAGCCTGTGGAGCTGGCCGTCCTCGGAGCGCAGGGAGCGGTGGTGACTCGTTGCTGCTCACTCCGAAGCTCCAGCTGCAGACCCGTGGACTGTGATATCGGGAGCTCGCGGGTCCGGGTGAGAGACCGCTTTCCGGAGCTCCCGCAACGCAACTTCTCCAGCCCGTGTCGCGGGGTTGGAACGACCCGGAGCGGGGCCGTAAATCGCCCGGCGCGTCTTTAATGGCGGCGGGATATTCCAGCGCCCGCCGGGGGCTCCAACTTTGTGACTTTTGGACTGGAGCGGGGCCGTACACTGCCTCAACGGCCGTGGGACTTAACATTGCCCGCCTGGTGCTTCACATCGGGAGAAAAATGGTGCAGGGGAGAGAAATGACTTTGCCTTCCATCACAATGAGGAGGAGATTCACTGTGATGGATGTTTTTCTGTAAATTGAATTGTTTGTGTGTCGTGTAAGAATTGTTTTGTTTGTATGGCTGTGGAAACGGAGTTTTGTTTGAGCCTCTTTGAGGTTCAAATGACAAGAAATAAATCAATCAATCAATCAATCAACCTACAAACCTGTACGTCTTTGGAGTGTGGGAGGAAACCAAAGATCTCGGAGAAAACCCACGCGGTCATGGGGAGAACATACAAATTCCGTACAGACAGCACCTGTAGTCGAGATCGAACCCGGGTCACCGGCACTGCATTCGCTGTAAGGCAGCAACTATACCGCTGCGGTACCGTGACCGCCCGTTGCTCATAATGTTACTTAATGTTGCTCATAACATTGCTCATATTGTTACTTATCTCTCTACCATCTCACATTCATAAATACGTGGTTTCCCTTCTGCTGTAGCTAATGGAGCTCTCACACATCTTTCCTCCATTTCCCACACACCTTCTCACAACCCCCTCTTCCCAGACAGAACTGACACAGAGATCCCTTAGTCGTCACCCTACAACTTACCAGACTCTGCACCCAGCACCTCATCCATCACCACATCCGCCACTTCAGGTGGATCCCTCCACCAGACATCTTCCCCTCTCCTCCATTTTTGCTTTCCAATGGGAATCTCTTCTAGTCTCCCTGACCTGCTCATCCTTTCCCACCAACACCTATCTGTTCCCTAGCAATTCCTCTACAACTGCAACACTCGTCTCTACACCTTCCCATTCACCACCAAACAACCCTTCTGGATGAAACCGAGATTTCATGTGCACCTATTCCAACCTGGTCTATTACATTCAGTACTCAATCGACATTAGTGAGACCAAGCATAGACTAGGCAATCATTTTGAAAGAACAGCTGTGTGTGTCCTGACTACAGCAGTCATCTTGAGCTTCGAATTGGATATTATTGAGACTCGCCTTCCTATTCCTACACTCACCTGTCTCTGCTTTGTCTTCTTCACTGCCACGCTGAGGCCAAATGCAAACTCGCGTTCGTTCGCTCGTGTGTCAGATGATGTAGCCCGCGTCATGTTGACAGAATTGTCGCCCGACGTGTCACAGAGCGCATCGCTTCCAGGGATCGCCACGAGGAGGCTTCTGTCATGATCCCCAGAATGCAAACTAGAACAGCGCCACATGTTGTGCTTTGAGAGCCTTCGGTCCAATGGTATGATCATGGAATTTTTCAAGTAACCCGCTCACTCTGTGTTCCTTTCCCACTTCCATCAGTTGATCTAGGGTGCCTCTCCCGTTGTTCACCCCTTCTTCTCTCCCTCTTCACCCTTTTCATTCCTCCACCATCCCACATCACCGAGACTTATCCCCTTCCCCACATGGGTTCATCTTCCCATCATCCCTGTCTTATCTGAGTCCACCTATCACCTAACAGTATCTCATTTACCCCTCACCTGCTCCATCCCACCTCATTTGCCCATCATTCCCTCATCATCTGATTTCCCCTATCATCCACCAGCCTCGATTTCCCACTTCCATATATTGGCCAACTAGCTCTGCACATCTCGGTCCTGATGCAGGGTACACACCTCAAAATGCCGACCATCCCTTCGTCTCCACAGATGGTATTTGGCCCAATGAGAACTTCCAGCAGTTTACGTTTTACTCCAGATTCCAGCCTCAGTTGTCTCTTGTGTCTGCAAGGACAAGAGCTTGAAGGCTTCACTCCAAGTCACACACATGCCTGACGTGGAAATATTGCTGGATCCAAATCCTTACATTTTCTACCCATTGGAGAACTTTCACAAGGAAGACTGTAGCACTTCAAGAAGGTAGCCTACCACCACTTACACATGCACATTAGGATGGTGAATAAATGTTGCCTCACTTTTTACCTCAGTCATAGTCATATTGTGCAGAAACAGGCCCTTTGGCCCAAATTCCCCTTGCCAACCAAGACGCCCCATCTACACTAGTCCCATTGCTCCCATTCGGCCCATATCCCCCTAAACCTTTCCTATCCATGTACCTGTCCAAGTGTCTTTTCAATGCTGATATAGAACCTGCCTCAACTACCTCCACTGGCAGCTCGTTCCATATACATACCACCCTCTGAGTGAAATCGTTACCCCTTTCAATCTTTCACTTCTCACCTTAAACCAATGCTATCTCATAACTGATTCAACTACCCTGGAAAATGACACTGTGCATTCACCCTATCTAATCCACTCATATTTTTATACACCTCTATAAGATCTCTTCTCAGTCTCCTGTGCTCCGAATAAAGTACTAGCCTGCGCAACCTCTCCCTATAACTCTCAGGCTCTCGAATCCTGGCAGCATCCTCGTTAAGCTTCTCTGCAGTCTTTCCAGGTTCCTTCCCATATCAAGTTGATGAAAACTTCCTATATCAAGGTGACCAAGCGTGGTCTCATTACAATACAATCTTTGCTTTATTCCTTACCACCCACACACACATACGCATATAGTTATATCAGTAAATCAATATGTGACATCCATTCCCCACTGTTCATTATATAATTAGGATTAGATGTACAACTGAGATAAGAACAGTGAAAAACTGTAGACAGAAATCTAAAATGAAAAGAGAAAATACCCAACTGAAGAAGGTTTCGGCCCAAAACGTTGCCTATTTCCTTCGCTCCATAGATGCTGCTGCACCCGCTGAGTTTCTCCAGCATTTTTGTGTACCCCCAACTAGTCATTCCTGATGATAATAAACCATTAATTCTATTTCTCCACAGTTACTGCATGATTCTGCTGAGTATTTTCAGCTTTTTCTGTTTTAATTGCTAAAAAATAAAGAATTCTGAGAAATTAATTCCAGTCAATAATGTTAAAAGCGTGACACAAGGCAGAAGCTATTTTGTTTCCATATTCAATTGAATATGACGAATGCAGTGAATCTCAAAGGGTTGAAATTACTATTATCAAATTTTGGGCTCCAAACTAGCAAGAATTTCTAACAATATAAGGTCATAAGGAATAGGAATAGAATTGGCCATTCGGCCCATCAAGTCTACTCCGCCATTCAATCATGTCTGATCTATCTCTCCCTCCAAACCCCATTCTCTTGCCTTCTCCCCAATATTTACTGTTGGAAATATATGTGGATGAGTTTTAGTTTAAACTTCACATCTGCACATACTTCTTCTGTGCATGTTTCATTTATTTCATGTTTCTTAACAACAATGTATTTCGCGTCAACCTTTCTCATTGTAAATTTTGCCTGCATTACCAAAGTTATTGTTTGTTCAGAGTTCAGGGAGGAATATCAATAGGTAATCATTTTCAATTTAAACAGTCAGAAAATTGGCAGGGATCCATCTTCCCTGTCCATGTGTTTCTTACTGTGCTCAAAAACCACAGCAAAGATGAAAATGCACTCTGATTGGTATTGCACTTCGCACTTAGCAAACTGCCATTCTTACTTTTATTCTCATAGCGACAAATCAATGTTAACATTTATATCGTCCTTAAATCTGAGTCGCCACCACAAGAGACTGCTGATGCCGCATGCTTTTCACAGGGAACATATGAACCAGGAGCTTTCCTAGTTCGCATAAGGAAAATCTGTGAAGGAGAGTGATCAGGATTTTAGGGCATTGTTTAATTACGTGATGCCAGATATCTGCTGAGAGCTTTAACTCTCATTGAGTTTAGCTTTGTTTAGAGATACAGTGCGGAAAACAGGCCCTTCCGCCCACCAAGTCCGCATTGACCAGCGATCCCCGCACACTGACACTACCCTACACACATTGGGTACAATCTTCCATTTATACCAAGCAAATTAACCTACAAACATGTAGGTCTTTGGAGTGTGGGAGGAAATCGAAGATCTCGGAGAAAACCCACGCAGGTCACGGGGAGAACATAGAAACATAGAAACATAGAAAATAGGTGCAGGAGTAGGCCATTCGGCCCTTCGAGCCTGCACTGCCATTTGATATGATCAAGGCTGATCATCCAACTCAGTATCCCATCCCTGCCTTCTCTCCATACCCCCTGATCCCTTTAGCCACAAGGGCCACATCTAACTCCCTCTTAAATATAGCCAATGAACTGGCCTCAACTACCTTCTGTGGCAGAGAATTCCACAGATTCACAACTCTCTGTGTAAAAAATGATTTCCTCATCTCGGTCCTAAAAGTCTTCCCTCTTATCCTTAAACTGTGACCCCTAGTTCTGGACTTCCCCAACATCGGGAATAATCTTCCTGCATCTAGCCTGTCCAACCCCTTAAGAATTTTGTACGTTTCTATAAGATCCCCCCTCAGTCTTCTGAATTCCAACGTGTACAAGAACGTACAAACTCCGTACAGACAAGCACCCGTAATCAGGATCGAACCCTGATCTCTGGCGCTGTAAGGCAGTGGCTCTACCCCTACGCCACCGTGCCATCCTTTGATTTCAAATGTTAGCCCTGTTTCTCAATTTCCTGACCTGCTGAGTATTTCCTGTATTCACTTCATAATTCCAGCATCTGCAGTCTTGTTGCAACAGAGAACTGCAGATGAAGGCACAAAGTGCTGGAGTAACTCAGTGGGTCAGGCAGCATCTCTAGAGAACATGGATAGGTGACGGTTCAGGTTGATACTCCTCTTCTGTCTGATTTTTGTTTTGTTTTGCTTTTCAATTAATAAAAGAGACACCATGAGCTACCAGAAGAGCTAACAATTAATGCTGTAGAGCTGAATAGATGCTCAAGCCCTTCACTTAATGGACTTAGAAGTGAGGAACATTGGAAGTGTTACAGTGAATGGTCTAAAACATCATCAAAAGGTGATGTGGGAAAAAAATTGGCAAGTCAATAGAACTGGGGAAGCATTTAAGAAACAAGTGTACAATTGTATTCAGGCACAGTGTTAACTGATCTGATTGGATAGCATGCAATTAAAAGCTGAACACTGTACCTTGTGACAAACTAAACTGAACTGAAAATGTGGGGATTAAACGGGAACGGTTCAGCGCCAATCTGTTGTCCGCGGGGTTTCAGCCCCACTCTCTTGACGCTGGGACCCGACCCTTTTGCACAAATGATCCCGAGATGATCTAGCACTACTTGCTAAATTGCAGCAATAGATGACAGCTCTCGTAGCCTTAAAGATTACAGTGTACTCCACCCATAAATTTATTCTGTGCACAAAAGTGCACAGGGCAGAAGTTTAAAAAATGCATCGTTTTCTTGGCAGCTTCTCTTTTGAAAGCCATCCAGCCAGAATAAAGTTCAATTACTTTGCTGAAAACCACAAGATAACAAAGGGTGCATTGTTAGCCAAAGGTTCCATAGGGTGCTCTGTCACGTCTGGGTCAGAAGGTTATGGGTTCACCTCTCAGCACAGAGACATGAAGATAAAATCTAATTCGTTGAACTACAGTTCTGAGGGAGAGTTTTGAGATTTAGCTTGGATTCAGGCCCTTCGGCTCACCCAATCCACGCCGACCAAACTAGTTCAATGTTATCCCACTCTCTGCACACCTGGGGCAATTTTACAGAGGCCAATCAACCTAGAGACCCACATGTCTTTGGGATGTGAGAAGAAGCCGGAGCACTCGGAGGAAACCGACGTGGCCACAGGGAGAATGTGCAAACTCCACACAGACAGCCCTGTGGTCAGGAGCGAACCAAGGATTCTGGCACTGTGAGACAACAGCTCTAGCAGCTATGCTGCTGTGCAGCCCTTAGCTACAATGTCAGGTGTCTGGTATTTTGAATGAGATGCTGATCCATGAACCAGTCTGTTTTCTTCTGACAAAAATTTCCTCAGTACTATTCTGACAACTAAAAAGGGGAATACGCATAGGTTCATGGCCAAGTTTCATTAATCAACCAGCATTGTTGTACAACCTGAGGCCATAAACAGCAACATGTCATGTTTTTTTTTCTTTATGTCAATGTTTGACATAACATTGCCTCACCTCCTGCACCCTCGGTGGCCCTCTGGGTGTTCAGTTCAGTTTATTCTCATGTGTACCGAGGTACAGTGAAAAGCATTTGATGCGTGCTAACAAGCCAGCGGAAAGGCAATACATGATTACAATCGAGCCATTCGCAGTGTACAGATACATGCTAAGGGAATAACGTTTAACGCAAGGTAAACCCAGTTAAGCTGTGGGGGGGGTGTCGCGATGCACGGGGTCGGAGGACTGCGCACAGGGTCGGAGGACTGCGCATTCGCGGGATGGTATGATGGTGGGATGGGCTGCTGGAATTCCCTGCAGCAGCCTGGGGATCAATTGGATCGGACGCCGCTCCAAGATGCTGAGCTATGGATCGGCCAAGGCCTGCAGCGGTATGAAGCGGTGGAGCAGCAGTGGAGGACATTAACAGCATCGTCAGACCAGGCTTACCCCTGCAACTCTGACCCATTACTGCCACCAGGACAATGAGCCTTTAAGACCAAGACTTTACATTTTAAAGTACTTTGAGACTTGAAGCTCGCAAGATACTGTACAGCCAGAAAAATTACGACTCTTATGTACTGCCTCAATGTAATCAATTCTTATAATCATCATAATCATCATAATTACTTTATTAGCCAAGTATGTTTTGCAACATACAAGGAATTTGATTTGCCATACAGTCATACCAAAAAAAAGCAACAAAACACACAAAATATATTGTAACATAAACATCCACCACAGTGAATCCTCCACATTCCTCACTGTGATGTAAGGCGAAAAAAAGTTCAATCTCTTCCCTTCTTTGTTCTCCTGCCTTCCGTCGACGGGACGATCTTGGCTCCCGTAGCCGGCGACGATCAAGCTCCTGCATCGGGGGTGGGGGGGGGGGGGGGGGGAAATCACAGCTCCCCCACGCCAGGTGATCTACCCCTGGTCGGGGCTGGTCGAAACCTTCTGTGACTGGAGATTCCCGCCATCAGCCTCTACCCGAGACTGCGAGCTCCTCGAATGTGAAATCAGCAGGTTGGAGCGTTGATCCCAGGCTCCGATGGTGAGTCCACGGCCCCTCGGTGGGGTTCAAAGTCAGGCTCGAGCAAGGCCGCCAGCTCCATGGTGTGAGGCCGCAGAACCACAGGAGATACGATCCGGAAAACAATCGCATCTCCGGCAAGGTAAGAGATTGAAAACAAGTTTCCCCCAACCCCTTTCCTCCACCCCCCCACATAAAACAAACCAGAGAACATTAACACATACTTTTAAAACACACTAAAAATAATAAAAAATATACTTGTATATACGTATAACAACTCTTATACTTAAATATGATTGAGCTTGTGTATAGTAAGATTTCTACTGAATTGTATGCAAAAAAAAAGAATTTTACTGTGCCCCGAGGTTGATAAAGTACCGTTTAATCATCGATCTATTGGCCAACTACCCTGCCCCCATTACAATGCAAAACTATAATGTGCCAGACATGCCCAGGCTGGTCAGGCAACATCTATGAGGAGAGAACCATTTCAGGTCAAAAGTCTTCCATCCAGTCTGGTTTATAAGAACACATCGTAAGAAGTAGAAAGAAGGAGTAGGCTGTTCAGACCTTTGAGCCTACTGGACCATTCCATGGGATCATTGCTGGTCTACTACCTGAATCCAATGTTCATAGAGAACAGCATGGAAACAGGTCCTTGGCCCAACTTGTTCATGTCAACTTTATATCAAAGCTAGTCTCATTTGCCTCTGTTTGCTCCACATCCCTCTAAACCATTTCCGTCCATGTAACCGTCTTTTAAATGCCACCATTGTTCTCACCACAACAGCTTTCTCTGGCAGCTCGTTCCATATATGCACCACCCTCTGCATAAGGTAACTGTCCCTAAGATCTCTTTTAAATCCATCCTTTCCCTTCCTTAAACCTATTCTGTACCTCGGTACATGTGACAAAAGTAAACTAAAATAAACTCAAATAATCTTTTCTATATGTTCTAATAAAGTTATTTTTTGAAACAGAGATATTGCCTTCTCAACTTCTCCTAATATGACAGACCCAGCACTCCAGGAACTAATCTTGTGAATTATCTCTATAGGCTCCCTAAAGTAAATGTGTCTTTTTTTTTTAAAGACAATTCTCCAGGATATAATATCTTCATAAAACTAACCTCAAAAGAAATAATGTAAGAGCAAAATACTGCATATTTTGGAAGTCTGAAATTCATCAGGTCAGGCAGCATCTGCGCAGAGGGAGTAGTGTTAACGTTTCACCATAGGTTGAATCATGACGATTTTTTCTTCACAGCTGCTGACTGACCGGCAGATTATTCCAATTTTTGATTAATTTTTAGATCTGAGAACATTTTGCATGTGTATAATTGATCCATTTTTGCAGCATGCTCCAGTGTGCTTTAGGGAAGGGAGGTGCAAAATGGAAGATGTTTTTCACTGGCTCCCCACTGACAATGCCCTCTAATTTTCAAATATTCATAATTTATCTATGCAACCAGCCAGCAAAGGAATCTTTTAACTTAATGAACTCAATTCTATGTGATTAAACAGTTATTTAGCTCACAGAAGCCAGCCAGATTTCTGTCATACTGAGCCTTATAATGAACTTATAATGAGGAATAAGGAAATGGCAAAGAAATTGAAGACGTATTTTACATCTGTTTTTATGGAAAACAACATATATAAAAATATAAATACTGGCGAACCGTGGGTCCAGCGAGAGAAAAAATATACTAGTGGAGGAATTAAAGATCCTGTAAATGGATAAATCCAAAATAAATCCCAAAGACCTGATGGTCTACTTCCCAGATCTTTGAAAGAGGTAGAAATGGAGCTTCCTGTTCCTTCGCGTTAATATCCTGTCGTGGACCAACCACATTGATGCAATAGCCAAAGACTCTATGCAATTACCTGATCTATCCGCCACATGATTTTATACACCTCGATAAGATCACCCCTTAGCCTGCTGTGCTCCAAAGAATAAATTCCTAGCCTACCAACCTATTCCTAGAGATCAGGCCCTCGAGTCCTGGCAACATCCTCGTAAATCTTCTCTGCACTCTTTCCAGTTTAATGATATCATGAGGATACAGACAAGTGGAATGAGTGGGCAACCTGGAAGATGAAGTACGATGTGGAAAAATGTGAGGTCGTCCACTTTAGCACAAATACACAAATAGTGCTTTTTTTTCAAATGGAGAGATTGGGTGGCATTGATTTTCAAAGGGTATCCTTGTCAAACTTGTCACTGAAAGCTAACATGTGGATGCATCCAAATGATTCAGTAGACAAGTGGTAATGGAAGAGAGTGTTTTAAGGTCGTCATCCCCAGCAAGTTAAAGGCATGGGGCATGGAGGTTGACAGCGTGAGAAGGAGTAGATGGGGAAAGGGCAGTGTGGTTTGGCTAATAAGGGAATCATAGAGCATAGAAGCATACAGAAATGGTACTTAAGGCCCACCTCGCCCATGCTGCCCACCTGCACTAGTTCCATTGGCCCGCATTGGACCTGTATCATAAGGTCATAAGGAATAGGAGTAGAATTTGACCATTTGGCCCATCAAGTCTACTCTGCCATTCAATCATGGCTGATCTATCTCTCCCTCCTAACCACATTCTCCTGCCTTCTCCCCATAACCACTAACACCCAGACTAATCAAGAATCTATCTATCTCTGCCTTAAAAATATCCACTGACTTGGCCTCCGCGGCCTTATGTGGCAAAGAATTCCACAGATTCACCACCCTCTGACTAAAGAAATTTCTCCTTTTCTCCTTCCTAAAAGAACGTCCTTTAATTCTAGTCTGAGACTCTCCCACTAGTGGAAACATCCTCTACACAACCACTCTATCCAAGACTTTCACTAATCTGTATGTTTTAATGTCCTCCCTCATTCTTCTAAACTCCAGCAAGTACAGGCCCAGTGCCGACAAATGCTCATCATAGGTTAACCTACTCATTCCTCGGATCATTCTTGTAAACCTCCTAAGGACCCTCTCTAGAGCCAGCACATCCTTCCTCAGATATTCCTCACAATTTTCCAAACGCGGCCTTACCAACACCTTATAAAGCCTCAACATTACATCCCTGTTTTTGTATACAAGCCCTCTTGAAATAAATGCTGGCATTGAGTTTGCATTCTTTACTACCTATTCGACTTGCAGATTAACTTTTTGGGAATCCTGCACCAGCACTCCAAAGTCCCTTTGTACCTCCGATTTTTGGATTCTCACCCCATTTAGAAAATAGTCTATGCCTTTATTCCTACTAACAAAATGCATGACTCCACACTTTGCTACACTAAATTCCATCTGCCACTTCTCTGCCCACTCTCCAAACCTGTCCAAGTCCTTCTGCAGAGTCCCTGCTTTCTCGACACTACCTGCCCCATCACCTATTTTCGTATCATCTGCAAACTATGCCACAAAGCCTTCAATCCCCTTGTCCAAATCATTTAATACACAATGTGAAGAGTAGCACCAACCCTTGTGGAACTCCACTAGTTACTGGCAGCCAACCAGAAACAGGACCCTTTATTGCCACTCTTTGTCTTCTGCCATCCAGCCAACCTATTATCCATGCTAGTATCTGCACTTTGAGACTATGTGCTCTCATCGCCCTAAAGCAGCCTAAGGTGTGGCAGCCTATCACAGGCTATCTGAAAATCTAAGTAAACAACATCTACTGACTCTTGTTTGTCTGTCCTGCTATTTACTTCTTCAAAGAATTCCAGCAAAATTACTGAAGCCAAAAATGTTACCGAAGCCAATTAACTGACAATTAAGTATCCCTGAAAGCCTTTCAATGCCATACAGCACTAGAAACGGGTTCAATCCTGACCACAGGTGCTGTCTGTACGGTGTTTGCACGTTCTCCCTGTGACCGTGTGGGTTTTCTCCAGGGGCTCCGGTTTCCGCTCACACTCCAAAGACGTCCAGGTTTGTCAGTTAATTGGCTTCGGTAAAAATTGTAACTTGTACTGGACTGAAACTTGAGTCCAGGACTGGATGAATAATTATACTTTATAATCTACGGACCTATCTCCAAAATTGTGTTATTGGTCATTTCTTTTGTTTTCTCCCTCCCCTCTCTATTAGTTTATAGTTTCCCTTTTTTCTCTTATTTCTTTTCTCTCTATAGTTCTATCTTTCAAAATGTTTTAAATAAAAAATAGAAGCTTTGTATAGATGTAATTGGTAAGCAAATCGTGTTTTGGCTATTATATGTATTTGCTTCTAATAAAAATATTTTTTTTTAATTAAAAAATTGTAAATTGTCCCTAGTGTGTAGGATAATGCTAGTGAATGGAATGATCGCTGGTCGGCACTGTGGGCCGAAGGGCCTGTTTCCACGCGGTATGTCTGAAGTCTAAAAGTAAAGACCGGTGCAAGTTTTATTACACGGAGGATGGTGGGTATCTGGAACATGCTGCCAGTGGTGTTGGTGGAGAGGCTTTTGGATAAGTACATGGATCACGGGTTGGCGAGGACTCGGTGGGCCGAAGGGCCTGTTTCCAAGCAGTATGTCCGAAATCTAAAAGTCTAACAAGAGTAGCTGTACTAATACCTTTTAAAAAATGTGGGGAAAGGCTCAGACATGCACATGCAGCCTCTTGGCTGCTGCACTGGACGGGAGCCAAATCTCGCGTCTGTGAGACACTGTCACTGAGCAGAGCGTGACTGATGCTGTGTCAACAGGTCGCGCCGCTCTCAGTTAAAATTCATTACTCAGGCAAGATGAAGGCCTGAATTAAACATTCTGACAAGCCTGAAATAAGAAAAGAAATCAAGACAAAACAGGCAGCAAAAAAAAAAGGCTCTGCTAATTTTGCCTGAGGCTTTTATTTCCATCCACCCTTCTCAGTCTTTCTGTAAATTGTTTTTTCCTTCTTAATACGTGTAGTATTTGAGGGAGCTTTACAAGATTTCTTTATGCGTATTAAGTCTGAACCTAGGAAAAGTTCAAAGAATCACTTGTCGTTTTTAAAGCGATTCTTTTAAACAATCAAGCTGCCAAGAATGAATCACAGCTGCTGGATCTCCACGAGCCACAAAATGGTTCACTCTTTCATTGCCAGACTTCCCTGGCACAAGCGCAGTCAAAGTTAATCGATGCTGGTTTACCAAATAAAGGCATAAAGTGCTGGAGGAACTCAACGGGTTAAGGGCCTGTCCCACTTGGGCGTCATTTGCGTGTCACGCAGATGGCGCGCAAAGATTTTGTACATCCCCAAATCCTGGGGCGGCGCACGCATTACTGCCGACGTCACCACGCACCATGTGCGCGTAATGCGCGCGTCGTGCATCGTGACGCGTACATTATGTCGCGTAAATGACGTGCAAATGATGCCCAAGTGGAACAGGCCCTTTAGGCAGCATCTCTGGAGAACATGCAGGTGCAATGCTTCGGGTCGAGAGCCTTCTTCAGACTGGTTTACTTCGGTTTACGTTGTTTTCATCAACTCTCCTCTAATTCTACCAATGCATCTTCCAATTACTTCACACCTACGAAGTCTATTTACTGAAATACAGGCTCATACAGAATAATGACTGGAGTCGCTTTGCTACCAATATTCCTCTTCAGGGTGAATGGGAGTCAGCAGCCCATGCACATTCCAGGATCACGCACAAGCAATTACCAGGTAACCTCTCTGCCACCATTGCAAAAAAGATATTGGCTCAGTTCAGACCAAGTCTCTATTTAATAATACCCACCACTCTCTGAGTGAAAAATTTGCTGCTCAGGTTTGTATCATCCTGCCCCTCTCACATTAAACATATGTCCTCCCATTTTTGATTCCCCTATGCGGGGTAAAAGATTCCTTGCAATCTGTGGTAAAGCCGGGGAGGGTAGTAGGCATGTGGGAACATTGGAAACGGTGGGGGTGGGAATATTGGGAAAGGTAAGAAGGAGGTGGGAGTGGAATGAAAGGTGGGGGAATGGGAATGTTGGGAAGGGTAGAGGGGATGTGGGTGTGATGGTAAGAGTAGGGGAGGGAGTGGGAGTGATAGGAAGGGTGGGGGTGGAAAGAGTAGGGGGGGTGTGCAAGTGATGGGAAAAGTAGGAGAGGGGTAGGTGTGTTGTGAAGTTAGGGGATGGGTGGAAGGAGTGGCGAGAGTAGCGGGATGTGGCAGTGGTGGAGTTGGTAGGGGATGGGTGGGAGAAGCAGGAAGGGTAGGGGGAATGTGGGAGTGGTGCGGGTAGGGGAGGGGGTGGGAGTAGTGCGAAGGGTAGGGGAGGGGATGGGACTGAAGGGTGGGGGAGGGGTGGGACTGAAGGGTAAGGGAGGGGTGGGATTGAAAGGTTGGGGAAGGGTGGGAGTGGTGAGAAGCGTGTGAGGGGGTGATGCAGTGGTGGGAAGGGTAAAGGAGGGGTGGGAGTGATGGGAAGGGTAGCAGGATTGAGTGGGGTAGATACAAGTGTTGTAACGGGACTGAATAGACAGATGTGGAGGATGGTAATCGATTATTTGATGAGGGTGCAGATTACAGTCCGTGTTGAAGAAACTCAGTGAGAGAAACACCAAAACAACAATGAAACAATTAAGCATTTCTACCTTGCAAAACCCTCCGCCTTTCAAAAAATAAACTTGTATCTTGATTCAGGTAACGATTTCTACAGTGGCACGTTGTGCTTGCGGCATTAATGGCCCAACGAGTTTTGGTGATTGGCCCATCTAAGATTTATGAAAATAAAGTCTCATATTTATATTATTATTTTCCTGACCCCCAGGTTGTAACGAAGCAACTTGCAAACATTGAGGCAATTCTGAAGTGTGCCCATTGTTGTGTTGTAGGAAACATACATTTGTGTGCAGCAATCTCTCACAAACAGTAATGTGATAATGTGTAGGGTGGAACAGCAAATGCTGGTTTAAACCAAAGATAGACACAAAAAGCTGTAGTGACTCTGTGGGACGGGCAGCATCTCTGGAGAGAAGGAATTGGTGAAGTTTTGGGTCCGGAGCCTTCTTCAGATGATGATGTAGAGAGATAAAGAACAATGAATGAAAGATAATGATGAGTTACTCTGTTTTGCTGTGATCATCTACAGTCTTCTTCTTGCGCTTGGCTTGCACAGCCTAAAGTTGTAGATCAAGGGTAGACATCCAGGCCAGGACAGCATCAGTTACTGGGTGGATGGCTTTGATGCCATCAGTGAGCAGTCATTCATGATGTGTGGTCTGGTCTGTCCGCAGTCGCAAACAGGGCAGTCTGTCATCCCCCCACTTATGCAGGTGATGGGCTGTTCTTGCATGGAGGGTGCGGACGGATTCTGTTCAGGGTTAGCCATTGCTTACGATGGAGGTCAAATCTCGATGGTTTCACTGTGGGGTCTGCGATGACCTCTCCATTGTTGGTGTTGGAGATTGCAACCTTCACGTGGTCCACCCTGTTTCGACTAATGCAATCAACCCGACGTGCACAAAGAAATAGATCATCTACAGTAGAACCAGATGATCTAGGAAGATTGAGCACCAGATTCGTCATCTCAGCATTGCATATTCAAATAGCCTCTGACCATCCCCCACCCCCACCCCTCAGCCTCTCCCTCCACATTATGTGGGTTTTATATTAAATGCATGTGAAATAATGCACATAAATGACAGCACTTAAAAATGGGAATGCAAACCTGAAAATCCTGTAGATTGCTAGCAGAATATACAATGAGCTCACAGCAGGTTCACTCAGCACATTAAATATATAGGTAAGTAAATATTTCAAACACACTTCTGTTCTGAGTAATGGCCCTGTCCCACGATGCGAGTTCATTCAAGAGCTCTCCCGAGTTTTAAAAAAAATCAAACTCGTGGTAAGCACGGAGAATGAACGTAGCGGGTACGTCGGAGCTCGGGGACATCTCTTAGCGGCTCGTAACGCTAACGGCAGGTACTCGGGAAGACTCGCTAATGGCAGGTAAGCTCGGGAAGACTCGGGAAGATTTTTCAACATGTTGAAAAATGTCCACGAGAGCCCCGAGTACCGACGAGCGGCCATTACCGTAAGTCTTCGAGTTCGAATCAGGGCAAACTCGGGAGAACTCTTTGAATGAACTCGTACAGTGGGACAGGGCTTTTAGGATCAATCCCCCCACAGTTGGCTGAATGAATAACTGTATTTCCAGCATTTTCTCATGTTAATCTCATAATTCCAGTGTTCCTGCTTTTCCTTCAACAAATGTTTTTTTCCCCCTCATTCATTTCCCAATCCACTGCTGAAGTATTATAATTGCAAGGAGGTATGCACCTGTCAAATGTATAATTGATCTTGTGCAATTCTGTTCAGCCTTATCAGGCCATTACACTTAAAAGGATCCCATGTAAAGTATGTTATAGCATAATGACTATTTAGAAAATTACTGTTACCCATTTTAAAAAGCTAGGACAGATTGAAACAGCGACAGCTATGACTGGAATATTTTCAAAACTGGACTCTCGTCAATGTACTAGCTTAAGAGAGAACATTTTCAAGAAGATTTTGAAGACGTGTTCAGAATATTTCCCATTGACCTGACATAGATTTCTTTAAATATCTTTTTGTTTTACTTTTTATTATGTTAATCAAAGATCCATCGGGTTGGGTTCATTGGCTAATTCAACAAACATTTTGCCTTTATTTTCAGACTCGTCCATATCCACATTGATGATTATTCAGTTATGAATTCCCAGATGGGTTCAAAATTGGTTTTCCCCTTTGGATTCGAACTTTCTTATTTATTCATGAGATTTATTCATGCATTGCTGACAAGACCAGAATTAATTGTCCATTGCTAATTGTCTGTGAGAAAATAGTGAAGAGTTACCACCCTGATTCACTGCAGCAGAGCTAAGGCTATGGACATATAAATCCAGGGCAGGGCGGTGTGCAACTGGTGATGGAACTTGCAAGGAGAGTTATTCCCATATATGTACTTCCTTGTCCCTGTTTCATCTAGAGTTTAGTGAAAAAGCATGGAAACGAGCCCTTCAGCCCACCAAATCCATGGTGACCATCACACTAATTATCCCACTTTCTCATCCATACCTTACATGCTAGAGGCTATTTTACAGAGACCAATTACAAATGTACATGTCTTTGGGATATGGACATTTGAACAGGTACATGGATAGGAAAGGATGTGAGGGTTATGGGCCAAATGCAGGCAGGTGGGACAAACATAGCTGGCACATTTTAGTCGGCATGGGCAAGTTGGTCTGAAGGGCCTGTTTCCATGCTGCATAACTCTATGTCTCTTTGACTCTATGACATGGGTAGAAATTGGGGCACCCGGGAGAAACAGGGAGAACGTGCAAACTCCACACAGACAGCACCTGGTCAGCCTCAAACCCAAGTCTGCGGGGCTGTGAGTTAGTGGCTAAACCATTGGTGCCAGAAATCATGGCATTTGGAGTTGCAATAGAAGAAATCTCTGTGAGCCGAGGCATTAGATCTTGTAGGTGCTGACCATTGTGTTACAAAGGTCAAAGTTCATTACCAAATGGATAAAAGGTGGCGCAGTTTCAGTTGGAGCACATCTGTTAGCATTGCTGCCTGTAAGTTAGGTAGTTTATGTGTCACTCTTGTCAAATGAGATTAAAAAATCTTCAATGAAGTGCCAGTGCAGTACTGAGAGATGTTTGCAGCATGACAACTTTGATTCAGATGAGTTGGTAAACTCCAGTCCTTGAACGCCATCACAGCTGCGCATAAAGCATCCAATAGCAATACTCTGAAGAAAAGGAATGGGTGGCATGGTGGCACAGTGGTAGAGTTGCTGCATTACAACGCCAGAGACCCAAGTCCAATTTTGACTGTGGGTGCTGTCTGTACGGAATGTGTACGTTCTCCCTGTGACCTCATCAGTTTTCTCCGGGTGCTCCGTTTTTTCCCCACATTCCAAAGACGTGGAGGCTTGTAGGTTAATTGGCCTTGGTAAAATTGTAAATTATCCCTATTGTGTAGGATAATGCTAATCTAAGGGGTGATCATGGGTCGAAGGGCCTCTTTCTGCACTGTATCTCTAAAGTAAGGTCTAGAGTCTAAAAATTGGGAAATGTTCTCTGTTTCCTGACCAATATTTGTCCCTCAACCAGCATTCCAATAACATTGTCATTATCATTTTGCTGTTTGACCTTCCCATGAGTAGATTAGCTGCCTCACTCTGACACTGGTTCCTCTTGTTTGTAAATAATCCATTGGTTGTCAAACACCTTAAGGCATTCGGTGATGTGCTGTGAAAATCCTAGACTTTTCTTTCCGACCTAGCCAGAAGTGAAGGATAGATTTTAAGCTCTCCAAGTATTTGTACATCCATGAAATGGTTGACACAGAAACAATTTCAAGCTCGCAATCTTAAGAATAGAAGAATAGAATTTGGGGCTTGGTAGAGCAGTACTGGTGGTGAACAGATGAGGGGATTATCAGAGTTATGCATGATTTGAATACTGCAACAGCTTAAAGGAAAAAAATTAACCAGAAACAGAATAGGAAGCAAAATGAATGTCAAGAATGTTAGCCCTGTTATACTGATGATAATGGAGAAATCTTTTTGAATGAAATCAAGCAGAAAAAAGGCTTGCCATGGACTAATGTGACTGCACAATAGAACCAGATGATCAATAGATGCTCAGTTAGTCCAAACTCAATCAATCCAAGTGGAGCAGTGTACAGGCCCTTGCAAAAGAAGCAAAGATATTTCATGTTTTATATTTTCTTATGACATATCAGTCCATTTGGCATATTGACCTTATGTTTAGTTTAGTTTAGTTTAGTTTAGAGATACAGCGCTGAAACGGGCCCTTTAGCACCGACCAGCAATCCTCACACACTAACACTATCCTAGACACCAGGGACTATTTACAATATTTACCAAAGCCAAATTAACATACAAACCTGTACATCTTTGGAGTGTGGGAGGAAACTGGAGCACCCGGTCATGGGGAGAACATACAAACTCCATACAGACAGCACCCGGGTCTCTGGTGCTGTAAGGCAGCAACTCTGCCACTGCGCCACCGTGCTGCCCAGTGTTTGCACATGTTCTCAGAGCAATCCCATTCCCCCACTTATTCGACTGCAAACTGTTCTCTCTCAGATGTTCATAAACTCCCCTCACTCTCCTGCCTCTCACCCACACTAGGGATAATTTACTGTAGCCAGGAACCTACCAGCGTGTCTTTGGGATCTTCTGGGAAAGCAGGCAAAAACACACAGGGAGAATAAGAAAACTCCACACAGACAGCAGTCAGTATTGTCACCAAGTCACTGGACCTGCTGAAGCACTGTGTGTGGGAACAAACTGCATATGCTGGTTTATACCAAAACTAGACACAACATGCTGGAGTAACTCAGCGAGCCAGGCATCATTTCTGTAGAAAAGGAATAGGGGATGTTTTGGGTCAGAATCCCTCTTCAGATTAATCAGTCTGCACTGTGCCACTCTGAGACAGTCAAATGTTCAAACAATGCTCTGCACTATACATATCTTCTGTGATTTACTGTGTATTGCCCGCCTTTTTCTTGCTGCCTCGTTCTGAATCTCTTTAAATGCTATTAATCTACAGGATTTTTGCCACGACTACTGACTGATCTGCTGAGTGTTCACTCTATATTTTATTTTCATCTCCAATTTTTAGGCTTTGTTGGATTTTGTTTTTAGTTCTCAATGCAGGCAAACCCAATGCTCAGCATTGTAGCTCTTACTGTGCACAACACTAATGTACAGCTAAAGGGCAGAGGGTTAAGGTGAGTCATAGAGACATGCAGCACAGAAGTAGGCCCTTCAACCCAACCCAACACGTCCATCCATGCCAACCAAGATGCCCCATCTTAGCTAGTTCCATTTCCCCATGTTGTCCCATATCCCTCTGAACCTTTCCTACCCATGCACCTGTCCAAATGTCCTTTATAGGGTAAGAGGGGAAAGATTTACAGGGGACCTAAAAAGCAGGTTTACCACACATAGGGTGGTGGGTATGTAGAACAAACAGCTGGAGGAAGCGTTAGAGGTGGATGTCATTATTCATTTATAGGACATTTGGACAGGTACATGGATAGGAAAGATTGAGAGGGATATGGGCCAAATACAGGAAAATGGGACTAACTTAGATATTCAAGTTAGTCGGCATGGACAAACTGGACGTTTCCGTTCTGTATAACTGCATGTATGAGCCAAACCTTTTCTAAACAAGCATCTGCAGTTTCTTGTTTCTACTCAAACTAAACTGTTCATTCTACTCTCGTCTCCCTAACAATAAACAATTTTTAGTGAACTTGCTTCATTCTCTCTCATTTGAAATAGCAGGTTTCAAAAAATTATTTTTTTAATTCCAGAAAATTCCAGGACAAATTCAAGGAATTCCTAACCAGGCTACAGTGATCAAAGATGGAGGTCATTTGACCTATATGGGCCACACATCTATTATCGTTCCTCAATGCCTTGTTGACAAATTTCTCTCTCCCATTATATTTCTTATTAACTCTTCACTGGTATAGGAAATACAAAACTCCCCATGCTGTAACAGTTGGTGGGGTTGTAGGTTGGGTATCCCTTTGTGAAATTCAAACTAAGGCAAATTTTTTGAACAAAGTACAATATAAGAGCTTGAGAAATAGGGGCAGATATAGGCCATATGACCCCCTCAAGCCTGATCCACTTTTCATTATCATGGCTGGCCTGATCCTTCCTGTCTGTTCCCAATGCTTGTGGATTCCCAAAAGTCCACGACCTAACTATTTTCGCCTTGAAAATATTCAACGGTTCAGCTTCTACATCTCTCTGAGGTAAAAAAATTCCAGATAATTTGTGATCTACTGAGAGAAACTCCTCCACAACTCCACCTGAAATGAATCTGTCTCCTAGTTTTGGATTCCCCCATAAGGGCAAGTATTCTGAAGAATCTAGTCTGAAGAAGGATCTCAACCCAAAACGTCAGCCATTCCTTCTCTCCACAGATGCTGCCTGTCCAGCTGAGTTACTGCGGCATTTTGTGTCTATCTTCATTCGACCTGTTTTAGGTGCAAACCAGCATCTGCAGTTCCTTCCTACACAGGGCAAGTATTCTTGCAGTTTCAACTCATCCAGCCCTTCCAGAACCATTTGATTTCAATACGATAACCTCTCATTCTCCTAAACATCAAAGGCCTGACCCACGTTATCATTCCACTAGATACCTCCTTCATCCCAGCACTCTCTGCAATGATTCATCTTTCAAGCGACTTCAATGCAGAATATCCCTCCTTAAATAAGGAGACAAGAACTAACTGCACATGGTACTCCAAGTGCACTCTCACCAAAGCAATAGCTTTGAGGCAAAAAGATATTATCTGGATTTAGCTTTCTTTGGGAACACTCTCCCACTGGAGGCACAGAATAGGAAAAATGTTCATTTTCCAGAAATGATTTTTTTTTTCATTGACAAGGACAAATAACCTTTAAAATTTATAATTGAGTTTTAGATTATGGACTAAATTACTACAGAGCTATTCATGCAAAGACTGGAATATCATTTAAATGGAAATTGAAGTATTTGAAAATGAATTATATAAAAGGTTTAGGAAAAAGATAGGGAAATAAGGATAAGGTCAATGAGAAAGCATGTTCATTCTCAATGGGTCAAATAAAGTCGTAGTGTCATAAGGCTCTTCAGCCCACCTAGTCATAAGGCCCTTCAGCCCACTTACATTGTGGGAGAGTCAAGGACCTGAGGGCACAAACACAGAATAAAAGGATGTACCTTTAGAATGGAGATGAGGACAAATGTCTTTAGAAGGTGGTGAAGTTCTATGGCGTTCATTGCCACTGACAGCTGTGGAGGCTAATTGACTGTGTATTTTTAAAGAGGAGAGTGATAGGTTCTTGATTAATAAATGCGTCAAAGGTTATGGGGGAAAGGCCGGAAAATGCGCTTGAGTGGGAAAATTATATCAGGCATGATTGAATGGCGGATCGATGGATCGAGCAGACTCGATGGGTCAAATGGCGTAATTCTGCTCCTATGTCTTATGATCTTACGAGTCCACCCCAATCACAATCACCCTATATAACACAAATCCTACATTAATCACGTTTTTTACTCCTGTATTTCCATTAACTCCCCCCAGATTCTACCACTCGCCTACACACAAGGGACAATTTACACCAGTAAATTAACCACATGGCACATGTTTGGGATACAGAAGGAAACCAGAATACCCAGAGGAAACAGTGGCACAGCGGTATTGCTGCCTTACAGCGAATGCAGCGCCAGAGACCCGGGTTTGATCCTGACTACGGGTGCTGTCTGTACGGAGTTTGTACGTTCTCCCCACGACCGCGTGGGTTTTCTCAGAGATCTTCGGTTTCCTCCCACACTCCAAAGACGTACAGGTTTGTAGGTTAATTAGCTTGGGTAAACGTAAAAATTGGCCCTAGTGGGTGTAGGATAGTGTTAATTGGCAGGGATCGCTGGTCGGCGCGGATCCGGTGGGCCGAAGACCCTGTTTCCACGCTGTATCTCTAAATTGAACTAAACTGGAGACAGGGACAGGGACGCAGTCACTGGAAGACATGCAAATTCCACAGATCTAGGATTAGGATTGAAAGCGTATTTGGCACTGATCCAGCTGTGTCACCTTACCATACCATCTTCTTGTCCTGTAATTTGTGGCAGTTAATAGTTATTTTTATTGAAAGGCAATATTTTGGATAACTCAGACTGAGCCTCCTGGTTTCAAAATGTCAAAGATTCACCACCCTCTCACCTCTGTCCTGAATGGCCAACCCCAATATTCTGAATCAGAAAAGCACCACCCTTGCATTTGCCCTGTCAAGCACACAAAAATTCTGTACATTTCACTCAGATCACCTCTCATCCCCCTGAAATCTAGAATATGGGTGCAGAAAACTTGACGTCTTCTCGTGTGACAAACCGCAGTCCCAGAAATCAGTCTGGAGAACCTTCATTGCCATCCCACTTTCACAAGAATATCCTTCCTTAAGAAGCAAGACAGAACCCGTAAACAATATTCCAGGGCTTTATATAATCATAATAGTATGCATGGTCTCATACAATGACAAAAAAATGACACCGTTTTGTGTTTTCTTTTCACCATGCTATGAATATACCAATTCATCATTAATCTTTATGGACTGATGCACCCAGATCTCTCTCTTTTTAACCCTTGGCTTTAATGTCTTCCCCCTGTGGGATCTATGTACGTTTAGCATTTGACTGCCTATGTACGAGACACTACAACTTTCTAAGTCAAATATCAGCTGCCAAATGCCGGCTCGTGCCTCAGTATCTGCTCGGAGAAAGTAGGGATTCTTTATACCATTAACGATTATCTTGCAAACCTGAGCACAAGCAGGCTCGAACACAGCTACCCAAAATAAAGGTAGAAGTGATATGAAAGAGGAGACATCGGATTGACAAACGGCAAGTGTGGTACTTCAGGGGAGAGTCTCTGGAGAGGAGGAACTAAAGGACTGACTGAAGAAAGAATCACAGAAAAAGGTGTACAGACAGGAGGATGGAAAAGTACCTGCCCAGAAAGGATGCATTGTAGATCATGAATGATGTGATGATGTAGACAGAATTGAAATCATTGGCGTGCTAACAGGGGAGTGCAGGGATATCACTGCAGAACAGCAGGGGGTGAAGTCCTGGCATAGAAGAATCAATCAAATCACATTTATTATAAATGCTGAATGTACTGTAACTAAAGTAGTCTTCTACCTCATCAGCTATTCACGTTCTCAAGGGACCGAGCTCCTCAAGTGACTTGATTGAGGTCAAGCAAGGCAGTCATTACAACAGGACATATGTCACGTCGGAGTCAGGATAATGAGAATCATCTGCGTTCAGGGAACAGCTTCTGATTGCCCAGCAATCCAACCCACACCTGCCCCCCTTTCCTCAAAGTCATTTAATCCTAATTATTGTTAACCTAAACAGATGCCATGTTTTCCATGACTTACATATTCCCAGTTAGAAGGCAACTTCAAATTATTACTTGCTGGGAACGATAAAACTCAGCCACTTCCACCAACACGTATACATTCAACAGCACCATCTGCCACCTGCCACCAGTTTTCTAACCTGATGGTTAATTGTGCGCTGATTGCGTAATCATGTGTTTTCATCATTTTTGATTTTTCTTTAAATGTCAATTGTGAGAGCACTTCTGTAATGTTGCTTGTTAGAAACTAGATGAGGTCATGGTCATAGAGTCATGCAGCGCAGAAACAGGCCTGTTGGCACAACTCATTCATACTATAAGTTCATAAGGTCATAAGGGATACAGAATCGGTACTTAAGGCCCACCTCGCCCATGCGGCCCACCTGCACTAGTTCCATTGGCCCGCATTAGGCCTGTATCATAAGGAATAGGAGTAGAATTAGACCATTCGGCCCATCAAGTCTACTCCGCCATTCAATCATAACTCTCCCTCCTAACCCCATTCCCCTGCCTTCTCCCCATAACCTCTGACACCTATACTAATCAATAAATACCGATTAAGATTCCCCATTTAAGCTAATTCCATTTACCTGCATTTGGCCCAAATCCCTTGGGCCAAATGGATAGGAAAGTTTTACTTTCCTATCCATATACCTGTCCAAATATGTTTTAAATACTGTCATTGTACCTGCCTCAACTACTTCCTCTGGCAGCTCATTAAATAAATCGACTTCCTTCCATGTTAAAAAAAAAGCTTCCTCTTTGGTTTCTAAAAAAAAGCTGCCTCTTTCCCCTCTCACCTTAAACCTATGCCCCCTAGTTCTTGATTCCACTTTCCTGGGAAAAAGACTGTGCATTCATTATATCTATTCCTGCATTGACCCTATCTATTCCTGAGATGTGCCATAAGGAAGATTCCCAATGTTGCATAAGGAAATATTATTAAATCCAAATTTCAATCTAGGTCCAAAGGATGAACAGAGATGCAGGTCTGGAGATTACATCAGCTCCATGAAACTCACACTACACAGGGAGCTCACCACAGTTTGATACAGTGTCAAGGAGATGCAGTTTACTGGTGAACATGATGTGTAGGACTTCATAAGTACTACGAAAGTCAGAATATCTACACAATTAAATCATTTCCCCTTTACCTTAAACCTATGTCCTCTGGTGCTCGAATCACCTACTCTGAGCAAGAGAACGCTGTGCATCTACTCAGTCTGTTCCTCTCATGATCTTATACACATCTATAAGATCACCCCTCATTCTTCTGCGCTCCAACAGTAGGAGAATGTTCAGCAACAGATTCTATGACAGAAGCTCAGGTAAGAATAGTCCCTTTTTCTTATTCTCGGACATGCCTTGTCCACTTGTTCAAGCCTGTTCTTGTATGTGCAGCCTGCATGGTATCTTCATGCATAAACATTGAAGTAATAACATCAAGTATGCAGAGCCAAGTGCCATCACAGCTGCGCAGTCAGTAACTCATTGCCTGGGGGAACCACAGTACATATTCCCATGATGGCAATTGCTTTCGGAGATTGATTTTCATCTTAACAACGTATTATCTAGTTCATAAAAACCATGTGCACCTATTTTTCCTCTAATTTAGTTTAGTTTAGCTATATAGCGCGGAAACAGGCCCTTCGGCCCACTGAGTTCGTGCTGACCAGTGATCTCCATACACTAGCACTATCCAACACACGAGGGACAATTTAACTCCTACAAACCTGAACATCAATGGAGTGTGGGAGGAAACAGGAGCACACAGGGAAAGCACACGCGGTCACGGAGAGAACGTACAAACTCCGTACAGACAGCACCCATAGTCAGGATCGAACCGTGGTCTCTAATGCTGTAAGACAGCAACTCTACCACTGCACCACTGTGTGCCCGTGCGCACACTGGGGTTCATCCCTCCTCCATCGGTTCATCCAATTCCTCTCCAGTCCTACAGGACCTCTGCTCTGGCTAGAGAAGATGAAGATCTTTGTCAAGGTTTAAGCAATATGCTCTCTTGCCTCTCTTCATAACCTGGGATAGATCTCATCAGGTCCTGGAGATTTATCCACCTTACTGCTCTTCGAGAGCTCCCAATACTTCCTCCTTCTTAATCTCAAAGTTCCCTTGCACAATAGTATTCTTCACATTGATCTTACTGTCCTCCATTTCCTTCTTCTTGTTGAAAACAGATACAAAGTGCTTGTTTAGTACCCCCCCCCTAACTACATCCCCTAACTCCAAGTACAAATCATCTCCTTTATCACTGAGTGACCCTATCTCCTCCCTGGTTAACCTTGTTGTTAATATTAGTATAAAAAGCCTTTGGATGTTTTTTAATGCCCTCTGGCAAATGAAAGGTAAATAATAAATCTGCCTTCATTGTCCTTACAGGGAGCACAACTCAAATATTCGTCTGGAACATGGATAGGTAAGATCTAGATGGAGATGAGCCAAACATAGATGGGGTATCTTAGTTGGCATGGTCAAGATGGGCAAAAATGCCTGTAGTACTCTATGACTCTAATTCATCATTGCAGGTAAACCACGCAACTGCATGTTATTAAACAGATGAATGGAATTATTTAGATTTAGATTATGGTTACAGGCATTTAATAGTGGTACAGTCACCAAAGACACATTCAACATTCTCCATGTGTAGGAGGGAGCCACAGATGATGGTTTACACTGAAGACGGTCACTAAATGCTAGAGTAACTCAGCGGGTCAGGCAGCATCGTTGAAGAAAAGGAATAGGTGACGATTTGGGTCGAGACCCTTCTTCAGAGTCTGCTTTTCTCCAGAGAAGTTGCCTGCCCCAGTGAGTTACTCCAGCATTTTGTGTCTGTCTTCAACATTCTCCACATCCACTTTAAAATGTAAACATATCGAAGTTTTCATCATTAGTGGAAAAAACGCTATTTTCCCAATGTTATCCATATTACCACATTAACCACCCTGGTGTTGGTTTGAGGTAATTCAATTATATGATGATCATACATTTTTTATTATTGTTTATCAGGAGATTATGCAATCAGCTACATCCTATGTGTTGGCATTATATAAAGTACAATGAACAGTCCAATAATTTGAAATTTAAAAAATGCTTCATCAGTTTTTTGCTCGTGCTCCTACGAGCTGTAACACAGAAGAGGCCAGTAATGTCTGTAACAACTCTTGTTACTTCTGTCACTACCCACACAGACTTAACTGAGATTTGCCCTGTCTAATCAGCTGTGAGAATTTGCCAGTCACATAGACTTTGCTCTCAACTCCCAACAGTAATCAGCCCCAAATTTTGTATTACAGAAATCCAGCTTTGGACCTTCAGCAGGTTAATTAACGAGTAGTCTTTAACATTGTCATCACGAAATGAGCAGATTGCAAACAAAATAAATGACTGATTTCCAACCAGCACGCAGAGCTGAGCAATTACTGGTGCTTGATGTAGCTGGATGACATTGAACCTCTCGTAAAATCAAAATTTACAGAACAGAGGGGGGTCACTTGGCTCTTTGCACCGACCCGAGCACATTGAATGAGATGTCCAATTAGTCTCATTCCTATGCTCATACTTCATTATACTACATATTTTCTCCTTTTATACTTTTAGCTAATATCCTTGTAAAAGTTAATATTGCATCTGCCCTCATCATCCTCAGTAGCAATATAACTCACAACAACTCACTGCAGTTAATAAATATCTCCTCGGTTTTTGTTTGTTATCTTTGGGGAGTAATCTGTCTTTCGGTTACAGATGAATTCACTAATGGAAACTCAATGTGCGGCAATGGTCTGTGAAAGGATACTTGCCATGGTTCACTTATCCTTCCAATAAATCTCAAAAAGTTTGTGGATACAGCATTTTGTGGTGTTTCCTACTGGTCTCAGAAGCACTTATGGCAGAAGAAATCAGTGTGGGCTGGTAGACCATGGATTTTGCGCCAGGACTTTTGGACAAGTGCATGGATATAAAAGGTTTAGAGGGCAGGTGAAATAAGTGTAGATGGCGCATCTTGGTCAGCATGGACAAGTTGGGATGAAGGGAAGTTCCCATGTAATATGACTCTATGAGCAAAGACTGTGCTGGCACGGTGCAAGCTATGGCAACTTTCACGATTAGCATTTAGCTTCACTAAGGGGTAGCTGCTGAAATTGACAAGTCCATGTTTTCCAGAGTTTCACTCTGAACCTCATTGCCAAAAGGCAGTGTTGAACAGTGGCGGTAAGTTGGTAGAGGACCTTTGTCTTGTGGACGTTGAGAATAGGACTCCTCCTTTCATTTGTTTCAGTGAACAATTCAGCCACTGTTTGGAGATCAAGTTCTGAGGATGAATAACGCAGGCATGTATAGCACAGATAACGCAAGTGTGTTTAACAGACTGCAGCTCAACTCGTGAAACCCAGGTGACCTTGATTCTGTGGTGTAGCTGCCACAGGTTAAACAATTTCCCATTGATTCTGAAGATTTGTTCCATTTTCATGGGGAATTTGTTGAAGGTGACAGCTATATGGTGAGGAAGATTGGAAACAAACTACTGGGTCAATGGTGCAGCTCTGTTTGATCCCACCTCTCCCCACATCAACATCCTTTGCATCGATGCCCTAATTATCCTCAAATGGCTGCTCTGATGAGGATAGCTGATGGAACAGTCCTGAAACAAACACTCTCTTATGATTCCGTTGCAGGAAGAAATTATCAGGCAGACAGAAAAGGATTCAAAGATGTGCTTAAAGCCACCTTGTGGAAATGCAACATCCCACTGACTCCAGGGTTCCCTGGACTATGTTGAGAAGAAGTATCGGGATGGTATCAAGACCCTTTAGTCACTAGGCTGAGACTAGATCCCCTGGTAAGCTACCGGAGTAAGCCACTTGACAAGCTACCCAATGGTCCATCTGGGTTGGGACTTAAAAAGTCCTGTGTAAATAACAGGAGTGAACCACCGGCCGAACTACCTACTAGTCCATCAGGCTCCTCCAGCTCCATCTGTGGAGCAGTCTGACCTCATCTTTCATACACACACTAGTATCCTGTATCTGTATATTGTGGACAGCTCGATCATACTTTTTGCGGTCTGGATAGCACGCAACAAAAAGCTTTTCATTGTACCTCAGTACACATGACAATAAACTACTAAATCTACTGAGGTTTGGATGACCTTGTTCTGGAGTATAGCTGCTGTGGTTTTAATGTGGTTCTGACAGGAGCTCCGCTCTCCACGTTAGATGGAGAAGAGGTGTTCCGATAATAACACAACCCTGTATTACTCCGAGCCACTGTGGTGGATTCTGTTGTAAACCCATCAGTTAGTATCATGGCTTGCCTGCCATCATGGAGCAAAAGTAACATGGGAAAAAAAATGGGATGCCATGATTAATTAACCAAGAATAAGACATGAGCTGGGACTCAAAGCTATCCCATGTGTTTCAATAGGGGGATATGTGGGCTAGTATGTTGTTTTAAATCACTCATTGGAAAATTAGATGCTCAGATTTTAGTCACCAGGTTTAGTTTAGTTTAGTTTGTTATCATGTGTACCGAGGTACAGAGAAATACTTTCTGTTGCGTGCCATCCAGTCGACCAAAAGACTACGCATGATTACAATTGAGCCGTCCACAGTGCACCAATACAGGATAGAGGGAATAACGTTGGGTACAAAATAAAGTCTAGTAAAGTCTGATTAAAAATAGTCTGAGGGTTTCCAATGGGATATGTTTTAGCTCAGGACCACTCTCTAGATGGTGATAGGATGGTTCAGTTGCCTGATAACAGCTGGGAAATATCTGTCCCAGAATCTGGAGGTGTGCTTTGCAGCCCCAGTTTGGTTGTCAGGAAACACAGGAAATTAAATAGATGGAGAATTCAATGGATTCATGGCCTCCTACATTTAAATTTCCCACACATGCCATTAAATCGGAATCCCTTCTCGTTTGATCCAAACCACTCACTTGCTTATTCTTCTGCATAATATGAAGGAAGCAGCTTCTCTCATTGAAGTAATTATACATTAAAATCCGATTCTTGCATGTTGAAGGAAAACTCACTGAAAGGTGGAGGCAGATGCATTCTGCAAGAGCTCCTTGGTAAAATCAAATGAGAGAACCTCCTCAATCTCCAACACTGGAGGGCATAGCTATAAGGTTTCTCCCGCTGCTGGACATTGGGGGCAGTGCCCCTAAACAAAAACAAATATAAGAACCTGATCAACTTCTAGCTTATATCCAGGTAATCATGGAAAGAACCATAATAAAAAAATCAACAAGAAGACACAAAGAACTATAAATACAAAATAAGCTTACAAAAAAAGTCACAAAGTGCTGGAGTAACACAATGGTTTAGTTTAATTTAGAGATACAGCATTGAAACAGGCACTTTGGCCCATGGAGTCCACACTTACCAGTGATCACCCGTACACTAGTTCTACCCTACACTCAAAGGACAATTTATAGAAGCCAATTAACCTACAAACCTACACGTCTTTGCAATGTGGGAGGAAACCAGAGTACCTGGAGAAACCCCATATGGTCACAAGGGGAATTCCCAAACTTGGTACAGACAGCACCCGCGGTTCAGGATCAAATCGGGTCTCTGGCGCTGTAAGACAGCAACTCCACCGCTGTGCCACTATGCTGCCCTCACTGGGTCAAGCAGCATCAACGGAGAACATGGATAGGTTACGTTTTAGATCTATCTATCAAAAAAAACATCTCCTGTGTCCACCTATCAATTGCTAGGCCCCCACATCTCATCCAGCTCCCCCTTCCCCTCCCCCCATCATCACAATCTGTCCGAAAAAGGTTCCGACCCGAAATGTCACCTATCTACGTTCTCCAGAGATGCTGCCTGACCGGCTGAGTTATTCCAGCACTTTGAGACAAAATCAATAAGGTTTTATTCTAAATAAGTATTTGTTTAAGGCATTGTAACAGGCTTTGAACTGGTTGTTTGTGTGATGCACTCTTGTAAAAGAAGCATTATTACCTGCTTTCATTCAACCAAAGAAAGTCAACACAATTAAGGGAACATTACATTGAAGGTCAAACTAAATGATTAATTAAATAGAGATCTTTTTACTGTCTTCAACAGACGCGTCTAATCTTCTGTTCCTCCGGGCACTGTTTTACAAAGAGAGAGTTGAGGGGGGAGGATAGGAAGTAAATAAAAAAATAAATTTGTCTCTAAATCCTGCATTGAATGGGGAAACAAATCTAGGCAGAGCTGTAATACAGATGCCCACTTCAAGCAACAAAGGGAGGCTGCTGGTGCCTAGGTTTGTCATTGTTATGCCTTGCTCTCTAGTGACCACTTTAAAGTCCGTGCACTCCTCCCAACATGAGGAAGATTATTATATCCAGGGATAAGCATTAAAGAAGTGGCTTCTGGATGGGCCAGGCAAGCATAAAGGACTGCACCTGCTGTCGTCTCCAGAGGCCGATGGTGGATTGTGGCGGGGAGTGTTAAAGGTTGGCGGGTGGGTGGTGGGGAGGGGGTAGTTTTGCAGATTATAGTGCAGAAAAAGAGAGGTCCAGAAGGGAGGGAGGAAAAAAGGGGCTGGGGAACAGATGTCTATTCCCAAGCTGGGGGCTCGCCTGTCCCTCCTCCCTCCCCCCCCCTCCCCCCCCTTCTGTGCTTCAGCTCTATGCAAACTGCTAAATCTGTCAGTGGAAGCCAGTCTTCTCACAGGGAATCCAAATCCCTGGTAATTCATTTTGCCCACAGCTGGGGATTCAACTCCCTTGTGCCTGCAGGGCCTAGATTCACAAAAGAGGACAGCAGAAGTCTTGGGTAATCAGTGTGCACTGAATCACTAAAGGTGCATTGTGAGCACACATAATGGACTCATACAACACCCTATATTTCCTAGAAATCATGCTCTTTTCTCAGTTGTTAGCTCAGCCCTAATTACACTTATTAGATTAATCAATATAGCTGCAGCTTTAAATGCAGTAAATGTGCGCAAGAAAGCCAATTTTCCTTTAAAAACATATCCTAACAAATGAGAATCTAAAGTCAAGAGTGTTTCATTGTCATATGTAGCGACAGTGGAACAATTAAATACTTGCTGCAGCTTAACAGACCCATAAATGCAACACGTAGAATAATACATAGTAATAAAACGTATTAAATTGATAAATAATGAATGTTAATAACAATAATACAAGATAACCATAATAGTAAAAAAAACAAAGTCCATCGTACAACCATTGATTAGGACATGGAAGCATAGGGAATAGAGGGACATAGATTATGTACAGGCAGATGAGATCAGTTTAACTTGGTATCATGTTTGGCACAAACATTGTGTGCTGAAGGGCCTTGTGCTGTGCTGTACTGTTCTGAGTTTTATGTTAATATCATAGTTGCTGAGGTTAGTGTTGTTCCTTGTTCAATAGTCTGATGGTTGCTGGGAAGAAACTATACTTGAAACTGGTCATCATAATTTTTAGACCCTTATACCACTTCCCCAAATGGAGTGAAATGAGAGCATGGCCAGGGTGGTGTGATCCTGTAGATCCCTTCCATGGTTGGTATGTTAGTTCATGTGATGGACTTGGCCGTGTCTACCACACTCTGTAGTCTCCTATGCTCATGGGCATTTGACTTGCCAAACCAGGCCATGATGCAACCAGGCAATACACACCAAACGCCTGTAGAAGTTCAATTGAGTATTCACCGATATACATAATCTCCGCAATCTTATAAGAAAGTAGAGGTGCCGAAGACCTTTTTTTTAATTGTTACACTATCAATCTGCTCCCAGGACAAATCTTCAAAGTTATACAAGTCCAAGAACTTGAACCTGTTGACTTTCCTCCACACCGCAAAAGCAGATTAATAACAGACGTTTCTGAAAAACTATGGAAATGCTTTACCCCTAAGACCTATAGCTCCTGGTGAATATATAGTTCCAAAGAAAATAATCCTAGAATCTATATTAAATTCTCATGGGATTCAATATTTTCCAGCCCTAACAATATCCTCTTGAATATCCCATGTGCTCTCTCATAATAGCACATTCTTCCTGTCGTGACCAAACCAATATATAGTACTGTAGATTTGGTAAAGCTATTCAGTTACAAATTCATTAGCCATAGGAGCAGAATTAGGCCATTCGGCCCATCGAGTCTACTCCGCCATTCAATCATGGCGGATCTATTTTTCCCCTTCAATTCCCCATTCTCCTGCCTTTTCCCCGTAACCTTTGACACCTTTGCAAATCAAGAACATCTAAATCTCTGCTTTATAAATACCCAAAGACGTGGGAATATTATTTTCCCATGTCACTTTTGTTTCAAGCTTGAAGATACATTAGCGGTTTCTGAAGGGTTATTTGAGTGGTCAGTAATATAACTGAATATTAAGCCACAGACACTAATAAAGGTCAATGCTTTTTTTACATTCGCGAAGGAAATAAATTGAACTTGTTTTACATCTGAAGCTAGTCGAGCGAAGCTTTGATCTATTTTTTTAAATTGTGTGCAACAGGTGAGTATGAATCAGTCACCCATTTAACATCCTCTTCAACTGACTGCAATAGAAATGAAATTGTAAAATATGCTTTCATTTATTGTTACCCATTTCACACCACTGGACAAGGTCATGATTCATCTTTGAGTGCATGTGTTCATCCTCCTCTTTCTTTTTACTGTCATCTGTGGCAATGAATTCCACAGATTTACCACCCACTGGCTACATAAATTCCTCCTCATCTCCATTCTTAAGGTACATCCTTTTATTCTGAGGTTGTGCCCTCTGGTCCTCGACTCTCCCACTAGTAGAAACATCTTCTCCTCATCCACTCTATCCAGGCCTTTCATTATTCGTTATAGGGTCATATAGTGCAGAAACAGGCCCTTCAACTTGTCCATGCTGAGCAAGATGCCCCATTTACACTAGTTAAAGAGAGAAAGAGGTGATCCATCCAAAATCTTTATTCAAGTGCAGTATAGTCATGGGCACAAGCAAACTTGGCAAAACTATAAACAGTTTTACATTCCCGTTGAAGTTCATTTGGGAACAACTGTGTCATCACCGAAAGCTTCAGGCCATTCTCCCGTCATAATGAAATAATCTAATTGGATAAATTAAGAGCACCATGGAACTAATTTACCATGAAGGAATACCACTTAATATTTGCATCAAGGAATAATGGGTTGGGCCACATGACCTTGGGAAAAGATGGTCAGGGCGTACTCAGGACTTTAACCTGATTCTCTCAGTTCCATCCCTGGCATAAAGTAGGGAAGTGATAGCCCAGCGGACTGACAGTTCCCCAAATTCGAACCTCGAACCAGGATGTCAGAATCAATGGAGCATATTTTATTCTCACCTGTATTGTAACAGAAAACATCCATGAAAGCTCACTTTCAGATATAACAAAGAATAAAGTAATAAAGTGTATACATTAGAGATACAAAAAACCGCAGATGCTGAAAACTTGAGCTAAACATAAAGTGCCAGAGGAACTCAGCAAGTCAGGCAGCATTTGTGAAGGGAATGGATACACAATGTTTCGGATCGGATTTCGGAAACGTCTTGTTTTGTGTCTGGAGAAGGGTCCCAACCCAAAACGCCATCTGTCCATTGCCTCCACAGGTGCTGCAAGCTAAAAACATTACCTGTGTGTTATCTGTAAAGTTTAAGCACATTGCACCTGAGGCTGGTTGTAATAGGTCTTGGATTGACTAGATAGTGCCTATACCATTGCATTATGGCTCACATTTAATCAAATTAGGAATAATATCAGTTACAATATGATTAAGTTCTTCCCTTCATTATTTTCACTGCAAATTAGTGATTGTCATTGCCAACAGAGGGCACTGCATAATACAAAGGCTTTCTTAAGTAATAGTGGTAACAAAAGTGTTTGATCGCAATATCTCTTCATATTATTGAACCAGATATACTGAAGGAAGAGACAATTATATGCATAGACAGGCAATAAATTACAGACTATATTGTTCAGGTTATTTATTTGTCCGAAGGGATTTAAAATTATTTGAATCAAATCTACAGCATGAGTCCTCCAATATTTTTGTCCAAGGGTCCTTCAATCATCTATGAGCCCAGATTGTGAATGTTAGAGGACTGTTCACTGGTGAGCCACTCCTATTATTGTCCACCTTTGCATGTGCAATCTCCATCCAGAATCACTGAAAACTAATCAGGATAGAGAACCCTGCCTAATTGTGTCCCCTTGCTAAGCCAGGATGTCGAGGACATCTTAAGCAGTTCTACAATGCAACTCTACTTAGCCCAGCTAAGTCAGCGCAGAATGGGAATTAAACCACAGGGCGTTTGATTTGTGCTCCTTTGTGCTGCACTGGCTGGTGTCTATCCGGTCAAGGGAATCGCCTATTTATTATGACAAAGCACATAAATACCAGCATATTTTCCTAAGGATTCAGCCGGAGAAAGTCTATTTCTTTTATCTCTGTGCAATGTGGAGACAGAAGGCAGAGAACAGTGATTTTCATGGAAATAGGATGAATAGCGGGCCCCTCGTTAATGAACTGCGCCTCGGCCTCAAATCACGTGTCGCTGACTTCCTCATAATTCACAGCGTGTCTCAACCGGCGCGTGACAGAAAGAAAAATTAAAAAAGCATGATAGTCCCTTTGTCCACTGTGCCTTTCTAAACTTAAAGCCACTTTCCTTAAAGGGCACACGCGCGGCAGGGTACTCTCACGAGGCGCAACGCATAGCCCGCGGAAAGAAAACTGACAAGATATGCCAGCTGTGAAAACCAGCAGCAGATTGTCCTAATAGCCGGTTACCTCGTGCAGCCTGGAGTTCAGTGATTGTCAGCTGCACAATCGGTGGTGGTGGATCAGGTGTGGGGAGGGAGGTGGGAGGCCTAGGGGGACCAGGTGGCATTCTCGCCCACATGACCTATTAGTGAAAGGAGACTGGCAACCTCTCCATGTGTCTTTCCAGCTGGCTGATTTGTGACAAACTAAAGCAAGTGGCGAGACTGTCGTGGGGAGAGGAGGGCCCGATGCCTCACGCACTGCCAGGAAAGTCCATGACTCCTGGAAAAGTCTGAGAGTCTGAGACAAAGAATGAAGAAAAACAATTGTGTAGTCTAAAGATAGACACAAAAAGCTGGAGTAATTCAGAGGGACAGCCAGCATCACTGGAGAGAAGGAATGGGTGACGTTTCGGGTTGAGACCCTTCTTCAGACTCGACCTGAAACGTCACCCATTCCTTCTCTCCAGAGATGCAGCCAGCCCCGCTGAGTTACTCCAGCTTTTTATGTCTATCGTCAGTTTAAACCAGCATCTGCATTTCATTCCTACACAAATGTGTAGTCTGTCTGAGTGTCTTTATTCTGACTGAGTGTCTTTATCAAACACCGCGACCTAGCTGAGGCCTCGAGTACGCGGAGACCACTCTTGAGCATGAAGGAGAGTTACGAAGACCTCCTACGACCTTGTGTCGACCACGCTGCAAGTATGGGTCGAGGGCAAACTCGCCAGAACTCGCGGATTAGGTCGCCCAAGTGGGACAGGCCTTAAACCTACGAGTAAAACAAATATCGATTTTTTTCCATGGCGACCTTTTTTTACTCGCGGGCATTTTTCAGCATGTTGAAAAATACGCTGCGACCTAGCTGAGTCTTCGAGCATGAAGGAGAGTTACAAAGACCTCCTAGGACCTCGTGTCGACCATGCTGCGAGTATGAGTTGAGCACAAACTCTTCTAAACTCGCCAATTAGGTCGCCGCAGTGGGACAGGCCCTTGAGAGGCATAAAATTCACACAGTGGTTGGTGGGTATATAGAATGAGCTGTCAGAGGAAGTAGTTGAAGCAGGTGCAATAACAACATTTAACAGAAATTTGGATAGGTACATCGACAGGAAAGATTCAGAAGGATATGGGCCAGGCATGGGCAAAAGGGATTAGTTTAGATGGGGCATCTTGGTTGGGATAAACAAGTTGGGCCAAAGGTCCTGTTTCTATTCTGTGTGACTCACTGACTCTATGCAGGAAAATCATAATCATTAGCAGAAAATCATAAACATTGCAGGCTGAAGACAACTGTGTTGCAAATACAGCCAAAGCCTTTTTCAACAGAACAGAAGCATCTAGCTAATCATAGAAAACATGTCTTAAACATTTGTTCTCTGTTTATTTATCCCTGTCTTTTTCCTTCTGCCTTCATTCCCTTTATTTTTACCCCTCAATTCTTCCTTCTTTCTAAACCAATAAATAACTTCATGCCACTTGTTATCACTGTGATCTATTCTGGTTTTGTAACCTCTGAGAAATCTGCCTTTCTCTAACTCTAACCTCAAATTTAAGTATTCTACTTTGGGTACCATAGCCTTCAGCTGCCTGAGTCTTAAGCTCTACAACTTCATCCATAAGTCTCTCCACCTTGCTAACTCCCCTTTCTTTTTGATTAAGGTGCCCAATATGTGAAGTGATTTCACATTCATTTTGTTTGATAGTGTTCCTACAAAATGTCACGGGTCACTTTGCAATGATGGACATGTTCCATTAGTGCAAGTTGTTAGTGTTTTCCCTCAAACTCTTTTCTCTTCCTCTTTAATCTCCTTCTCCACCACTACACTACATCCACAACCCCCCCCCCCCTCACTAATCACACACACACACATACATCCACACACACATTCACACACACACATTCACACACACACACACACACATTCACACACACACACACACACACACTCACACACACA
>CM075977.1:375312861-375403558 GCA_038087875.1 Malacoraja senta
TGGAACAGTGGAAGAACAGGTCCTTCAGCCCACAATGTTTGTGCCGAACATGATGCCAAGACCAACTCTTATTAACCTGGCCACCATATCTGAGGAAGGGTGTGCTAGCTCTGGGTCCAGAGGAGGTTGACAAGAAAGATCCCAGGAATGAGTGGGTTAACATATGATGATGGCACTGGGCCTGTACTTGCTTAATAGCCCTGTCCCACGGTACGAGTTCATTCCAAGAGCTCTCCCGAGTTTAAAAAAAAAATCAAACTCGTGGTAAACACGGAGAATGATACGTCGGAGCTCGGGGACGTCTCTTAGTGGCTCGTAACGCTAACGGCAGGTACTCAGGAAGACTCGCTAACGGCAGGTAAGCACGGGAAGACTCGTGAAAAATTTTCAACATGTTGAAAAATGTCCACGAGAGCCCCGAGTACCGACGAGTGACCATTACCGTAATTCTCCGAGTTCGAATCAGGGCAAACTCGGGAGAGCTCTTGGAATGAACTTGTACCGTGGGACAGGGCTTTAAGTTTAGAAGGATGATGGGGGTCCTCATTGAAACTTATTGAATAGGGAAAGGCTTGGATACAGTGGATGTGGAGTGGATGTTTCCTCTAGTGGGAGAGTCTAGGACTAGAGGTCATAGCCTCAGAATTAAAGGATGTTACTTTAGGAAGGAGATGAGGAGCAATTTCTTTAGTCAGTGCGTGGTGAATCTGTGGAATTCTTTGCTACAGAAGGCTGTGGAAGCCAAGTCAATGGATATTTTTAAGGCAGAGAAAGATAGATTCTCGATTAGTACGGGTGTCATGGGTGATGAGGAGAAGAAAGGAGGTTTAGAGGGAGAGAGAGATCAGCCATGATTGAATGGTGGAGTAGACTTGATGGGCTGAATAGCCTAATTCTGCTCCTATCACTTATGACCTTATGACCTACACAAAATCCATATCCTTCCATTCCCTGCATATCCATATGCCCATCCAGAAGTCTCTTAAATGTCATTATCATATCTGCCTCAACCATCACCCCTGGCAGCGTGTTCCAGGCACGTACCACCCTCTGTGTAATAAAGTTGCCCTGCACATCTCCTTTCAACTTTGCCGCTCTCACCAAAAACTATGCCCTCTAATATTTTATTTTTCCAACCTGCGATAAAGGTTCTGACTGTCTACCCTATCTATGTCTTTCATAATTTTATATACTCCCATCAGGAATTAATGTTAGCTTTAGTACATTAAAAACGATTCTCATAACATTGAAATCAATTTGTATACAGGCTTGTTGAGAGGACCCTTAAGTAGGGAAAGCATGCAAGGCCCTTTGAATAGTGACATTAAAGATTGTAGTTTACTTTAAGATCATGTTATAAGGGATAGGATCAGAATTAGGCCATTCGGCCCATTAAATCTACTCCGCCATTCAATCATGGCTGATATATACCTTCCTCCTAACCCCATTCTCCTGCCTTCTCCCCAAACCCTTGAAACCTTTGGTTTATTTATTGTCATGTGTACCGAGGTACAGTGAAAAGCTTTTGTGCATGCTAACCAGTCAGCGGATTGACTGTACATAATTAGATTCGAGCCGTCCACAGTGTACAGATAGAGGAAATGAAGAAGTGCATAGTCAAAGTAAAAAATGCTGCTGTTGGAGTAGAGTGAAGCGATTGTAATGAGTGATTGCAGATCCACTTCTGGGACCAGCACGCAGCGAGTCACTTTGTTTGGGCACCATCTTGGAGTACAGTACCTAGATTAGAGGCTGTCAGTTAGATATATTCCAAGTCATAAACTTCTGATCTTGGCTTCTGGAAAAATTATCGTTCTAAAACTCGCTAACCTTTTTAATGTGAAGTAAACTGTTTATTTTATATTAATTTAGGAAGTTATTACAATGGCAGACGTGAATAGGTCGTAATGGTAATATTAAAACGTGCGTCCATGAATAACAGCAACATTTATTACACATCTCCTGTGTTTCTAGGTTTAAAAAATCAAAATAAATTTGAAATGTAAGTCACCAGAAGAGGAGAAGACAAATCTGAGTGCAGCCCTCGATTGAAGCTTAGACCAAATGACTCATTGTTGCCTCTCTGGAATATAATTGTTATTTCAGTATATTATCAATCAATTTAATCCCCATCTGCTTCAAACTTGGAATGCAGTCTGAGGCAGGGACACATGCTGCAATAAAACAGTCTTGTTCTATGAATAAGGAAAGCTGTGCTGCTTGGTGCGAGGTAGGTTTGTGCTGCTAGATGCTTTGTTCCACAAATTATGATTGGATCTCAGCCACGTGAATTTGTTTATAATTCCCAGCATATGCGTTTGCTCCCACCTTTAAAAATCACTGCAATTCTTGCAGGAGATCTTCTTTTGAATAGGAAGTAAGAATTATACAAGGATATAAAATGACTGAGATGCACAAATTCAAATAGTAAATCAAATAGTGACCTCTTTTGGATGCGGGCAGTTCCCCAAGATTACCACAGAAACGAAAACTCATGAATTTGCATCAATGCCAATCACTTCAGTTAATTATTCTCTTGTCATTCTATCATTGCAAACGCAGCTTTCAGCCATTTCATTCGTACTGTTTGCAACCTGCTACCTTTTCAAAGCCCATCTTTTGAACAACGCTTTCATAATGCTGCATTAATCGTGCTTTTATCTCTTTCTTTAACATGTTGTTGTAAAATACCAGATTTATTCCGCACCAGAGAAGCTACAGAATGCAAGTTATAGTTATTGTTGACCCATGTTCAATTTCTTAAAAGTGATTGCAACGTGTTATTGGTCATTGTTTAAAGCCACACGTCCAAGCATAAAGCGCTGGAAGAAAGCTATCTGCCTGACTCTTTATGTGGAAATTAATTCTAGCTATGCTGGCCAAAATGTAGGCGACCTTTTGTGAAGTAAACGTGTTTCTAGCCGAGCTACAAATTGCACCACAGTTACTCAGGTTATTCCAGTAACACTTTCCAATCCTGTGGCCTCTATACACTCCCCAGAAAGATGCAGTCAGCATGGAAAACCATCACCTCCAGCCGGACTGGCTCACATCACTTTCCCAAGGTCAAAGAGAAATAGCCTGTAAATTCTAGCAACCAGATCTTGTTAAAAAAACAAATGTTTAAAAAAAAAAGCATTACAAAGCAATGACTTCTTAAGTGTATGATTGATGCTGGTAAAATCTCAGCAACACAAGAGTGAATTGTGCACATAAGGATTGCAGTCTATGGATGGATCCAATTTCACCAAGGGGGTGATCAGTAATGTGGCTTCCTAAGGTAAAAACTTGTCATAAAGGTTCGCAGATGAATAACGGGTGCAAATTATTGCAATTTCCAGACCAACGTGTATAACACAGGCAGTGAAAATAAAAGCAGAGCTACTTACTGATGTCGGTTGAGCTGTTTGGCCTGTTAGCAGAACTTTTATATTGTTCTATTACGTTTAAAAGATGATATAACAAGGAACTGCAGATGCTGGTTTATACCAAGTGCTGGAGTTCAGGCAGCATCTCTGGAGAAAGTGGATAGGTGACGTTTCGGGTCGGGAACGTTCTTCAGACCCAAATACGCCTTTGAATGCTGGACGTAATTTATTTTCCTCCATTATTGTGACAGTTCTGTATTATGATATACATCTCCATATTAAGGATGCGGAGGGAATGGAGAAGAAATACAAAAGATTTACACGGCTGATGCCAAAGATGAAAAGTTACACGACTATCATGAAAGTTTGAACAGTCTGGAAATTCGATTTGCTGGAGGCCGATAAGGGCTCTTAAGAGAAAAATCAAGGAATATAAACATAGTCACAAATCAATCTGTTAGGTTAAATTGTTGGGGGCACTGAATACCCAAGGGAATGAAACCAGGGCAAGAGCTTCACAGTGATTAGTGGGAGTGTTGTGGAGCAGAGGCATTTTGGAGTACGGGTACATAGTTCCCTGAAAGTGGCATCACAGGTAGATAGGGTGGTATTCACCTTCATCATTCAGGGTATTGAGTATAGAGTTTGGGGCAATATGTTACAGTTGTACAAGACATTGGTGAGGCCACTTTTGAAGAACTGTGTTCACTTTTAGTTACCCTGCTGTGGGAAGGGTGTCATTCAGCTGAAAATAGTGTAGAAAAGATTTACAAGGATGTTGCCAGAACCAGAGAGCATTAGGTTTATGGTGAGATAGGCAAGAATAGGAGATAGGAAATGAGATAGGAACCTGAGGGGCAAACTGTTCAGTCAGAGGGTGGTGGGTATATGGAATGAACCACAGGTGATAGTTGAGGCAGGTACTATATAAAAGCATTTAAAAGATGGACAGGTATATGGATAGGAAAGATTCAGAGGGATAGGGGCCAAATGCAGGTAAATGGGACTAGTTTAGGTGAGACATTTTGGTCAGCATGGATGAGTTGGGATGAAGGGCCTATTTCCGTGCTCTTTGTGATTTGTGATTCTATGTGACTTTGTGATCATATGACTCTAACCCTGGGATAAGGTATTCTGCGTAACATTGATATTAGTAATGGTTTATTATTGTCACGTGCACCGAGGCACAGCGAAAACCTTTATTTGCTGTACATTCCCTCTCAGATTATACTGTACACAAGTGCAATCATACCATAGGTGAATACAACAGGTAGTGCAAAAAGTGAATGTAAACAGACTGCAGAATATAGGGTTACAACAATGGAGAATACTGGGGCACAATGCTATTAAGCCCAGCAAGTCACTCTATAATGGTAGGGCAAAACACTGATGAAGACAGAGCTGTTTACAAATGACACCAGTCTCTCACTGGCTCTATCTGTAATTTCAAAGAGCCAGTAGAGGCACAATCATTCTTTGGATTAATATCTCTGCCCCAAGCATTTTCACAGGTTTTATTGGTATTGGCAGAGGTTTATTATTGTCGCATGTACTGAAATATAGTGAAAATATTTTGTTTAGCGTGCTATCCAGGCTAATCATACCACACAACAAATGGCATAAAGAGTGAAATAAACACAGTGCAAACTATAGTGTAGGAAGGAACTGCAGATGCTGTACACACAAACAGCTGGAGGTGCTCAATGGGACAGGCAACATCTCTGGAGAAAAGAAATAGGTGACAGGTCGAGATCTCTCGAGATGCAGATGTCAAAAATTTCAAGGGCCACAATGAGGCAGATTGGGAGATCAGAACCACAACTCGAGCTTATGAGGGTCTGCTAACAGTGGGGAAGATGCTGTTTCTGAATCTGGTGATACTTGATGTCAAGCTGTTGTAGCTTCTGCCTGAAGGGAGAGGTGAGAAGAGGGAGTATTTGAGATGCAAGTGGTCCTTGATTATGTTGGCTGCTTTCCCGTGGCGTGAAGTGTAGATGGAGTCAATGGTGGGGGAGGGGGAGGGGGAGGGGAGCCGGCTTTGCATATTCTCCTTAGAGACAGTCAAGACTCTGGCTCAAAAGCTCCAGAGAGTCTTTGTTATTGTTGAAATTTGATTGGATCATTCAAATGAAATCTCTGCAGAAACAAGTAATTGCATATACTGGCTTACACAAACCTTCAGTCCGAAGAAGAGTCCCAACCTGAAATGTTGCCCATCCAGGATGCTTCCTGACCCACTGAGTTACTCCAGCACTTTGTGCCTATTTTTAAAATAAAATCCCTGTCTCCATGTTGTAGATCAGGCGAAGGCTTCAAGAGGATCAATGGCTGCCTCGCTAACAGTCTGTCTGTCCCTTCCTTCTCTGTTGTTTTATAGTATGTGTTAAATGTATTATCTCTATCCGAACTGCGGCCTAACATCGAGGAGTTGGCGGCCTCTGCTGGAGACCGACCTCGGAGCTCCAACCACGGGAGCCTGCAGACTTTAACATCGTGGAGCTCGCGGTCCCTAGTTAGGGATCGACTTCGGGAGCTCCAAGCTGCAGGAGCTTCGACCGCCCCGACGCACGAACTTTGATCGCCGGCTGCAGGAGCTTCGATCACCCCGACGGATCACCCCGATCGTGTGAGAATAAAGAGGGAAGAAGATTAGACTCTATTGCCTTCCATCAGAGTGAGGAATGTGGGGAATCCGCTGTGGTGGATGTTTATGTTAACTTTTGTGTAGGTGCGTGTTTGTTGCTTTTTTTAATATGGCTGTATGGTCATTCGAATATCACTGTACCTTAATTGGTACACATGACAATAAAATACCTTTGAACCTTTGAAAAGCAAAGTACTGCAGATGATAGAAGTCTGAAATAAAGCAGAGCTGCTGGAAATACTCAGCAAGTCAGACAGTATCTGTGCAGAAAGAAACAGAGTTAGATTTCCAGCTTGCTCCAGATTCCAGCCTCTGCAGTTTCTTGTGTCTCCTGCTGAGTATTTCCAGCAAGTCCACTCCATGGGAGATGCTGCCATCAATGGAAAAATGGAAAAGAAATCCAGAGATGTGGCAACTGGAGCAGCAAAGAACCAGGTACTTTTAAAGCGGAGATTGTTAGGTTCTTGATTAGGGTGAAGGTTACAAGAAGCAGGTAGGAGAATGGGGTTAGGAGGGAAAGACAGATCAGCCATGATTGAATTGAGGAGTAGATGGGCTGAATAGCCTAATTCTGCTCCTATGTCTTGTGGTCTTTGTGCTTACACAGCTCCACCCGATCTGATCTCCAGGTCATCTGATACAGAGGTCATCTTATTTACATATCATCATCATGACTCATCGTCATGACAGTCTTAGGCTCAGAATAGCGAAGGAGATGGCATTCATTTCTTTAAACACAACTAAAAATGCGTGGATTTACAAACAGTTAAAATAAAACTGGTTTCTCATTATTAGCCCCCAGAAATAGCTTGAATTCTATATCTAGGCATCCCTAGAAAAGGTTGTGCACTACTGATCTAGAAAATAGCAGGTCTCTGTCCTGTTATTCAATTATTGAAGACGGGATGTCATGCATTGCAACTCTTAAGTCATTTTGACTGAATTTGAAAAGAAAGGACTCTTCCTGTCATTTAAATGGGGGTGATATGAAGATAGGTGGGAGAGGGGGGAATTCACAGGGAGTTAAATGCTGACATTGATTTGTAGGCCCCAATAACCAACTTTATAATTGACCATTCTATTCCATCATTCTTCGCATAATATTGCCTGAATCACATCTTTAGTAACGGCAGGCGCTGTGGAATTAGAATTGTCGAAGAATGTTGTTATATTTTCAGAGTGTTCGGGAATATTTTGAAGTATTGGGGGTGGACTGAAGCATTAGCAGTGTGCTCACACACCATGCAGAAATACTGGTCAAGTTCCCCTGAAGTATGTTAAAAATCCTTCCAAAATATCAGAAGCCAAAGCTGTGGAGGATGGAGCAAGGAATTCATGATATCTATAATTTATTTTTCAAGTCCCATGAGAGTTAACAATGCGTGTAACCTTGCAAGAATCATTACTGTACTTACACAGATGGATGCATTACGCAATGTTTCAAAGAGCTTTTCTGTCATATAAATACAGCTGAGCAAAAGTTTGCAGCGTGTCCTCCATCCAGAATGCTCTCCGACACCATTTCCTGACAATTATGGTGCCCTTGATCTACCACAGCAGGTAAAATATGGAGGTCCCTTTTCCTTAATGGGAACCTAAAAGCATTGCAAGGTTAAAGGTCAACTGATTCCTGACTGCACTCCTCCCAAATACCCTTAAGTTAGAATCCTTAACATCCTTGAGTCTGACGAAGGGTCTCGACCTGAAACGTCATCTATCCCTTTTCTCCAGGGATATTGCCTGACCCGCTGAGTTACTCCAGCATTTTGTGCCTATCCTTAAGTCTCATGGACAAGCTTATTTTATCCACATATTAATTGACTATCTTTGCTGGCTCCCTCCCTCACTGGCCTAAACCTATTCACCCTGGTCATGTCTCTTCCTTATTGGTCTTGCTCCAAGGAGGCCAATTAGCATTACCTCATTACCTTTGTCCAAATTGTTTGCATTACACAGATCCAAGCTTGTTTTGATCACTTCAGACTGGTTGCTGGGCTCAAGTTACCTCAGGTCACCGACTGTATTTTGTCATCAGTCTGAAGTCCCTAGCAAATTTATTTCAGCAATCCAGTACAACCCCTACACTTAGGAAATTATGCATGTCTCCAATGACACTTACCAATTTCTACAATGCACCATAGAAAGCATCCCAACCAGATGCATGTAGAACCAAAGAACTGCAGATGCTGCTTAATAGACAGAAGGGACACAAAGTGCTGGAGTAACTCAGCGAGTCAGGCAGCATCTCTGGAGAACATGGATGGGTGGCATTTCAGATTGGGACCTTTCTTTAGACTGATTGTAGTAGGGTGGGAAGAAAGCAGGAAGAGAGGTGAGGGTGCAACAAAGCCTGGAATGTGATAGATGGATGGTGGCAGATAGTTGGACAAAGGCCCAACATAAAAAGAAAAAAGATAGCAAGATAAGTGAAGAACTGGTGGGAATATGGAAAGAACTGCCAGAGGAGGCAGATGAGACAGGTTCCATAAGAGCTATTCAAAGACACATGGACAGATACACAGATAGGAAAGGTTGAGAAGGATATGGGCTAAACGCTAGGAGGTGGGACAAGTATAGATGGGGCATTTTGGTCAGCATGGGCAAGTTGAACCGAAGGGCCTGTTTCTGTGCTGTTGACTTAATAATTATGACACTAAGTGAATAGCTAACATGGAGATCAAAGTAAACTACATATGGTGGAAATCTGAAAAAACAGAAAATACTGGAAAATCTCAGCAAGTCAGACAGCATTTGTGGAAAGTGAAATGGTCAGCGGTTCAGGTGTGTGACCCTGAAATATTTTCTGCTTTTGTACGAAAAATGGAAAGTATGAGTATCATCCCATCAGGCAATAGGTACAGAAGCGTGAAAATGCATACCTCCAGATGCAGGGACAGTTTCTTCCCAACTGTTATCAGGCAACTGAACCATTCTATCACCACCTAGAGAGTGGACATGACCAACCAACTACCTCATTGAAGATGCTCAGACTAGTTTTCATCAGACGTAGCTGGACTTTATGTTGCACTAAACGTTATATTCCTTATCCTGTATCTGTACACTGTGGACATCTTGATTGTAATCATGTATAGTCTTTCCGCCGACTGTTTGGCACGCAAAAGCTTTTCACTGTACCTCAGTACACGTGGCAATAAACTAAACTAAAGTGTTCCATTCTCCCCATTGATTATTGATCCCCATTGAAGGACGGCACGGTGGCGCAGCGGTATAGTTGTTGCCTTATAGCGCTTGCAGCGCCGGAGACCCGGGTTCGATCCCGATTACGGGTGCTGTCTGTACGGAGTATGTACGTTCTCCCCGTGACAATGTGGGTTTTCTCCGAGATCTTCAGATTCCTCCCATGCTCCAAAGGCAGTACAGGTTTGTAGGTAAATTGGATTGGTGTAAAGTATGTAGGATAGTGCTAATGTGTGGGGATCGTTGGTCGGTGCAGACTCAGTATGCCGGAGGCCTGTTTCCACGCTGTATCTCTAAATTATTATTATTTGTTTTAATTTAAATTTTTTTTTATTTATTAGAAGTACATTACATTACAACCGCATACATTAGTACTCGTCACTTATGTCTTCTTACAATTAATGTACTCCATTTGTTTTTTACACTAGTAAAAGGAAAGGATAAGATTGAAAGAAAGAAGAAAGTGAAGGAAAAAGTGAGAGTGTAGAAAATGTGACAACAAAAAAGGATGAAGACCCTATAAGAACAAAATTAAAAACAAAAGAAAAAGAGTTAAGAAATAGACCCTAGAAAAGAAGGAGAAAGAGAAAGAGGAAAAAGAGAGAAACAAATATTTTTTACGCAAATGGGACATACCAACTCTTCAAATATCATCCCCCATTACCTGACCTCAATTTTTTTAAGGTACCTTTGCACCCTATATTTGTAATAATTCTATAAATGCAGACCACGTCAGGTGGAAGTGATCTGGTTTACCTGCTAGGAGGAGTCTTATCTCTTCTAGGTGTAATGTTTCGAACATATTTGAAATCCACATGTTTATAGTTGGTATTGGAGCCTTCTTCCAAAATTTTAGGATTAGCTTTTTTCCAGTTATTAACCCATAGTCTATTAGTTTCTTTTGAAACACATTTAGTTCTGGACCATCTTCCGTTATTCCGAAGATAATCCATTCTGCTTTGGGTATCAGTTTTATTTTAAATAATTTTGTAAAGATTTCGAAAATTTCATTCCAAAATTTTTGAATTTTTGTACAGAAAACAAATGAGTGCGCTATAGTAGCTTCTTGGGATTGACATTTATCACAAATAGATGATACATTTGGGAAAATTTTATGGATTTTAGTTTTGGAATAATATAATCTATGTAAAATTTTAAATTGTATTAAAGTGTGTCTTACATTAATCGAACATTTATGCACGTTTAATAAGTGTTCATTCCAACTTTCCTTTGAAATTTTAATAGCTAACTCTTGTTCCCAGTCTCTTCTGATACCCTCCGTAGATGGTATTTCTACATTTAAGATAATATTATACAAATATGATATTAAGTTTGCTGATTCAGCTTTTATCTGCATTGCCTCATCCAATACATCTGCTGGGTTATTATAATGATCTTTTGTATATTTTTTCAAATAGTCGCATATTTGAAAATATTTAAAATATTGATTATTTCCGAGTTTATATTTTATTTGTAATTGTTGAAATGAAAGTAATTTTCCAGTTTCATACAAGTCACCGAACGTTTTAATTCCTAGTCTATCCCAATGTGTAAAAGCTTTATCTATAATAGAGGGATTAAACGAAGGGTTATTAACTATGGGTAATAAAAGTGATAAATTTCTTAATTTTAAATTTTGTTTTATTTGTTTCCAAATTCGGATTGTGCTATGAATAATTGGGTTCTTATTATAATTTATATTATTCAGTTTCATTGGAGAGAGGAGGATCGCTCCAATGTTTCCAGAGGAGCAATCCTCTTTCTCCATTACAATCCAGTCCACTTGCTGGGTGGAGTTATCCATCAGTTGAATCATATTTTTAATATTTACTGACCAATAATAATACATAAAATTAGGTAGTGCTAAACCCCCTAATGCTTTAGGTTTATTCAGATGAGTTTTTTGTATTCTATGTGATTTATAGTCCCATATAAAATTAGTGATATCTGAGTCGAGTTTTAAAAAAAACTTCTTTGGTAAGTATATAGGAATCGATTGAAATAGGTATAAAATTTGTGGTAGAAAGATCATTTTTATTGCATTTATTCGGCCTATTAAAGACATCGGGAGCGTTGTCCAGAATTTAATTAGTGTGTTTAATTTATTAAGTAGGGGATCAAAATTTGCCTTAAGCATACCTTGATATGTTCTAGTAATTTCGATTCCCAAGTATTTAAATTTTTCTGTAGCTATTTTAAAAGGGAATTTTAAAAGATGTGTTGAATCTTTCGGTTTTATTGACATAATTTCACTTTTATTCCAATTTATTCTATATCCAGAAAAAGATCCAAAGTCTTCAATTAAATTTAATATATTTGGTATAGTGATTTGAGGTTTTGTAATGTACAGTAATATATCATCCGCGTATAAAGATATTTTATTATATGAATCTTTAGTATTATATCCATGGATATCAGGGTGTATTCTAATTTTTTCTGCTAACGGTTCAATAATGAGAGCAAACAGCTGTGGTGATAATGAGCATCCTTGTCTATTTCCCCTTGATAGTTGGAATTTCGAGGATAATATGTTATTAGTTAATATTCTAGCTGTAGGTTTATTATATAGTAATTTGATCCATAGAATAAAATTCTCTCCCAGTTGGAATTTTTGTAATACTTTATCCATATAATTCCATTCTACTTGGTCAAATGCTTTTTCAGCATCCAGCGAAATAATTGATAATTCTTGATCTTCAGATTTGTGTGAGTGCATTATGTTGAGTAAACGTCTCATATTGTTAGATGAGTATCTCTTAGGGATAAACCCCGTCTGATCTGGGTTTATTAATTTACTAATATATTTACTTAATCTTCTAGCTAATGTTTTCGCTAATATTTTTTGATCTGTGTTTAACAATGCTATAGCTCTATATGAACCCGGTTCTTCTAAATCTTTGTCTTTCTTAAGTATTAGTGTAATCGTTGATTCCGCTAATGTATCAGGTAGTATTTGTTTTTTAAAAGCATATTGGTACATTTTTTGTAATCTTGGTATTATTTTATCATAAAAGCTTTTATAAAATTCATTAGTAAATCCATCAGGACCTGGTGTTTTTCCATTCTTTAGTGAGTTTATTGTATCTTCTAGTTCCTTAATTGAAATTTGTGCACCCAATTCCTCTTGTTCCTTCAGCTCTAACTTTGGAAGATTACAATTATCCAAAAACTTTGTGATATTATTGGAATCAATTGTGGTTTTAGATGTATACAAATTCTCATAAAATTGCGCAAATCTTTTATTAATATCCTTCGGTGTTGTTAATAATTCCCCTTTATCTGATTTATTCTTTGGGATAGTATGTTCCTTTTCTCGTTTTTTTAGCTGGCGAGCCAAAAGATTATGCGGTTTATCCCCAAATTCAAAGTGCTCTTGTTTTGTAATTAGAAAAAGTCTTATAAGTTTGGCAGATAATAATTTATTTAATTTAAATTTCAAAATTATTATTTTATTATGTTTATCTATTGATGGATTTTTAGCATTATCTATATCCATTTGTCTAATAAGTTCTTCTAACTGTCTTTGTTCATTCTTATTCTTTTTATTTTGAAAAGCTTGATATGAAATTATAATACCCCTAATGTATGCTTTAAAAGATTCCCATAATACAGTAGACGATATATCTGGAGTATCATTTATGTGAAAAAAGGCATCCATTTGTTCTTTTAAATATATACTCGCTTGTGGATCTTTTAGAATTTGAGAATTAAATCTCCAAAACGATTTATTCTTAAACATTCCTTCCAGTTTTAAAAAGAAAGTTAGTGGAGAATGGTCTGAAATCGAATTTGTGTGGTATGTTGGGTTAAATGTTTGAGGGATTAATTTTGTATCCAGCAGGAAGTAATCTATACGTGAGTATGTCTTATGTACCATTGAATAAAATGAGTATTCCCTGCCAGTTGGATTAACAATTCTCCAAACATCTGCTATATTAGTATTGTTTATATAAGTATTGAGAAGTTCCCCGGTTTTCGATTTCATATTCCCTCTCTGTTTTTGGCTTGATTTATCTAAGTACGGATCTAAAACACAGTTAAAGTCTCCTCCTATTATAACATTTTGATAGTTGAACTCTGCAATTATGTTGAAAATTTTATTGAAAAAGTGGGGGTTGTCAAAGTTAGGGGCATATATATTTACCAAGGTAAGTGGAGTATCATGAATTTCTCCATTAACTATTAAGTATCTCCCTTCTATATCTGTTATGATATTCTTTGCTTTAAATGGTTTACCTTTTCTCATAATGATTGACGTGCCTCTAGATTTTGAAGTGAATGAAGAATGGTATGTTTGACCTATCCATTTCGCCCTCAACCTAACTTGATCCTGAGATTTTAAGTGTGTTTCTTGTAAGAAGATAATGTCAGAGTTGTACAGTTTCAGCTGAGCTAGTATCTTACCCCTTTTAATAGGTTCGTTAATACCTCTTATATTCCAACTACAAAATGAGATTCCTCCTAGGTTCTTTTGTTTAGTGTCATGCATTTTGAATAATTATAGTACCTTTAAATCTTGTGATGCATCCATATCCCAGGTCTTTGGGTATTGGGGGAACTTTTGAATTTTTAAGTTTTGTTGGTATATCCATTTTACGCTTATCACTAAATACAAAACACAAACATGTGAGTTTATGTGGTAATAAAAAAAAAACGAAAAAAGTGAAAATACAGTGTCTAATATCGTCGGCACTGTAGCGAGTGTCCCACCTGTAGGTGGGAAAAAACCTTGTTTCGACTTCCATTGTGATGTTAAACAAATAGCTCCGCTCTCTTGGTTGATCATAACATATTAAAATATTAAAACGGGGCCTCACATTCAGATATATAATACAATTTTACCCTATATATTTCATTATAACATATCATATATATATCGCAATTTTAGCTGCTAATTATTAAACCGATACTTTTGACTTCAATAAGAATCAACTGTTGGTTGAAGGGGTTAACGAGACGTGTCCCTGGACCTAAGCCAGGTGCTCGTTTCTCATCCCCTCCTCCCACTTATAGATAAGGTTTCAATTTATTAAAAATTCATATTAGTATGTTAGTTCGTTATTTTTTATTTTTATTTTTGTTAGTATTCTAATCTAACATGAATAACTTATTAAGTTATTAATAGGATAAATTCTTACAATTGGTTTTAATATTATAATCTAATAAACAAGTAAATGCTTCTGGTATATACCATTCCCGTCTGTTCAGCTGTTTACTCATTTTGAACAGAAAGTGTCCTTGATTCAACATTCCAAAGATAATAGTCTAGCTATCCCCAGACAAAGCATTGCTTAGAATGGTTCAGATCTGCCAAACCCCCATTTGATTTCTATTTTTCAACGATAGTTTGGGCATATTTGAACGCGTCTTCAGGCTTAACAAATGACTTTTCAGATCTCTAAATTAAATTAAACTAAATGAAGACGAAAATAAGCAAAGCCTTTGTGTAAATGGCAAATAGTTCCCACACATGCTGGAAGTGCCTACTCCTGCTTTCATGTAGAATGCCTTGTAGGCTGGGCCACACAAGAGGATGATAACGTATTCTAAAAGTCTGAACGTTCCCCTTTGATCTGCTATTTGGATAGGTTTTCAAGAAAAATGTATCATGCACAAACAGGTTCAACATTGTAAAAAGCAATCTTTCATCTTTTTTTATTCCAAACTATATTAAACTATATATGACTTCAGGCAATGATTTTTTTTAACTGCACTTCCTCATAAAATATTAAATTTGTTGAGTCATATAATTTAACTAAAATTCAAAATGAGATTTCCGTACGTACTCCAAGCTTTGTAATAAGATCAATATTAGCCAGTTCATTCAAATTCTAAATTTTCCTCTCACTTCATTCACAAGCTAATGCCGCTCATCTCATTTCAATCTGATCAGAATGTCAGTGGGGATACCGAGGCACCTTTAGTGAAGGAAATCCTGGTCCTTCTCTCAGATTCACTTTACACAGCAGCAGCAACCTTGAAAAGGATCTCATATCGCATAATACATTTCACCTTAATTTATTTCATGTCCTGCTCCCAAAAGACATCCGGCATTGGAATCGGTGTCACGTCACTTTTATCAAACAGAAAATATATTCATCTTTCAAGTTAGATTCTTCTCCTTTTCGTGTCTTTGAAGCTGGTTGGCTATATGACAGTTTCCCATTCCTTTACACAGTCCTTTGCGTTTTTATTGAACACTGCAAGATCCTTTGAGCTGCACTGGTTGGGTAGTAGGAGGCAGACAAGGCAATGCTGCAGTGTGTGGTCCTCTTCTCCACATTCACAGGTGGTTTGGCCAGTTTCATAGTCCCATCTGGCCATGGCATATTTTGATCGCCCTGTTCCTGTTCTCAGGCGGTTGAGCGTCTTCCACTTGACCCATGGTGCTTCTGAGCCCGGAGGGAGGGCTTCAGAAGGAGGGATACCCATGTCAGTAGGAGGGGGGTCGTCCTCAAGCTTTTCTGTCCATAGTTGGAGTCTGGTTTCTTCCCGTGATGCTATTAGGGGCTGGACATGGCTGAGAAAGCTTCTCCTGGACTTCAGCCGTTGGGCCGGGGGTACACGTCTGTAGAGGAGGTGGCGTTCATCATTGGTGGCCTTGGTCATCTCTACTCGGCTGGCGACTTTCCGTCTCACATCAGCTGGGGCAATGCCAGCGAGGAGGTGCAGGTTGTTTATGATGGTGGGCTTCAAGCAGCCAGTGATTGAGCGGCAGGTGTTATTCAACGCTGGGTCTAGTTTCTTGGCATGGGATGATCTCTCCCAAACAGGACACACATACTCCGCAGAGGAGTAGCACAGGGCCAGAGCAGGAGATCTTAATGTGTGAGCTGTGGCTCCCCATTTGGAGTTGGTCAGCTTCCGAAGAATGTTATTCCGGGAGTTTACTTTCAGTTTGGTGTTTTTGATGTTAGATGATGAAGCAGGACCCTTCGACACTCGTGGATGGATAGATAGGATTCCTGTGGCACTAATTTGAATATTTACAGGACTATTTTGCCCGATAGTTATCCTCAATCAATAATACCAAAATTGATTACCTGGCTGTTATCACACTGTGGGAGCATGCTGTTCAAAAATTGTTTTTGGATTCGAACATAAGGAAATAAGAAACAAGGAGCAGGAGTTGGCCATAAGGTCCTTCCTTTACGTTCTGCTATGCAATAAGATCTTGCGTGACCTGATCTTGGCCTTAACTAGTTTCCTGCATGTTCCCTGTAGCCCTCGATTTACCTATACATTGAGTTAATTCATTTACTCCAACTCCACAGCTCCCTGCAATGGCAATTCCAAAGATTTTCCTATTAGAGAAGAATGTCCTCCTCATCTCTATCTAAAAATGATGACCCTTATCCTGAGACTCCATATTATAACAGCCATGTCACTTTGGACTGATCCTCATTCACTATAAAGCAGTATGAGACATTTTAGTTTTGTCTAGTTTAGTTTAGTTTATTGTCATGTGTACTGAGGAAAGACCATACATGATTATAATAGAGCCATCTACAGTGTACAGATACATGATAAAGGAAATAGTAAAGTCCAGTAAAGTCCAATTAAAGATAGCCCAAGGGCCTCCAATGAGGTAGATAGTAGCTCAGGACCAATCTCAAGTTGTTGCTAGGATGGTTCAGTTGCCTGAAATCAGGAAAGGCGTGAGGTAAACAAAGGTCTGTCTCTTCACAAGATTTGCCAACAATCTCTCCAATTGGCATAGGGGATCCTATGTGATTGTGCGTGAAGGCCCCTGACAACCTTTTCAAGGTCATACATAAATAGTTGCTCCAACAGTGTGATAAATGCACAAATGAGCATAGGCTGTGACAGCTTGTGACAATTGATCTTGTATGAAATAAATCCTTTTGGCCATTTTCTTTGGTAGTCTCTGATTTGATTTCATGTCCACCTTTCTTATTGCAATTCAAGTATTTCTTGCAGTGTATTCAGTTCCACATCTGCATAGTAACTTATGTCATCAACAGAAATCTACACAGGGCCTCCTGCTCCCTTTTACCTGTTTGTTGCCCTCCCGTCATGGCTGGATGGCATCGAATTTACAACCCCTGTCATGAAGGTGCAAAACAACACTAATCATTTAGCTCTGCCACAATCTCAGTTTCCTAATATTTTCTCGGCTTCTCTTCCAAACAGAAGGATACGTGTCAATAATATGCAGATCATGGAAATATAGCCTCGTCCACAATTCATTCTCAAATATTAAATGCAAGGACTGGCTGCTGTATTGCAGCATCTAACTTTTGCACATCAGCATTGGGGGTCTTGAGGAATTAAGAGCTGATCTCAGTATACCTGTGTACAGTACGCATGATGGAAATTAAGTGTAGGCAACTCTCTTTGTCTTTCATTTAGTTTAGAGATACAGCGTTGAAACAGGCCCTTCGGCCCACCGTGTCCGCTCCGACCAGCGATCTACGCACATTAACAATATCCGACACACACTAGGGACAATTTTTCATTTTATACCAAGCCAATTAACCTACAAACCTGTACATCTTTGGAGTGTGGGAGGAAACCGATGATTTCAGAGAAAACCCACGGGGTCAGGGGGAGAACGTACAAACTCCGTACAGACAGCACCCGTAGTCAGGATCGAACCCGGGTCTCTGGCGCTTAAAGCGCTGTAAGGCAGCAACTCTACCGCTGTGCCACCGTGGCGGCCCAGATTTATCTATTTATTTAATACATTTAATAAAGTCTTTATTTATCTTTATGAGACATTAGCTACAAGGAGAGGTTGGACAAACCTGTAGAGCATCCGAGGTTGAGAGCAGACCTGAGAGAAGTATATAAAATAACGAGAGGCATAGATTGTGTAGTCAGTCTATCCAGAATGGATAAAAATCAAAGTCTGGAGGGCATTGCTTTAAGCTGAGAGGGGCAATGTTGAAAGGAGATGCGCAGGCACATTTTTTTTACAAAGAGAGAGTGGTGGTTGCCTGGAATGTCACGTAGGGTGGTATTGGAGGCAGGTATGATAGTGGCATTTTGGAGGCTTTTAGTTAGGCACATGTAAAGGAATGGAAGGATAGGGACCATGTGCATGTTTAACTGAGCATCAGATTCAGTGCAGACATTGTGGGCCCAGGGATCTGTTGCTGTGCTGGACTGTTCAGTGTTCCATGTCCCATGTTAAACTAGAACTCCTTTTCTCTCTCACAGTGCTATTTCAAAGCAGACCAGGAGATTTCTTTCTGGAGTTCTATAACTTAACCTCCCTTTCTCTTTTTGTTGTCTTTCGCCTAGTTCACCATCCACAGGTTCAGAAGACGAAACCCAAGATTCTTTTTCACCACCCATTAACCCCAGCTCAAGAAAACGTTGTGGATCCCCAGATTACACTCTGGTATGATTTCATCTGCAGCTAAACATTCTTTTAGATTGCCTCATTGTCTAGAATCGGCCACGAGAAACACATTTGAGTGGAGGTGAGCTGAATAACAAGAGAAAGAAATCAGTGGCAACATTCACATTCGTCACCAGTTATCTAGGTGCTCTCTCTACTTCAGCATTAATGGAATTTTTAATAGGATTTCTGTGAATAATAATTAACTGTCAGTTTAATTGCCCTAGTAACACATAAAGCAGGTATAGCTCTTGCTCGTAACTCTAGGACAGATTCACCTTTTGTTTCCTTCACTCTTCTCTGGGCACCTGTGATTTGTGACAATCATTTCCGAGTACAGTGTCAGACCGGTTCTACATTTTGTTTCTTCTTTAATTCCATCTGCATTCTTCAGTTCCACTGCTCAGTTCATTTTTCTACTCAATGTTGACAGCTCCGTGGGTATCACCAGTTTCCTCTGCTTGTCCCCCCTGACTATAATTCCTCACCTCTGATTGTTCTTCCAGCCACATGAGTCCAGCCATCTTCCAAATGCAAGAACTTCACTCTTGATGTTCCTCGACCTCCCCTCCCACACCAACTATTTAACTACATCAGAATGTTAGTGTTCTTCTGCCGTGGTTAATTTCAGTTGTGAGCCAGCCAAACATCAGGCTTCGGCCTTCAGGAACCCTCCTCTCACTCTTCCCTCTCCCTGTACTCCACCCCCTTCACATAAACGTAATTCTCCATTGCCGACAGCTCGACAGGGAAACCTGGGATGGTTGAGAGTGTTTTCAGGGAAAACTGAGGAGCCACTTCTGCATTACCCTTCCATATCTCTGTTTCCCTCTCCCCTGACTCTCAGTCTGAAGAAGGGTCTCGACCCAAAACATCACCCATTTCTTCTCTCCAGAGTTACTCCAGCATTTTGTGTCTATCTGCATTAGCTATTTGGGCAGAGGGAGACGAAGAACTGGGAGAAGGTTGTTGGTTAGGTTTAGGTTTAGGTTTATTATTGTCACGTGTACCAAGGTACAGTGAAAAGCTTTGTTTTGCATGTCATCCAAAAAGGGCATATAACACTGTACCTAAATACAACCAAATCAAACTCAAGTACAATAGATAGAGCAAAGGGGAAGATACGGAAAGCGGAAGAATGGAGATAAGTGATAGGGTCGTGAGAGCTTAGACAATAATGGGAATGGTTTTTGAGATAAAGTATGGGGAAATGATAGTTGTGAAAGAATTCTCCCCAAAGCTAACATTGGGTAGGGAATGTTGAGGATTTTGCATCAAGGAACACAACAAAGTTACATTATTTGGAGAGTGAAAACCCAATAGAGATTAGTTTAAATTGGCATCACGTTTAGCACAGTCATTGAGGGCCAAAAATGCCAAAGTGAAGGAAAATGGCATAATAGTATTGGGGAAGTCTGGGAAGGATGGGAAGCCATTGTCTGAGGAATAGAGAGAATTATTCCATGATATCGCAGTGAAGGAGTGGAGAGGTTTAAGGTGGGAATATGAAGATTTCCCTTAAGATTTAGATGATAATGATTTACAATCCATCATCAGTAATGTAAGCTGCTCTTCTTTTCACTCACCTTACTCCACTTTGCAAACAAAAGCAAAATGTAAAAACAACTAAGGAATAAAGACAAAAATATCTGACAGAAAGTGAGAAGACAAGTAAAAATATAATATAAATCCATTCTCACCAGGCAGAAGATCTAGAAGCAAGGCCTACCAATGCTACTACTTCCCCAGGAGACTGAGGAGATTTGGCATATCTCCAATGACTCTCACAAACTTCTGCAGATGCACCACAGAAAGCATACTGTTAGGTTGCATCACAGCTTAGTTTGGGAACAGCTCTGTCCAAGACCCCAAGAAATTGCCGAGAGTGCGGATTTATCCCAGTGCATCACACAGATCACACTTCCCACTAGTGACCATATGTACAACTTGACACTATCTCAAGAAAGCAGCCAACATAATCAAAGATCGTTTCAACCCCGGGCATTCCTTCTTTTCCCTACTCCAATCAGGCAGAAGATACAGCACCATCGGACTCTGGAATAACATCTTCCTCTCTGTTATCAGGCATCTTATCAGGCATAAGCTACATACAGTCCGATCCCCTCTCTACCTTATTTCGAACATTGAATTTTTTCACTGGAACTGGTGTGCTACAATGTTGAGAACTATATTCTGCCGTCATATCTTTTTCTTTGCTCAACCGATTGTAGTTGAGTTTGGCTTGGTTATATTTATGTATGGTAGTATCTGATCTGACTGGATAGCACGTAAAACAAAGCTTTTCACTGTACCATGGTCCAATAAACCTTAACCTAAACAGTGGACTTTTTCTCTAAATTATTGCGCTACAATGCTGAGAAACTATATTCTGTGCTCTGATACTTCCTCTTCACTCTACATTAACCATATACCCATTACAGCACGGAAACAGGCCATCTCGGCCCTTCAAGTCCGTGCCGAACATTAAAAAAAAAAAAAATAATAATAAAATAAATACTTCCCCCTAGTCCCGTCTACCTGCACTCAGACCATAACTCTCCATTCCTTTCCTGTCCATATACCCATCCAATCTATTTTTAAAGGATAAAATCGAACCAGCCTCCACCACTTCCACTGGAAGCTCATTCCACACAGCTACCACTCTCTGAGTAAAGTTGTTCCCCCTAATGTTACCCCTAAACTTCTGTCCCTTAATTCTCAAGTCATGTCCCCTTGTTTGAATCTTCCCTACTCTCAATGGAAAAAGCTTATCCATGTCAACTCTGTCTAACCTGCTCATAATTTTAAAGACCTCTATCAAGTCCCCTCTTAACCTTCTGCGCTCCAAAGAATAAAGACCTAACTTGTTCAACCTTTCTCTGTAACTTAGTTGCTGAAACCCAGGCAACATTCTAGTAAATCTCCTCTGTACTCTCTCTATTTTGTTGACATCCTTCCTATAATTAGCCGACCAAAATTGTACTCCATACTCCAGAATTGGCCTCACCAATGCCACATTGTGTTTGGCTTGATTGTATTCATGTATAGTATGATCTGATTTTATTGGATAGCATGCAAACCAAAGCTTTGTACTGTACCTTGTTACACATGATCATAACAAATTGAAACAATAAGCATTAATTTTTTCAGCGTCAGTTGGAGACTGTGCCCTTTGCAGGAAAACTGAATTACTACCAGTTAATATTCTGTCCCCATAGCTTCTATTCTACTCAGTCATGTTTTTTTCAAGACCAGAGTATTCCAGATTCCCTGGACTTACTTCTTGTGCAGCCTCTGATAATGGCCATTAATTTGTGGTTTTTGTATCCTCCGCTTAAAAATATGTTATATCATTATGTTCACAGTTAGAATGAGTTTTCAGGGTGACACTTATAATGATGTCAACACAACGAACAATAATTTGAAACAACACTGGTCCAAAAATTTATGTTTGATGCAAATATCTATTTCCTAATTATGGCATGGGATGGCCATCAAAAAATAACTATTCTCACCAATTCCGTCACACTGGAGACCCTTGGACTACCTTTAATTGTACTTTACTGGACTTTATCTTGCTCTAAATGTCAAGATAATGTAGCTTGCACTCAAAGTAGCTGTACACTGTGGATGGCATGATTGCTAATCATGTATAGTTTTTCCGCTGACTGGTTAGTACGCATTATTTTTTTAAATTATTAATGTTTAGTGTTTTCTGAGTCATGCGTAACTGTCACTGTATGTCATGTTGTTACTTGTGGGCGGAGCACCAAGGCAAATTCCTTGTATGTGAATACTTGGCCAATAAACTTACTTACTTACTTGCCTGTCCCACGAGCATGCGACTGCATGCGGCTAGCGCGACCTAACGTGGTCGCGCAGGCTGTGCGGCCTTGCGGTGCCGGTCCCACTTTGATCGCCGGAGCCGCATGGAGTTGTGCGGAGCTGGTCCCGACATCGCGTGGGGCTCCGAAAAACTGACAGTGTTCAAAAATTCCACGCGGCAAAGGTCTGCCGGCCCGCTGCCGCATGGAGGCCGCACGCCCCGCCTCGACACCTTGACGCCGTACGCAGCGTCTTGACGCCAAACACAGCGTCTTGACGCCGTATGCAGCGTCTTGACGGCGTACGCCTAGCGTGTGGCGTTGCGCGATGTCACCGCCCGGCGTGCCGTTGCGTGATGACGTAACCGCCCGACGCCGTGCAACGTCCAAATTCAGTCGGCCCGCCTCCTGCGCAGCTGATTGGTGAGCTTGATGTCGGGACCAGCTCCGCACAACTCCAGACGGCTCCGCGGTTGGAAGTGGGACCGGCTCCGCGAGGCCGTACGGTTCAAGCCACCACGTTTGGTCGCGCTAGACGCATGCAGTCGCATGCTGGTGGGACAGGCCCTTTACTTACCAAAAGCTTTTCACTGTACCTCGGTACACATGCCAATAAACTAAACTAAACATTTTCCACCTATCAGTGCATTGTCTGGTGAGTTACTTTAAGTGCACACCTCAATGCAATAAACATCTATCGCTCTATTTCACTTTCAGGCATTTACTTCCAGATCCCCAAACTCATACTCAGACTCTACTCACCCTAGGCATTCCTTCTCCCCACTCCTATCAGGAGAAGATACAGGAGCTTGGATCTCAATTCCAACTCAACTTTCCTCTGTTAAGAGAACTAGGGCCCTTCTTTGTTTCCTGTACGAGCCAATCGTAATATTTTCCACCTCAACACAATTTCCCTTCCACTTTCTTAAACTAGGCAAAATGATCCTGAGTTTTCTTTGTCCTAGAATCATAGAGAAATACGGCATGGAAACAAGCCTTTCAACCCATCAAGACTGTGCCAAACATCAATCACTATTTTACCCCAATTTTACATTAAATCCCATTTTTTATTCACCTTACATTCTCATCAACCTCCACACCCACCCCACCCCTTCCAGATTCTACCACTCACCTACAAACCAAGGGCAATTTACATTGCCAATTAACCCACCATACTGGGATATGGGAGGCAACTTGAATAGAATTGACAATTAGAGGACTAGAGTGTTTAGATCCGGTCGCCCCAATGCAGGAAGGATGTTGGATGCAAAGTAGGTTTACCAGAATAATGCCTGGATTAGACAGTATTAGCTACAGGGAGAGGTTGGACAGACTTGGATTTTTTTTCTGGAACACCGAAGGTTGAGTGGAGACCTAATAGAAGTATATAAAACTTTGACAGGAATAGATAGAGTTGGCAGAAACCTTTTTCCCAGAATGGGAATATCAAATTACGCAAGAGGGCGTAACTTTATGGTGAGATGAGCAAAGTTTAAAGGAGTTTTGTGGTTCCAGTTTTTTTTTACACAGTGGGTGGTGAACGCCTGGAACACTCTCTTGGGTATGGTGGTGGAGGTAGATACAATAGTGGTATTTAAGAGACTTTTTGGATAGACACGTGATTATGCAGGGAATGAAGGAATGTGATTATGTGCAGGCAGATAAAAATTGATCTTGGCATTATGTTTAGCACAATTGGCCTGTTCCTGTGCTGCACTGTTCTATGCTCCATGTTCTTAACACCCTGATGAAATCCGCATGAAGAACATGGACAGCAACGGAGGTCAGGACGCCAGGTCTCCGGTGCTGTGAGGTAGCAATTCTACTACAGCCCAAATATGCCACCCAGACATCACTGTGCTGCCCAGTTTTTGTTTTGTAACCATAATTCTCCAGTCCTTTCACCGTCTGTCCATTCCCTCCCCCAGGTGCTGCCTGGGCCTTCGAGTTGCTCCCACCATCCTCAGTCTCTGCACCTTCCCTGGTACACTTTGTAAAGTGGAGACCTCAAAGTTTTAAGCAACACTCCACCTTGTCTCATTAACAGGCTCTGAATCCTGGAATTAAGCCAATTCCCTTTCACAGTCTCAGAATATTTACTTTGGAATTCATTCAATTCCGTATCTAAACCCCAGGATCTTTACTTTGGAATTCAGCCAATTCCCAGTCTGAGCCCAGCTTGGATTCCAGCTCACCATAGGTAGCCGAAGCATTATTATTGATCATCATCACACTGCAGAAGCGGCAGGCTAACTGCCAACAAGTCCCTTGCTTCACACCTTGAGTGACAATGCAAGCTGTTCGACTTCATGCTGCATACTCTTATTTTTAAGTGTAATAAAAAGTTATCAAGGGCTAAAGCAGGGTTGCAGCCAAATGATTGGAGATTTAATGTTATGTCCACTAAAGCCCTTCACTTACAGTACATGGGAATTCAGACTGAGACAGCTAAGAAAGAGATATCTTTTGACTTTACCTGAGCACACAACAGAAGATCTATAATCAATTAACAAGACATAACATGACGCAAGCAACCAGCACACTCTACAAAACAACCACTGATAAAAAGACACTGGTTACTCAAACAACTTCTCATCGGTACCTCAGACTAGCAAGCACCTTCTGATCTGAAAAAGCTCTTTGACAAAACAACCTTTCAAGTTCAATTCATTTCAACTTCCTTTTGCTAAAGAATTAGACTGTGTACATTTATTTTAAAAAATCAGGCTGACTCAAAATTGATTTGAGGGTTAATCTCCAAAATACTGAGTAATTAATCTTAACTTAACAGTTGCACATTGTACACAGAATGGCAAGTGTATTTCAGTGAGATAACATTTAAAATTCTTAAGGGATTGGACAGGCTCATGCAGGAAAAAATGTTCCCGATGTTGGGGGAGTCCAGAACCAGGGGTCACAGTTTAAGAATAAGGGGTAGGCCATTTAGGACTGAGATGAGGATTTTTTTTTTCCATCTGGTGAGTTGTGAATCTGTGGAATTCTCTGCCACAGAAGGTAGTGGAGGCCAATTCACTGGATGTTTTCAAGCTCTTTGGACGAATGGAATTAAGGAATATTCCAAGTGATATATATATATATATGTTGTGTTGGTGAGTGCAGGTGACATTAACATTTCTGGGGTCACGGACTGTGTGTATACGGGGGGGGGGAAATAGATCAGCTACTAAAATGGCAGGAGAAATGACGGAGTTTAATCTGATCCAGTGTGAGGTGTTGCACTTTGGGAGGCCGAATATCAGGGGAGCATACAATTAATGGCAAGTCCCTTAACATTATTAATGTAGAGGGTGATCTTTGGGTCCAAGTCCATAATTTTCTGAAAGTGGCAACACAAGTAGATAGAGTGGTAAGGAGCCGGCGCGGGGTACTTTGTAACTTTGTCAGCGCTGTTTATGTGGCGTTGGGTCCCAGCTTCACACGGGAGGGCTGGTCCCCCAATGCAATATTCCACCTCTCCACCAATTCCAATATACACACACACACCCACACAGACTCACACACACACACACACATACATACACACACACCCACACACGCATTCACACCCACACATTCACACCCACACATTCACACACACACATACACACACACACATTCACACACACACATTCACACACACACACACACATTCACACACACACACACACACGCATTCACACCCACACATTCACACCCACACATTCACACACACACTCACTCACTCACACAGTCACTCACACACTCACTCACTCACACAGACACACACACACACACACACACACATACACTCACACATACACTCACACTCACACACACATTCACACAGACACACATACACTCACACACACACACACATACACTCACACACACACATACACTCACACACACACTCACACACACACACACACTCACACTCACATACACACTCACACTCACATACACACTCACACGCACACACTGACTCACACACCATATATATGACAGTAAACTTTCTTGAAGCTACTCACAGGCTGAGCGCGGCCTCTCCACTGTGGGGCTTCCGCAGTCAGCAGCATTTCCGCAATCAGCGTGACCTCTGCACTTACCGGAAATTACGCAATCAGCACAATCTCTGCACTCACCGGAAATTACGCAATCAGCGCGACCTGTCCACTAAGCGGAAGTCACGAAATGTGCGGGACTTTTGGACTAAACACAGTCGGACCTAATAAAGCATTTATTCTTTCCAAACACAGTCGGACCTAATAAAGCATTTATTCCTTCCAAACACAGCCGGACCTATTAAAGCATTGCAGTTTCAAGCACAGGCAGGGCAGCAGGCCTAACAAGTCATGGCATTGTCATTAAGGTCTAAAAAATCATTTATTGCAAGTACATTGCAGACTCACAGTTCAGTTAATTCACAGCTTAGAATGACAGTCGTGGCCTCTCCCTTGCGATCTTGCAGTGACTGACTCACGTCCAGGCATCCAGGGGTTTTATAGTCCTGCCCCCCCCCCCCCCCCCCCCCCCACAGCGATACTGGGTAGCGGTTTTTCTAACAGCGCAGACAGGAAGTGGTCAAGATGAGACTTTTAATTATATATATATATCTGTGGCCAATGGGGCTCCGCAGGGACCTGTGTGTATATATATATATATATATAGGAAGGAGCAGCAGATGCTGGTTTAAACCGAAGATAGACACAAAAATCTGGAGCAACTCTGCCGGACAGTCAACATCTCTGGAGAGAAGGAATGGGTGACATTTTGAGTCGAGCCTTTCTTCAGACTGGTTAGGACTTTGTCATCCCTAACTAGTCTGAAGAAGGGTCTCGACCCGAAACGTCACCCGACCCTTCCTCTAGAGATGCTGCCTGTCCCACGAGTTGCTCCAGCTTTTTGTGTCTTCGGTTTAAACCAGCATCTGCTGCTCCTTCCTATATATATATATATCACAAACAGTAGAGGTCCCAGCACAGGTCTCTGCGGAGCCCCACTGGCCACAGACCTCCAGCCTGATATCGTCCTTCCACCATGACCCACTGTCCTCTATCAGTGAGCCAGTTATGAATATATATGCCCAAGTTGCCGTTAAGCCCATGCATCTTAATCTTCTGGACGTTATCAAATGCCTTACTAAAGTCCATATGGACAACATCCACCCTACCCTCATCAATCATCTTTATCACCTCTTCAAAAAACACAATAAAGTGAGGTAGACTGTTACCCTTTGTTCCCCGTTCCATTTTAATATACCTGTCGAACCTCTTAGGATTTTCTTTAATCTTATCTGCCAGAATCATTTCATGTCCTTTTCTTGCCCTCCTGAATTCTCTCACGTGCACACATATATAGCCTCAGCCCAGAAGGAACCTGGAATTCATGAGCTTAGATGAAGAAAAAGAGACAGCAGTAGCCATCCTGATTGTGGGTCACAGAGTGATTTCTCTGGGGTCCATTGTGCTGTGAAATCAGTGGCACAATGAAACAGCTGACAAACATAAGCTCCCACGTAAAGGACAGCCCTTGTCGTGCAATAATGGAGGAGGACAGCTGGTGAATGTGGACTTCTCTGCCACAGCCAGCAGCTTCAGGGGGTTAGGTGGGAAATAAGTAAATGGAAAATTTACCTGCAGCATCCTTTCATGATTGGGAAGGTTCTACAGCTTCCTTCCCTTTCCACCCAACGACAGCCTTCTGCTGTAAAGGACTTCATACAAAGGGTGGTGGGTGTAAGGAACAAGCTGCCAGAGGAGGTAGTTGAGGCTGGGACTATCCCAACATTTCAGAAATGGTTAGACATGAATAGGACCGGTTTGGAGGGATCTGGACGAAACGCGGGCAGGTGGGACTCGTGTAGATGGGTCATGTTGGCCGGTGAGGGCAAGTTTTCGGCCGAAGGGCCTGTTTCCACGCTGTATCACTATGACTCTATGACATAGCAACACCAAGGTTTAATACTGCTGCCTTGAATGACGTGTACAGCAGCCGTCATTAACTCTGTTGATTTGTGGGGAAGTTTGTGATACCGTCTTTCGTTTGTGCGCTGATTTCAAAAGCTGCCTCTGAGCAGAATTGTAGATCAGACAAACGGGATCATTGTCGTGTATTAAATTAGGAAAAGAGCAGAGAAGGGAAGGCCAAGCTGTTTAAAACCAGCCACTAATCATGTACTTTTTTGCATTAGGCAGAAATAAATCAAACACATCCGCAGTATTAGGCATCTGATTCACTGTAATCTTTTGTGGCTTGTTAGCCATTAATCTGAAATGGAAGCTAATGGAAAGTAGGGGATATACCTACAGGCAGCTGCCAATATTAACCCCAACCGCTTGGAGTGATCACCTATTAGACAAAACTATCAATTGAAAATAAACGTGCACAGATAAGCAATGTTATTTTTATCTTTACTCAATCAGTTAGAAAGAAAGCTACTCTCTGAAAGAGATAGATGTGACAGGATAGACATTTTTATTTTGTGTTTATTGGCTTTTTTAATACCTTTTTTAACCATTTCCACAGGGATCCATAGGGATCTAGAGGCATGAAACATGGAAATTGGCCCTTTGTCCATGCCGACCAAAATGCCCCATCCAAGCTAATCCTATTTGCTCATGTACCACCAGGTGTGCCGCATGATTGGCAGCCTCGCCAACAGTCTGTCTGTTTTTTCGTCTTTTTTTTGTTATTTTTAGTGTGTTTTAAAAGTTTGTGTAAATGTTCTCAGGTTTGTTTTATGTGGTGGAGGGGGAAGGGGTTGGGGGAAACTTTTTTTTCAATCTCTTACCCTGCCGAAGATGCGTTTGTTTTCCAGGTCGTATCTCCGGTCGCTCTGCGGCCTAATATCGTGGAGCTGGAGGCCTCGCTCGGGACTGACTTTGAGCCCCACAGCGGGAACGTGGTCTTACCATCGGAGCCGATCCCTTGCCTGGGATCGCTCCAACTGCGGCCTGCAGATTTTACCATCGAGAGCTTGCAGTTTCAGGTAGAGACCGTAGATGTCAGGAGCTCCAACGACGCAGAAGATTTCGACCAGCCCTGACCCGGGGTCTGATCGCCGGCACGGGGGAGCTCACATTCCCCCCCCCCCCCCCCCCCCCCGATGCAGGAGCTTGATCGCCCCGATGAGGTGGGCTCGACCGCCGGCTACGGGAGTAAGATCGCCCCGTCAACGGAAGGCTCGAGGCCCCCGACTGCGGGAGAACAAAGCAGGAAGAGATTTAACTCTGTTTTCGCCTTCCATCACAGTGAGGAAGGTGGAGGAGTCACTGTGGTGGATGTTTATGTTAAAATGTATTTTGTGTGTTCTGTTGCTTTTTATTTTGTATGACAGACTTGGCAAATAAAATTCCTCGTATGTTGCAAAACATACTTGGCCAATAAAGTATTATTGTATTGTATGGTATTGTATTGTATGTTGGGCCAACATCCTTCCAAACCTTTTCTATCCACATGCCTGTCCAAGTGCCTTTTAAATGTTGTGATAGGACCTGCCTCAATTACCTCCACTGGCTGCTTATTCCATACACACATCATCCTCTGAATGAAAAAACTCTCCCTCAGGTTCCTATTAAATCTTTCCCCTCTCACCTTAAACCTATGTCCTCTGGTTCTTGATTCCCCTACTCTGGGAAAAAAGATTTTGTGCATTCACCATAAGTACTCCCCTCATTATTTTATTCGCGTTTCTAAAATCACCCCTCAGCCTCCTGCCCCCCCAAAGAATAAAGTTCTAGCCTGTCAAATCTTTCCCTATAGCTCAGGCCATGAAGCACCGGCAACATCCTTGCAAATCTTCTATGTACTCTTTCCAGCTTTATGACATCCTTCCTGTAGCAGGGTGACCAAAACTGAACACATTATTCCCCTGCGGCCTCACCAATGCCTTGGATTACTGTAACATGGTGTCATGAATTCCATATGAAACACCCAGCACCAAATCCTGATGCGCACTGCTAGTCTCCATCCTCCAGCCCAAAACACAATCTACCACCACCACACTCTGCTTCCTTCCATGAGCCAATTCTTTATCCAGTCAGTTAACTCTTCCCAGAACCCATGAGATTTAACCTTCCAGAGCAGCCTACTATGCAGAATCTTACCAAAGGCCTTGCTGAAGTACACACAGAAAATGTCTAAGGCCTTTTCATCATCAATCTTGGTTACTTCTTCAAAAAACTCAATCAAATTTGTAAGACATGATCTGTCATGTACAAATCCATGCTGAGCTGACTATGCCTAATAAGCCCCAGGCTATCTAAATGCATCTATATGTTATCCCTCAGAATACTCTCCAGTAACTTGCCTATCACAGATGTTAGGCTCACTGGTCTATAATTCCCAGGTTTTTCCTTGCAGCCCTTCTTAAATAAAGGCACAATACAAACCACTCTTCAGTCATCCGGCACCTCAACCAACTAAAAACATTTTAAATGAGATGCCGTGAGCAGTCCAGAGGTCCCCTGACTATATCAGGGAGAATTAACTGCCTTGATCCATATATTCCTTCTCCAATTGCTCGCTCGGGGGCTCTTTAGCCAATAACAGAAAATGTATAATTGCTAGTGGAATTTGGATTTATGAGCAGGAAGACATTCCAGTGTGCCATATTGGGTGTACTTGGTAACCATAGTAGTGAGACCAATGACCTTTACAGTTATTACTCTTGCTCTCCAGCTCCCTTGCTGCAAATAACAGCTGTGCTTGAGGCTCACAACCTCAGACACCATTGAACAGGTGTCATTATCATTGAGAACGTGCCAGTCAGTATTGCGATTGGTAACAAAAGTGTGGAAGCTCCAACTTGGCTAATCACCATTAGCCTTATTAGCTCCACACCATAGCTGAGGGTGTAATGAGGAGTTGTTCAGAGTGACATGTTGAATAGGCGGGGTGTGCTTCAGAGCAATGTGGGGGTGCGGTGCAGAAGTAGAAAGAGACCTCGGAGCACAATAAGATTTTGTGGGGCTGGGAATTAAGAGCGACAGCAAGGGTTATAGTGGGGCAATGAAGAGAGCTGTTTAGAGATACAGTATAGTGGGGAACCAGGCCCTTCAGGACCAACACTAACTTTATCCTACACATTAGGGACAATGTACAGAAGCCAATTAACTTACAAACCTGCACGTTAGTGGAATGTGGCAGGAAACCAGAGTACTTGGGGAAAACCCATGCAGTTCACAGGAAGAACGTACAAACTCCGTACAGACAGCGCCTGTAAATCAGGATCGAACCCGGGTCTCTGATACTGAAAGGCAGCAGTTCTACCACTGCACCACGGTGCTGATCTGGAATTAGTTGCTACTATCTTTATCCCGGAAAAAAAACTGATTTGAATGATAAAATACTGAAACATGGCATATTGTTTTGATTTTCAGAACAATTATATAACTTGTAAAGACGCTACCTACCTGAGACCAGTGTCATAGCCCTTTCTGCAGATTGCCTGCAAACCTGGCTGTAATTTAAAGGCTCCATTAACCTGCGGCTAATTATATGAGACTATTCAAATGTTACAATTAGCTACTTTTATTAAACATCTCATTAATAATCAGTTTGGTTTCTTGGAGATCTACTGTATATAATTAAATTCGTAGCATCTCACAGATCCAGATGGTAAATCACACTAGTGGGACATCCGTCTAACAGGAGCCATCAAGATATTTCAGAGCAGTTTTCGGGGCTTTTAGGATCACTCGGAATACATTTTACAAGGCTTGGCTCCTAAAATGATTGGAGAGTCAGGCGTTCAGCCAACTTACACAGTTCTGATTTACCAGTGATTAATTTTAATGGCTGTAAGATCAAGAGTTATGCGAAGAGGCCACTATGTTCTCCTTGTCAAACCAGGGCAGATATACGGCTTAGTTAAATACACAATCATATATGAATAGGATTTCACTATACTTCATCAAATTTATTCTGGACTTTATATTTCATATCTACTGCCTTGAATGCAGTAGCTGGCTACCAAACAAGCACTGCTAGTCGAGAATGAGCACTGACTCTTCCAGCTCAGCAAACCTTTTGGGTCACTGTTAGCTTGTTTGCTGAGATCCTATACAGGAGGCTGCATGCAGAACCTCTCCCAAACTAACCGGTTATTCCGAGGACCACTAGTAGAAAACTCAGCTCTGACTTTAAAACCAGTCCCAACCCAGACGCATTTGCACGAGGAGCGAGCGTATGTGGTCTCAGGTGATCACCCTGCACAACAAAACCTAAACCATTGAAAAATACAGCCACCTACTTCTGTAAATTAACATCAGATGAGTGCCGAGCAGAGCTCAGATCAGGAGGCTAATTGTCAGCAATTACCAAGGAAGAAGAGTCTCGACCCAAAACAACACCTGTTCCTTCTCTCCAGAGATGCTATCTGTCCCGCTGAGTTACTCCAGTACTTTGTGTCTATCTTCGGTGTAAATCAGCATCTGCAGTTCCCTCCTACACATCTATCTGCAATATAGCCAGAGCATTTACAACCCAGAGGGGATCTGATTAGCTTGTTTCACTCGTATTAATGATGCCAATCTGCAGCAGCAAGATATTTGTATTATTAGTATGCTTAAAGCTACAAGATGGCAGGCTGCAGAAGGTATGATTCTTTGTTTGACTTGGAAATATTTTTTTTCCTTGGGTTCCTGCGGCTTGTACCAACTACAGGAGTGAGTAAAGTAGTGCAAGAAGATCGCTTACACATCTAGTGACAACAGCAGCTAATAATTTGCACCAGCAAATTTTCCCATGAAAACTCCACCAGGGCTCTTAACATAGTGAACTCTTCTGCATGTACAGCCAACTTTGATCAGACTTTACTGATTATATATTGTACCAAACGTTATTCCCTTATCATGTATCTGTACACTGTGAATGGCTCGATTGTAATCATGTATTGTCTTTCCGCTGACTGGTTGGCACGCAACAAAAGCTTTTCACTGTACCTCGGTACACGTGACAATAAAATAAAACTGAACTGGAGATAAGGATAACCCTTGTCTGAAAAGCTACCTGTTACAATCTTGTATGTTTGTCAGTAGTCACTGTTGTTAATAAGATTCCAAACTCAGCTCTGTGAATCTTATTCCTTCAATCATAAGCCATGTGCTGGCTGAGTGATACAGTATGTTATCATAACTTGGATTCATTAATTAATCTACAATGAATAAACATTAACAACATTATAACCGTTCTAACCCTTTGCAAGGAACTGTAGATGCTGGTTTAGAAAAAAAAAAGACACAAAGTGCTAGGATATGGCTTTATTGCAAAACCTACCATAGTTGAATGTGTAGGAAGGAACTGCAGATACTGGTTTACAATGAAGATGAATACAAAATGCTGGAGTAACTCAGTGGGACCAAAATAGGTGATGTTTCAGGTCGAAACCCTTCTTCAGATTGAAGAAGGGTTTTGACCCAAAATATCACCTATTTATTTTCTCTAGTGATGCTGCCTGACCCGCTTAGTTATTCCAGCATTTTATGTCTATCTACCATAACTTGAATGTTCAGCTGATATGAAATGACTAGGAGAGCAAGTGAAAATAGTCACAGGCCTGAGTTTGACCAGTGCCTGTATCTCAGCAGCAGTCTGCATCTCTAGGAGAGGACGAAACATTATTTATATTGCATACAGTTAGAAAAGATAGGATAGAATTTCATCTTTGGTGCTATCACTGGAGCACCAGTCACCTGTTTCTTCTCTCTTCCAACACTGTCAATAATGTAAGTGCCTGCTCCTTTAGTAGTGACTCAATAAGCTCTGGTCCTGACATGCAATCCCAATGAAGTCAGCTCAACTTTATTTTGCATTGAGAATGGGAAGGTCTCTGCCATTTGGTATGCTTGAAATAGTTAGCAATTAAAGAGAGGCTTGGGTCAGGCACGAAGAATAAGAGGTGTGGAGGATATAAGGCAATGTAGAAAGAGCTATTTAAAATAGCAGTATAAATACTTAGGAAGCTCGGCATGTCCCCAACAACCCTCACCAACTTCTACAGATGCGCCGTAGAAAGCATTTTATCAGGATGCATCACAGCATGGTTTGGGAACAGCTCCATCCAAGAAGAAATTGTGGACGCAGCCCAGATCATCACACAAACCAACCTCCCTTCCATTGACTCCATTTACACCTCACGCTGCCTCAGCAAGGCCAGCAGCATAATCAAGGATGTCGCACCCCAGGCACTCCCTCCCTCTACTTCCCTCTCCCATCAGGCAAGAAGTACAAAAGTGTGAAAACACACATCTCCAGATTCAGGGATATTTTCTTCCCAGCAAATATCAGGCAACTGAACCATCCTAACAACCGGAGAGTGGTCCTGAGCTATAATATAATAATAATTATTATATGATATTATTTTAAATTATATAATAATAATAATAATTTATTATTATTATTATTATTATTATTATTATTATTATTATTATTATTAGTAGTAGTAGTAGTAGAAGTAATTTTTTTAACTCATTGGTGACCTCCAGACTATCTTTAATTGGAATTTCCTGGACTTATCTTGGACTGAACGTTATTCCCTTCATCATGTATCTGCACACTGTGGACGCCTCTATTGTAATCATGTATTGTCTTTCTGCTGACTGGTTAACAAGCAACAAAATCTTTTCACTGTACCTTGGTACGCGTGACAATAATCTAAACTAAATAACTAACTAATAAGTAGGATGAATCAGTTGTGCTGAATGGCCCGTTTCTGTGCTGTATACCATGTACACATAGCTCTGTGTTCACACAGCTGTGAGTATTTCTGGGTCATTAACACCATTCCAGAAATTGACCAACCATTTCCTGTCACAAATCCTAGCTGAGGTCCTAATCATATCCGAATGCAAAGTAAGGCCTCCATTTGACGCCTGAAAGGGATGGCTGGCCTTGTCCCACCTTGACCTGGCCGAAGGGCCGAATGGCCTACACCTGCACCTATTGTCTATTGACTCCAACACTTATCTGGGTGGTGAAAATTGCCCAACGCATCACCGGTTCCTCACTCCCCACCATTGAGTCTGTCCAAAGCAAGCGTTGTCTGCGAAGGGCGCTCAGCATCGCCAAGGACTGCTCTCACCCCAACCACAGACTGTTTACCCTCCTACCATCCGGGAGGCGCTACAGGTCTCTCCGTTGCCGGACCAGCAGGTCCAGGAACAGCTTCTTCCCTGCGGCGGTTACACTACTCAACACTGTACCTCGGTGACTGCCAATCACACCCCCCCCCCCCCCCCCCGGACACTCCTCCCACCAGGATTTATTAGATTTATTTATTTACTGCTCATATTTATGTCGCTCTTCTAGGGAGATGCTAACTGCATTTCGTTGTCTCTGTACTGTACACTGCACAATGACAATAAAGTTGAATCTGAATCTGAATCTAAGAAGTTGCTTTGTGCACACCATGGTGGCACAATGGTGCATTGAAGGAAAATGTGTATGAGCCATTCAGCAGCACCTGAAGCCTTGTGTGTCAGTGCGGCAGTTTTGTAACCAACGCTGTAGTTGGCATATTGCTCAACATCCTTATTTTGCATCTCCTCCAATGCCAACAACGTTCTAAGTTATTAATGGTGAATTAAATGTTAGCAAAAATGAAGATGTTTGACACCAAGTTCAGCAAAACTATCTGTTTCATTCAGAGAGCAATGGAAGAATATTTGCCTATTTTATCTTTCAAAATAAAGAGATAAAATGGAAATGGGCTTTACAATAATACAAAGCCAATTATAGTGAAGAATATGTATGCACTAGACTACAAGTTGTTCCAATCACACTGTTACATTTTGATAAGCACTGTTAGAATTGGCAAAATCATAAATGTATTTGCATTAATTTAAAAGCTGAGTATTTAACAAGAAACATTGACTTAGAATGTTCAAATAACATGAATTTAAAAAATGAGTAGTCAGCTAAGTATAAATGGATTACAGTCATTAAATGAGAATTGACTTTTCAGTGAACTCTTGCATTAATAACTTGATTGATTAATCGTTTGCAAATTTGAATAACCCACCTCTCAACAAAACCTTACCAAATAATTCTGAACCCAGTAGTACCCTATTTAATTATATACCTCTCAAATAACTACCCATCCTAGTTCCAAGATGCAGGACAGAACGCCACAGGAGATCCTTCTTCCCTGTGGCTATTAAACTGTACAACTCCTCCCCCTTCTGTCGTGGGGTAGACTGAGACTGAGACTGAGGCTGACTCAGTAGCTGAGCGGCCTTGTTGAGGTTGAAGTGCTTTAGTGAGTAAAGTGTAAAGGTGGAGAAGGTGAGAGGCACCACCAATTGGGATTTGTCTACTAAAATAATGGCAGGTATGTTGTTACAGTGTCACTCTTGCAGGATGTGGGAGGGTCAGCGACACTGCTGGTGCCTCTGACAACTACACCTGTGGAAATTGTGTCCAGGTGCAGCTTCTGAAGAACTGTGTAAGGGAACTGGAGCAGCAGCTGGATGATCTCAGGACCATCTGGGAAAACGAGAGCTTCCTGGACAGGACTTACAATGACATTGTTACACCAAGGATACAAGAAGAGCGAAGGTGGTGATGATGAGGAAGAGAAGTAAGCATGGAGTGCAAGAGACTCCGATGGCTGTACCTGTTGAAAACAGGTACACCCTCTTGGAAGCTGTCGGGTCGGACTACACTTCCAGTCCGAGCGTCGGACAGGTATTTCAATCAAATCCTGGCACTGTGGCTCAACCGGAGAGACCTACGTCAGGTAACGTCGTAGTTGTGGGTGACTCAATAGTGAGAGGTACGGACAGGAGATTCTGTGGCAACAGGCGAGACTCGAGGATGGTGTGTTGCCTCCCTGGTGGCAGGATCCATGACGTCTCGGACCGATTGCTGGACATCCTCAAGGGGGAAGAGGATGAGCCGGACGTGGTTCTGCATGTCGGCACAAATGACGTCGGGACGAAGAGGAAGGAGGTTCTGCAACGTGAGTTTAAAGATTTAAGAAGAAGGCTGAAAAGGTAGTTATCTGTGGTTTGCTTCCAGTACCTCGTGCTGGTGAGGGCGGGAACAGGGAGATAGGGGATCTGAATGTGTGGCTGAGTAACTGGTGCATGGGTCAGGTATTTAGATTTATAGACCACTGGGATCTCTTTTGGGGTAGGGGTGACCTGTACAAAAGGGACAGCTTGCACCATAACTGGAGGGGACCAACATTCTGGCAGGCAGGTTTGCTAGTGCTACACGGGTGGGTTTAAATAAAAAGCAGGGGGGAGGGGTTGACAAATTGGAAGTATAAGAAAGGAGTTAAAGGGGAAGAGAGTACAGGAAAAGTTATGAAAGACACCCAAATTAATGGGACAGAAAGTTCAAGAAGTGATAAGAGAGTAAGGTCAGGTGAAATAGGAACCGATGTGAGAGGGGAGGTGAATACCGAATTAAAAGTGTTATATATGAATCTGCAAAGTATAAGAAAGTGGATAAGCTTGGGGTTGAGTTAAAGATTGGTAGGTATGATGTTGTGAGATTTACAGAGACATGGCTACAAGAGGATCGAAGCTGGGACTGAATATTCAGGGTTGTACGTCCTATCAAAAAGACAGACGGGTGGGCAGAGGAGGTGGGTTGGCTCTATTGGTAATGAATGCAATTCAGTCCTTTGCGATGGGTGACATAGAATCAGAAGATGTAGAGTAGGTATGGATTGAACTGAGAAATTGTGAGGGTAAAAAGATACCAATGGGAGTTATCTACAGGGACCCAAACAGTAGCCAGGAGATAAGGTGCAAGTTGCATCAGGGGTTAAAATTAGCATGTAACAAAGGTAATGCTACGGTGGTTATGGGAGATATCATTATGCAGGTAGACTGAGAAAATCTGGTTGGTACTGGACCCCAAGAAAGGGAGTTTGTGGAGTGCCTTCGAGATGGATTCTTAGAGCAGCTTGTACTGGAGCCTACCAGGGAGAAGGCAATTCTGGATTTAGTGTTGTGTAATGAACCGGATTTGATAAGGGAACTCAAGGTAAAGGAACCATTAGGAGTGACCATAATATGATTTTTTAATCTGCAATTTGAGAGGGAGAAGGTATAATCGGAAGTGTCCGTATTACAGTTGAGCAAAGGGGACTATGAAGGCATGTGGGAGGAGCTGCCCAAAGTTGACAGGAAAGGGACCCTAGCAGGGATGACGGTGGAACAGCAATGGCAGGGATTTCTGGGAATAATCCAGAAGTTGCAGGATCATTTCATTCCAAAGAGTATGAAAGATTCTAAGGGGAGTAAGAGGCGACCGTGGCTGACAAGGGAAGTCAAGGACAGTATAAAACTGAAAGAGAAGTATAACATAGCAAAGATGAGCGGGAAGCCAGAGGATCGGGAAACTTTTAAAGAGCAACAGAAGATAACTAAAATGGCAATACGGGGAGAAAAGATGAGGTATGAAGGTAAGCTAGCCAAGAATATAAAGGAGGATAGTAAAAGCTTCTTTAGGTATGTGAAGAGGAAAAAATTAGTTAAGACCAAAGTTGGGGAACAAGGAATGGCAGATGAGTTGAACAGGTACTTTGGTTCTGTCTTCACTAGTGGAAGACGCAAACAATCTTCCTGATGTACTAGTGGCCAGAGGATCTGGGGTGACGGAGGAACTGAAGGAAATTCACATTAGTCAGGAAATGGTGTTGGGGAGACTGATGGAACTGAAGGCTGATAAATCCCCAGGGCCTGATGGTCTGCATCCCAGGGTACTTAAGGAGGTGGCTCTAGAAATTGTGGATGCATTGGTAATCATTTTCCAATGTTCAATAGATGCTGGATCAGTTGGAGGGTAGCTAATGTTATTCCACATTTTAGTCAAGTCAAGTCAAGAGAGTTTATTGTCATGTGTCCCAGATAGGACAATGAAATTCTTGCTTGCTGCAGCACAACAGAATATTGTAAGCATAAATACAGAACAGTTCAGTGTGTCTATAGCATAGACCATATATATATATACACATAAAAAAACAAATAAAGTGCAGTAGGGTGTTATAGTTCAGAGTTTGTTTGATGGCAAGTTTAATAGCCTGAGGGCTGTGGAGAAGAAGTTGTTCCTGAACCTGGATGTTGCAGATTTCAGGCTCCTGTACCTTCTACCTGATGGCAGTGGAGAGATGAGTGTGTGGCCAGGATGGTGTGGGTCCTTGATTATGTTGGCAGCCTTTTTGAGGCAGCGACTGCGATAGATCCCTTTGATGATGGGGAGGTCAGAGCCGATGATGGACTGGGCAGTGGTCACAAATTTCTGCATTCTTTTCAGCTCCTGGACACTCATGTTGCCGAACCAAGCCACAATGCAACCAGTCAGCATGCTCTCCACTGTGCACCTGTAGAAGTTCGAGAGAGTCCTCTTTGACATACCGACTCTCCGTAATCTTCTCAGGAAGTAGAGGCGCTGATGTCCTTTCTTTATAATTGCATTAGTGTGCTGGTACCAGGAAAGATCTTCGGAAATATGCACGCCCAGGAATTTGAAGCTCTTGACTCTTTCCACCATCGTCCCGTTGATATAAACGGGATTGTGGGTCCCTGTCCTATCCCTTCCAAAGTCCACAATCAGCTCCTTGGTTTTGCTGGTGTTGAGAGCCAGGTTATTGTGCTGGCACCATTTGGTCAATCGGTCGATCTCACTTCTATACTCTGACTCGTTACCATCAGTGATACGTCCCACAACAGTGGTGTCGTCGGCGAACTTGATGATGGAGTTCGCACTATGTCCGGCTACGCAGTCATGAGTACAGAGTGAGTAAAGCAGGGGGCTGAGCACGCAGCCTTGAGGTGCTCCCGTGTTGATTGATATCGAGGATGACACATTTCCACCAATACAGACAGACTGTGGTCCGTGGATGAGGAAGTCGTGGATCCAATTGCAGAGGGATGGGCTGAGACCCAGATCTGAGAGCTTGGCAACCAGCTTGGAGGAGATGATGGTATTAAACACCCAGCTGTAGTCAATGAATGAACAGCCTGACATATGAGTTTTTGTTGTCCAAGTGGTCCAGAGCGGAGCGGAGAGCCAGTGAGATTGCATCCACCGTTGATCTGTTGTGGCGGTAAGCGAACTGCAGTGGGTCAAGGTTCTTGTTGAGGTAGGAGTTGATACGTGCCATAATCAACCTCTCAAAGCACTTCATCACCACAGACGTTAGTGCCACTGGTCGATAGTCATTGAGGCACGTCACCTTGCTCTTCTTGGGCACCGGTATTATTGATGCCCTTTTAAAGCAGGTGGGAACCTCAGACCTCAGAAGTGAGAGGTTGAAAATGTCCGTAAAAACTCCAGCCAGTTGGTCCGCACAGGTCTTTAGAACACGACCATCAGGTCCAGGCACTTTCCGAGGGTTCACCCACCTGATGGATCTTCTGACGTCAGTCTCTGTGACTGTGACTGAGATACCATCATGGCGAATGGGGGAGAACGCTGGGAATTATAGACCAGTTAGCCTGACATCGGTGGTGGGGAAGATGCTGGAGTCAATTATTAAAGATGTAATAGCAGCACATTTGGATAGCAGTAACAGGATCAGTCCGAGTCAGCATGGATTTACGAAGGGGAAATCTTGCTTGACTAATTTTCTGGAATGTTTTGAGGATGTAACAAGTAAAATGGATAAGGGAGAGCCAGTGGATGTTGTATACCTGGACTTTTAGAAAGCCTTTGATAAGGTTCCACATAGGAGATTAGTGGGCAAAATTAGAGCACATGGTATTGGGGGTAGGGTATTGACATGGATAGAAATTTTCACCCAGAGAGTTGTGAATTTGTGGAATTCTCTTCCTCAGAAGGTACTGGATGCTTTCAAAAGAGAGTTAGATAGAGCTCTTAGGGTTAGCGGAATCAAGGGATATGGGAAGAAGGCAAGAATGGGGTACTGATTTGGGATGATCAGCCATGATCACATTGAATGGTGGTGTTGGCTCAATGGGCCGAATGGCGTACTCCTGCACCTATTTTCTATGTTTCTATGTATCTAGGTAATCATTTCCACTCGTCACTTTAATTTCATGTTTCATGTATTTTGTAATTTTATGATGACTGTTGGCAGATCAATTTCCATCCTGGGATAAATTAAGATATATTGTATCGTATCTCAATCGTGTTGGAGCTATGATACATCGAGAATTAATTCCAATCTACAGGCAAACATTTTTGTTTTGTTCATCAAGTCGAGCTTCTAGTGAATTTCTGAGCATTACATCTCGTTTTTATGCCCCTGCACCAACACGGACATAGGACATTAGCCGATGTTTCTGATGATTGTCAGTGATCACTTAGGTGAGGATCTAGAGCAGGGCCTCTATCCGTGGAACTGCACCCACAGAATTATACCCAAGCACACAACTCCAGCAAAGTTAGAACCTTCAGGAGACGAAAGATGATTCAAAGGGAAAGGGAAGTACAATAACTGTTTTTGTACGCTCCCTTTTCCGACAGATTTGACAGAAAGATGTGTGGAATAAATAAATGACAGCTGCAAATTAAATGTTGAATTTTTCATACGATGGGGAATTGGGGAAAGTCATAGAGCTAAGATAATTAATGTTAATATGCCAAAGTACATTTCCCTTGGGGCCTGGAGTTACTTCTGGAGACTTTGCTACCACAGAATCACTGCAAATCACCACACCGCATGTTTACATTGCTTGCACGTGTTTTTTTGCTCAGATTAGTACTTCTTCAATTGTGATTTTGCAGGAAGGTTTGAAATTTGCTTTGTACAGTGAATGGGATTACTGGTATAAAGGACTTGCATTTGTATAGCCCTTTCAGGACACCTGAAAGTACTTAAGATCCAATGAAGTACTTCTGTAGAGTAGCTTGTAGCTGTAAATTGGTAAGTTAATGGTCAACTTGTGCATTGCCAACTCCCTAAAAACAGCATTGTGACAAGATATTTTATCTTTGTGGGATAAATGTAAGGGTCAGGACGCCAAGAATAATTTCCCCATTATGCTTCCAAATAGCACCATGGGATCGGAGTGGGCAGGTAGTGGCAAAAGTGGTGCCTCAACCAAAGACAATATTTCTTCAGAACAGCAGAAGAAGGACAATCGAGATGTTCTTTTATGCTCATGTTACAGTACATACAGCACAAGAACAGGCCCTTCGGCCCACAGCTTTTATGCCGAACATGATGCCAAGACTGTTCTGGAATAGGTCCTGAATGCAATTGTCTGATGGATCCAAAAGTTCCACCAGCTGGGAGCTAACACAAATAATTGTTAAAGTGCCCCTTTGTGCATTCAACAGAGACGTTTGTTTCCGTGGAAATTGTAAAGACTTGTTTTCTACCGGAACAAATCTCATCCATTTCACTTGTGCCAGATTCATACAATATATGTCACAGAGGAGGATCAGCGACAAGGAAACAATTGAGAAACACGCAACATTCGTGTTCAGACGGACATCAAAATACAGTGTTCAGTCAGAATTAAAATACAGATTGTCGTCTGTGTAAATGATGTTAATGGTGTTATTGATGAGATCGAAGGTTACACGGTGGCGCAGCGGTAGAACTGCTGCCTTATAGTGCCAGTGACCTGGGTTTGATCCTGACTACGGGTGCTGTCCGTACAGAGTTTGTACATTCTCCCTGTGACCGCGTGGGTTTTTTCTGGGTGCTCCATTTTCATTTCACACTCCAAAGACTTCCACAGGTTTGTAGGTTAATTGGCTTCTGTAAATTGTAAATCATCCCTAGTGTGTAGGATAATCCTAGTGTCGCTGGTCGGCGCAGACTCAGCGGGCCAAAGGGCCTGTTTTCACGTTGTATCTCTAAAGTCTAACGTAAAGTCTAAAGTAGGCTGGGTAATAATGATTAGGAAACGATTAGGAAACATCTTTCACCTGTTAATGATGCTGCTTTATGACCTGTTATTGAATCCCCAACAGCAATACAGTTTTCCAAATATCGTACATTTCCCACTGACAATTTAAAATGGTGGTTCTGCAGCCACGGGCAATTTGAAACCATGTCAGACTGACCTTAATACTGACCTTGTGCGTTTTGTTGTTTTCACAGGACTGATAATGCATCAACTGAATTTAAAATATTCCTCTGGGTGCATTATCACGCAATGCAGCTGGAAATTTGAAGTATTGTGCTTCCAAAGCAGAATTCTCTCCCTTTTTATTTATAAGGAAACTACTTTTTCAGCAGGTCCCTCTGTGTAACTGCCTCCCCCCCCACCCACTACCCTCCACCCACTCACTGTCACCACCCAACCTTCTCACAGGCACGTTGATGAGTTGTTATCTGTGCTGACTTCCAGGGTCACTCTGTTGATCTATGATTAGGTCATGGTCAATTCTATTTTATTTCAGGGAAGCATAAAGCGTCCTTACCCAGAAACCAACCCGCAATAAAGAATTCCTTCCAGTTCATAGAATCCAAGAATACTGCTGCAAAAGCTATTTACTTAAAACATAGGAGGCTATTTCTGCCCAATAAGTTTATACCAGCTCACAGAACATTCACATTTCCCACTTGTATCGCCCAGATACATATTCTTTCCTCATTCCCATCAATTGCCCCCTGTAATCTACCAGCCAGTTAAACTAGGGGCAACTTGCAGCGGGCATGTCTCTGGGATCTGGCAGCAAACTGGAGCATCCAGGCAGTCACAGGATGAACATGCAAAACCATACGGACAGCACCCAAGGTCAGGGTTGAATCTAAAGTCCCTGGGGCTTGTGGAAGCAACTCTATCAGCTATACCAACTTGACTCCTCAAGCTTGTTGGAAGATAACAAGCAATCAAAAACACAGAGAAAGGAGCTGAGGTGATGAGGAGTTGTGCAGGAGTTTCACCCTGTTTGGCGATTGCTTTCAAAAAGGAAAATCTTAGAGTGGCAGGGGTAATACGAGGTTAATTCCCGGGATGGCGGGACTGTCATATGATGAAAGAATGGAGCGACTGGGTTTGTATTCACTGGAATGTAGAAGGATGAGATGGGATCTTATAGAAACATATAAAATTATTAAAGGATTGGACACGCTAGATGCAGGAAACATGTTCCCGATGTTGGGGGAGTCCAGAACCAGGGGCCCCAGTTTAAGAATGAGGGGTAGGCCATTTAGAACTGAGATTAACTTTTTCACCCAGAGAGTTGTGAATTTGTGGAATTCTCTGCCACAGACGGCAGTGGAGACCAATTCACTAGATGCATTCAAAAGAGAGTTAGATAGAGCTCTTAGGGCTAGCGGAATCAAGGGATATAGGGGGGAGGCAGGAACGGGGTACTGATTGTGGATGATTAGCCATGATCACATTGAATGGCGGTGCTGGCTCAAAGGGCCAAATGGCCTACTCCTGCACCTATTGTCTATGTATCTATGTATCTAACCCCAATAAAAGTAAAGATTCATTCATAATTATGTGGAATGTCACTATCATCACCGGCACAGTATCAACATAGTGTGGTATGAACTGAGTAAAATCTGACAAATCAACATAGTGTGGTTTTGTCCGACTTTACAGTTCATGCCTCGCTTAAAGGAGTACAAAATCTACTTAAATCAGTCACGACGTACGCAAGAAAAAATGGCATCATATTAGATTGAAAATCAAATGAGTAACTTCCCCTTCTATCACATGAGGTCAATCTATTTCAGGCTGGTTATGATTTGTTTCTTCTCCTTGACTACATAGTTTAGCTCTGTCTCTCAGTACACACAATAATAAACCGATACCAATACATTGATGTGAATATTGATTCTCACTATTATAATGCACTCTCAGCCCTGCTTATTTGAAAAAAAGTGCAGACATGAGGACTTCATGTTAACTTTCAGATTTGTGTACAAGGACACACCATGGTCATAGAGTCATAGAGTTTCATAGAGTAATACAGTGTGGAAACAGGCAGGTCCAACTTGCCCACGCCAACAAACATGCCCCATCTACACTAGTCCCACCTGCCTGCATTTGGCCCATAGCCTTCTAAACCTATCCTATCCATATGTCTGTTCAAATGTCTCTTAAACATCGCAGGATCCCGTCCCCCTGCATCTTTCAATCCCTTGCCATTAAAGAAAACCACACTTCTACCAAAGCAGATGACATTACTCCACAATATATTTCATATGCCATCTCATCACTTAACCTGAGTATGTCCCTCTAAAGCCTTTCTATATTCTCATCACACCCCACACTGCCACCAGTCTCTTATCAACCAACTTCGGTGCATAATGCTTGATTTCCTCCAGATCACTGATACTGTGAATAGCTGGTGCATATTGTATAATTCCTTGGAATTCTTAGGATTAGTTGGACTTGAAGGGCTTTAATTATCCTTTAAACATTTAAGAAAGGATTCAGAGGTGAATGCACTTCAATCAAATTGCTCATGCTCTCTGAAAATGCTGAGTCTATTTTTAATCAATTTAAAAAAAGCTTTCTCCTTCCAGACTAAAATTTCACCTCAGTGAAATGCTGAGTGCTTGCTTTTTATCCGTCTCAACCATTAACTCTTCTCTTCATATAAATTCAAGTCTAATCTGCTCAATGGCTGTAGAGAAGTGTCTTGCATGAGAAGCATTAATTTTCATATGTGTAAAAATAGTTTACATATAATTTATTGGAAATTGTTGTGCATCAATAACTTCCATAAGTGCATAAGTCTTATTGATAAGTAGAAATAACAAACAGCGATAGTAAATCGAGACTTTAATATTTGAGTTAATTATATTTAATGAATAAAGCATATTTATTTCTCTGCTTGAATGTACTGCATGCATTTTGATCCCTGTATTTTTTGTGTGGCAATTCCCCAGCTGGTCTATCATCCAATATTCTATCGTCAAATAGCCAAGTAGGTACATTAGGCCAAAACTTACCCCAAATTTTACTTCAATCTTACAACTCAAATTTATATTAAATTTATAGGGAATATAATTTCGTCAAGTAAACAGTGGACCAAATCTTTTGCAAAATGCTTCGACCGTTTGGCCATGACTATAGAGATACAAGTTTGTTTATTCAACGTCATCACTATCATGAAGAGCACAGAATTATTCAGATTCACCAGGGGTTATTTAGGATGAAGGGTGGAACTTCAGTGTGAAGAAGTATCCTGGCCCGACACGACACCCATCCATGTTCTCCAGAGATGCTGCCTGACCCACTGAGTTACTCCAGCACTCTGTGTCTTTTATTTATAAACCAGCATCTGCAGTTCATCGTTCATACATTTGTCTTCTAATGTAGATAATTCAATGTCTATATATTAATTAGAATGGAATAATGGAGCTTATGTAAAATTATGAAAATGTCGGTGATGAAGGCTATTTCCATTGGCCTTTAAGTGTGTAACTTGTCGGCATGCAGACAGAGGAATATAGAGGAATAGTGGATGCACTCCCAAGCTGAAGCAGAATGCATTTTTAAGGAAAGTGGATAGATACTTCAATAAATTACAAACATTTAGCTGCGGATAATTGGCTTGAATGACTACTTATCCTGCTGTAAAATTACATTGGGATATCCATGTATTTTGCCATTTCTTTTAGTCAGTAAAAGATCAGAAGAAACTCTGGAGAAAAAGTGAAAAATATGCACAATTTGTCCATAGATCCAAGGAGCAATGTGAAGAAATTCTAGTTATAGAATTTTAACCATATCACAAAATACATGATATATCAATCCCTTCATACAATTTATTATATGCACTTTTTTTTTCATTAAAATTATGATGTGACAAATAGAAATCATCAATTGTGTTGCTCCGAAAAGGATGAAATGTGAAGTTAGTGATAGTGAAGTGTTATAAATTATCCATTTAACCAATTTGTTTAATTAGACATTCTTAGGTTGGGTATATAAAAATTGTCACTCTCACCAATTTCACAAAGCCAGAGCTCAGCTATCAACAATATAACTATTTAATGAGTCAGTGTGGAAACAAGCCCTTTGCCCCAGCCTGCCCACGCCAACCAACATGCTCCATCTATCAATGGTTCAATGGCTCAATGTTGCATTTATTGTCACATGTAGGAAGTGCAAACACACAGTGAAATTATTTTCATACAAACAGCCCTGTAGAGTATTCCCATGCCCAGGCACATCCCCAATTGGCAAATTATAAGCAATAATCTACTGATCTTGCGTGCCTACACTAGTCCCACCTGCCCACGCTTGGCCCATAACCCTCTAAACCTATCCTATCTACGTATCTGTCTAAATGTCTCTTAAAAGTTATGATAGTACCTGCCTCACCTATCACATTCAGCAGCTCGTTCCATAAACCCACCATCGTTTGTGTAAAAAACGTTACTCAGGTTACTGTTAAATCTTTCCCCCCTCACCTTCAACCTCTGTCCTCTTGTTCTCGATTCCCCAACTCTGGGCAAAAGGCTCTGTGCATTTACCCAATCTTGTTGACCTCTAAAAAATCACCCCTCATCCTCCTGCGCTCCAAGGAACAAAGTCCCAGCCTGCTCAGCCTCTCCCTAGCACTCAGGAGAAACCTGTATTTGTATTTAAAGGCGGTTTTATATTCATCCTCAAGTATTCTGTTGATTATCAAGTAACATACCAGGCTAATTAGCAACAATTCAATCATTCATGACATTCATGGATTAACCTTTGATCTGTGAAGATCGGTTGGATCAGCTGGTAATAAATCATATTAGACAATAGACAATAGGTGCAGGAGTTGGCCATTCGGCCCTTTGAGCTAGCACCGCCATTCAATGCGATCATGGCTGATCATCCCCAATCAGTAGGTATGTTACAATACTTACCTTCAGCGGAGCTGCAGTTCTGCCACTGGCCGTGTGCGCGACTTTGGCGCCTTTGAGGGGGGTGCGGGATTAAAATGCCGTTTTCTCCTGCCTGTCCGAGATATATTTTCTCGGGCTGCTAGCTGATGCTGAAAAATTGTTCCGACTTGCGTTCTCGGAAGTTAAAAAAAAAAATCGCGGGACAATTTAATCGCTGGAGTAAAATAAAAAAAGCGACTTCTAACACCGTCAACGCCGACAACAGGACAGATCTCACGTAGAGCACAAAACATAAGGTAAGTCGTGTATTTTACATATAAACTTGCTTCTTAGGATGACTTTAATCAAAATTTCATTGGCGAAAATGTGATTATGTAAATATACGAACCGGCAATGTTTTTCCTGCCGATATGGGGTTCAAATTCACCGCAAACCGCAAAGTTCCAATCGATCGTGTTCCACAAAAACCCACTCGCAAGATGATTTAAATGGCCATTAACTTACGGGAATTAAACATTAAATTCCTTCCATTTGGCCTATAAATTAATGACAATGAGATTTGAAAATCATGTTATATTGTGAATTCTTGTGTGAATGTTATTTAGACACTTAGGCTATTTAAAAATGTTCATCTTTTCTTAAGAAATGGATAAATGTTTAGATCTAGTAATTTAATTTTGTAATTAGCTACAATTAGGTAACTAACTAATTATATGCTTTAATTTCAGGTCATCCAAGTAAGATTGTTTCATATTTGTTTAAGAATGCTTCAATCTATAATAACTGAAAATTTATTTCAGTTCTCTTAATTTTTAAGAAAGTTATGGGCTTTTGACTGTCCTCGATCACAGCTTTTGTGTTAAGTCAATGGAAAAGCAATAGGGAACAAGATACTAATTTCCGAGTATTAAAATGGCCATAACCTTTTTTAATACTGAAGATATGAAAGTTAATTAGGTGTCAAATTAAACTTCTTTTTATGCTTTATCTGATGGGATAAATTGCAGACTTGATTTTTAAAATCTCAAAATTTTGTAACATTGCTACAATCAGTTCCGGCCTTCTCCCCATATCCGCTGACTCCGCTATCTTTAAGAGCCCTATCTAGCTCTCTCTTGAAAGTATCCAGAGAACCAGCCTCCACCGCTCTCTGAGGCAGAGAATTCCACAGACTCACAACTCTCTGTGAGGAAAGGTGTTTCCTCGTCTCCATTCTAAATGGCTTACCCCTTATTCTTAAACTGTGGCCCCTGGTTCTGGACTCCCCCAACATCGGGAACATGTTTCCTGCCTCTAGCATGTCCAAACCCTTAACAATCTTATATGTTTCAATAAGATAACCTCTCATCCTTCTAAACTCCAAGGTGTACAAGCCAGAGTGTACCAGAGTGTACATTCTTCTGCAGGAATGGCCTGGACTGATTACTGACATGTTTGAATCGGAAAAGATGAACACCTTCAAAGAAAAGTCATGTTTTTTTTAACTTACTTTTTGTTAGCAATGTAAGCACATCCTCTATCCTCTCTTACAGTGTAAACAACTGTTCACCTAACAGCCTTGCTGCACTACAGCTGTATGGTGCCTCCTTAGTTCTACAGTTTACAATCTTCTTCTGTGGGTGTCAGCATTTGGTGGATGATGTCAAATCAGCTGCAGCTCACCATCCTTTGTCTCATTCATCCTTTATGCTAAAGTTGAGGCAGTTAATGGAACAGCAAGGCAACTACATTAGTTCATAAGTTCTAGGAGCAGAATTAGGCCATTCGGTCCATCAAGTCTATTCCACCATTCAATCATGCTCTATCTTTCCCTCTCAACCCCGTTCTCCTGCCTTCTCCCCATAACCCCTGACATCTGCACCAATCAAGAATCTATGAATCTCCGCCTTAAAAATATCAATTGACTTATCCTCCACAGCCTTCTGTGGCAATGATTTACACAGATTCACCACGCTGTGACTAAAGAAATTCCTTCTCATCTCCTTTCTAAAGGTACATCCTTTTTCTCTGAGGCTATGGCCTCTGGTCCAAGACTTTCCCACTAGTGGAAACATCCTCTCCACATCCACTATCCATGGTTTGATGCAGAGTTACCAATATAATTTTTCTCTTTGCTTGTCTGGGGCATTAGAGACAGTTCTAGGTGCCTTATGATCCCTCTGCTGAGTACTGAAGGTGGCATAGACCGTGTTGTCTTTTGTTCAATTATGTCTAAGTAAATCATTATCATTTGTGATGGCCGGAGTCGTCGCCTCACCCGAGTTCCAGGCACAGCATCAGGCACACAGCCTCCACGATGCAGACTCCAACACCACGTTGTCTGACTCTGCTGGGTCCTACTGCTCCCCCCCCCCCCCCCCCTCCTACAGGGAACCTCAGTGATCTTACCATCCGGAGCCTGGGATCCCTTGCCAGGGATCGCCAGAGAAGAGCTCTGACCGCCGGCCTGCGGCCTAAAACATCCTGAAGCCGCGGTCTCCGGTAGGAAAGTGCCGATTCAGGACCTCCAAGCGGTGGAGTGTGTTCGACCATCCCTACATCGGAGTTTTGATCATCCTGATGAAAGGCTCTGTAGTAGTGGCGACTACAGAGGGTTTATGGCCCCGACCACGGGTGAACAAAGGAGGAGGACTGGCTGAACTTTGTTGCCTTCCATCACAGTGAAGAATGCTGTGGTGGATGTTTGTGTTCAATTTTATTGTGTATTATGTGTTCTTTTAAGTGTATCGCTGCTGGCAAATTCATTTCACTGCACCTTCCGGTGCATGTGACAAATAAAATTGACGTTGACTTTGACTTTGACTTTGGTGATGGGCCTCCCCCTTCCCCCTCTTTTAACCAGGTTACGCTGACCACACCCAACCCATACAATAGTCCTCACCTCCCCCCCCTCTCTGATCACCCACCATCCCCCCACCAGATCTCGCCTCGGCCTATGTCCTTTCCCCGGCTCTCCTCTAACCCCAACCCCGCACCCTTGTCATGTCTTCACCATCCCCCCTGACCTCCCCCTTTCTGATACGGAATGGTCTGTCCTCAACAGAGGCCTCGCCTTCGTTCCACTCCGCCCCCACCTCAACGAGTTCCGTGTCCGCCACGGCGTAGAGCTTTTCTTCTGTCGCCTCCGCCTCCGTGTCTTTTTCTATGGCAAGGAGTCCTCATCACCCAGTGATGACCCCCTTCTCCCGTCTCCACCGGTCTCCCTCCTCTTGGACTCCCCCAAATGGTCTACTGCCCTCTCTAACCTCTTTATTTCTAACTGCCGACGTGACATCAACCGTCTCAACTTTTCCATTCCCCTTACCAACTCCAACCTCACCCCCTCTGTACAGCCCTCCGCTCACTCTGCAGCAACCCTGGCATTATAATCAAACTCGTTCACAAGGGAGGTGCCATGGTAGTCTGGCTCGCTGACCTCTACCGGGCTGAGCCTAGGCGACAACTCTCAGACACCTCCTCCTACTTATCGATGGGCCTTGATCCCACAGATGAGCACCAGGCCTTAATCTCAAACACCATTACCGATTTCATCACTTCTGGCTGTCTGCCTTCCACATCCTCCAACCTTATCATTTCCCAGCCCCGCACAGCCCAGTTTTACCTTCTCCCCAAAATCCACAAACACAACTGCCCTGGCAGACCCACTGTTTCTGCCTGCTCCTGTCCCACGGAAATGATTTCCACATACCTCAACTCCATCCTATCCCCCCTGGTCCAATCTCTCCCGACCTATGTCCAAGATAACTCACATGCCCTTCGTCTCTTTAATGACCTGCTTTCCAAGCACCCACTCCCTCATCTTTACTATGGACGTTCAGTCACTCTACACCATCCCCCACCAGGAAGGCCTTAAAGTCCGTTTCTACCTCAACCGCAGAACCATCGAATTTCCCTCTACAAATCTTCTACTCTGCCTAGTGGAGCTGGCCCTCACCCTCAACAATTTCTCCTTTGACTCCTTCCAATTCCTCGAAGTCCAAGGTGTAGCTATGGGCACTCACATGGGCCCCAGCTATGCCTGCCTCTTTGTAGGGTATGTTGAACAATCCCTGTTCCAGGAGTACACTGGCCCTATCCACGAACTCTATCTCCGTTTCATTGATGACTGCATCGGTGCTAACTCCTACATCCGTGCAGAACTCATGGACTTCATTAACCACCACCAATTTTCATCCTGCACTCAAATTTACTTGGACCATCTCCGACACCTCCCTCCCCTTTCTTGATCTCACAGTCTCCACCACAAGAAACAGTATTGACCGATGTCTATTACAAACCCACTGACTCCCACAACTATCTCGACTACACTTCTTCGCACCCTGCTTCCTGCAAAGATTCTATTTCCTCTGTCTACGCCGCATCTGCGCCCAAGATGAGGTTTCCTGTACTAGAACATCCGAGATGACCTCATTCAATAGGGAATGGGGGTTCCCCTCTCCCATCATAGATGAGGCCTTCACTCATGTCTCCTCGGTATCCCGCAGCTCCCCCTTCTCCCCCTACCCCTAGTCGCAACAGAGACAGAATTTCCCTCGGCCTTACCTTTCACCCCATCAGCCGTCGCATACAACACATAATATTCTGAAATTTCCGCCACCTTCAGCGGGATCCCATCACTAGCCACATTTTCCCATCTCCACCCCTTTCCACCTTCCGCAGAGACCGTTCCCTCCGCAACTCCCTGGTTAACTCTCCCTTCCCAACCAAACCACCCCCTCTCCAAGTACCTTCCTCTGCAACCGCAGGAGATGCAACACCTGTCGCTATACCTCCTCCCTCGACTCTGTCCAGGGACCCCGACAGTCCTTTCAGGTTAGGCAGAGGTTCACTTGCACCATCTTCCAACCTCATCTACTGTATCCGTTGTTCAAGATGTGGACTCTTGTACATCGGCGAGACCAAATGCAGACTGGGCGATCGTTTCGCGGAACGCCTTCATTCATCCCCCATGAACCAACCTGATCTCTCGGTTGCTGGACACTTTAATTCTCCTTCCCAGTCCTACACAGACCTTTCTGTCCTAGGTCTCCTCCATTGTCAGAGTGAGGCTAAACGCAAATTAGAGGAACAGCATCTCATATTTCGCTAGGGCAGCTTCTGAAGAAGGGTCTTGACCCGAAACGTCACCTATTCCTTCGCTCCATAGATGCTGCCTCACCCGCTGAATTTCTCCAGCATTTTTGTCTGCCCAGTGTATGAATATTGATTTCTCTCACTTCAGGCAGCCCTGACATTCCCTCTCTCCCTATCCCTCCCTCACCCAAATCGCACCAGTTTCTCATTTTCACCCTACAAACAGCTTACAATGACCTGTTTCCTTTATCATTGTTAATTTTTTGCATTTCTTTCATTCATTGTTCTTTATCTCTCCACATCACTCCACATCAATATCTCTCATTTCCCTTATCCCTAACCAATCTGAAGAAGGCTCTCAACCCGCAAGGTCACCCATTCCTTCTCTCCAGAGATGCTGCCTGTCCCGCTGAGTTACTCCAGCTTTTTGTGTCTATCTTCGGTTTAAACCAGCAACTGCAGTTCCTTCTTACACATTATCATTTGTGTAACCTATTGAGTTCCCTATTTAAGTGCTGATGTTTGTCTCTGTCTTGCTCAGTCTTGGATTTTCTCATGCTGAGCCTTGTACACTTGTTGTTCAGGATGTTCTCATGTTCAACCTTGTACTCTTCTTCTTCAGAATTTTCCCATGCTGAGCATTGTACTTATATTGTTCAGGATTCTAGTAAAAGCCCTTCTGGGTTAAACTTACTCCTGACTCCTGTGTCTTCTCTGTGCTTGGGTCTACTCATCAATACACGAGAACTCTTGCGGCTCTGCTATCTGAGATCAACAAATTCAGCAGAAATTGGTGATAGATCCTAAAATTGACCTGACAGGAGTTACCCTCCAAGCCACCAGCATTTCTCACAATATATTCATTTTAAAACCCCAACCAGTAAGTGCATTCATTATTGTACGCTGAAAAATCCTACATGTATGTAGGATAGTGTTAGTGTGCGGGGATCACTGGTCGGTGCGAAATTGGTGGGCAGCTGGGCCTGTTTCCGCACTGTATCTCTAAACTAAACCATAAGTTGAATCATCAACATTTTTTTTTTAATGATTTTGTTTAATATTAATTATTGAAAGTATGTGCCGCACAAAACACATATGCAAATTTGAGATGGGTAAATAGATGAAGAAAGTTCCTTTGAATATGTAGTAGATATATCCCAGTCCATCTCATAGACCAAGCTCCCCACCTTGGATACCATCTACATTTCACATTGCCTCAGAAAAGCAGCCAACATAATGAAGGACAATTTTTACCACAGTTAGTCCCTCTTCTCCCCTGTCCCACCCGACTCAGGGACAGCTTCCTCCCTCCCCTCTGTTGTCAGACTTCTGAACAATTCTCCCACAAGCTAACGTGTAGTCCCAATCTTCCAATCGACCTCATTGTGGACACTGGACATTTTCTCTGGAATCGTAATGCTAAAATGCTGAAAAACATGTCTGCACTCTGGATTCTTTCTCTTCATTCTACCTGTTGTACTTACGTCTGGCTAGATTGTATCCACGTATAGTTTTATCTGATTTAATTGGTTAGCACGCAAACAAAAGCTTTTACTCTATCTTAGCACACATGACAATAATATACCAACACTAATAGATGAAATGGCCAGAAATTAGAATTAGATAATGTCAAAAACTATGGCTGTCTTGGTTAACTGAAGGTCAATACTGCCTTAATATCCTCGCCTGTTATGTAGTTGACATCCTCCATAAATACCATTGCTCTCTGCCTTTAAGCCAGAGGAGAAACAAATACGGATGGCTTATGATTAGATTTAATTGATTCAGTTATTATACTGTAATATTCATCTTTACGATTTTAATTAATTTTTGGTAGTTTAAGATGCATTTAATTTCATCTTATTCATTTTATTATTTTTTCCTATATATTTTTTGTAGTATGACATAAATATTTAATTTTATTTGAATGATCTTTTTTCAATGTCTCTGATAATCCTATTTACATGTTTAGTGCTGTGTGATGTCTGGCAACATTCTTTTTGGACATAAAATGTTTTATTGGTCAGTGGTGAGAAAAGGAAGACACTAAAAATAGAAGAGACAGCAAATTGCAAAAAAAAACATTGCAGTGAGAGAAAATGTATCAAAGCCTTGAATGTGTTTGAGGAAACCCAGGGTTAGGGTTGCCACTGGATTGCAATCCCTTTGGATTAATTTTAATTTTGATGCCCTCACCACCATCCTACAATAGAATAACTCACCAATATCCACCTGCCAAGCTGCCTGTATTTATTTGATTACGATACTAATTTACTTGCTTACAGTAAATACAGCAAATATTTCACTGCCATATTGCTCCCAGCCAGGAAATTGTCAATGAAAGTGATGTAGCCTACATCAGAGCCATTTGAAATTCTCTTTAGCCCTTGCTCGGATTTGATCCCATGGGGATGTTATTTAATTGCATTTCCCAGTGTACATGATCACAACCATTTAAAATGGTGCAAAAAAAATCACACCATGTTAATCCAAGTGTTAGTTTGTAAACATACAAACTACAAAACAAAATTACAGCCTTTTCAACAAATGCCTAGTCAAATTATTTAAATTTCAGTGCGTGAGCATAAACTATGAAATTATTGAGTTAATCGTCAAAAGAAAAATTGAGAGTCAGCACTGTGCAAACACATTGCAACTTATGCATATTAGAGTTATCATCACCTTCCTACTTGCATGAATCTGGCAAAGAGCTCCGAGATGGACACAAAATCCTGGAGTCGTTCAGCGGGTCAGGCAGCATCTCTGGAGGTAAGGAATTATAGCCATTTTGGGTCGAGATGTCATACCACGCTGCCTATTCCTTTTTTCCGGAGATCCAGAGATGCTGCATCAGCCGCAGAGTTACTCCAGCATTTTGTGTCTATTTTCGGTGTGAACCTGCATCTGCAGTTCCTTCTACACAAAGAGCTCCCAGCAGTGCTTTGCAGTTTTCTGCTGTGAGTGTTTCTTCCAAAATAACTTTCCTCAGAACGTTTTAACAGCTCCTCTCCACAGGGCTGGCCAGCATGTCACACAAGCTTTTAAGTGTCAATTATAACTAACCTTTCCTTGTGACACTTTGCCAGCACCTTTTGTGCCCATCCAAATATAAATTTGTCACACGAGAAATTAAAATTAAAGCTCTCTGTATGATCTCCAGTGGCAGATTTTAATTCACCGTCACATGGCACCAATAGAAAGACACAGCCAAATAAATAACAGCCCCTCATAATCAAATTTCAGTGAATAATCAGAAAGAAAGTTAACACTTTATTGATAATGATTTGGCAAGCATTTTACAATGACCATTTTTCTTCCATCAGTTTCCATTACGGATGTTGTTGTTTAGTGTCTGTTGTATTGCTTTTAAAGTGGCAAACTTGCTTTCTTATCTCACCTTATCACGTTATCCACTTCCTTTAAAAAGTATTTTAAATTTAATTTATTAACACCAACTTTAAAACCAGTTTTTTATTAAATCATGGGCAGAAGTTTATTTCTACAGTCTTTAGTTTAATTTAGTTTAGTTTAGTTTAGTTCATTGTCACGTGTAGCCAAGGTACAGTCAAAAGCTTTTGTTGTGTGCTAACCAGTCAGTCGAAAGACGATACATGATCAAGCCATCAACAATGTAGAGATAACACCTGACTGTTTGAGGATTTGAAGTTGCCATTACCAGTCACTGGCAAAAGATGGAAACACCTACATTCTCCACAAAGAGAAGCAGATCCATCATATTGCATTTCCCAATGTACATGATCACAACCCATTCCTCCACTGATTAAAAATGGTGCAAAAAAAATCACACCATGTTTATCCAAGTGTTAGTTTGTAAACACACAATTTACAAAACAAAATTACAGTCTTTTCAACAAATGCCAAGTCAAATAATTTAAATTTCAGTGCGTGAGCAAAAACGATGAAATTATTGAGTTAATCGTCAAAAGAAAAATTGAGAGTCAGCACTGTGCAAACATTGCAACTTACGCATATTAGAGTTATCATCAACTTTGGATGGAAAGCACTTCCAAAAGGGAACATTCAACAGGGGGTTTTGAATGGGGGACTAGCATAAGGGCCTGAATATTCTACCCCTGCTTCTGTATTTTTGTTTCTTTTGGGAACGTTGCTTCAGCCTTGCACACATGCAGCTCCACATAAAGAGGGCAGCCTCAACAGCAGAGACACCACGTTTTTTCAATGGAAGCATCTCACAAAATACAAATCATCTAGCTCTAAGAACTGCACGGTGGTGCAGTGGTAGAGCCGCTGCCTTACAGCGCCAGAGACCCGGGTTCGATCCTGACTACAGGTGCTGTCTGTATGGAGTTTGTACGTTCTCCCTATGACCGCACGGGGTTCCTCTGGGTGCTCCGGTTTCCTCCCACCTTCCAAAGTCGTGCAGGTTTTCAAGGTCAATTGGCTTCTGTAAATTGTGTCTAGTGTTTAGGATGGAACTAGTGTACGGGTGATCGATGGACGCCATGGACTCGGTGGGCCAAAGGGCCTGTTTATTTGCTGATCTCTTAACTAAAGAAAAACTGGATGCATTTGACTCTTGGCTGGTGGCAAATTTGTTGGTCTCACGTGGCTTTGTAGATGTGGTTAACCACAGTCCCCCTAGAGAAACTCCCCTGCTGAAACATGTGAACATCACATTATCATGAGGAGAAATGTAAAATCATGAGGGGAATTGATAGGATTAATGCACAGAGTCTTTGTACCCAGAATGTAGGAATCAAGGACCAGAGGACATTGGTTTAAGGTGAGAGGGTCCAGATTTAATAGGAACCTGAGGGGAAGCTTTTTCACACAGAGGGTGGTGGGTATATGGAACAAACTGCCAGAAGAGGCAGTTGAGGCAGGTACTATAAAAATATTTAAAAGGCATTTGGACAGGTACATGGATAGGAAATGCTGAGAGCGGTATGAGCCATATGCGGGCAGATGGGGCCAGCGTAAATGGGACATATGCAAGTTGGGCAAAATAACCTGCTTCCGTACTATATGACTCCCATGACTCTATAACCAGGTGAGGTAAAAGCATGGTCATCTTTGAAAACAGATGCAGAGTAACGACGCGGCTGAGATTAATCAAACACAAAGAGTTCAGCATCTGTGTAGCAGAAAAGAAAAACGTTATGCTACCTTTAGTCAACTACTCTAACCTGAGGGCCACGAATGTTGACTTACTTTAGTACAGCATAAGCTATGGGAACCGTAATATCAATCTGATATGAAACATGCTGCGGAAAATTCTTCTCAGGCAAACTTTGCAAAGGTAGCCTGATGGTGTTGTGTAGGAAGGAACTGCAGATGCTGGTTTACACCGAGGATAGACACAAAATGCTGGAGTAACTCAGCGGGACAGGCAGCATCTCCGGAGAGAAGGAATGGGTGACGTGTTGGGTTGAGAAGTCTGAAGAAGGGTCTCGACCCGAAACGTCACCCATTCCTTCTCTCCAGAGATGCTGCCCGTCCCGCTGAGCAACTCCAGCATTTTTGTGTCTAGCCTGATGGTGTTGCTAGTTCTGTTTCAGTGCAGAAATAAGACACAAAGTGCTGGAGTAACTCAGCGGGGATCAGGCAGCATCTCTGGAGAACATGGATCATCACTCTGGCACCATGTGCATTTTTTTGTAAAGCAGTGTCTGCAGTTGCTCGTGTCTCCAAATGGTGTTTGCGGCATATGCAAGCTGTTCTGGGGAGTGAGCCACGTTGCACAACCTACTTTGCTGGGAGAGCTGCCTCCGAGGCATAATGCATTTCTATTGTTATCAGCTCCCTCTAGCGTTCTGCCGATGACGCCAAATAAAATGGCTGTGCAAATAGAGAGCCACATGGTGCAAACTGCTGAAATGTGAGTGTTGTTTTTGCTCAATGTTTGCATACATTGAACGCTGCTGTTATGATACATTGAATGCCATGCTCGTGGTGGCATTACTGTGTGTGCAATGAACGTCTGGCAGAATTACACAGAGTGGGCAGATCATGATGCGCAACGCTGAGTTGACACTGGCAATGTAATTCACCAATGCTCCAGCTAGCACCCTCTCAGATACGCACAGCTGAACACAAGCTCGGCAGCAGGAGGAACAACTTGTCAGGGCTTACAGGTTCAGTGCCGGCTGGCTGTTAGCGAGCTGCTGTAAAGGTTTGGTGCTTTCCACTTACATTTCATATTGCAGAAATAAACAGAGAGTGGGATGACAGGTCCTAAGTGTCGCAGAGTCTGCATAAACTAGTTGCTGCAAGCGTGGGTGTTTGACCAGTTAGCTCTGAACCTATGCTGACACTGCAATGTTACCCACTTTTATACCGAGATCTGTTTGCATATCTTTAGCTGTAATGATGTAACGACCAACTCTTTGCTTAAATCAAAGTAAATGCCTCCGCACCTCTGAATATCTATTTCTCCAGCCATTGCCAGCTGATTTTCAGATGTTTTGATAAGCTACTTTCTTGAATCTGTCACAGAACAAGCCAGACTAGATTTGCTCTCTACCCGAGAACATATAAATAAAGCACTTGTATTGCTGTTTACCACATCTAACAGCAACAACTGGTGACCATTTACCTTTCATTGGAAATGCAATGTATGCATCATTGAAACATACTACCCATTTTAAAGAACTTCGTCAGGCTATCATGAAAGCTGATTGTCTGTACAAGGTCTTAAGGAATGTGGGGCATAATTGATTTGCACACACTGCTGGAGGCTCGAGATTGAGGAATCACCTCTACCCATCAATAAGGTTATTAAGGTTTTCAAAGAATTCTCAGCAGGAACAAAGGATGCTTCACAACTCGGTCTCTGTGCAATCCCATTATAGGAAAAGTGCCAAGCATCTCATCCATCCTTCTCTTGACATATCTGCTCTAAAACCACTCAGGAGTCTTTAGATCAAGAGCAACATTTGTTACTGAAACGCAGGCAATCTTTGCACTTCCACTGACAGAAAATTGCCTTCAATAATATCAGACTAGGATATCAGCCCATTGAAGTCATCCTGCCCCAAAACCCAACTCCCCCCATCTGGGTTTCAAGTGCAGTATTTTGGTTTCCAATTTCTAACGACCTAATTACTGAAGTAACCCTTGCTTTCCCTCTCTTTCTGTCCCTCCCCCACCCTAGTTCTCCCACCAGTTTCACTGTCCTCCTGATTACTGTTAGTGTTTGTATGCCTCGTGGTCATCTTCCCCTCAGCCAACAATGAACCATTGTACATTTCCTTGATCATCGTCTGCTTCGAGCTGTTCTTTTCACACCTTAAATGTTCTTTGTACCCTTCCATATCTCGTTCCCCTTTTCCCTGACTCTCAGTCTGACAAGGGTCTGACCCGACACGCCACCCATTCCTTTTCCCCAGAGATGCTGCCTGACCCTCTGAGTTACTCCAGCATTTCGTGTCTTATCTTCCTAATATTAAAAGGTGGTCTGATATCTGTTTCAACTGTTTTCACTAATTTGAATCAGGATGCAACATTAATTATTAATAATATTCTAGGTTTACAACCCAGGGTGCATTCTGCAAATTACTGAGGGTGGTGGAGGAGGGATGGGTGTGGATTTGCAGCAGCCACAGCTCAGTTATCTGTGATTTTACACTCTTTGGTCCTCCATGGTGCTGTTGAATGATCCAGTTCAGATCAGTTTAGTTTATTGTCACGTGCAACGAGGTACAGTGAAAAGCTTTTTGTTGCGTGCTAACCAGTCCGCAGAAAGACAATACATGATTACAATCAATCCATTTACAGTGTATGATAAGGAATAAACATTTAGTGCCAGGTAAAGCCAGCAAAGTCTGGTCAAGGATAGTCCGAGGGACATCAAAGAGGTAGATAGTAGTTCTGCATTGCCCTCTGGTTGTGGTACAATGATTCAGTTGCCTGATAACAGCTGGGAAGAAGCTGTCCCTGAATCTGGTGTTGTGCGTTTTCACACTTCTATACCTTTTACCTGATGGGAGAGGGGAGAAGAGGGAGTGGCTTGATTACGCTGCTGGCCTTACCGAGGCTGCATGAGGTATATATGGAATCAATAGAAGGGAGGTTTATTTTGTGCGATGGCCTGGGCTGAGTCTACAAATCACTGTAATTTCTTACGGTCCTGGATGAAGCTGTTCTCAAACCAAGCTGTGATGCATCCTGATCGCAAACCTGTGCCTTGAACAAAGGTAGCAAGAGAATTTAATTGTATGTACGAGGTCACGTCAGGAGTGGCAAATACCATGCATCGAGTTGATAAGTGTAAAAATAAAATGGCAGCGAGGGTTTGCATATCTCCTCGGCTTATTAATACAGACATGGTGGATCACTGCAAGCTGCTGTCACCAGCCCTTCAAATCAGGCTGAAACAATTGAATGAATGTATCTGCTTCAAAAGAAGCATTATTATTTTTCACGTGAAGAAAGTATAAGATGGGAAAAGGCCAGTCAGCTGATCGAGATCCTTTCCCACATATAGTTTTCCATAACAATGGCTGATTCATGTAAAGTGCTCTATCAGATATAGCAAAAACTATTTCTGTGGTTGTGAAAACCAAAAAGCAAGATAAAAAAACCCAGAAAGAACTATGGATGTAAGAAATCAGAAATAAAGGGTGGCTCAGTCGCTCAGCGGTAGAGCTGCTGCCTTACCACATCAGATATCCGGGTTCAATCCTGACCAGGGTGTACGGATCTGTATGGAGATTCTACATTCTCTCTGTGATCGCGTGGGTTTTCTCCAGGTGCTCCAGTTTCCACCCACACTCCAGAGATGTGTAGGAATGCAGGTTAATTGGCTTCGGTAAAATAGTAAACTTGTCCCTTTGAGCGCAGGATATTGTTAGTGTGCTGGGTGATCGCTGATCGGTGCAGACTCGTTAGGGCGAGGGGCCTGTTTCCGCACTGTGTCTCTAAAATAAGAATCTCAAAACGGAAAGCATCCGTAGAGAAAGAAGCAGAATCAACACCATAGGCCAATGACGCTGTTCATCAGTTCAGTTTATTTTATTGTCATGTGTTCGCGAGGTGCAGTGAAAAGCTTAAGTCAGAACTTAGCTTGCTGTTTTCTATACGAGTAGTCACATCCTTGCTCGGACTGCAGGTAATAACTTCCCTCAAATGTAAGCAGACTGCTTAATGTGCTACTGAGCAACCAAACCTGATGGCACCAGGCTGCATGTGATCCCAGCCGCGTTACTCAAATTCAGCTGGTTCAGCAGTGACAGGAATACCTCAGCACCCTGGGGAGGATGCAATACAAAGAATGGAGAAAAATATCCAGCCTTGATCCACCTACTGGAGCGTATTGACTATGTTCTGTAGTTCTATGTTCTCAGCAAAGTTATACAAAAAATATCTCTCTTCCGTGTTGTCCAGTTCCCTACACCAACATTTATCTGTGAGTTTTCTTGTAAGAGGACAAAAAAAAGCAAAATGCTGGAGGGACTCAGCGGATCAGGCAGCATCTCTGGAGGACATGAATGTGTGACATTTTGGGAGGGGACCCTTGTTCAGACTGATTGCAGAATCAGGGAGGAGAAAGCTGGTAGAGAGACATGGGAATGGGCCGAAGCCTGACAAGTGATAGGTGAGAGTGAGAGAAAACGGGATCTGAGAGGTAGGTTTTTTTTCACACAGATACTGGTTTATATCTGGAATGCTCTGTCAGAGGAGGTTTAGTTTAGTTTAGTTTAGTTTAGTTTAGTTTAGTTTGGAGATACGGCGTGGAAATAACCCTTTAGCCCACAGACCACAGATCATCCGCACCATAGTTCCATGTTATCCCACTTTCACAGCCCACACACGAGGAGCAATTTACAGAGGCTAATAAACCTACAAACCTGCACGTCTTTGGGATGTGTGAGGAAACCAGAGCACCCGGAGAAAACCAAGTGTCACAGGAAGAATGTGCAAACCTCACACAGACAATATCCATAGTCAGGATCGAGCCCGGGTTTCTAGCGCTGTGAGGTGGCAACTCTACCACTGGGCCACTGTACTGCCCTTGTCAGAGAGTCATAGTGTGACACTGTATGGAAACAGGCCCTTTGGCCCAACTTGCCCACACATGTCCCAGCTACACGAGTCCCATATGCCCACGTTTGGCTCATATCCTTCCAAACCTGTCCTATTCATGTACCAGTCTAACTCTTTCTTCAACATTGGGATAGTCCCTGCCTCAACTACGTCTTCTGGCAGCTTCTTCCATACACCCACCACCCTTTGTGTGCAAAAGTTACCCCTCAGATTCCTATTAAATCTTTTCCCCTTCACCTTAAACCTATGTCTTCTGGGCCTCGATTCACCAACTCTGGCCAATAGACTGTGCATCTACTTGATCTATTCCTCTCATGATCTTATACACCTAAAGTAGAGTCAGATGCTATTACTATGTCTAAGAGGCGTGTAGATTCAAATCCAAGTCTCTGGCGCTGTAAGGCAGCAACAGTTACCACCATGCACCACCATGCGCCACCATGCGCCACCCTTCCGTGCTGCAGAATTTCCTGACTCTCTGACTACGAGACGGGCAGTCCAGCCGATTGCAACGCATCCACCACCTTGAGTGCCGCGTTTACCTAACCCGCCACAGATTGCACTCTTTCTTTACGACTTAGTCAGTCTACAAAAGGGCTACTCAGATTTCACAGAGCCATATAAATAAAATCAGCTCCGTGGTTAGGAAGCATTATGTTGATTAGCCTCTCAAACAAAATCAACGAATTAAACCTGACTCTCAACTCCCCGGAGTGGGGAGGGCACAGCTGTCGATCGAAGCAATTTATTAAAGCACTCTAAGAAGACGCACTGGGGATTTGTATCTCCGCGCCACACTTTTGTTGCAGTATACCCTCAAAATAATCTCACCGTGTTTATTTATTTATTTATTTATTTACACAACCATATACCAGCGATTTGCAGCGTCAAAAGAACCAGTCGGGAAGAAAAATCCAAATGCTTCAAATTAAATCAAAGGCATGAGCCGTTTTGTTTTCAGAAAGCAGGGATTACAATTGATTTGAAAAATTCCAGTTCATTGCTTGCTGTTGCAGAGGTACACTGGGACGCTGATTTTACTTGTACCCAGGGGTTTAACACGGGACCCTTCAACAGGCTACTCCAGGTCATTGGGAAGATGTGCAAAGGTTAAGCTTAGGTTTATTATTAACGCTGCTCCTGACCCCGCAAGAGGTCATTTCTCATAATCCCTCTTTCAGATCTGCCTACTCCTACAACAATCCCTCTCCATGTGACAGGTTGCTTGCAATACGCCAGCAACTCAGGAGTAGTGTGGTCAAGAGGATTGACTGGAAAATGGAGTAGCTTATTCAACAGGGTCACGTGAGAGATGACAGTAAACTTATGCACCACATACATCTGGTGACATTGTGCCTGAAATACTGGACTCATATCTCGAGCAAGACCCCAGTTTCCATTGATGGTGCCGAAAACTTCAAATTTCTAGGAGTGAATATCACCAACAACTTCTCCTGGACCGCCCATATTGAAGCAACAACCAAGGAAGCACACCAACGCCTCCACTCCCTTAGGAAGTTCGGCATGTCCCCAACAATCCTCACCGACTTCCACAGAGGCACCGTGGAACGTATTTTATCGGGATGCATCACAGCTTGGTTTGGGAACAGCTCCATCCATGACCGCAAAGAAATTACAGCAAATTCTGGACGCAGCCCAAACCATCACACAAGCCAACCTCCCTTCTATTTACACTGCTTATACCTCACGCTGCCTCGGCAAGGCTAGCAGCATAATCAAGGATGAGTCGCACCCAGGCCACTCCCGCTTCTCCCGTCAGGCAAAAGGTATAGAAGTGTGAAAACGCACACTCACAGATTCGGGGACAGTTTCTTCCCAGCTGTTATCAGGCAACTGAACCATCCTACCACAACCAGAGAGCCGTCCTGAACTACTATCTACCTCAGCGGGGACCCTGAGACTATCTTTGATCAGACATTACTGGCTTCACCTTGCACTAAACATTATTCCCTTATCATGTATCTGTAGACTGCGAATGGCTCGATTGTAATCATGTATTGTCTTTCTGCTGGCTGGTCAGCATGCAACAAAAGCTTTTAACTGTACCTTGGTACACGTGACATTAAACTAAACTGAACTGAACTGAGTCCTCGTCTAATGATCCAGATACATGTGCTTGAATTCCACTACGATAATTACAGGAAATTAAATATATTAAGGATACATCAATAACAGTGACCGTATAACTACTGAATTATCATAATCACTCATGTGCATCAAGAAAGAATATCTACCATCATTGTCTGGTCTATATGTGACCCTAGACTCACAATTGTGATTAACACATAACTGTCCTCTGAAATGATTCCACAAGCCACTAGATCCAGGTAGCATTTAGAGTCAGAGAGACATATGGAATGGAAATAGGCCCTTCGGCCCAACTTGCCCACACAGACCAACATGTCCCATCTGCATTAGTTCCACTCGCCTGAGTTTCCATTAACATGTATCCATGTACCTGCCCAAATGTTTTTTAAACCTCTCGATCTCCTCAACTAACTACAATACATGATTAGGATCAAGCCGTCCACAGTGTACAGATATAGGATGAAGGGTATGATGCTCAGTGCAAGATAAAGTCCGATAAGGTCTGATTAATGTTACATAGGAGATTAAGAAGAGCATACAGTAGTTCATGTCGGAAATGCTGCTGTTGGAGTGGAGGTTTAAAAGAGTGGAGCGATTGTAATGCATGATATCAGATCCACTTCTGGGACCATCATGCAGAGAGCACCATCTTGGTAGTCATGATGTACATTAGAGAGATTCAGAGGGAAGCCAGGTCTGTAGCACCATGACCGACTCTGGAGTCACATATAGACCAGACAATGATAGGAGATAATCTTTCTTGAATCACATGAGTGAACCGCATGCTATTAGGATTATGATAATTCAGTAGTTTCATGGTCAGTGTTATTGGTACATTCTAAATGTATATAATTTCTTGCAATTGTATGGTGGGATTTAAGAATGTGTCTCTGGATCATTAGACTAGGACTCTGGATGCAAGTCCAGTATTTCAGCCATAATGCCACCAGGCATATGGGGTGCTTAAGTTTGCTGCCAGCTCTCAAGTGACCCTGTTGAATAGGTAGCCCCCTTTCCCAGTCAGTCTTCCTGGCCACACCATTCCTGAATTGCAGCTGCATTCCAAACAGCCCAGTATGTGCAGACAGTGATAAGCCGGCTGCTGAGAGGGCGGCACGGTGGCGCAGTGGTAGAGTTGCTGCCTTACAGCACTTACAGCCCCAGAGACCCGGGTTCGATCCTGACGAACATCATTGTCTGTACAGAGTTTGTACATTCTCCCTGTGACGGCATTGGTTTTCTCCAATATCTTTGGTTTAACGAAATCAAGGGATATGGGAAGAAAGCAGGAACGGGGTACTGATTCTGGATGATCAGCATTGATCATATTGAATGGCGGTGCTGGCTCGAAGGCCTGAATGGCCTACTCCTGCACCTATTGTCTCTGTTTCTCTGTTTACTACTCCAAAGATGTACAGGTTTGTAGGTTAATTGGCTTGGTATAATTGTAAATTGTCCCTAGTGTGTGTAGGATAGTGTTAGCTTGCGGGGATCACTGGTCGCTGCAGACTCAGTGCCTTATCTCAGAACTAAACTAAACTAATAGACAGATTGGGAATAGGAATTATGAAAGTGACTGGTGAAGTCAGACAGAACTCCTAGTGATAGGAGACTCAATAATTAGGGACACTGATGGATGCAGTTGTGGGTGACATTTTTACGGATAATTTCCATGATAGTATATAGTCACCTTAAAAGATTGTTAAAATGTTGCTGACACTAAAGGGCCTGGCCCACTGCGGGGACCTAATTTGCGAGTTTAGAAGAGTTTAGGAGAGTTTAAAAAAGTGTCATGGTCTTGTTGTTTCGCCGAAGTAGAACACCTCCTACGACCCCCTTCGACTATGTAGAGAACCTTCTACGAATAATTAAAAGACCTCCTTCGACTATGTAGAAGACCTCCTTCGATATCCTTCGACCTCTTTCGACTATGTTGAAGACTAGCTTCGACTAGCTTCGGGAAAATTGGACGCCGAATAGTGGAGAGTGAAGACGACCTCCTTCGACCACCTTCGACTATACTGACACTATCTACGACTACCTTCGACTACCTTCGATTACCTTTGACTACCTTCGATTACCTTTGATTGCCTTCGATTACCTACGAATAACAAGCCGACCTATTACAACCTACTTCGACTAAACCTACGAGTTAAAAAAATATCGATTTTTTTCCATGCCGACCAATTTTTACTAGCGGACAATTTTCAGCTTGCTAAAAAATACTCCTCGACCAAACTGAGGCCTCGAGTAAGCGGGAACTTCTCTCGAGCATGAAGGAGGGTTACATAGACCTCCTAGGACCACGTGTCGACCATGCTGCGAGTTTGAGTCGAGAGCAAACTCTTCTAAACTCGCAAATTAGGTCCCCGCAGTGGGACAGGCCCTTAAGGGAGCTTGAATTATTTTAAGATGACATACAAACCATTCTGTGGCCACAAAACAGGAGGGTGAGTTGCCTGCCCAATGCTCAGACCAAGGAGATACTCTAGGGGGAGGGGGCGCAGCCAGAGTTGGTTGCACACATTGCAACTGATGACAAAAGGGATGAGGTCCTACGGAGTGAATAGAGGTGGTTAGGAAAGAAATTAAAAATCAGGAGCTCAAGGGTGATAATCACTGGATTACTCACAGTGCCATGTGCTACTGAGGGCAGAAATAGGCTAGATGAAGTCAAGATATTAGAAGCAGAGAGTCTTTTGCCCAGAGTAGGGGAACGGAGAACCAAAGGACGTTGGTATAAGGTGAGGGAGGAAAGATTTAACAGGAATCTGAGGGGGAACATTTTCATGCAAAGGGTGGTAGGTGTATGGAACAAGCTGCCAGAGGAGGTAGCTGAGGCAGGTAGTATCACAATATTTAAGAAACATTTAAACAGCCTCATGGATAGGACAGCTTTAGAGGGTTATGGGCAAACTGCAAGTAGGTGGGACTCGTGTAGATGGGACATGTTGGCCGTAGTGGGAAGTTGGGCTGAAGGGCCTGTTTCCATGCTGTAAGATTCTATGACTCTATTATGTTGCAGTTGTACAAGATAGACAATAGGTGCAGGAGTAGGCCATTCAGCCCTTCGAGCCAGCACCGCCATTCACTGTGATCATGGCTGATCATGTTGGCAAGGTAGCACTTGGATCATCATGTTCAGTTTGGTCTTTAAGATGGCATTAAGCTGGAAGAAATGCAGAAAAGATTTACAAGAATGTAGCCAGGCTGTAGCTTCATTGGTATTGCATGGGATGTTCATATCTTGGGCTCATACCCTCTCCATGTCTAACACATTCAGTAAAGACTATTGGAAAATACTAAGGATGCTAGAAATCTAATAGAAAAGTGTTGAAAATACTCAGCAGGTGCTGATCAATGATAATTGATCTAAAACTAAGTGGAATTGTCAAAGACAAGAGTGCGTACCTATAACGTGACAGGAGCAAAGTTTCACCGAGATGTGCGGGGCAAATTTTTTTTTCACACAGAGTGGTGGGTGCCTGGAACGTGCTGCCAGGGGTGGTAGTGGAGGCATCTATATAATAGGGGGATTTAAGAGGCTTTTAGAGAGGCACTTGGATATGCAGGGAATGGAGGTTTCCCTCTCTACCTGCTTGGTGAATATTTCAAGCATTTTCTGGAGCTTTCTTTTCTGATTTTGAGTGATATATCTGTTACTGCAAGCATTGTGCTCAGCTTTTTCCACCTGCAACACACACTTCTCAAGATGGATATTCACATTAGTGTCAGGGTTGATAAATCCCAGTCTTAGCCTCTATATTTCCTGATGAAACTCGATGAGCCCATGTTGCAGTGTCACTGTGAATCTGAAGTTTAAGTTATAGTGGCTGGCGATAAAAAAAAAAACAGGTAGCTATTTGTTCACCATCTACAGCATAAATAGTGTACATCTCTGCATCTAAAGGAAGTGCAGCATCTATTTGACATGCATGTGGCTTGTGCAGCTAGCTGCAGGGTTATATGTGCCCTTTAAGTGCCATATCACTTACAAATATAAAAATTGGAAGCAGCTCATAACATCCAACTGAGGCTGTTACGAAGAGCACATGGATGGAATATTAAGGTCGCTGCAGCTATGCAACCACATTAAATCACTTTCAATTACACCCATGTTAATAGTTGCAAAAGGAACCTGCTGAAAGGCATGCTTAGTCATCATTGATTGAAGATAGCTCCGGCTCCACTGAGGATATGCCGATAATGTTATAATGGTATTGGCATGTCACAACAAATTCAATGATTGGTCAGTAGAGAGAACATGCACAGTACAACGCTCAGCCACAAAAATAGCACAGAGAGACTGAACGCATTCCCTGGAGTGATTACCGTGCAGTAATCTCATTGAGCAGGTCAGACGTTATTGTGAACAGGGCCACTTTAACCCAGGGGCGTTCCTAGCTGAAATCCCGCTTGCTGTTCGCTCTCACCCTCAGAACCAAGAGGCAATGCATGGTGTGAGGAGGATGCAGAATGAGTTCGGGGATATGACGCGATGGAATATAACGCGAGGGGGATAACAAATAATGAAAGGCAGTATTTTTTAAATATTAAGAGATTGAAAGGTGTTGATCTTCAGGGGGGCCTGGCTGTCCCTCTACCCCTATCCGCCAGTGGTAGTTGCGGGAACACAGAGGATTCTGTATCCACCAATAAAGTAAGTAAGCAAGAGCCCAAGAGAAAGTAAGGAAGAAACCAAGTAAGAAAGGCAGGCAAGGTTGAATTGCTGTAACTGGAGGGTGCGGGGAGGGGGGGGGGGGATTCTTCTGGGCATTCCTGCTTCCTGCCACACCCCAAAGGTGTGCATTATTCTGCTAATTGACGTCTAATTGCCACCAAGTGTGTGGGTGAATAGTGGAGGAACCATGAAGAGGTTGAGGTAGGGTTAGATTAAATGGCTGGTTGATGGTTGGTGTAGACCTGGTGGGCTGAGGGGCCTGTTCCTGTGCTGTTAGGTCCCATAAGTCTTCAATTGGCTGCACTGGATGGCTTGATTGTATTCCTGTATAGCCTTTTATTTGACTGGATAGCACACAAACCAATGTCTTTCACTGTACCTCAGTACACATGACTCCTGCACCAGCACTGGGCGGCACGACTCACGTCGCAGCGGCCTCTGCAGTCCGTCTGTCTTTTTAAAAAAAAATTGTCTCGTTTGAATGTAGTTTATAGTGTTTTCTTAAAACTGGGTATGTGTGTGGGGGGCGGGGGGTGGGGGGGGGGGGTGTGGGAAAACTTTTAAAATCTTTTCCCTGTACGGAGAACCCGACCTTTTCCCTGTCGGGTCTCAGTTGTCGTTGGGGCCTAGCAACGTGGAGCGGCCTCCAACCGGAACGACCTGGGGCTTCAGTCGCGGAGCCTGCGGACTACTCACCAGCTGGCCGAGTTCGGAGCGTGGAGAGCTGTGGTGGCGCGCTGCTGCGGCCCGACCCCGGAGATTCGGAGGCTTCAGCCCAGGCCCGGTGGACGGTAACACCGGGAGCTCGCGGGTCCCTGGTGGGAGACCGCTTTCCGGAGCTTCCGCAACGGCAACTTCTTCCGCCCGAGTTGCGGGGTTGAAAATGACCTGGAGCGGGGCCTTACTTCGCCCCATTACAGCTTTAATGGCCGCGAGACTTGCTAGTGCCCGCCGGGGGCACCAATGCATCGCCCGGCGCGGCTTTAATGGCTGCGGGACTTATTTACCATCACCCGCCGGGGGCTTTGACTCTGACATCGGGAGGAGAATGAGGAGTGCAGGGGAGAGATAAGACTTTGCCTTCCATCACAGTGAGGAGGAGATTCACTGTGATGGATGTTTGTGTAAATTGTGTTGTGTCTTGGTTCTTTTTTCTTGTGTGTATGACTGCAGAAACCAAATTTCGTTTGAACCTCAATGAGGTTCAAATGACAACAAATAAATTGTATCATTGTAACAAACTAAAACAAAAAAAAGCTAAAAACTACCATCTACAAAATACAGCTATCCTTTCCACCTCCCAAACTCACAATCTCTCTAAACGAAACACAAGGGATGGGAACACCATCAGTGACACATTTCTTTCCCATTTACATAATATCCTGACAGAGAAATACATCACTCAAATGTGTAGGATGGAACAGCAGACGCTGGTTTACATCGAAGATAGACACAAAATGCTGGAGTAATTCAGCGGGACAGGCAGCATCTCTGGATAGAAAGAATGGGTGATGTTTTGGGTCGAGACCCTTCTTCAGACAGAGTCAGGGGAGAGGGAAACGAGAGATATGGAAGAGTAAGGCATGAAAATGAGAGATGAATGGGGACGAAGATCAAGGAAAATGTAGAATAGATCATTGTTAGCTAGGGGAAGGTGACAAGGAAGCAGACAATGTAAAATGTAATTAGGAGGACAGCCAGAATGGCCGGAGAACTAGGATGGGGTAGGGATGGAGAGAGAGGGAAAGCAAGGAGTAATTGAAGTTAGAGAAGTCAATATTCATACTGTTGGGTTGTAAGGTGCCCAAGTGAAATATGAGGTGCTGTTTCTCCAATTTGCACTGGGCAATACATTGTTCAAACCTCCCTCATCACTGATAAACATTCTGGGATTCTCAACGCAACAGCACTGTGGGAACACATTCACCAGAAAGACTGCAGCAATTCAAAGAGGTGGCTCACCACCACCTTTAGAAAGGACAAAAAGGGACAGGCAATAAATGCTGGTGTCATAAATGTAATGCCCAGATTTTTTTTTTTAAAGTTTTTTCTTTAAAGATTAATTTCTAACAAGGTCCTGAAATCTTTGGCAATCAGCTAAAAAAAGTCCAACTGAAGCCATTACTAATACAAATATAATTCAACAAAATATTTTGTTCTGTTTCAGCAGCACTTCAGAAATGTATTCTTCATTTGTATTCCACATTTAGATAATTATATATCTATTTTAAATGTTACTAGACCAAGTGCAGACCCGTTGGGTTGGGTCCCCGAACGTGCTTCAGACCCCGGGGTCTGGTTCCCGAACGTGCTTCAGCGTCTTGACGGAGTAAACAGCGTCTGGACGGCCGTACGCAGCGTCTCGACGTCGTACGCAGCGTCTTGACGTCGTACGCAGTGTCTTGACAGCGTATGCAGTGTGTTGACGGCGTAGGCGGCGTATGCTGTCAAGACGCTGCGTACGACGTCAAGACGCTGCGTACGGCCGTTGAGACGCTGCGTACGCCCTCAATGGGGCTGCGGGCCGACAGGCCGTTGACGCGCTGGCTCTGTGACGCTGGCTGAAGGCAAAGATGGGTTGTTCCACCACTGCTTTTAGGCGTCCTCGGAAAGAGGACGGCGAAAAGCAGAGGGGGAAGAGCCGATGTTTGGCTTGAGCCAGCGTGAGAGAGCCGGCCCGGGGGGGAGGGGGGTGTAGTGGAGGAGAGCCGGGCGGCAGCTGTGAAAATCGCCAGCGTAAAAATAAAAATGTCGGCGTTTTTGGTGGAGAGCCGGGCGCTTGAGCCAGCATGAGAGAGCCGGCCCGGGGGGGGGGGGGGTGGGGGGTAGTGGAGGAGAGGCGGGCGGCAGCAGCGAAAACCTCTAGCGAAAGAAAAAAAATGTCGGTGATTTTGGAGAAGAGCTGGGCGGCAGCAGCGAAAGTGCTTGACACCCCGGGGTGTTGTTCCCGAACGTGCTTCAGACCCCGGGGTGAAAATCTGCTGAAAAAAAGATGGCGTCATTTTCGGAAAAAATCGGAGAAAATCGGCGAAAAAAAGATGGCGTCGTTTTCGGAGAAAATCGGGGGAAAAAAGATGGCGTCGTTTTCGGAGAAAATCTGAGAAAATCGGAGAAAATCACATGGGGGTGGGGGGGCGGCGTACGGACGTACAGACGTACAGACATACAGACGGACGACAGCCAGAGAGTTTTAAAAGTATATAGATAGATAGATAGATAGATAGATAGATAGATAGATATAGATGAGTAAATGGTTGACATCTCTAGATGGATCCGACTTGGATAAGTAACTGGCATCATGAGAAAGATGTGAGAAAAATTGCCAGAGTTGATACTGAACTCAAAACTGTTTTAATTTGATTGCATACACCTGCAGGATAAAGAGGATAAACACAAAAAGGATAGATTCAAGGTAATGATGAATTATTATGCACAATGTGCTGAGGTACTTAACGAGTCAGGCGGCCTCTGTGGATACAAACAGACATGTCGGGTCGGGCCCTTCTTCGGTCTGAACATGGGTCCTGACCTGAAATGTCCCCAGTCCATTCCCTCTACAAATGCTGTCTGACCTGCTGCGTTCTTTCAGCACTCTGTGATTTACTCAAGATTGCAGCATCTACAGTTCCTTGTGTCTCGAAAATTATTATTGTCCAGTTATAAAACACAGAGTCATATAGACAATAGGTGCAGGAGTAGGCCATTCGGCCCTTCGAGCCATTCAATGTGATCATGGCTGATCATCCCCAATCAGTACCCCGTTCCTGCCTTTTCCCCTTATCCCCTGACTCCATTATCTTTAAGAGCCCTATCTAGCTCTCTCTTGAAAGTATCCAGAGAACCGGCCTCCACCGCCCTCTGAGGCAGAGAATTCCACAGACTCACAACTCTGTGTCATGCAGCATGGCAACAGGCCCTTCGGCCCAACTTGCCCACACTGATTAATGTCCCACCTGCCTGCATTTTGCCCATATCTTTCTGAACCTATCTTATCCATGTACCCTGTCTAAATGCTGCTTAAATGTTGTAATTGTACCTGCTAATGCTTATGTTTTCAAGGAACAACAGACCATCTTTGACATTTAGGTTTCCTGGGATAACATAGGGATCTCACAGGTACTAATGAACAGTGAATGTCACCTCCCTTCATGATGCGGACACTGAAATATCAATTGGTTTTGCCATCTCGTGTCATTGTGCAGCAGGTCAGTTTTAGCTGCAGCTCGATGTAAAAGTTTCTTCACTTTGGCTCAAAAGCAGAGACTCCTACTGTGCTGTTTTGTTATTTCCCTCAGACGCCAGCGTTGGCACTTTATCAAAGTGGAATTGCTAATTTTATGCCGGTTAGTTGCTGAATTATGAACAGTTTGTACTGTGGACTCGTGCCCACAGGAATTGAGTTAAACCTTTTCAACAAACAGGAGAGGATAAAAGAATGATTGGCTTTATTTAGTCAAGTTCAGATTTAATGCCAAGATTTAAAAGTGAATGCATTGTATATTTACCCGGATTATAGTAAATGGACATTATTCAAGGTTCAAAATTTGTTCATTATGACAGTTATTGCTCTATTTATTCTGGAATCCAGGGTGCTTTTCTAGCTGTAGTTTGGTTCCTTTGGGAAATTAAATCAATTCAAGAGAATGCAAGACTGGTTAATTTTTATATTGTTTGCAGAGGGGAATGAGTTTGATGCCTTTTCAAGGGCATGAATCACACTAGCACATAGCTCACTGCTAACACTGAGCAGTCATTTTCGTGCACCCTGCACAGTGGTCATTCCTCATGTGGGATCTCAGACACTGATTGCAGGACGTTATGTGAATGCAATTCTGTCCATCTCCATCATTTTCATACCCACAGTGGTAGCACCCCAGCGATCAGCAAGAGGAACCTAGCCTGATTCCTTTCACTTCTTTTTCGAACTGGGGCCACTAGAGTTGGTGGAGGGAGAGTCAAAAGCTCGGCATTCAACACCATCATCCCCTCTAAACAGGTGACCGAGGTCATGAAACTAGGTCTCTGCAACCGATGCCCAGGAATGAAGAAGATTGCAAAAAGTGGTGAACACTGCTCAGTTCATCATGGGTGCTGACCTCCCTGCCATCAATGGGATCTGCAAGAATTGTGCCTCAAAGATGCAGCCAGCATCATCAGAGACCCACACTATCCTGGCCACACTAAGAATTTATTTGTTCCATTTCGGGACATATGGAAATAAAACGCTCTTGGAACTTACCTGCTGATTTGGCTAATACAGTTAACTCAACTAAGAGTTAGGATTGAATAGCTCACTGGAATTTGCTGAGCACAACACAATTGCACATTTACAAACTGAAACCAACTTGGCTTATTTGTTTGTCTGTAAAAGCTCAGTCGTAGGACTTAGTGGACTTTATTAAAACCATATTTGGAGTATTGCATGCAGTTCTGGTTGCCCCATTACAGGTAAGATGTGAAGGCTTTGGTGAGGGTGTGGAAGAGGTTTACCAGAATGAATCTTGGATTAAAGGGATTAGCTACAAGGAGAATTTGAATAAAGATTGTTTTCTCTGGAGTATCGGAGGTTGAAGGGAGACCTGATAGAAGTATATACAATTATGAGAGGCATAGATAGGGCAGGTAGTCAGAGCCTTTTTCCTAGTATGAAATGTCAAAGAATAGAGGGTGTAGCTTTAAGGTGAGACGGGCAAAGTTTAAAGGAGATGTGTAGATTTAAGATTGTGAGAATGCTATTGCAAGGGAAGTGTTTGAGGGCGATCAACACAAATAAATGGTGTTTTGGTACTTAAAATGCTGAAAATGTGGAACTCATTACCACCGAGATTTGGTGAGGAAAAAGTAAGGACTATTTAAGGGGAAATTAAATAAACACATTAAACAGAAAGGATGAAAAGATTATTCTCACAGGCTTATACAGTATGTATAATGAGTGGAGACACTCGTGTAAATCAGCTGTGATAAATGGCCATTCTTTAAGTTGGGCACTCAATGGAAATATGCTGTAAACAACAGAAGCGCCCACAATGGCTGCCTCGCCAACAATCTGCCTCGTCCCTTCCTTCTTTGTTGTATTATAGTATGGGTTAAATGTATGTTTTAGTGTTCTTTATGCTTGTTTTATGTGGTGGGGGGGAGAACTTTTTTTAATCGCTTACCTCGACAGTGATGCCATTTTTTCCGTATCGTATCTCCGTCCGCACTGCGGCCTAACATCATGGAGTTGGCGGACTCTTGCTGGAGATTGACTTCTGGAGCTCCAACCGCGGGAGCCTGCGGACGTAACATCGTGGAGCTGACGATCCCTGTCGGGGATCGACCACAGAGCCCTAACCGCGGGAGCCTGTGGACTAACATCGTGGAACTCGCGGTCCCTGGTTAGAAACCAACTTTGGGAGCTTCAAGCCACAGGAGCTTCGACTGCCCTGACGTGGGAGCTCCGATCGCCCCGACCCGGGGTTTCGATTGCCGGCTGCGGGAGCTTCGATCGCCCCGACTGCGGATAGTTCAACTGCCCCGACCGCGGGAGAATAAAGAGGAAGATTAGACTTCCATCACAGTGAGGAACGTGGGGAATCCGCGGTGGTGGATGTTTATGTTAACCTTTATGTAAGTTGTTTGTCTTGTTGCTTTTTTTAGTATGGCTGTATGGTAATTCATGTTTCACTGTACCTTAATTGGTACACATGACAATAAATAGATCTTTGAACCTTTGAAACTTTGAAATACAAGTTGAACCAGGCAGCACAATAGAGCTGCTGCCTCACAGTGCCTGAGTGGCCTAATTCTGCTCCTGGAACTTACAAACTTACTCTGTGCTTACTCAATTTTCTAAACGACAGGAAGACGTATCACAATTATCCAAAAGGCCAAGAAAACAAGAGTGTTCATTTATGTGTACCAAATATGATCCAGAAAGGCATATGGAGACACAAGGAACCAGATGTTGGAATCTTGAGCAAAACGCAAAGTGCTAGAGGAACTCAGGGAGTCTTACTTGCTGACTTACTGATGAAAGTTTGACCTGCTGCAGCTTCACAGGTAGATGTTCAATATTGTATTAAATTCAGCACATCCTCATACTAACTGGAGTGATGGATTTGAAGCTGGACAGATAAGCTATCACATATTTTACAAAGACAAAATAAATTGCAGATGCTGGAAATCTAAAACAGAAACAGAAAATGCTGTCAGGAGGTCCAGGCCACCCCTGTGGGAAGAGAAAGAGCATCAATGTTTCAGGTCAGAGTCAAAGGTCTTACTGAAAAAAAAATCTCTCGTTTAAAATAGTTCAGGACGTAACGTTTCCAGTGAATCACTAATGATTTTATTATTCATGATGAGAGACAATAACAAGAAACACTGAAGTACTATCCTATTTAAATATTAAATGTCAAAATTAAGCCTTCTCTTTCAGATAGTGATAAAAAAAAGCTCCCACGCTTATAATGGACCTTTCCTACACCAAGTTGCTCACGCCTAATGCAACACTTTTCAAGTAAAGTTCATGTCACAAAGTAAGAAATGCAGCAACCAAACAATAAACTGCAAACGTGCTTTATTAATGTTGACTAAGGTACAAATACCAGCCCAGCCACCAGGGATAGATTTGCAGGATTTCTTCAAAGTAGTATCACCAGTTCTTTTATGTCCTCGAAAGAGAGAAGACCTTGCATTTGAAACAAAATGTTTCAAAGAAAAATACAGGACTTCCAAAACACCTAATTGTGTCTTAGGGGTCTGCCTAGATTTCTACATAGACATATACATGGCAATCTTCTGACTCAGAGGGAAATGCCCCCCCCCCCCCCAGCTGAACTACCGTTGATATTAAGTGCACAACTTTTATTACATGAACGGCTGACGCCAAATACAAAACTGACACCAGATGCATGGCTGACACCAAAATGCCTAAGTGATCTATGAAGCACAGCCAGCACTAACTGCACCTGACTCCAGGTCTATGGCTCATACCAGCATAACACCTAACATTAGAGACATGACTCACCACAAATGCGCTGCTGTTGCTAAATACACCGCTGACACAAGATGCACGACTGATATTAGATATACAGCTGATGCCAGCTGTATGGATGACACCAAATATACAGCTGGCATTGCCTGAACAGATGATACACGATGCACAGCTGATGCCAGCTGCATGGATGACACTGGAAGACAGATGACACGAGATGCACGGAACACACTGGATGCATGGCTGACGCCAGGTGCATGGCTGACACCAGATGCGGAGCAAACAGCAACTGCTCAGGTAACATTAAAAGCAATGATGATATTAACTGCATGATGACTGAAGGCCAAGCTCGCACTAATTGCACAGTTGTCCCTGGACACATGCACGACCTGGACTAGACACGGCTCTCACTAAAGGCACAGTCAGCATCGGATGTGCGGCAGACACTGGAATCATGGCTAACCGTTGGAACAAGAAAAGCAGCTGAGGCTTCATGTAGGGAGGATCTGCAGATGCTGGTTTAAACCAAAGACAGTTACTCTCCCATTTTGCTTCACTTCCATGCTGACCTGTGGCCCCATGTACTGTTACGATGAGGCCCAATGCAAGATGGAGTCAGAGCACCTTCTGTCCAGCACATTGTAGCCTTTTGGATTCAGTATTGAATTTTACATCTTCAGGTAACTTAACCCCTGTTGTTATCAGCCGCCTATGTGTGATACTGGTTCAGTATGGTTGCTTACTTCCTTTTTTCTTTTGTTTGCCTCTGGGAGTGGAGGAAATGCCCAACCTGACCTGCCGGGCAATCTTCCTGTTCTGCATTTTGCATCTCCAACATTCTTTTGACTGTGGAAAGACACAAAATGCTGGAGTGGCTCAGCGGGTTAGGCAGCATCCCTGGAGAACATGGACAGGTGACGTTTCAGGTTGGGACACTTCTTCGGACCTTGTCTCTATATTCTTTTGCCTGTGTTGTTTAGTTTATGTTTTCATTGTCTAACTGCTCTCATTCACTCAATGACCGGATAACCTCGTTTATAGTTTATCCCTTTTTACCTTTCAGAGACACCCACCTCCCTGACCCTCCGTGTGGCTCAACAAGCTTCTTTTATCCCCTTCACAGTTCTGGCAAAGGGTCTATGACCTGAAATATTAATTCTGCTTCTCTTCCCCACAGATGCGGCCTGACCTGCTGAGTATTTCCAGTTTATGGCTGAAACTACGCATACAACTGACACTGAATGAATCACTACATGTCCGGCTAGTATTAGTTGCATAGCTAATGCATGATTAACCACCACCACCACTAAAGGTTGCAGTTTCTTCCCAGCTGTTATCAGGCAACTGAACCATTCTACCAACAACAAGAGAGCGGTCCTGAACTACTATCTACCTCATTGCAGACCCTCGGACTATCTCTATCTTTGATCGGACTTTACTGGCTTGATCGTGCACTAAACGTTTTTCCCGTTATTGCCTTTATCATGTATCTGTACATTGTAAATGGCTTGAATGTAATCATGTATTGTCTTTCCACTGACTGGTTAGCATGCAACAAAAGCATTTCATGGTACACATGACAATTAACTACACTCAAACTCAACACAAACTCAAAACTGGCAGCAGAAGTATGATTGATTCTGGATGAACAAGATGAACAACCAGTGCTGGACCCACAGCTGATGCTAAGTGCACAGTTAAGCCCTGAAAGCATTACTAATATTAAAATTCATAAGAAACATTAGCTTAAACACCTGTCACTGAAGATACAGCTAGCACTGGTTGCATGGTTACCTCTGGATGAACAGCGATCATTAAAAATACAGCCAGCAGCAGTACACAGCTGGCCTAGAGAGCGAGGCTGACACTAGATGCATGCCTGAAACAAGATGGACAGCTGATATTAGATGCATGCTTGACCACATTAACAGCTGATGCAAGAATAATCACTGACACTAGATGCCTTGGGCCAACTCTTAATGCATTGCTGACACCAAAAGAACAGCTATCGTTAAAAACACGAGACAAATGGGCGGCAGTAGATGCCGGCTGACTCTAAATGAAAGCAGACACTCAATGGGTGGCCAAAATTAAAGGTGGCACAAGATTCATGGTTGATACGAGTTCCATGCTGACACCAAATGCACAGCTGACACTGGAGCTGAAACACAAGTCCTTCTACATTTCCACAACAGTGGGTGGCATGGTGGCGCAGCGATAGAGTAGTGCCTTTCAGCGCCAGAGACCTGGGTTCAATCCTGACTATGGGGTGCTGTCTGTATGGAGTTTGTACGTTCTCCCCATGACCACATGGGTTTTCTCCAGGTGCTCCGGTTTCCTCCCACTCCCCAAAGATGTGCAGGTTTGTAGGCTAATTGCCTTGGGAAAATTGTAAATTGTCCCTAGTGTGTTTGTGTTAGTGTGCGGGAATCGCTGGTTGGTGCGGACTCGGTGGGCCAAAGGGCCTGTTTTGGCGCTATATCTCTAAACTAAACTAAACAAAACTAAAAATGTCCTATTCCAAGGCTTCGAAAACCAGCCACTAGTCTACTGTCAGGACTTTGCCAACAAAGAATTGCACTGTACCTTGGTACAAATTATAAAAATGAACCATTGAACCTTTCCTGTACCAACAATCCTTTGTCAGCTTTCTGCACTGACACACTGATGACTGAATAAAGAGTAAGCTTCTTTGAAAAAAAACACACCCAGCAAAATGAGTTTCATTGAGAGAATGTAACTGGTCACCTGTTCCAAATTCTCATCAGAGATGGTTTGCCGCAGGTAATAAAAGACACCGGAGACTTTGCTGCAACAACTCACCTTCCAGTTAACAATCCATCTCATCATCGAACAAGAATTATTTTTACTTTCCTTTCCATCCATCAACTTATTTTGCATGAACTTCCTGGAAACAGTTGATTTCATTCATAAACCATAAACTATTTAAAAAACAAGCCTTGAAGAAATGCAGTCATCAAAGTTTGCTACTATATTAGGCTGAAAAATGATTAGGCTTTATGCAATTAATGTAAAATATCTACTAATATTCTTAAAATGTACGATAATTAGGTAAGAACTGCAGCAGGCAATTGCTAGTGGCCAAACGCTACTACGCTAATGACTAAAAATTACTGTTTGGAAAATTACTGTCTTTATGGATAGATACTTAATGCAAAGTTACAAATTATTTTGTCCACTATTTACCTACGGCATTAACATGCAGCATTATTTAGGAATTAGGACTAAAAGTGAGCCATTCTTAAGCCCACCCTGCCGTTTAATATAATCTTTGTTGATCTGATGTTACAATATCTGCTCAGCGTTCCCGTGTTCTCCCATTAACCTTTCACCTCTTGCTTGTCAGGACTCCATCCAACTGCTATAAAAGTCACAAACTCTGCTTTCACTCCGCTTTAAGAAAAAGAGTTCAAAAATTTACAACTCTCTGAGGTGTTACAGATTTTCACACAGAGGGGGGCGGGTATATAGAATGAGCTGCCAGGGGAGGTAGTTGGGACAGTACTATAACAGCATTTAAAAGACAAATGGACAGGCTCACGGATGGGAAAGGTTTAGAGGAACATTGGGCAAATGCTGGCAAATGGGACTAGCTCTGCTGGGGCATCTTGGTCGGCATGGATGTGTTGTGCCGAAGGGCTTGTTTCTGTGCTGTGTGAGTCTGATACAATGAATAGATTGCTCCTCATATCTGTTTGTGAAACTAAATATTGGAGGACAGTCTGATCCTGCTTTTAACTGGCATCCACTCATACAGACATTCCACCATGAATGACTGGACAGTGATCAGGACTGGAATTAGTTACCACCCCCACCACTCCAACTAATGAAATCTGCCATCAATTTGGCTTTGACCTGGATAATACAGACCAACTTACCACAACACAGCTACTCAAACATTCCAAAGACTCTAACCTCCCACTTTTATTTTGGGAGGGTATTAATTTCCTGTTTAGCAAAGGAAGGACAACTTTTTGCCACCATTAACACTTTCACCAGCACCCAGCACCAGCTAAATGCTCAGGACCAAATATTCTCCTAATTTTCTTTCCATCAAGATCATAAGATTGTTACATCATGGTGGGCTCGGAACTCATTGAGAATTAAGCGCAAAGATGGAAAGGTAAGGCCTCTGTGAGGACAGACCACTGAGCTAGAGACGTGGAGGTCGGGGTGGGGGGGATGGTGACAACATGGCAGGAGTTGGTGCTGAGGCCCGACACGGGATCAGTGGAGGGTCATGTGGGGCGGGGGCTCAGGAGGATGGGGTGAAGTAACGTTCAGGGAGGAGGGGGCCTCAGGGGAGAGTGTGGTCGAGGGGGGGGGAATGTTGGAGACGGAGGGCGGTTGAACCTAGTGGGGTTGGCATGAGGGGTTGCAGCCTTGTGGAGGGTGACCTTGGTGTACGTCAGGAAGGAGAAGAAACACTGGTTGAAAGAGGGAATCCAGCAGAGGATGAAGAAGAGGCGAAGACAGTGACACATTAGGAAGAGCGAGGCCTGGAGCTGTGGGAGCAACAGAGAGATGGTCAGAAAGTACAGTTGCATGGCAGAGAGGGCGAAGCTTTTGAGAGCAACTTTGGGCATCATATCTGAGGAAGGGTGTGTTGGCTCTGGAGAGGGTCCAGAGGAGGTTTACAAGAATGATCTCAGGAATTAGTAGGTTAACCTATGATGAGTGTTTGTCGGTACTGGGCCTGTACTCGCTGGAGTTTAGAAGAATGAGGGGGGACCTCATTGAAACATATAGAATAGTGAAAGGCTTGGATAGAGTGGATGTGGAGATAATGTTTCCACCAGTAGGAGAGTTTAGGACTAGTTTTTTTCAGGAAGGAGATGAGGAGGAATTTCTTTAGTCAGAGGGTGGTGAACCTGTGGAATTCTTTGCCACAGAAGGCTGTAGAGGCCATGTCAGTGGATATTTGTAAGGCTGCGATAGATTCTTAATTAGTACGGGTGTCAGAGGTTATGGGGAGAAGGCAGGAGAATGGGGTTAGAAGATAGATCAGCCTTGATTGAATGGCGTAGATGATGGGCCGAATGGCCTAATTCTGCTCCTATTCATGACCTTATGAGCTAAGAGCACGGGGGGAAAACTGAAGCGATGAATGGAATGTAGATCCTTGATATCATGGCTGGGACCAAAGTGGGAGGCCTGGAAACAGTGAAATACATGGCCAGTGCTGGGGAAATCATGTGGCTATGTGTTGCCTGTGTTGTGCGCACATGTATTTTGTGTACAGTTGTGTAAATGCATATCTTCAGATTAACAGTATCTTTGCAAACTCAATTAATATCATTGGCATTATGCCAGAATTAAGCAGCTATTAATATCTGAAGCCAGAAAAATGCCACAAAATCATAAATAATATATTACTAGCCTGAGGAAAAGTGTAAGCAGAATGTTTTTTTCAAATCAGAATGAATTGATTGAAAGCGTGGATCTGGCAGAGAATAAAGAAAGGAAAAGACCATGACACATTAGGACATTCTTTAAAATAAAATGCGTTTAATTGGCGACATTCACTCTCACCAGTTGTTTTGCTGTTTGGTATTCAGAATCCAACATGAAGAACCGTATTCTTTGTGTACAAGGTATGATCAAAAGAAATGTGGAACGGAAAGAAGACAAGATAAACCACAAAGCAATGATAAGTAGTGTTAAACATCTGTTTTAATAGTGTGAGTTTAGCTAGGAAAATGAAGAATTAATCTTGATGTCATTTTATTGGGTTTTTATGTGATAGACCAACACAAAGTGGTGCATAATTGTGAAGTGGAAGGAAAATGATACATGGTTTTCAAATTTTTTTACAAATAAAAAACTGAAAAGTGTCGCGTGCAAAACTATTCAGCTCCCCTGAGTCAATACTTTGTAGAACCACCTTTCGCTGCAATTACAGCTGCAAGTCTTTTGGGGTATGTCTCTACCAGCTTTGCACATCTAGATACTGACATTTTTCCCCATTCTTCTTTGCAAAGTAGCTCAAGCTCAGTCAGATTGGATGGAGAGCGTCTGTGAACAACAATTTTCAAGTCTTGCCAGAGATTCTCAATTGGATTTTGGTCTGGACTTTGACTGGGCCATTCTAACACATGAATATGCTTTGATCTAAACCATTCCATTGTAGCTCTGGCTGTATGTTTAGGGTCGTTGTCCTGCTGGAAGGTGAACCTCCGCCCCAGTCTTTTGCAGACTCTAACAGGTTTTCTTCCAAGATTGCCCTGTATTTGGCTCCATCCATCTTCCCATCAACTCTGACCAGCTTCCCTGTCCCTGCTGAAGAAAAGCATCCCCACAGCATGATGCTGCCACCACCATGTTTCACAGTGGGGATGGTGTGTTCAGGGTGATGTGCAATGTTAGGTTTCCGCCACACATACCATTTTGCATTTAGGCCAAAAACTTCAATTTTGGTCTCATCTGACCAGAGCACCTTCCTCCACATGTTTGCTGTGTCCCCCACATGGCTTGTGGCAAACTGCAAACGGGACTTCTTGTGGCTTTTTTTCAACAATGGCTTTCTTCTTGCCACTCTTCCATAAAGGCCCGATTTGTGGAGTGCACGACTAATAGTTGTCCTGTGGACAGATTCTCCCACCTGAGCTGTGGATCTCTGCAGCTCCTCCAGAGTTACCATGGGCCTCTTGGCTGCTTCTGTGATCAATGCTCTCCTTGCCCGGCCTGTCAGTTTAGGTGTACGGCCATGTCTTGGTAGGTTTGCAGTTGTGCCATACTCTTTCCATTTTCGGATGATGGATTGAACAGTGCTCCGTGAGATGTTCAAAGCTTGGGATATTCGTTTATAACCTAACCCTGCTTCTCCACAACTTTATCCCTGACCTGTCTGGTGTGTTCCTTGGGCTTCATGATGCTGTTTGTTCACTAATGTTCTCTAACAAACCTCTGAGGCCTTCACAGAACAGCTGTATTTATACTGAGATTAGATTACACACAAGTGGACTCTATTTACTAATTAGGTGACTTCTGAAGGCAATTGGTTGCACTGGATTTTATTTAGGGGTATCAGAGTAACGTGGAAACAGAGTTTCGTTTGAGCCTCTTTGAGGTTCAAATGACAAGAAATAAATCAAATCAAAATCAAATCAAGAGTAAAGGGGGCTGAATACTTTAGCACGTGACACTTTTCAGTTTTCTATTTGTAAAAAAATTTGAAAAACATGTATAATTTTCCTTCCACTTCACAATTATGCGCCACTTTGTGTTGGTCTATCACATAAAATCCCAATAAAATACATTTACGTTTGTGGTTGTAACGTGACAAAATGTGGAAAAGTTCAAGGGGTATGAATACTTTTGCAAGCCACTGTAGACATCGAAGTTTGTATGTTCTCCTGCCAAAGGGAGAAAATGCAAACTCCACACAGACAGCACCCAAGGTCAGGATTGAACCCAGGTTTCTGGCACTATGAAGCAGCAGCTCTGCCAGCTGCACCATTGTGCCGCTCTGGGGGAAAGGGATGTGTAGAATCCTTATTTAAATGAACTCAGGTTTTTAAAAATAATCAAAAGCTGCTGAGACAGTATTTGTTAGGAAGAAAGTGAAATTTATGGAAGCAGCTTTACTGACAGAACAGATTTAGGATTTCCAATTCAAATAGTGACAATAAGGCCCTCTTGTGGTTGTGCAGATCACATATCATCCTCTTGGATATCCTGTTGTTTGCCAATGGAATGTTAATTTAATCTTATTGATTGAGCACAACTGTCAATAGTTATGAAATGCGCAAAACAATTGACAATGCCAATACTGCACTGAGTGATGTTGAAGCAGTCATTGGTTTCAGTTTGAAATTAATACTGTCAACATTTGACAACCCCAGTACATCCCCAATGGATAACTGCACATCCATAACTCTGTCTGTTCCATTCTTTCTATTAAGCAAATTATATATTTGCCTTGGTATCAGAAAATGCAAAAATGTGTTATTGATAATAAATAATAAACGAGGACCAATACTAATAAACGCTAAATAGCCCAAGGTTGTAGAAATAAAAACTCCTGGTCTCAAGGGTTATCCAGCTTGCACAAGTTACACATAGAGTCATGGAGTCATAGGGTCATACAGCATGGAAACAGGCCCATCGGCCCAACTTTCCCACACCGTTCAACATGTTCCATCTACACTAGTTCCATCTGCCTGCATTTGGCCCATATTCCTCTGAACCTATCCTTTCCATGTACCTCTCTAAATGTTTCTTAAATGTTGTGATAGTACCTGCGAGAGGATGGATGGGCCCTACTGTATTGCTCTCTGTATACAAGTGAGAATGACAAAGTGAAGATATTACATGGAAATACTTCCATCACCAGTAAACTTCCAAGTTACTCATCCTGGCACTATAGGTGTAGTTTTAGATTTATTATAGTCACGTGTACCAATGGTGAAAAGCATTTGTTTGTATGCTATTCAATCAAATCTGATAATACTCTGCATGAATACAATCAAGCCAACCGCAAGTGCTAGACGTAGAGTGAAGAGAATGATACTAGAGAGCTGAATCTAGTTCTCAGCATTGTAGCCAAACACTTCCCGAGCGAAGGTCCAACGTCCGCAATGAGGTAGTTTGGAAAATCAGAACTGTACACTACTTTATGGAAGGACTTGCATCCTAATTTAGAATCTGATCATTCCTTCGTGTGTCACTGGATCAAGATATTGTTGCTTCACACCTAGCGACAACATCTATCACTTTTCCCCATATGGATCACAACTGCTACCGACCACCTCTTGAACAGAAGCTGGGGATTAGCAATAAATCCAATCGCTGCCAAGGAAACATGCATGTTGAGGATAAAAAATGCCTTTGTTAAGAATTGGGGAAAATGTGGGGAAATCGGTGTGACCACCAATGCTTGTTTCATGCAATTATTAATTTAGCTCCATGATTAAGCTGTGCAGTGCAAATTAATTGTCAGGGGATGTCCTGGTATGCACCACAGTGTCTACTAGGTTAGTGAGCAACATCTAGTGGTAGAAAGAAGGTTCTTCACTCTATTCCACTCAACATTTCAGCAGAACGATTACGTGGATGTGTACTTTTCAAATGCTCCATCAGATCAAACCGTTCACAATTAAAGAATCAGATATTTTTATCCAGTGATTATCATGAACCATTTCAGTCCTTGTGTTCAGCTTTATCAGAGAAAAATCCACAATTTATTTAGTTATTTCCTTTCAAATTCTAAAGGACGTAAAGATGAAACCTTTTTTAACAATGTTGTGCTGGCACACAGTGTCCTTTTGCAGGAAAACAAGACCTGCTGTTGAAAATGAATCACAGAGCTATCAGCGGTGGAAATGATCAGACTGGGTGACTGTGACATCATTGGCAAATGTTATCAGACTGGGTCAGTCTGTGACATCAGCAATGAGATTTATCAAACAGAGTATCTCTCTGACATCAATGCGATGCTATGGAAAGGGAGTTGCAATGATGTCAGAAGTAGAATATTAATCAACGGATCTGCAACACAAGAAGCTGTTCAGGAACTGCTTCTTCCCAACAACCATCAGCCTGTTGAACACCACAAACTCCAACTAAATCCCAAACTACAAACTACCTTGATTGCACTAGGGGCATTGTTTTTATCTTTGCACTACATTGTTACTTTTGTTTTTATATATTGAACTTTGTTTTATTATTTATGATGCTATCAATTAAATACTATGTTCACATTTCTGTTGTGTACTGCAAGCGGGAATTTCATTGTCCTGACAATAAATATTTGTCTCTTGATTCTTGAATCATTCTGTGTAGAGGTTGGTGTCAAACAAGGCTGATCCACTTCCTCAACACTTTTCTAAATCTCTCTTGCCGCAATGTTGCACACCAACTCCAAAATATTTATTATGGGAGGAGAGCTAATCTTCAGTTCTAATGGGACACTTTTCAATCTATGGAGATTGCACCCCAGAACCAAGTTTGCCTAAATCTTAGTAATTGTCCTGCTGTATACAAATGATACTGCTTTTGCATAGGGTCAGAGATTGCATTCACAGCTGATGCCAATTGTTTTATTGAAGCACACAAGAGGATGGCCCTTACACCCAACATCCGCAAGACAAAGCCTTCTAACAATCTCTCCCAGTACATCACACAGCACACCAACCAGGATTCGCGAGGAGACCCGAGAAACATGGACCACTTCCCATCTCTCAGCAGACATACACTTTGCACCACCTTCAGTGCATCAGAGCAATCTTTGGTTGATTTCGGCAAAAGGTATCTGTAGTTCAAGACCTCATACCCAGCATAAAACTCACTGTTACTGCAATGTTCCCAGCTTCTTATATGCCCCCAACACCTGGAACAGCTACATAAAGCACCTCAAGGTAGTGCAAAAATAGCACCAATGTTGATCTCTGCAAAATCCTCCACGTTCCCTGACGTATAAGCAAACCAATGTAAGTGGCCTCTCCCAGGTCAACATCTCCATTTTCCAGAGCCTACTTACACTCAGCTACATTGGGAAGGACACCTCGTTTGCATGCATGTCTCCAAACTCCCCCAAAACAGACAGCTCTCTCATGGCAAGTGATAAACAAGCAGACAAAAGAAAAGATTCTAGAAAGGACACAAAGTGCTGGAGTAACTCAGCGGGTCAGGCAGCATCGCTGGAGAACGTGTAGATAATGTTTTGGGACAGAACCCATCTTTAAACGCAAGATTCAAGAATAGATCTACACCCTCCTTGAAGACATACAACATTCCCATGTACTCCTGGGAACTTCTGGCCCAATACCTCACAAGGAGCATTCGTGATGGTTTTGAGAATACTGAGGCCATGCAATGGGAGCAAATAGATGCCCTGCTGTCCACAACAAAGGCACTAGAGCACCTCACGTGTAAAACACCTACCGTCATCATGCCTGGCTGCCACCATGATCTCATTCACCACATCAAGAACCCACAACCCCTCAACCCCCCCCAAAAAAACCAAGTAGGGAATTTCAGACAAGGAGTCTCTGTGACTTCAGCAGCGGGAGTTATCAAACGTTGCTCTGAGATCAGCAGTAGCTGTTATAGAAACATAGAAAAATAGGTGCGGGAGTAGGTCATTCGGCCCTTCGAGCCAGCACCGCCATTCAATATGATCATGGCTGATCATCTAAAATCAGTACCCCGTTCCTGCTGTATCCCCATATCCCTTGGTTCCTTTAGCCCTAAAAGCTAAATCGAACTTATCTTTGGTGAAATTGCTGTGGTGTGAGCAGCTGGAATTAAGAGACGAGGGATGGTTGTGATACCGACAGGAGTTATCTGGCAGGTATCGCTATAATACCAGCAGAAAGAGTTATCAGGCAGGCAAAATTATATCAGCAGAAGCAGTTATTGGACACATCCCCTAGAGTTAATGTGATTTTGTATACCTCACGAAATGAATGAATCAGGCTTTAGGCTGCGGTTTGACTTCAACAATAATGTAATTTTTTTTCTCCCCCTGGTAATTTCACATAAATAACACGTTATATAAACTCTCGGTTGGCGTTTCTCTCTCATGCGTTTAGTTAGACTTATGATTCTTAAATAATCTTAACATAATTCATTGTAGACAACATATGGCTAGATTCGCAGGCGTGGAACTGAGTGTATAGACTCTATGCACACGCACATCTACCCGCTTGTGTGTATATTGAATGTTTGTCCGAAAGCTCAGAACAAATGTCGCAAGGAGCTAACACATGGTGCATAGATCCAAACCAGTTGCTATTCACGGGCTTCATAAAACATTTACAAATCTAACCGTTAAGTATCGGTAGTGACAGCGAGCCAGTGATTTATACTGCACCAGACGCATTTATAATGATACTTCCAACCAGCCGCCCCCCGCCCCCAAGCTGTGCACATCACACCCAGTCTGGTGGGGGTTTTAAATGCTTTGTTACAACCAGGGTCGCGCTCTCTCTTTCGCTAATGCCGAATACGACTGTTAAATCCGCTCAGATGGCGCTCCGGCCGGGAGGTGGCAGGGAATGAAAGGAGACTGAACCCCCACCCTCTATCTCCGTTCCCCATGGGCATCGAGTTCACTGAAGTGCGTCTGTCTTCTTTGGCTGTGTCGCGAGTTTACGAGCTTCTTCTCCCTCTGTGCCTGGCTCCTCTTTCTCTCCAACAGTCGCTGACCCCCCCCCCCCCCTCAACCAACTCGCCAGCACAGCATGAGGCTCCCTGCCGGGGTGGGGGGTGGGAGAAGAGTTGGTCATTTGTTTCCCTCTTTCTGTACGTCCCCTCCCTCCCTCCCCAACTAACCCACCCTCCCCAACTAACCCAGAGAGCTGTTTGCAAAGCTCGCTCATTGCCCATCGCAATATTCAAAGCGGCCGTCACCACCGCCGCTGAATCAATCTCTTTATTTGGCTCAAAGCTGCTATTCCACACGATCAAAGTATTGGGGGGGGGGGGGGGGGGGGGGAAACCACACGGATGTGTGTTTGCAACAAACCGGCGCTGCGTCAGCTCAACAACAGCAACATGCTAAGATTCGGCTCTTTCGGATGGGATTCCGTGTGAAGGAAACGACTGATTGTGGATTTGAAGCATGCGTGTCCCCAGCCGCCACAGATTTGGTTGTAGAAAGGACAAGAGCGAGCAGGTTTAGTGGCATCGCAAATTTCAGCTGAACATCTCGTCAATTTCATCTCTGTCCGTCCCTTCCTCTGTAAAGTGTTGGCGG
>CM075977.1:375403758-375689160 GCA_038087875.1 Malacoraja senta
GATGTGCGGTGAACAGAGCATCACTCACATCAGACGTAGACAAAAATGCTGGAGAAACTCAGCGGGTGAGGCAGCATCTATGGAGCGAAGGAATAGGTGATGTTTCGGGTCGAGATCTTACTGAAGAAGGGTCCCAACCTGAAACGTCACCTATTCCTTCGCTCCATAGATGCTGCCTCACCCGCTGAGTTTCTCCAGCATTTTTGTCTACCTTCGATTTTTCTAGCATCTGCAGTTCTTTCTTAAACATCACTCACATCAGTGTCGGCATCCTTGATGTAATACCTTTCTAATCATTCTCCTGACAGACTTTTTCCCATTATAATTTTTGAGACCAAAGTCTAAATTTCCAGCAGTTAATTTTCCTTTTCTTTTCCAGACATTTCTCAAAACAAAAAAAATCGAGTACTTCCTCACCATCCATCACAAGAATTGTCAATATTTTGCCATTTAATGTTTTATATTTTCAAGTCTACTTTGGGAATGATTTTTTCTTTTTGTGGTTGTTTGGTTGGTGGAGGTGAACTGCAATTCAGAAATGTGGAACAAACACGCACACTGTAGATCAATACCAAACAGTACACCTTGTGGACTGTTTAATAAAATGCCGAGACTAGCAAAGGTTCTTTGAGAGACTTGGCTCAATAATGACTTTTAGAGAGTTTGAGTTTAATTCACTCAGACAGCAAATGCTCGGGTTACGGAGAGATACTGCGGTGGTGGGGGGGAGGGCAATTTAAAAAGAACTTCTCACTTTGTGGTAAATTGACCTTGGGTTTTCTTTTATTAATTGAATCCAATGGGAGAAAAAAAGTTAAGCAGGGAAAAAAGTGCACTTGAAAATTAATTCAAATAAAAATTTGGGTAAAATGTGTGGATTACTCACTGCCATTATTCTGTTAAATGGTTGAACTTGTAAATTGTAGACAAGTCTAGCTGAGTTGAATCATCTGATAGCAAATGGAGAAGCAAGCAATGTTACTGAGGTGAACTCCAGAAAGCATGCACATAGTTTCCAAACAAGAGGCCATTAACAAAACTGAGAACAGAGGGAACCCAATTATTTCAGCATGCTAGTGTTTAGGATATAGAGAGTAGTAATAATGGGCATAATTACCTAAATTGTCAAAACGTACCTAATGGTGACCTCCATGTCACCGTGCCTCAGCCCTTCATAACATTGCTAAATAACAGAGAATAGTATGCCATGTATCTAAGTCTGCTGATGTTTGGTAGCATGATAAATATAGAGGTAATAGAAACTGGAAAGAGATATGCATTGTGAATGGGGAAAACAATGAAGGGTGGTGGTTAATGTGGAGAATTTTGAAGTTAGCCACTTTGTCCTAGGAAAGAGAGATCACAGTTTACGCTAACCAATGAAAAGTACAAAAAGTAATTTCAAAGATCAGTGCTCTCTTCGGCTAAATATCGAGGGGATGGAGTGTATACAAAATTCTCATCAGACTTCCTCTGAAGTCTTTTCAATGGGACCTTGAATGGGATGAGATGCAGATTCACCAGTTCGATACTAAGAATGACAGAATTACAACAACATGACCCATCAAAGCCCATGCAACGCTTCATAAAGCAATCTAGTCAGCCCCATTAAAGATAGCGGAGTCAAGGGATATGGGGAGAAGGCAGGAACGGGGTACTGATTGTGGATGATCAGCCATGATCACATTGAATGGCGGTGCTGGCTCCAGGGGCCGAATGGTCTCCTTCTGCACCTATTGTCTATTGTCTATCCCCTTGCTCTTTCCACACAAACTTGCATGTTATTTTCCCTATCCAATTCATTTTCAATAGATTCGCTTTCCATCACCCTTTTAGGCAGTGAATCACAAAACATAACCACTTTCCAGATAAAACAAAGTTATCTCAGATCGTCTTGTGTTTTTTTGCCCATCAGATTGAATGTGTCTCCATTATTCCTGGAACCATTCACCAAAGGGAGCATCTTCTCTCCATGTAACAAATCTAAACCTCACAATCTTGTACAACTTTACTAAATCTCCTCTCAACGTTCACAGCTCCTAGGAGAACACCAGCTGCTCCCAAGATTAAAGGGTTAAATTTCGAAGACAGCCCTGCAGAGATAATTGGATTCACTTGAATATAAAAGGCTGGAGGATGATATACTTTAGGTTTTATAGATGATTAAAGGATTTCATAGTCTAGATATAATGCTAATTCCCTCAGATAATACAGAAAAAGAATCGTGCAATAGAGATAGCAGCACAGCAGTGTTGCAAGGAAGCAAATATGCATTTGAATTCTGCCCACCCCTCCCTCCCAATTTAGTACTCCACCGTGATCACTGCCCAGTCCATCATCGGCTCTGACCTCCCCACCATCGAAGGGATCTATCGCAGTCGCTGCCACAAAAAGGCTGCCAACATCATCAAAGATCCACATCATCCTGGCCACACACTCATCTCTCCATTGCCATCAGGAAGAAGGTACAGGAGCTTGAAATATGGAACATCCAGGTTCAGGAACAGCTACTTCCCCACAGCCATCAGGCTATTAAACTCGCCATCAAACAAACTCTGAACAATAATAGCCTATTGCACTTTATCTGTTTATTTATTGTGTATATATATGGTCTATGGTACATAGACACACTGAACTTTTATCTCCTGTTCCGTATTATGTTTACATATTCTGTTGTGCTGCAGCAAGCAAGAATTTCATTGTCCGATTTGGGACACATGACAATAAAACTCTTGACCTGACTCATGACTGAAAAATAAGCAAGTTGAGGATGGGTGAAGATAAGAAGCAAAGATCACTCGTTTTTTTTTAGTTAGTTAGTTTCAGTTTTACTTTTAGTTTATTGTCATGTGTACCGAGGTACAGTGAAAAGCTTAACAGCACCAAATATGGTGATCGCAGTATGATACAGATCAGCCATGATCAAGTGAAATGGTCGAATATTTGAGATGCTTTGCTGACTTCTGTTTCTGTTTCAGCTTCCAGAATGTAAATCAGATGACCCGGCTGAAATTACTTCTACCACAGAAATTAATTCTTCTTTTCTCAGACAGAGAATGTTTTAAGATTCATGACAACCTCAAATTTGCTGTGAAGGGAAACAACATATGTTGTAGTGCTCAGTTGCAGAGCTCAAGTCTTGAGACCTTTATCCAGAATCTGGATCGCATAATCTAGACTGACACTTTGACACAATCCTGAGGAACTACCACACTCCCACAATCATACTTTGAAATATGAAACAGTGCGTGGGGTCATGTTTGCTCATGCACTTCGATAACACTCTTCTGAGGAAGACCAAGAGAATGAATACCAAAAGCTGGAGTAACTCAGCGGGTCAGACAGCACCTCTGGAGAAAAGGAATAGGTGACGTTTTGGATCGAGACCCTTCTTCAGACAGAGATGCTGTCAGACCCACTGAGTTACTTCAGCTTTTTAGGTCTATCTTCGGTTTTAACCAGCAACTGTAGTTCCTTCCTACACCAAGATAATGAATCTAGTTTGTAACCCTCAACCAAAATCATTGAAATTGAATATTTGGTTGTTTTTGTATTGCTTATTGTGGGTGCTGGCTGTGAACTACTTTGTGACAAGGTTTCCCACATTACAACAGCAACTGAACTTCAAATCTTCTTTGAGAGATCACGAAAAGAAACAATATCAATTCAAGTCTACCTAAAGTTTTCAGTCATAAAGCTTTAGCTTTCATGATCGCGCCATTTATGTAAGAGAAATTAAGATTTGCTGTGATTACGTTACGTGGCACTGAGTAGGACTAATGCACGTAAGGCTGCTGGCCCCGACGGCATCCCCGGGCGCGTCCTCAGGGCCTGTGCTGCGCAGCTGACAGACGTCTGGACTGACATCTTCAACCTGTCACTTGCCCAAGCAGTTGTGCCCACGTGCCTTAAATCCACCTCCATCGTGCCGGTGCCAAAATAATCCACTGCGGCAAGCCTCAACGACTTCCGCCCAGTTGCACTTACTCCCATCATCGCCAAGTGCTTTGAGAGGCTGGTCCTGGCACACCTCAAAGGCTGCCTACCCCCCACATTGGATCCCTATCAGTTTGCCTACCGCAAGAACAGGAGTACGGAGGATGCCATCTCAACGGCACTTCACTCCGCCCTCTCCCACCTCGACAACAGAGACACTTACGTAAAAATGCTGTTCATCGATTACAGCTCAGCATTCAACACCATCATACCCTCTAAACTGATCACCAAACTCGGTGACCTGGGCATCGACCCCTCCCTCTGCAATTGGATACTGGACTTTCTAACCAACAGACCCCAGTCTGTTAGGTTAGACAAGCACACCTCTTCAACCCTCACCCTGAACACCGGCGTTCCACAGGGCTGTGTGCTGAGCCCCCTCCTCTACTCCCTCTTCACCTACGACTGCACACCTGTACATGGTACTAACACCATCATCAAGTATGCAGATGATACAACGGTGATTGGCCTCATCAGCAACAACGATGAGTCGGCCTATAGGGAGGAGGTCCAGCTCCTAGCAGCATGGTGCGCTGACAACAACCTGGCCCTTAACTCCAAAAAGACCAAGGATGTCATTGTAGACTTCAGGAAGTCTAGGGGCGGCACATACACCCCCATCCACATTAACGGGACGGAGGTGGAATGTGTTTCCAGCTTCAGGTTCCTGGGGGTCAACATCTCCGATGACCTCTCTTGGACCCACAATACCTCAACTCTGGTCAAGAAGGCTCACCAGCATCTCTTCTTCCTGAGGAGACTAAAGAAGGTCCATCTGTCTCCTCAGATTCTGGTGAACTTCTACCACTGCACCATCGAGAGCATCCTTACCAACTGCATCACAGTATGGTATGGCAACTGCTCTGTCTCCGACCGGAAAGCACTGCAGAGGGTGGTGAAAATTGCCCAACGCATCACCGGTTCCTCACTCCCCTCCATTGAGTCTGTCCAAAGCAAGCGTTGTCTGCGAAGGACGCTCAGCATCGCCAAGGACTGCTCTCACCCCAACCACAGACTGTTTACCCTCCTACCATCCGGGAGGCGCTACAGGTCTCTCCGTTGCCGGACCAGCAGGTGCAGGAACAGCTTCTTCCCTGCGGCTGTTACACTACTCAACACTGTACCTCGGTGACTGCCAATCACCTCCCCCCCCCCCCCCCCCCCCCCGGACACTCCTCCCACCAGGATTATTAGATGTATTTATTTGCTGCTCATATTTATGTCGCTCTTCTAGGGAGATGCTAACTGCATTTCGTTGTCTCTGTACTGTACACTGCACAATGACAATAAAGTTGAATCTGAATCTGAATCTGAATCTAAATCTGAATCTGATTGTTTGAAATATATAATTGACTTTATTTAGTTTGCAACATGATTTTATTTTATTACAGGTTTTCCTATAGGATTTACAAATATTGTGTGTTGTTATTTTGTGATATATTTTATGAACTAATAAGAACGGAGATTAAGTGGTGGCTGTAACATTTATTTAATTATCTGTAAATTATACCTCAAATACTGTGAAAAGCCTCACGGTATAATTCAAACTTAGCCTGTGTGGTTCAAGTAATCACTACTCGGCCCTGTCTCAGTAACCGCCGTCACCCATCGCTCTCACCATTTACAACAAGTTCATAAGTCATAGGAGCAGAATTAGGTAATTCAGCCTAATATCAAGATCAACTATCAAGTATCTAGATTCCATTCATTGACTCATCCCTTTCTATGGGTCCTTTGAATATATCAGTCACAGAGAAGCTAGTGCCCGCTTTACTGCGATCCCTTCCATCTTGTTCAACGTTCTGTCACTTTTGTCCTCTGCTGGGCGAAGAGATAAGAATTTTAAGTTCAATCACAACTGTCAGGTGTGTAAGACTTAGTGGTAAACTAGCAAATACGGGTCTAATTTCTTCAGAACATGACTGATCAATCCTGATCTCACTGTACATCTGTGGAAGCAAAAACGGCCAGGTAATTTGTGACAATTTTCCTACCACGATGACAGGATTGCAGGTTTCTTTGGATGGATGAGCTGGGTGGGCTTGATAGGTCATTTATTCTTCTTCATTGGTAGATGTACAGAAACAGCCTTTCAAATGAAGGATGTTGGATAATGTTTAGGATTATGAACTCAGCTTTTCATATTTTAGTCGGGACAGCTAAAGTCAGTGCAATTATTCATCTTTTCTCGAGAGTGATGTCGGATAAGTTAACACATATTGGAAGAAGAAAAGTGTTGCCTTCATTTTAAAGTTACTTGGTTTGAATGAAAACCAGAAGGGCCCATTCTTACCTTCACATGTAGAGGTAAGTGCTATGCTGTCTGGCTCAGCATTTCAGATTCCACGGAATAACATTTCCTTCTGATGAGAAAGGTCCAGTATCTGACCATTGCTTCCTGGACAGCAGATAATTTAAACCAAAGGTAGACACAAAAAGCTGGAGTAATTCAGCTGCTCAGACAACATCTCTGGAGAAAAGGAATAGGTGACGTTTCGGGTCGGGACCCTTCTTTAGACTGTGAGTCAGGTGTGAGACTCTCAGTCTGAAGAAGGGTCTTGACCCGAAATGTCACCTATTCCTTTTCTCCAGAGATGCTGTCTGATCCGCTGAGTTACTCCAGCTTTTTGTGTCTATCTTCCATTTAAAAAAATGCTAATTGCTTGTAAAACACTTTGGAACATATTACGTTTTTTGGAAGGCAAATATTTCTTTATCACAACTCTTGCCTTAGTGTACAGCAAAAAAGCTCTATCGAGTGCTTGATTAAAACACACGGCCTGTAAAACCCGTTGCTGTCTTATACAAGAGTAGCATCAGCACAATTACAATGAGCTCTGTCAGCACACTGCAACATTAAAACAGAAGAATGAGGCAGAAATCCAACTCCCTAAATTGCTAGTTCAGTTACTCCTGGAAAATGCATGTTCAAACGCTAGGTGAGGACTGCATTGGGCTCAGCCCTGCAGTCCAAACTTCTACGGTAAGTTCCTTGCATGTCAAGAAAATTGACATGAGTGGGAGGCCTGAAATGCTTGTGAGGTGATGTCCTCATGGAAAAGCGGAGGAGAGGAGAAAAAAGTGGAAATTGCTTTTCAAGAAAAACTCTCAACGTTTGTATTGGTGACGATGCTTCAATGCACCACTCAAATACTTCACTAAACAGTTATGCTTTATCCCAGCAAATAGAAAGAACTTCAAAATATCATGGAGAAAAATGGATTGCATTTCGGCAATAATATGCATTCTTTGTGACATTTGATTCTTCTTTCGTCTGTTCACCAATTGAATATCCTTAGGAGTCTGTTTATTTTTCCATTTCATGTTCATAAGTGATAGGAGCCAAATTAGGCCCATCAAGTTTACTCCGCCATTCAATCATGGCTGATCTTTTTCTCTCTCCTGACTCCTGCCTTCTCCCTATAATCCCTGACACCCATACTAGTTGAGAATCTATCTATATCTGACTTAAAAATATCCATTGTCTTTTGGCCTCCACATCCTTATGTGGCAATGAATTCCACAGATTCACCACCCTCTGACTAAAGAAATTCCTCCTCATCTCCTTCCTAAAGGAATGTCCTTTAATTCGGAGGCTTTGACCTCTGGTCCTAGACTCTCCCACTCGTGGAAACATCCTTTATCTTATTTACATACTATCTATTTTATTCTGATGAATCCAAGGGGAAGTATTGACTTTCCATTTCGTACTTTTCTTTCACTTTTGTAAACTTCAACATAAAACACTTCCTTCCAGAGGTAAAAAAAATAAGCTAAAAATAGCAGCATAACAAATGCAGGAAGCTTGAGCAACAAATAAAGTGCAGGAGGAACTCCACAAGTCAGGTAGCATCTGTGGAGGGAATGGAAGGACAACATTTCAAGCCTGGAGACTGTAGAAGGGTCCTGACCTAAGCATCATCTGTCCATTCCTTCCACACATATTGCCTGACTCACTGAGTTCCTTCAGCACTTTGTTTTGTGGAATAAATTGCTGTCATATATAATGGATTATTTTACTACTCCATCCCTACAAATATCCCCTTTTTCCTGATTAGCTGTTACCTCCTCATTTTGCTACGACATACAGTGTTCCATGTAGTCATCCAGATGCTAAGAACAAACATTCCATCTTTATGTAGGGATTAAGTCAAAGGAATGGAATTACCAACCTTTTTAATGTAGACACGGACATAAACTACTCATTTTGGACTGTCCAAGTCTGTGTATGCCATGCCTCCTCAAATATTAATGCCTCATTCTCCAACAGCTCCATTCTCTCAACATTGTCCACATACAAATGATCCTGCAGCTTGAAACTGCACCTCTTCACCAATATGTTAATCATAACCACTTCAGTTCACTAATTGCACACTAAGTACAAATTAAAGTATCATCCTTTTCTTAACACATTGATCTGTTCTATGAGTTTACTGAGGATCTCCCCTTGGACAAATAATTGGATATGAAACTGTTAAAGGGATACAGGTCAAATGTAGGCAATTGGGACTCGCCAAAATGGGGCTTCTTGGTCAGCATGGAGGAGATAATAATAATAATGAATTTTATTTATGGGCGCCTTATACCGAGGTCTCAAGGACACCTTACAGAGATTTATGGTTAACATATAATCAGAATAATCAGAATAGAAAAAAATAAGTTATAAAGGCCAATACACAAATCAGGGACAGAATTCCTTCCAAAAACACAATGGACCGAAGGGCCTGTTTCCTTGCTGTATGACTCTATAACATCAAGTAGGTCCATTTGCTCTCCTTTGTTGAATATGAACAGTGCTCAACTGATAATCAATACAACAAAGAACATTAGAAATTAGCGTATAGTTTAGTTTAGTTTATCGTCATGGGTACTGAGGTACAGTGAAAAGCTTTTGTTACGTGCAAAACCAGATTATACATGATTACAATCAAGCCATCCATAGTGTGCAGGTAGACGAAAATGCTGGAGAAACTCAGCGGGTGAGGCAGCATCTATGGAGTGAAGGAAATAGGTGACGTTTCGGGTCTAGACCCTTCTTCAGACTGGTGTGGAGGTGGGGGGGGCGGTAAGAAGAAAGGAAGAGGCGGAGACAGTGGGCTGTGGGAGAGCTGGGAAGGGGAGGGGAAGGAGGGAGAAAGCAAGGACTACCTGGAATTGGCGAAGTCAATGTTTATACCGTTGGGGTGTAAACTGCCCAAGCAAAATATGAGGTGCTGCTCCTCCAATTTGCGGTGGGACTCACTCTGGCCATGGAGGAGGCCCAGGACAGAAAGGTCGGATTCGGAATGGGAGGGGGAGTTGAAGTGCTGGGCCACCTGGAGATCAGGTTGGTTAATGCGAACCGAGCGGAGGTGTTGGGCGAAGCGATTGCCAAGGCTACGCTTGGTCTCACCGATGTAGAGCAGCTGACAACCAGACCAGCGGATGTAATAGATGAGGTTGGAGGAGGTGCAGGTGAACCTCTGCCTCACCTGGAAAGAGTTCACAGTGTGCAGATACATGATAAAGGGAATAACATTTTTAGTGCAAGATAAAGTCCAGTGAAGTCCAATTAAAGATAGTCTGAGGGTCTCCAATGAGGTAAATAGTTGCTCAGGACTGCTCTCTCGTTGTTAATAGGGTGGTGCAGTTACCTGATAACAGCTGGAAAGAAACTGTCCCTGAATCTGATTCTCACACTTCTGTACCTCTTGCCTGATGGGAGAGGGGAGAAGAGGGAGTGACCAGGGTGAGACTCGTCCTTGAGCAGTAGGAGGTCACTCAGCCCCTCATAGCTATATCACCATTCAATATGACCATAGCTGATCTGCCCCGGGCCTTATGTCCTGTTCTGAGCCAATTCCCCATTCTCCCCAATTTGCTGATTTTTCAAAAAAATCATCTACTTCTATTAATACCACAAGTTAAAAGTCTAAAAGGCTTGTCCCACAGTGCGAATTTACCCAAGAGCTCTCCCGAGTTTAAAAAAAAATCAAACTCGTGGTACCTCATCACGAGTATTTTTTTACTCTTGGAAATTTTTCACACTGTTGAAAAAACTTCACGAGTTTCCGCGTTTCCCGAGTACCTGCCGTTAGCATTATGAGCCGCTACGAGACATCCACGAGCTCCGACGTACCCGCTACGTACATTCTACGTACTTACCACGAGTTTGATTTATTTTTTTTTACTCGGGAGAGCTCTTGGGTAAACTGCATCGAGGGACAGGGCCTTAACTCACACAGCCCTCCAGGGTAGAAGATTCCAAGGGTTCAGCACTCTCTGCAGAACAATAGCTCAAAAGTCATACCACATGATCTCTGTGTACTCACCAAATACTGTACGTTTACTTTACTTTGGACATGAGAGATGAAGCATGGAAACAGGCCCTTTGGCCCACCGAATCCACGCCGACCTGTGATCACCCCATACACTTGCACTACCCTGCACACGAAGGACAATTTCCAATTTACAGATGCCAATTAACCGACAAACTTGGACATTTTTGAAGTGTGGGAAGAAACCGGAGCACCTAGAGAAATCCCACATGGACACAGGAAGAACGCACAAAATACTTTGAGACAGCACCCGTAGTCAGGATGGAACCCAACTCTCTGCCGCTATATGGCAGCAACTTTACCACTGTGCCACTGTGCCGCCCAACAGCTTCACATGGATTATCTCAATATAATGTTGATGTAGCAGTTGTTGTAGATGTTGACCATTTTTCCCTGTTGGATGAAGTGGGACACGATGTTATACAACACCGATCGGCTAAACAGGATTCAAAATGTTCAACCCAGCATTATGAACATTGAATTCTCAAATCTTAACGTCACCCCTCGCCCCTCTCTTTCTCGTGCTCCACGCCCCAGTGCCAACCTATTTCTCTCATTATCCCTCCCCCCTTCTCCCCACCGTCCCTTTCCACCTACATCTTTAAATTTTGCTTAACATTTCACTTAGAAGGATGAGAGGGAATCTCATTGAAACATATAAGATTGTTAAGGGCTTGGACACGCTAGAGGCAGGAAACATGTTCCCGATGTTGGGGGAGTCCAGAACCAGGGGCCACAGTTTAAGAATAAGGGGTAAGCCATTTAGAACGGAGACTAGGAAACACTTTTTCTCACAGAGAGTGGTGAGTCTTGGAATTCTCTGCCTCAGAGGGCGGTGGAGGCAGGTTCTCTGGATGCTTTCAAGAGAGAGCTAGATAGGGCTCTTAAAAATAGCGGAGTCAGGGGATATGGAGAGAAGGCAGGAACGGGGTACTGATTGGGGATGATCAGCCATGATCACATTGAATGGCAGTGCTGGCTCGAAGGGCCAAATGGCCTACTCCTGTACCTATTGTCTATTGTCCTCTTCTCTCCATATCTGACTACCTTTTATGTCGTATTCATCACTAAGCTTTGTCCATCCACCTGCCAATCAAACCACCCTCACCTTTATTCATCTATTATCTATGCTTAACTGCAGATTCTGGTTAATACCAAAGATTGATACAACATTTTCGAGTATCTCAGTGGGTCAGGCAGCATCCCCAGCGAACATAGACAGGCAATGTTTCGGGTTGGAGTCCCTCTGCCCGAAGAGGTCTGAAGAAGGGTTCTGACCCGAAACGTTGCCTATCCATGTTCTCCCGAGAAGCCACCTGACCTGCTGAGATACGACAGCATTTTGTGTCTTCCACCTATTGTTAGCCCGGCTTTGTCCCGCTCCCACCTATCTTCTCCAGCTTTCTATCCCCTAGTACAATCAGTCTGAGGAAAGGTCCCAAATCAAAACTAACGATTAATTCCCTCCACTGATGCAGCCTGACCCAATGTGTTCCTCCAGCACTTTGCCTTTTGCTCAAGATTCCTGCATCTGCTGTTCCTTGTGCCTTAAAATCAGCCCTGTGTTCCCATTTCTGATTTCAGATTTATATTCAGTGATTTCTGACAGTTTGCAATTTACAAATGTGGATGTCAGATTGTCAACCATTCACGAAAATCCTGCATTTTCCATATTATCTAAGTTTCAGATTCTACTTCTTTGTCAGGTGCGACCATGGGCCCCTATTTTAGGATAACGTTTATTTTATTTTATTTATTGTCACATGTACCAAGGTACAGTGAAAAGCTTTTATTGCATGCTAACCAGTTAGCTGTAAGACAATGCATGATTACAATCTGGCCATCCCACAGTATACCAGTGCAAGATGACACAAAGCTGGGTGGCAGTGTGAACTGTGAGGAGGATGCTATGAGAATGCAGGGTGACTTGGACAGGTTGGGGGAGTGGGCAGATGCAAAGGTATTCAAAGGTATTTTATTTGTCACATTCACATACACCCAGGTGTAGTGAAGTGAAATGCTTCTTGCCATTTTGCAGCACACCAAAAAAGAGAATACAGACATAACACCAATAAGAGTCTTAAACACAAAAAACATCCCCCCACAATGGCTCCCACCATGAGGGAAGGCACAAAGTCCAGTCCCCAACCCCAGTTCACCCATAGTCGGGCCCATTGAGGCCTCCACAGTTGCCTCTATGGAGGCCCGATGTTCCAGGCTGTTCTCGCGGGGTGATGTTGCTCCGGCGTCGGGAGAGTCCTCCCAGCGGCCTGGGAACCCTGGAATGGCCGCTTCCGCACTGGAGGCCGCGGCTTCCGAAGCCAATAAGGCCGCGCCGGTTGGAGCTCCACAACTGGCGATCTCATCTAGAGATCCCAGGCTCCCGGTGTAAAGTTCAGCGCCGCCGCCCGCAGCTGGTCGCTCCACAGTCCCGCAGCTCCGCGAAGTTTTCCCCAGCGATTCTCAGCTCACCGGAGCTCCAGCGCGGCGACCCGGGCAAGGCATCGCCCGCTCCGCGATAGCGCTCCAGCGCTGTGCCGCCGCCGAAGCCGAGGTTCTGGGCGGTCCCCGACAGGAAACGCCGCTCCAGGCCCGCTGGTAGGCCGCGAGGACGGGTCGAAGCTGCAGCCCGGACAAAAGCTGCCTCTCCGACCAGGTAGGGACCCTGAAAGGTAGTTTCCCCCTCCCCCCCCCCCCCACCCCCCACATAAAAAAGTCTAGACCTCCAAACAAAACACTTAACTAACTAAAATAAAAAATAAAAAGATGAAGAGACAGACAGCTGCTGGCTGGGCAGCCATGCACAGGACAGCGCCCCCTAGGATGCATGGCAGATGAAGTTTAATGTGGATAAATGTGAGGTTATCCACTTTGGTAGCAAAAACAGGAAGGCAGATTATTATCTACATTCTTGCTATTGAGGGAGTGCAGCGTAGGTTTACAAGGTTAATTCCCGGGATGGTGGGACTGTCATATGCTGAGAGAATGGAGCAGCTGGGCTTGTACACTCTGGAGTTTAGAAGGATGAGAGGATATCTCATTGAAACATGTAAGATTGTTAAGGGCTTGGACACACTAGAGGCAGGAAACATGTTCCCGATGTTGGGGGAGCCCAGAACCAGGGGCCACAGTATAAGAATAAGGAAAAAGCCATTTAGAACGGAGACGAGGAAACACTTTTTCTCACAGAGAGTGGTGAGTCTGTGGAATTCTCTGCCACAGAGGGCGGTAGAGGCAGGTTCTCTGGATGCTTTCAAGCGAGAGCTAGATAGGGCTCTTAAACATAGGGCTCAGGGGATATGGGGAGAAGGCAGGAACGGGGTACTGATTGGGGATGATCAGCCATGATCACATTGATTGGAGGTGCTGGCTCGAAGGGCCAAATGGCCTACTCCTGCACCTATTGTCTATTGTCTATTGTCCAAGCCAGTAAAATCCGATCAAAGATAGACTGAGGGTCTTCAATGAGATAGATAGTAGTTCAGGACTGGTCTCTAGTTGTGTCTGATAATGCATCTGACATTTTACACTGAGATGAAGAGAAGTTTTCCTACTTGGAAGGCATTTTGGAATGTATTATTCCAGAGGGTTTTGAATGCTCAGTCATGGAAAATACTCAAAATAGAGATCAATAGATTTGTGGCACCCACCAAGGGAATAAATGATAACCAGCAGGGTGAGTGGAGTTGGAGTTGAAGATCAGCCATGAGCTTATTGACTGGTGTAGCAGTCCCGGTCATACATATCACCCACTCATGCTCCTATGTTTCATCTTCTCATGTGAGAATGTCATATATTTATATTGGCAGCATGCAATTAGGCTTTCTTCCATTTTTGGTAATGGTAGTGGCAAGTTGAAACAAATTTCAAATAGCGTCATAAGCTTGGTTTGTATTTGCAATGGTAATGTTAATTAGAGCACCTATGCATTGGAAGTGCAAGTTTAAGGTGCCTGAATTAATAGCGACATGGGGTTTGGAGAATCTGCATTTTTGCGCCATGCGAGCAGATTGTTTGTGTTCAAAGCAATGTGAGTTTGGAGAATCTATAATTAGATGAACTGTGCTAATGGCAGTGTTAGCCAGAACTGACTATATAATGAGGTCAAAGTGGCTGTGTGAGGATGAACTGACTATGCTAATGAAGAAGTGACATTTTTGTGTCAATGGTAATAACAGCTAATGGTTGGAGTGTCTGTGATAACGGCAATGTCCATGAATAAACTGTATGACGTGGTGATGAGTTTGTAAGGCAGCAGCAATAACCCCCTCACTATACGTAGGCAACGGGAATCATATCTTCAATCATTCCTCCACCAGAGGGGAAATTAGTTGAGCCAATTTATGTCTCTGGCACCATCTTGTGGTAAATTTAAGAACAGATTTCGTATTACACAGATTTAGAAATTATCTTGAAACCATATAATCGTCTGTATATAATAAAGGCTGACCTAAAATGAGAGGAGGGAAATGATGAAGGTGTTATAATGAGAGTTTTTCAAAGGACAAAAAAAGCTGAATCTTAGAATGTAGTAAATTCAAAATGATTTACCATTTCCAATCATTCTTGGAACAGAGTATGTCCATTTTGCAAAATCAAATGTTAACAATATTCATCAATGAAGAGGTGGCTAGAAAGAGGCCCTATTAAAACAGATAGTTTTATTTGGCCACTTCAGCTGCAGACGTCATCAGATATCACTCCAGGATTCTTCTCACCTCAATCACTGTTGCTGTTAAAACATTTCTCCTGCTGGCCACTATATTTATATTCGAGACACCAAACACTCCAAGCACCAGTCCGAAGAAGGGTCCCAACCCGAAAAGTTGCCAGTCCATTGTATCCACTTACCTAGTTACTCCAGCACCCTGTGTTTTAACAAAAGATTGAACAGCATCTGTAGGTCCTTGTGTGTCCAGCACCTGAATGGTATTTTAAAATAGGAAATTGGTGCATAAATATACTGGTATGAATGAATGAATAAGTTTATAGGCGAAGTATTCACATACAAGGAATTTGCCTTGGTGCTCTGCCCGCAAGTGACAACATGACATACAGTGACAGTTAGGAATGACACATAAAACATTAAACATTAATAATAAAACATTATCGATTAAACATGTGAATTAAATAAAATACCTGAGCAAAAGGAGGCTACAGATTTTTGATTATTGAGTAGAGCTGCTACTCGTGGAAAAAAAGCTGTTTTTATCTCTGACTGTGGCAGCTTTGACAGTCCGGAGTCGCCTTCCAGAGGGAAGTGATTCAAAGAGTTTGTGGCCAGGGTGAGAGGGGTCAGAGATGACCTTACCTGCTCGCTTCCTGGCCCTTGCAGTGTACAGTTCGTCAATGGAGGGAAGGTTGCAGCCAATAACCTTCTCAGCTAATCGGACGATTCGCTGCAGCCTCCAGGTGTCGTGCTTGGTGGCTGAGCCAAAACCAGACCATGATGGAGAAGGTGAGGACAGACTCTACGATGGCCGTATAGAATTGGACCATCATTGCCTGTGGCAGATTGTGCTTCCTCAGCTGCCGCAGGAAGCACATCCTCTGTTGTGCCTTTTTGACTGTGAAGTCAATGGTAGCCCCCCACTTAAGGTCCTTGGTGATGATGGTTCCCAGGAACTTAAAAGACTCCACAGATGTGACTGTGGTGTTGTTGATGGTGAGTGGGGTGAGGGGAGGGGGAGCTCTCCTAAAGTCTACAATCAATTCCACTGTCTTAAGAGCATTGAGCTCCAGGTTGTTGCGATGGCACCAGGACGCCAGCTGTGTCACTTCCTGTCTATAGGCAGATTCCTCCCCATCTTGGATCAGTCCAATCAGGGTTGTGTCATCCACAAACGAGAAGCTTGACAGTGGAGCCTGTGGAGGTGCAGTCATTGGTGTAGAGAGAGTAGTGGAGAGGGGAGAGTACGCAGCCTTGCGGTGCTCCTATGCTGAGGGTTTGCAGGTCCGAGATGTGCTTTCCCAGCCTAGATATAGAGCTAGATAAACTGCTCGGAATATTATACAGCAATAGAATGTCAGAATTAAGTGAACATTGTTAAATAGGGCGAGTATCACAAATCCCATTGGAAATATTTCTATGTTAAAATGTAAAATTCTGCCATTGGCATTATTGCTCCTCTTGTTGGCATCGGTGTTGTCACTGCTACATTTCAAAAGTGATCCAGCAGTTAGAAGTCTTTTGTGAAGTCTTTTTTCAAGATGCTGAAGTGAAGGAAGGCATTGTCAGAAGAAGGAAGGATATAATGGTGCTGTGATTGTGGTGCACATTGTCAATCAATATTAAATCAAAAAATCTGAAGCCATGGGTGTATTTCTGTTTCCAGTTCGTAGAAGTACAATATTGAAATGAAAGGGAGAAATATGACAGGGCAGTCATTCCAGCCAACTCCACTAGTTTTCTGCAAACTCTGCGGGAATTTAGTATTGGTCAAAGCTGACGCAGTCATCTGGTGGCCGAATATCAATACCTTAGAGATTTCATTATATTGACAAACTGCCAAATTTAGGTCTTCTTGTGTCCATCTAAAATATTGGCTGATACTGAGGCAGATTGCTCAGTTTAATCGTGATTACATTCATAAATCTGCGGTTAAAGGCACTTCATTCTTGACAAGAAAGATTTCACATTTATATGGAGCATTAGCTCTCTTCAAAGTGCATCACAATCAATTAATTACTTTTGAAATATGGCCTTGATTAAAGGAAGAATGTTAACCAAGATGTCTGGGGAACACAGATCTCTTTGTGAAAAATATACATCTTTCAGATGCGCTGGGACGTACCCTCAGTGATGTGATCTGGGGTCATCGGGTGTTTCGGGTCTCACAACATCAGACACCCTCGCCCAGGCGACCCAGGCCCCGACTTGCGTCCCAGCAGCAACCACCCACGGATCAGCCATCTTAATAACTACTCTGCAGGGGTTGGGAAACTCTAGTGCATGGAGGGACTGGGCTCTGTGGGGTGAGTCCTGGCCGGGCTCCTCTTGCGTCTTACCAGCTTCAAGGCCTGTGTGATGCAACTCTTTCTCCTTCTCCGAGCATTTCATTCTCGCCTGTTGGATTTTTAGGCCATGGTGGTTCATTAGGCCTTTCCGTAGCTTTATTGGGTGTCTTTCTTATGAAAGACACAGACTGGGGTGCTAACCCAGCCTTTCGCGGGTGCCGTCTTTCCGTGCCGTCAACTGTCTCTCCAGTAGTCACCAAATTATTCTTGGTTGTCACCCAGTCTATAATGTCTCAGAATTTTTTTTTCTGACCTAACAAAACATCAATTTAATAAAGGTGGCCTTTTCATTATAATAAGGTAATTGTAATAAAAAAGGAAGTGCAGATGCTGGTCTATACCAAAGACAGCAACCAAAAAGCTGGAGTAACTCAGCGGGTCAGGCTCTGGAGAAAATGGATTGGTAATGTTTCAGGTCGGGACCTTTCTTCAGACCTTTCTAATGGCCCGTTCATTATTCTGCTGTGAACTTAGGTTCTGTGGCTGAATCCAAGTGATGCCATCCCTAAAGTGTTGTTGTGAAGTTTCCAGGATTTAGAGTCATAGAGTGATACAGTGAAGAAACAGGTCCATCGGCCCAACTTGCCCACACCAGCCAACATGTCCCAGCTACACTAGTCCCACCTGCCCACGTTTGGTCCATATCTCTCCAAACCTGTTCTATCCATGTATCTGTCTAACTGCTTCTTAAACATTGGGATGGTCCCTGCTTCAACTACCTCCTCTGTCAGCTTGTTCCATACACCCACCACCCTTTGGGTGAAAGTGTTACCCCTCAGATTTCTATTAAATCTTTTCCCATTTACCTCAAACCTATGTCCTTTGGTCCTCGATTCACCTACTCTGGCCAAGAGACTCTGTGCATCTACCCGATCTATTCCTCTCATGATTTTATACACCTAAAGTAGAGTCAGTTGCTATTACTATGTTTAAGAGGCATGTAGATTTAAATAGGGTAAGGCATAGAAGGATTCACCAATTCTGGTCAGGAGACTCTGGGCATTTACCCGATCTATTCCTCTCACGATTTTCAACACCTCTATAAGATCACCCCTCATCCTCCTGTGTTCCAAGGAATAGAGTCCCAGTTTACTCAAACTCTCCCTATAGCTCAGACACTCTAGTCCTGGCAACATCTCTGTATTTTTTTCCAGCTTGACAACATCTTTCCTATAATATGGTGCCCAGAACTGCACACAATACTCTAAATGTGGCCTCACCAACGTCTTATACAATGGCGACATTACCTCCCAACATCTATTCAATACGCTGACTGATGAAGGCTAATGTGCCAAAAGCCTTTTTGATCACCCTATCTACCTACAACTCCACCTTCAAGAAACCATGCATAGAAACATAAAAAATAGGTGCAGGAGTAGGCCATTCGGCCCTTCGAGCCAGCACCATCATTCAATATGATTATGGTTGATCATCCAAAATCAGTACCCCATTCCGTTTTTCCCCCCATATCGCTTGATTCCTGCACCTGCACTCCTAGATCCATCTGCTCTACAACACACCCCAGAGCCCTAGCATTCATCGTGTAAATCCTGCCCATGTTAGATTTCCCAAAATGCAACACCTCACATTTCTCTGTATTAAATTCCAACCATTCCTCAGCCCACCTGGCCAATTGATCAAGATCCTGCTGCAATCCTGATTAGTAAGGGTGTCAAAGGTTATGGGAAGAACCAAGAGAATGGGTTGAGAGGGAAAGATAGATCAGCCACAATTGAATGACATAGTAGACGCGATGGGCCGAATGCCCCAATTCTACTCCTATGACTTTTGGACTTTTGAAGATTAGCCATCACCATAGTATGGCCAGAAGGCCTATTTGTGCTGCTTGTTGCTTATGATATTTATTTCTGGCTGCCGTGCTGGGCAAACACTATAGGAACCTGTCCATTAATGTGCTCATTCACCAGCAAGAGCTCAATGCAGTGGAATTGACTGTAGACTTTATGAGAGTTCCCCCTCACCCCACTCACCATCAACAACACCACAGTCACATCTGTGGAGTCTTTTAAGTTCCTGAGAACCATCATCTCCAAGGACCTTAAATGGGGGGCCACCATCGACTCCACAGTCAAAAAGGCACAACACTGAAATACCAGACTTCTAGGGTGGTTATCTCTGGATTGCTTCCAGTACCTCGTGCTAGTGAGGACAGGAACAGGGAGATAGGGGATCTGAATGTGTGTCTGAGGGGCTGGAGCAGGGAGCAAAGATTTAGATTTATAGACCACTGGGATCTCTTCTGGGGTAGGGGTGACCTGTACAAAAGGGACGGGCTCCACCTTAACTGGAGGGGGACCAACATTCTGGCAGGCAGGTTTGCTAGGGCTACACGTGTGGGTTTAAACTAAATAGTGGGGGAAGGAATGGACAAATTGGGAGTATAAAGATGGAGTTGAAGGGGTATTGACTACAGGAAAAATTACAAATGATTCTCGAGTTAATGGGAAGGAAAGCTCGAGAATGGACAACAGAGTAAGGTCAGGGCCAATTACGAGCGGTGCGAGGGGGGAAGTGAATACGGAGGTCAAAGTGCTGTATATGAATGCGCAAAGTATAAGGAATAAAGTGGACGAGCTTGAGGCTCAGTTAGAAACTGGCAAATGTGATGTTGTGGGAATTACAGAGACATGGCTACAAGAGGGCCAGGGCTGGGAACTGAATATTCAAAGGTATACCTCCTATCGAAAAGACAGACAGGTGGGCAGAGGGGGTGGGGTTGCCCTGTTGGTGAGGAATGAAATTCAGTCCCTTGCAAGGGGTGACATTGAAACAGGAGATGTGGAGTAAATATGGATAGAACTAAGGAATTGTAAGGGTAAAAATACCCTAATTATTGGAGCCTACCAGGGAGAAGGCAATTCTGGATTTAGTGTTATGTAATGAACCGGATTTGATAAAGAACCTCGAGGTTAATGAGCCATTAGGAAGTAGTGACCATAACATGGTCAGGTTTAATCTACAATTGGAGAGGGAGAAGGGTAGATCGGAGGTGTCAGTGTTACAGTTGAATAAGGGGGACTATGGGGCCATGAGGGAGGAGTTGGCCAAAGTTGACTGGAAAGATACACTAGAAGGGATGACAGTGGAACAAAAATGGCAGGTATTTCAAGGAATAATACAGAAGGAGCAGGAACAGTTCATTCCTAGGAGGAAGAAAGATTCCAAGGGGAGTAAGGGGCGGCCGTGGCTGACAAGGGACGTCAGAGACAGTATAAAAATAAAAGAGAAGAAGTGCAACGTAGCAAAGATGAGCGGAAAGCAAGAGGATTGGGTAATGTTTAAAGAGCAACAGAAGATAACTAAAAAGACAATACGGAGAGAAAAGATGAGGTACGAAGGTAAGCTAGCCAAGAATATAAAGCAGGATAGTAAAAGCTTCTTTAGGTATGTGAAGAGAAAAAAATTAGTTAAGACCAAAGTTGGACCCTTGAAGACCGAAAAAGGTGAATTTATTATGGGGAACAAGGAAATAGCAGATGAGTTGAACAGGTACTTTGGATCCGTCTTCACAAAGGAGGATACAAACAATCTTCCTGATATAGTAGTGGCCAGAGGATCTGGGGTGACGGACGAACTGAAGGAAATCCACATTAGGCAGGAAACGGTGTTGGATAAACTGATGGGACTGAAGGCTGATAAATCCCCAGGGCCTGATGGTCTGCATCCCAGGGTACTTAAGGAAGTGGCTCCAGAAATCGTGGATGCATTGGTGATAATTTTCCAATGTTCTATAGACTCAGGATCAGTTCCTGTGGATTGGAGGGTAGCTAATGTTATCCCACTTTTTAAAAAAGGCGGGAGAGAGAAAACAGGGAATTATAGACCAGTTAGTCTGACATCGGTGGTGGGGAAGATGCTGGAGTCAATTATAAAAGATGAAATAGAGGCACATTTGGATAGCAGTAACAGGATCGGTCCGAGTCAGCATGGATTTACGAAGGGGAAATCATGCTTGACTAATCATCTGGAATTTTTTGAAGATGCAACTAGGAAAATGGACAAGGGAGAGCCAGTGGATGTAGTGTACCTGGACTTTCAGAAAGCATTTAATAAGGTCCCACATAGGAGATTGGTGGGCAAAATTAGGGCACATGGTTTGGGGGTGGAGTGCTGACATGGATAGAAAATTGGTTGGCAGATAGGAAACAGAGAGTGGGGATTAACGGGTCCCTTTCAGAATGGCAGGCAGTGACTTGTGGGATACCGCAAGGCTCGGTGCTGGGACCGCAGCTATTTACAATATACATCAATGATTTGGATGAAGGAATTCAAAGTAACATTAGCAAATTTGCAGATGACACAAAGCTGCGTGGCAGTGTGAACTGTGAGGAGGATGCTATGAGAATGCAGGGTGACTTGGACAGGTTGGGGGAGTGGGCAGATGCATGGCAGATGAGGTTTAATGCGGATAAATGTGAGGTTATCCACTTTGGTAGCAAAAACAGGAAGGCAGATTACTATCTAAATGGCGTCAAGTTGTGAAAAGGGGAAGTACATCGGGATCTGGGGGTCCTTGTACATCAGTCTATGAAAGTAAGCATGCAAGTACAGCAGGCAGTGAAGGAAGCAAATGGCATGTTGACCTTTATAACAAGAGGAATCGAATATAGGAGCAAAGAGGTCCTTCTGCAGTTGTACAGAGCCCTAGTGAGACCACACCTGGAGTATTGTGTGCAGTTTTGGTCCCCTAATTTGAGGAAGGACATTCTTGCTATTGGGGAGTGCAGCGTAGGTTTACAAGGTTAATTCCCGGGATGGCGGGACTGTCATATGCTGAGAGAATGGAGCAGCTGGGCTTGTACACTCTGGAGTTTAGAAGGATGAGAGGATATCTCATTGAAACATGTAAGATTGTTAAGGGTTTGGACACGCTAGAGGCAGGAAACGTGTTCCCGATGTTGGGGGAGTCTGGAACCAGGGGCCACAGTTTAAGAATAAGGAGTAAGCCATTTAGAATGGTGACGAGGAAACACTTTTTCTCACAGAGAGTGGTGAGTCTGTGGAATTCTCTCCCTCAGAGGATGGTGGAGGCAGGTTCGCTGGATGCTTTCAAGAGAGAGTTAGATAGGGCTCTTAAAAATAGCGGAGTCAGGGGATATGGGGAGAAGGCAGGAATGGGGTACTGATTGGGGATGATCAGCCATGATCACATTGAATGGCGGTACTGGCTCAAAGGGCCAAATGGCCTACACCTGCACCTATTGTCTATTGTCTAACAGAGGATGTACTTCCTGCGGCAGCTGAGTAAGCCCAATCTGCCACAGGCAATGATGGTCCAATTCTATATGGCCATCGTAGAGTCTGTCCTCACCTTCTCCATCATGGTCTGATTTTGGCTCACCCACCAAGAACGACATCCTGAGGCTACAGCGAATCGTCTGATCAGCTGAGAAGGTTATTTAGCTGCAACCTTCCCTCCATTGACGAACTGTACACTGCAAGGGCCAGGAAGCGAGCGGGTAAGATCATCTCTGACCCCTCTCACCTTGGCCACAATCTCTTTGAAGCACTTCCCTCTGGAAGGTGACTCCGTACTGTCAAAGCTGCCACAGCCAGACATAACAACAGCTTTTTTCCACGAGTAGTAGCTCTAATCAATAACCAAAAATCTGTAGCCTCCTTTTGCTCTGGTATTTTATTTAATTCACATGTTTAATCGATAATGTTTTATTATTAATGTTTAATGTTTTATGTGTCTCTTGCGGGCGGAGCACCAAGGCAAATTCCTTGTATGTGAATGCTTGGGCAATAAACGTATTCAAAGTCAAAGTCAAAAAGTCAAATTTATTCATCACATGCACCAACGAAGGCACAGTGAAATGAAATTGCTACGTAGCGATACACTTTAAAAAAAAAAACACAATACACAATAGAATTCAACACAAACATCCACCACAGAATTTCTCACTGTGGTGGAAGGCAACAAAGTTCAGTCAGTCCTCCTCCCCCGTTCATCCCTGGTCGGGGCCATGAATCCTCTGTAGTCGCCAATACAGACGGCTGGATGTGCAGGCCCTCTCGTCGGGATGAACACACTCCGCGGCTTGGAATGCCCGAATCAGCCACTTTCCTACCGGAGGACGCGGCTTCAGGATGTTATAGGACGCAGATCGGCGGTCGGAGCTCTTCTCTGGCGATCCCCGGCAAGGGATTCCAGACTCCGGATGGTAAGTCCACGCCACGCTCGTGGCTAGAAGCTCTGCAGACCACAGTCCCATGATGCCAAAGTCACCAGGCCAGCGATCGGACCACTCCTTTCCGGCGACCCCCAGCAAGGGCCCGCCCCACTCCGCGATGGAAAAGTCCATGCTGCGCCTGCTGCTGAAGCTCTGGGCCCGAATCCGGGAAAGGCCGCTCCAATCCAAGCTGTTAGGCTGCGAGGGAGGTGGATAAGTGACATGAACAAAATCGCCTCTCCGTCGAGGAAGTGACTGAAGAATGGTTTCCCCCCTTTCCCCCCTTTCCCCCCCCACCACAAGACATACCAAGAGACACTAAAACAAACATTTGGACACACAAAAAAATACAAAAAAAGTCAAAATAACAAACACGCTGCTGGCAGGGCAGCAGACTCGCAGCGTCCACAACCGAAGTTAATTCAAGAAGAAAAGACTTTCCCTCATGTGAGAACCATAGGGAAGGGAGATACAAGAATCAATGATAATTCTTCTAAATGCTATCAATTTTGATCAGGGCTTAATCGGGCTCCTACATAATCTAAGCAGATGATTATTGTCCTCACATTTGTGCACACAAGGCTTATTCCTTGGAGGAATTTGCTGGTTAAGTTGGGAAGGGATGAGGAATTCATTTAGAGTCTGCAGCTGAGATGTTATAATCAGAGGCTGGTTCCTTCTGTTCAATTGACTTCAGAGAAAATGGAACTGGTTGAGATTCTCCTGCAGTGTGCAGGAAATTAAGTTTAACCTACAGAACACTAATAACAGAAACAGCAAGACAAAAGGTAACCAGATATATTAAACAAATACTGAAGCTGTAGGGAAGAATAACGGAATTTCAAGCACTGAGTGTGGTAGTTCTCTGTCCTTTATTAGGCTATTTGTGTTGTCGCCTAGTTTCTGTTCGACTGTGCTTACATTCACTGGAATTTAGAAGGTTGAGAGGGGATCTTATAGTAACATATAACATTCTTAAGGGATTGGACAGGTTAGATGCAGGAAATATATTCCCCATGTTGGGGGAGTCCAGAACCAGGGGTCACAGTTTAAGAATAAGGGGTAGGCCATTTAGGACTGAGATGAGGAACAACGTTTTCACCCAGAGTGTTGTGAATCTGTGAAATTCTCTGCCATGGAGGCCAATTCACTGGTTGTATTCAAGAGAGAGTTATATATAGCTCTTAGTGCTAACGGAATCAAGGGATATAGAGAGAAAGCAGGAACGGGGTACTGATTTTGGTTGCAGCCATGATCATATTGAATAGCGGTGCTAGCTCGAAGGACCGACTCCTGCACCCATTTTCCATGTTCATTGGGAATTTTCTATGTTCATTGGGAATGTGGCCTGGGTAGGAGATGGGAGTGGGGGTAGGAGTTCATGCCAGAACTGTTTGGAATATGCCTTCACTGCTGTAGAGTCATAGAGTGATAGAGTGTGGAAACAGGCCCTTTGGCCCAACTTGTCCACACCAGCTAACATGTCCCAGCTACACTAGTCCCACCTGCCTGTGCTTGGTCCATATCCCTCCAAACCTGTCCTTTCCATAAACCTGCCAAAATGTTTCTTAAACGTTGGAATAATCCCAGCCTCAACTACCTCATCTGGCAGCTTGTTCCATACACCCACCACCCTTTGTGTGAAAAAGTTACCCCTCAGATTCCTATTAAATCTTTTCCCCTTCACCTTGAACCTACCGTATGTCCTCTGGTCCTCGATTCCCATACTTTGGGCAAGAGACTCGGTGCATCTGGATTTTGGAATTGGATTTTTATAAAGGAAGATTCAATTATTGTGATTGAGCTAAACATTTAGCATTACTGCCTCACCAGAGTCAATCCTGATCTCTGGTGCTTTCAGTGTGGAGTTTGCATGTGCACCCTGTAACCACAAGGACCTCCGTTGGTGCTCCAGTTTCCTCTCATTTCCCATTGATTTGCTGCACGTTACTATTTTAACTCACCAGAACATCATTGGGAAATGAGAGGAAACTGAAGCACCACTGGAAACCCACACGCAAAGCAAAACTTACAATTTCCAGTCAAACAAAAGACTCCACATGAATACAATCAAGCTGTCAACAGTGCACAGAAATAGGTTAAAGGGTACAACATTTAGCGCAAGATAAAGTCTGATAAAGTCCAATTATAGTTTAGCTCGTGTGAGTCATAACTTCTAACAGCTTTCTCCAATGTAGAGTTAATTTAATTGCTTCACAAGGTCAATATTTATTTCCAAAAATGTACTTTATTCATAATGTATTCAGTGACGTCTTTCTCTACATTCATTATCTCATCAATTCGGGGTGGGAAATTGTAACCTTCACGTGGTCCGCCCTGTTTTGATGAATGCAATCAATCTGGTGTGCACAATCAAATAAGATCAAATAGAACAAGTTGTCCTACAACTTTAGGCTGTGCACGTCATACGCAAGAAGAAGAAGATCCCATGAATTCAATACATTCTCTTACAGTGCGTCAATGCCAATAATGTTTCCACCATCAGCAATGCATCCATGAAGCATTTGAAGGGCTGTTACATAGATACATAGATACATAGAAAATAGGTGCAGGAGTAGGCCATTCGGCCCTTCGAGCCCGCACCACCATTCAATATGATCATGGCTGATCATCCAACTCAGTATCCCGTACCTGCCTTCTCTCCATACCCCCTGATCCCTTTAGCCACAAGGGCCACATCTAACTCCCTCTTAAATATAGCCAATGAACTGGCCTCAACTACCCTCTGTGGCAGAGAGTTCCAGAGATTCACCACTCTCTGTGTGAAAAAGTTTTTTCTCATCTCGGTCTTAAAGGATTTCCCCCTTATCCTTAAGCTGTGACCCCTTGTCCTGGACTTCCCCAACATTGGGAACAATCTTCCTGCATCTAGCCTGTCCAACCCCATAAGAATTTTGTACGTTTCTATAAGATCCCCTCTCAAGCTCCTATATTCTAGCGAGTATAAGCCAAGTCTATCCAGTCTTTCTTCATATGAAAGTCCTGACATCCCAGGAATCAGTCTGGTGAACCTTCTCTGCACTCCCTCTATGGCTATAATGTCCTTCCTCAGATTTGGAGACCAAAACTGTACGCAATACTCCAGGTGTGGTCTCACCAAGACCCTGTACAACTGCAGTAGAACCTCCCTGCTCCTATACTCAAATCCTTTTGCTATGAAAGCTAACATACCATTCGCTTTCTTCACTGCCTGCTGCACCTGCATGCCTACTTTCAATGACTGGTGTACCATGACACCCAGGTCTCGCTGCATCTCCCCTTTTCCTAATCGGCCACCATTTAGATAATAGTCTGCTTTCCTGTTTTTGCCACCAAAGTTGATAACCTCACATTTATCCACATTATACTGCATCTGCCAAACATTTGCCCACTCACCCAGCCTATCCAAGTCACCTTGCAGTCTCCTAGCATCCTCCTCACAGCTAACACTGCCCCCCAGCTTAGTGTCATCCGCAAACTTGGAGATGTTGCCTTCAATTCCCTCATCCAGTTCATTAATATAAATTGTAAATAGCTGGGGTCCCAGCACTGAGCCTTGCGGTACCCCACTAGTCACTGCCTGCCATTGTGAAAAGGACCCGTTTACTCCTACTCTTTGCTTCCTGTTTGCCAGCCAGTTCTCTATCCACATCAATACTGAACCCCCAATACCGTGTGCTTTAAGTTTGTATACTAATCTCTTATGTGGGACCTTGTCGAAAGCCTTCTGAAAGTCCAGATACAACACATCCACTGGTTCTCCCCTATCCACTCTACTAGTTACATCCTCGAAAAATTCTATAAGATTCGTCAGACATGATTTACCTTTCGTAAATCCATGCTGACTTTGTCCAATGATTTCACCACTTTCCAAATGTGCTGCTATCCCATCTTTAATAACTGACTCTAGCAGTTTCCCCACTACCGATGTTAGACTAACTGGTCTGTAATTCCCCGTTTTCTCTCTCCCTCCCTTCTTAAAAAGTGGGGTTACGTTTGCTACCCTCCAATCCTCAGGAACTACTCCAGAATCTAAAGAGTTTTGAAAAATTATCACTAATGCATCCACTATTTCTGGAGCTACTTCCTTAAGTACTCTGGGATGCAGCCTATCTGGCCCTGGTGATTTATCGGCCTTTAATCCATTCAATTTACCCAACACCACTTCCCGACTAACCTGGATTTCACTCAGTTCCTCCATCTCCTTTGACCCGCGGCCCCCTGCTATTTCCGGCAGATTATTTATGTCTTCCTTAGTGAAGACGGAACCAAAGTAGTTATTCAATTGGTCCGCCATATCCTTGTTCCCCATGATCAATTCACCTGTTTCTGACTGTAAGGGACCTACATTTGTTTTAACTAATCTCTTTCTCTTCACATACCTATAAAAACATTTGCAGTCAGTTTTTATGTTCCCTGACAGTTTTCTTTCATAATCTATTTTCCCTTTCCTAATTAAGCCCTTTGTCCTCCTCTGCTGGTCTCTGAATTTCTCCCAGTCCTCTGGTATGCTGCTTTTTCTGGCTACTTTGTACGCATCATCTTTTGCTTTGATACTATCCCTGATTTCCCTTGTTATCCACGGATGCACTACCTTCCCTGATTTATTCTTTTGCCAAACTGGGATGAACAATTTTTGTAGTTCATCCATGCAGTAGTTACATATGGCCCATGTGCTTACAAAGTTATTATTGTATATTATTTATTATTAATAATGAATCAATATTGTGGTTACAAGCTGCAAATAGTATCCATTCTCGACAGCTGGTTTTTACATTCCCTGAAGGTGTGTTTTTGAATCTCACAACGTCGTCACCTTATACTCTAAGCGACTGACAGAAGCATTTGTACAGGGAACCCTACAATTAAATAGACGGAGTGTTTTGCAGTGCATGCTTGCTACACTACCTCAGTTGGAGTTCCACAAGCGAAATGATGAGCATTCACAAGCAGTTGTCAAACTCAGCAGCCTGCGAATGACAATAACGGATATTCTTTTGTCTTCTGGAAAAAGACACCAATCAATTCCCAGGAGCCATCAGGCTACAGGATGAATGGGTGCTAATGTAAATCTTTATCACTGTAGGGTCCTAAAATATAGTTTGTGATTAAATACTAATGGTCAAAGATTAGCAATAATGGCCCTTTTATTTTCGAAGTTCTTGCTCTTGCCTGTGAGAGGCTAAGAGGAAGGAAAAAGGAGAAGATCTGTTGTATTTCATGTTCATATTGCCTCCACGTACTTCAAAGGAGAAAGCACAGCTGCAAAAAGGACAGTCCCAGTCCCTTCACCATTAATGGTCCAGTCCAGTTTATTGTCATGTGTACAGTACAATACAATACAATACAGGTACAGTGAAAAGCTTTGTTGCGTGCTCCATTCTATCATCAAGGTTAACGCACACACACTCAGTATCCCTCAGTCATAGATCCATAGGCTTAAACAGAATGGAAGCAGGCCCTTCAGCCCAATGGATCCATACTGACAAAGATGTCTGTCTAAGCTAGATCCATTTGGCTGAGTTTAGAGTATATCCCTCTAAACCTTTCCTCACCATGACCCTCTATAATTGTTTCTCAAACATTGTAATTGTACCGGCCTCCACCATGGCAGCTCGTTCCATATCCCTCCACCTTCTGTGTATAAAATCTGCCCCTCAGATCCTCTTTAAATTGTTCCTCCTCACTTAAGTCTATGCCATCTTGTTGTGGACTCCACTACCCTGGTTAAAAGAATGTGACTACCTATTCTATCTACATTATCTATGCCCCTCATGATTTTCTAAACCTTTTATAAGGTCACCTCTCAGCCTCATTTACACCAGGGACAACAGTCCCACCCTTTATAATCTCGCTTTATAACTCAAGCCTTCTAGTCTTTACAGTAAAAGCTGGAGCTAATTGGGGTATTTAAAATATTATGGGATTTGGAGCAGTCTCATTACCATTCAACTCAGTGACTCCATACCAGGGCAGGAAGAAAGAAACAATTTCTCCTGAGGTATTTCAAAATATTGCTTTAGTTTATGTTCATAAGTCACAGAAGCAGAACTAGGACAATTGGCCCATTGAGTCTACTCCACCATTCAATTATGGCTGATCTATCTTTCCATCTCAACCCCATTCTCCTGCCTTCTCCCCATAACCCTTTACATCCTTACTCATCAAGAATCTGTCAATCTCCATCTTTAAAATACCCAATGACAGACAGCCGTCTGTGGCAATGAATTCCATAGATTCACCACCCTCCAACTAAAGAAATTCCTCATCTCCTTTCTAAAGTTTACAATATCTATAATCTGAATTTCACCACATATTTTGTGCAGATTGTTTTAACCTCCGCGCATCTTTGCACAGTTTCCAAGTCTGTCTGAGAAGATTAACGGTCTATACTCATGCTTCATGATCCTGACCACTGTTCTGTCATAACCTATCTACATATAGTCTTCTGTCTAACATTTCACTCCTCCTCCAGCTCTGCTTTGAAAACTGACACTCCTCCACTGTCCCCCCAGTTCTAAGGAAGGGTCCCTGACCCCTAATTTTGACTCCTTTTTTTTCCCCCCCACAGATGCTGCTTGACTGGTTGAATTGTTCCAGCATTTCTGCTTTTGTTTCAGATTCCAGTATTTGCATGCAGTTTTACTTGTTTACAGCTCTAAGTAGATAATGCACATCTAAGGTACACAAAAATGCTGGAGAAACTCAGCGGGTGCAGCAGCATCTATGGAGCGAAGGAAATAGGCAACGTTTCGGGCCAAAACCCTTCTTCAGACTGATAGGGGGTGGGGAGAAGAAAGGAAAAAAGGAAAAAGACGGAGGAGGAGCCCGAGGGCTGGGGGAGGGGAGGAGACAACCAGAGGGCTGATGAAGGGGAGGGGACAGCAAGGGCTAGCAGAATTGGGAGAATTCAATGTTCAAGCCCCCAGGATGTAGACTGCCCAAGCGGAATATGAGGATCCCCAAAATGCACATCTATGTTTCTTTGAGTGTTTCTACACTGGTATTTGTTCCTTTCTGATTCTGGAAATCATAGGTTAAGTGACCCAGTTCCATATGTTGGTGCTGCTAATTCCATTTATCATGTTCCTTCAGAGGAGTCATAGAATCCCCAAAATAACCAATCTATTTTGACTGCTGATAAAAGATTCTGATTTTGGAATGTGTACTTGGGTAGGGTGAAATTTACATCTATTCCCCTGCTCCCAATATTGAAGCATTCTGTCCTTCAGAGTACAGGAAGAGAAAATAACATTGAAAGTGACATTGTGATGCCATCTGCCAGGGTATTGTTTAATTTCTTTTTTCTATGGCAATCCCCATTAAGTCCAAATGCAATTTACAATTTAACACTAGTCCATTTAAAAATAATCGACGTGTTTTTTTCGGCTGATTCTCAGAAGCTTCAGTTTTTACCTTAATCATTAAAATAAGGTCCTTTATGGTGTTTTTTCACTATTAGTTTGGAACCGAACGAACAGATGCTTTCAACTGAAGATAGACACTAAATGCTGGAGTAACTCAGGCAGGGACAGGCAGCATCTCTGGAGAGAAGGAATGGGTGGTGTTTCGGGTCGAAACCCTTCTTCAGACTATTATGTTTATTCCATAAACTGGAGGCCAGGATAAATAGAGGTCTTTGCCAAATAAATTTCTACTTAACTATCCTAAACAGACTTGCATTAATACAACAGCTTCTCAAAAAACAGGGCATTTCAAAGTCTCACATCCAAAGGTACGTGGTATTTATAGCAAACTAAACAAGCCATTTATCCCAACAGGTCAATATCCATGTTTATGCTCCACATGAGTCTGCAACCATCGTGTTTCATCTCACCTCATTAATACTGTATATTCCTCTATCGTTCCTGAGTGAAAACCTTGTTTAAGTGAATTTTAAATAAGCAGTAGTGTTTCATGTGAGTTATAAAAAACCATCAATTCAACCTATTTTTTTTGTAAAGAAAAGACTGAAGTTTCAATCCAAATTTTAGGAATTGTTTTGATTATTAGTTCAATAATTCACACTTGAAAGCGTTTTTTTCTCACTGACTTAAGGCTGCAATTAACCTCGACATCACACAATTTTATAGCGCGTCACATTAGAAATTATTCCTGAGCACCGACAAGTGTGAAGAAATGATATACTGGTCCCACAGGTCAGTGGAGAAGAGGGGGGGAGAAGGGGGAGGAGAAAAGATGTAGTATGAAAAAGATGGAGTACGGTCATGGCAGATTCATGGATAATTTTCGGCCCCATTTCCGTAACCGGCTTCCGTCTCCACACCAAAGATCCCATAGGATACTGGTGCGGAGACGGAAGCCGGTTACGGAAACATCCTCGTAAAAATAAAAGTTATTTGTGAAAAATCTTCTCCTCATTTTTTAGAATTATAATTTATTAACACAAACTGTTCCCCCGCAACGTTGATTACACTGGGAGTCGGGTCGGGTCGGGTTACTGAAATGGATGAAAAAAAGCCCCACGTTCCGCTCCGTTGCATACTACACGTCAGCCCATTGCATTTAGAAGGAGTGGTCTATCTTGCTCCGCTATAGGATCTTTGCCGATCGTTTTTTCTTGGTCCTGAAAACTCCAATGAGCCAATTAAAATGTCCGGTCAGCAAAGGAGTTTGCCTACGGCTGCCCTCGACTGCCTGTAACTACATAGCGACCCCACTCCACTGCACTACGAGTTAAAAAGAACCATGCCGACCAAATTTTACTCGCTGAAAATTTTTCCCCGACCTAGCTGAGGCCTCGAGTATTCGGGAACTTCCCTCGAGCATGAAGGACAGTTCTAGTGACCTCATAGGACCTCCTAGGACCACGTGTCGACCATGCTGCAAGTTTGAGTCGAAGGCAAACTCGTCTAAACTCGCAGATTAGATCGCCGCAGTGGGACAGCCCCTTTAGTGTTCCAGAGATAAATTTAGCCTCTGTGGTGAACCTGTTGCGATGGTAAGCAAACCGCCGTGAATCAAGGCTGGTTGGGAAGCTGTTGTCAATGTGCACCATCACCAATCTGAAACCTTTATATCCAACAACAATAGCTTTTCCCTTCAGCCGTGAAACATCCCAAAACACATATCATGGGGAGATTCCAAGCAATTTGTGACAATATGCCACAGAAATAGATGTTCGGGAGCTGATTTAAAACTTGGTCAAGAGACAAATTACAAGGAATATCTTAAAGGAAGAAGGTGAAATAGAGAAAGGGAAAGGTTTCTGGAAGGATTTCAAGAGCTGAGGGCATTTGTAACTGAAGATAAGCCCATAATGGTAGAACAATTAGTTTTGGACATGATCAAGAGGTTGGAGTTGAATTATGTAGCTGAATTAGATTACAGTGAAAGAGGGTTGGAGTCACCGAGACATTTTGTAATGGGTAAGTATTTTAAAATTCAGGGCATTGCTTAATGTGGAGCCAATACTATTGGCATAATTTTGGACTCAAGTAGTAGAATTCTAATAATCTCAAGGTTACCATCCTGATTAAATAGAATTACACAGAATATAATGTATAAAAAGAGGCAATTTAACCCAACCAGCGCATTCCAGGATTTAGTCCATAAGACATAGGAGCAAAATGAGTCCATTCAGCCTATTGAGTCTACTCCTCCGAGTCTATTCTGGCTGATCTATCTTTCCCTCTCAACCCCGTTCCCCTGCCTTCTCCCAGTAACCTTTGACACCCTGCCTAATCAAGAATCGGTCAATCTCTGCTTTAAACATACCCAATGACGTGGCCTCCACAGCCATCTGTGGCAATGTTTCCACAGATTCACCACCCTCTAAAGAAATTCCTCCTCATCTTCATTCTGAAGCTACATCCTTTTATTCTGAGGCTGTGCCCTTTGGTTCTACACTCTCCCACTACTGGAAACATCCTTTCCATGTCCAATCTATCAAGGCCTTTCATAATCCAGTAGGTTTCAATGAGATTTGTTGATTTATCTATCAATATATCCCTCTATCCCAACTCCCTCATCTCTTTGGCCATCCTCCTCTTAAACGCATCTGCACTATTTCTGTGCATCTTCAACTTTCCCTGTGGCAGCAAGCCACTAGCAGAATGAGGGAGACCACTCAGGATACCACTGGGTACGAAAAGTATAAAAAGTGTTTTGGTTTTACCTTCTAAAGAACAATCAGGTCTATGGTAAATACCCAGTCCAAACTTACCCATGAAATAAAATATAAGAAGACGTGGCATTACAATCAGCTAGCCATGGGATCATCAAAAAGTGTACATTTGTATGGCACCCCACATCACCTCAGGATTTCCCAACCTATGTTATAGAAATTAAGCATTTTTATGAGTAATTGCCATTGTTCTTTAGGAAACAGATGCTACCTGACCTGCTGACTTCATCCAGCACTTTGTTTTTTGTTCAAAACTCCAGCACATGCAGTTTTTTGTGTCTCTATTGATTTTTTTTAAATGTCCCCTCACCACTAAAGCCACCCCTCTCTGCTCCTCCAAAATTATAAAAAGGAATTTGGATAAATTTATCTTCTGGAGGACAGCTTCTCTGAGTGTGACACAGGAGTGTCAGTTAAGATTTTACACCATTTTGACTCTGATTCACAAATTCTACCCTCTGCGTCCAGGCAGAGATGATGAATCGGGTACAGTGGCAACAGAAGATAGACACAAAAACCCGGAGTAACTCAGCGGGTCAGGCAGCATCTCAGGGGAAAAGAAATAGGTGACGTTTCGGGTCGAAACCCTTCTTCAGACTGAAGATGTAAGTGTAAACCTGCAGCTGCAGTTCATTTCTACATAGTTACAAAAGGCTGGATATGAGAACAGTATTCTCTGCACGTGGCCTAAACTTACATAGGCAAGGCATCAAAGGGTATGATCCTAATGCAGGCATATGGTATCAGCATAGATGAGCAAGAAGGTTGGTGTGAACATGATGGGCTCAAGGGTCTGTTATACAACTCCAAGACGGTGCAGAAATTATAATGTAATATTAAAAGAAAAACTTGTCTAACTTGAGAAATAATGAAAGAAATAGAAGGGAAGCCAGAAAAATTAATATTTCAAATTGAGGACAATGTTTCTCATAAAACAATACAATTATAAATTATGTAATATTTACACTTTGGCATAGTATTCTGTTTAGATAGGTACTGTCAGACAGATATTCACGAAAACCTTAATATCTTTTTTTAAAGAATTAAGTCAGTATCCCCGACTTTGCAGTAACTTCCCGTGTAATATTTATTTTATCCTTGAGGTAAAATATTTATTTCTCTCATTTCAGTCCCCAGATATTTTTAAGTTGCTGTGAAGGTGGCAAGATCCCAGATCTATCCAACTAAACCTGAAATTCCCAGAAGACCAGCAGGTTAACACACCAGCAGCAAGTTAGTTAGCAGTCTTGTTGTGCGTCCCCACTTGGGCAAGAGTGATCATAATATGGTTGAGTTCTTCATTAGGATGGAGAGTGACATTGTTAATTCAGAAACAACGGTTCTGAACTTAAAGAAATGTAACTTTGAGGGTATGAGACGTGAATTGGCCAAGATTGACTGGCAATTAGTTCTAAAAGGGTTGACGGTGGATATGCAATGGAAGGCATTTAAAGACTGCATGGATGAACTACAAAAATTGTTCATCCCAGTTTGGCAAAAGAATAAATCAGGGAAGGTAGTGCATCCGTGGATAACAAGGGAAATCAGGGATAGTATCAAAGCAAAAGATGATGCGTACAAATTAGCCAGAAAAAGTAGCATACCACAGGACTGGGAGAAATTCAGGGGTCACAGCTTAAGGATAAGGGGGAAATCCTTTAAGACTGAGATGAGGAAAACCTTTTTCACACAGAGAGTGGTAAATCTCTGGAACTCTCTGCCACAGAGGGTAGTTGAGGCCAGTTCATTGGCTATATTTAAGATGGAGTTAGATGTGGCCCTTGTGGCTAAAGGGATCAGGGGGTATGGAGAGAAGGCAGGTACGGGATACTGAGTTGGATGATCAGCCATGATCATATTGAATGGCGGTGCAGGCTCGAAGGGCCGAATGGCCTACTCCTGCACCTATTTTCTATGTATCTATGTAATAATAAGACAATGTGCACTGTGTGCATTATACAGAGTTGGGCAGCAGGGCCAACTCTCTCACATACACTGATGCCCAGTACATGTAAACCTGGGGTACTCACTGACAGCTTCAAAATGAGCCAATACAGCTCAAATAAAACATTCAAAATCTCAGTCGACAGCAGGTCACTGACTGGTCAGAGTGTAAGCTGTGGATATCTTTCATTACATCACCACAGGAAGAACTTAGTGAAAAATAGGGATTTCCCCCCTCCCCCTCCCCGGATGTTAATGTCGACAACACATAGTTATGCAAGGAATGGCGTCGATTCATTTAACTGGGCATCATGTTTGGCACGGACATTGTGGGCTAAAGGGCTTGCACCTGTATTGTACTATTCTATGTTTAATGTTCAAATGTTTCCAGTGAAAAAACTAGAGGCTATTCTGGGACCTTTCCCCATTGCAGGGGCTAATTATTAAACAATTTAAATTTAAAAAAGTAATTGTGTGCCTTTTTTTTTGCTGCTGATTCCAGCATCTGCAGTCCCTTGTGCTTCCATTTGATTTAATAGTTCTCAGCACTACACTTACATCTACCACCTACACACCCATTCCACCAAAGTATCTCAATCATTTTGACGTCTAATACCATCCTCCTCACAATTCTTTGCTGATTCTATGTCACCTGCGCACTTGGAAATGTAGCCCTGTGTTCAGAAAAGCAGTGTTCCTATCAATAACCCCCAGGAAACTCCACTACATGCTTTCTTTCAGAATGAAAAACTAATTTTCTCTGTTATATTACTTCCAGTTAGTTTTTAACCAACCTCTTTTATCCTACTGCTCCAATCTCATTATAGGCCACGTTATCAAATACATTTTATATCGCATCTACCAGATTCCCCGCATTGACATTCGGTTACTTACCTGTTAACTCTATCAAGTTAGTTAGGCATCAGTTGCTTCTATTAGTCATTCCAAACTCACAAGCTTAGATATGTGGAACCTGTACAAAAATGATGGGTTGCACTTGAACCTGAGGGGGACCGATATCCTGGCGGGGAGATCTGCAAAGGCTACAGGGGAGACTTTAAATTAGAATGGTTGGGGGGAGGGACTCAAATAGAGAAAGCTATTAGACAGTGTGTGAGGCAGGAGGCAGAGAAGGAAAGCACTCAGACCCAACATGTGGGGGGGAAAGAAGAAAACAATAATAAACAGAGAATAAGAGGTGGTGGGGTTCTTAAATGGCTGAGCAGAGAAACAGAGGGGTGTAAAATGCGGGCGGAAGCAATAGGTAGCAAGGTGAAAAGTAAAAGTGGCAGGCAGATAAATCCAGGGTAAAAATTAAAAAGGGCCACTTTTCAACATAATTGTATAAGGGGTAAGAGCGTTGTAAAAACAAGCCTGAAGGCTTTGTGTCTCAATGCAAGGAGCATTCGTAATAAGGTGGATGAGTTGAACGTGCAGATAGCTATTAATGATTATGATATAGTTGGGATCACGGAGACATGGCTCCAGGGTGACCAAGGCTGGGAGCTGAACATCCAGGGATATTCAATATTCAGGAGGGATAGAGAGAAAGGAAAAGGAGGTGGGGTAGCGTTGCAGGTTAGAGAGGAGATTAACGCAGTGGAAAGGAAGGACATTAGCTTGGAGGATGTGGAATCGGTATGGGTAGAGCTGCGAAACACTAAGGGGCAGAAAACGCTGGTGGGTGTTGTGTACAGGCCACCTAGCAGTAGTAGTGAAGTTGGGGATGGCATCAAACAGGAAATTAGAAATGCGTGCAACAAAGGCAAAACAGTTATAATGGGTGACTTCAATCTACATATAGATTGGGTGAATCAAATTGGCAGGGGTGCTGAGGAAGAGGATTTCTTGGAATGTATGCGGGATAGTTATCTAAACCAACATGTAGAGGAACCAACGAGAGAGCAGGCTATTCTAGACTGGGTATTGAGTAATGAGGAAGGGTTAGTTAGCAGTCTTGTTGTGCGTGTCCCCTTGGGCAAGAGTGACCATAATATGATTGAGTTCTTCATTAGGATGGAGAGTGACATTGTTAATTCAGAAACAACGGTTCAGAACTTAAAGAAAGGTAACTTTGAGGGTATGAGACGTGAATTGGCCAAGATTGACTGACAATTAGTTCTAAAAGGGTTGACGGTGGATATGCAATGGAAGGCATTTAAAGACTGCATGGATGAACTACAACAATTGTTCATCCCAGTTTGGCAAAAGAATAAATCAGGGAAGGTAGTGCATCCGTGGATAACAAGGGAAATCAGGGATAGTATCAAAGCAAAAGATGATGCGTACAAATTAGCCAGAAAAAGCAGCATACCAGAGGACTGGGAGAAATTCAGACCAGCAGAGGAGGACAAAGGGCTTAATTAGGAAAGGGAAAATAGATTATGAAAGAAAACTGGCAGGGAACATAAAAACTGACTGCAAAAGATTTTATAGATATGTGAAGAGAAAGAGATTAGTTAAAACAAATGTAGGTCCCTTGCAGTCAGAAACAGGTGAATTGATCATGGGGAACAAGGATATGGCAGACCAATTGAATAACTACTTTGGTTCCGTCTTCACTAAGGAAGACATAAATACTCTGCCGGAAATAGGAGATGGAGGAACTGAGTGAAATCCAGGTTAGTCGGGAAGTGGTGTTGGGTAAATTGAATGGATTAAAGGCCGATAAATTACCAGGGCCAGATAGGCTGCATCCCAGAGTACTTAAGGAAGTAGCTCCAGAAATAGTGGATGCATTAGTGATAATTTTTCAAAACTCTTTAGATTCTGGAGTAGTTCCTGAGGATTGGAGGGTAGCAAACGTAACCCCACTTTTTAAGAAGGGAGGGAGAGAGAAAACGGGGAATTACAGACCAGTTAGTCTAACATCGGTAGTGGGGAAACTGCTAGAGTCAGTTATTAAAGATGGGATAGCAGCACATTTGGAAAGTGGTGAAATCATTGGACAAAGTCAGCATGGATTTACGAAAGGTAAATCGTGTCTGACGAATCTTATAGAATTTTTCGAGGATGTAACTAGTAGAGTGAATAGGGGAGAACCAGTGGATGTGTTGTATCTGGACTTTCAGAAGGCTTTCGACAAGGTACCACATAAGAGATTAGGCTACAAACTTAAATCACACGGTATTGGGGGTTCAGTATTGATGTGGATAGAGAACTGGCTGGCAAACAGGAAGCATAGAGTAGGAGTAAACGGGTCCTTTTCACAATGGCAGGCAGTGACTAGTGGGGTACCGCAAGGCTCAGTGCTGGGACCCCAGCTATTTACAATTTATATTAATGAACTGGATGAGGGAATTGAAGGCAACATCTCCACGTTTGCGGATGACACTAAGCTGGGGGGGGCAGTGTTAGCTGTGAGGAGGATGCTAGGAGACTGCAAGGTGACTTGGATAGGCTGGGTGAGTGGGCAAATGTTTGGCAGATGCAGTATAATGTGGATAAATGTGAGGTTATCCACTTTGGTGGCAAAAACAGGAAAGCAGACTATTATCTAAATGGTGGCCGATTAGGAAAAGGGGAGATGCAGCGAGACCTGGGTGTCATGGTACACCAGTCATTGAAAGTAGGCATGCAGGTGCAGCAGGCAGTGAAGAAAGCGAATGGTATGTTAGCTTTCATAGCAAAAGGATTTGAGTATAGGAGCAGGGAGGTTCTACTGCAGTTGTACAGGGTCTTGGTGAGACCACACCTGGAGTATTGCGTACAGTTTTGGTCTCCAAATCTGAGGAAGCACATTATAGCCATAGAGGGAGTGCAGAGAAGGCTCACCAGACTGATTCCTGGGATGTCAGGACTTTCATATGAAGAAAGTGGATAGACTTGGCTTATACTCGCTAGAATTTAGGAGATTGAGAGGGGATCTTATAGAAATGTACAAAATTCTTATGGGGTTGGACAGGCTAGATGCATGAAGATTGTTCCCGATGTTGGGGAAGTCCAGGACAAGGGGTCACAGCTTAAGGATAAGGGGGAAATCCTTTAAGACCGAGATGAGAAAAAACTTTTTCACACAGAGAGTGGTGAATCCCTGGAACTCTCTGCCACAGAGGGTAGTTGAGGCCAGTTCATTGGCTATATTTAAGAGGGAGTTAGATGTGGCCCTTGTGGCTAAAGGGATCAGGGGGTATGGAGAGAAGGCAGGTACGGGATACTGAGTTGGATGATCAGCCATGATCATATTGAATGGCCGAAGGGCCGAAGGGCCGAATGGCCTACTCCTGCACCTATTTTCTATGTATCTATGTATCTATATCAAGCTAGCAGTTCAACCATGGAAGGCATTGATTATCAATCTACAGTATTTCTCTGCTCATACTGCGTCTCTACTTCCATAGGGTCTGGAAAAGGCCAGCGGAGTAATCTAATTTATCTTCACTATTTTGACACACAGGTTTTAACCAGTTGTTGGTGTCCTGCCATCCTCTATGCTGAAAATAGTTTAGTACAGATTGTGATCAAAACTTGAAATGTATGGCTCAGAGTAACACTGGGCTGCACACTCATTAGTTAGACCTTTGGGGAACATTAAATCTTGCAATACTCTACCACTCTATAATTAGAATCTATTTGTATAGATCTTGCAAAGCTGAGAACAATATCAGCTAAATTGTGCCAGTTGACTAAAAAACAATTAAGATAAGTTTAGAAGAAGATGTTTGAAGTAGATATACCATAACACCCATTTATTAGCACTTCTTCCCTCACATTAACTTGCTATTAATCTTATACCCCCTTATGATTGCAAATTACAGTTTTATTATAAAACAGTTTTATTATAAATTATGGTTTCACTGTTTTAGAATTAATTAAACATTCTCTAACCTCCTGCTTTATCAAGAGGATACCTGGGTTCCTCATCAGCAGAATAGATCCATTAATTAAACAAACATAAATTTAACTACATAGTTAAATGCTTCTCCTGCCAGTGACTCATATTTAACTGTAAAATATAACACTAAAAAACAAACAAAGGCATTATCTTCACGATGCAGAATTCTGAATGGAAAGGATGGCAAATGTCAAGTACAATAGGAACTGAATGTACAGATACTCTACTGGGCTTTACACAACCAGTAACTGAGAATATTGTCTCCTCCCCCACCTCTTAACAGTGGCAAGAATGGAGCTAGTTTCCAACTGCTTTGATTTATCTAAATTGATAGCATAATCAAAATTAATTGATGAAGTTGAATGAACTTAAGTGGACGAGTGCTTGACTTCCAAACGGAAGGTCACAAATCAGCCCACAGAAGTCCCCACTGATCAAATTTCATCGAGCTTTAAGTCCGTTTTTCTTGATCAGTTGTTTGAAGGCTGAACTGGGAGCTGGATTTCGTCAGTGATAGAATTTAGGGAGCATGTTAGAGAAGCTACAAGATGTGTTGCAAAGGATTTCCACTATTTAAAGTCTACACAATTGAAGGTACACCCATCAAAGGAGATTGTGAATGAGATTGCAAATTGTCAAAGGCGGGAGCTGGACTATCTTGAAAGGTATGTTTAGGTTAGAGGGGATAGATATAACAGAAAATTAAGAGGTGACTTTTTCATGGAGAGGAAGTGTTTGAGGCAGATACAATAACAACATTTAAAAGACATATGATAAGGTACATGGTTCAGAAAGGAAGAATATCCCTTTAGAGGGATACGAGCCAAATATAAATAGAACTAGCATGGAAACAGGCCCTTCTGCCCTCTGATTCTTCTTGAGATTTTGAAGCATTGTCTTCCTTGTAAAGATCTGTAGGATTGAACGAGTGCATGGGTGATTGCTGCTCGGCACGGACTCGGTGGGCCGAAGGGATTGTTTCCACACTGTATCTCTAAATTAAATAACTGAACTAGGTGATTGGTAGGACAATTGGAGTGGGGAGCATCAATGGGCAAGTGTGAGAGAATAGGTTGCAGAGAAATCTGTGTGAGGATGGGATTAAAGGGATTGCTCCAAGAATCAACATAACGTCCCTAGGCCAAATGGCCTCCTTCAGTCTCCAGTAAGAAAATATGAAATCTTGAAATAGAAATTCTGGGGAAGTCTCTATCCAACAACACCATGAGAGTACCTTCACCAGAAAAACTGCAGCAGAATCTGAAGTTGGCTCACCACCATTTACCAAAGGGAAATTAAGAATAGGTAATAAATATAGGCCGGGCCAACAATGCTTTCATCCTGTAAGTAAATAATAAAAATGGGTATATGCTGACTGTAGACCATGGTAAACTGAAGGGCTGGAATCGTTCTTCCATGTCTCTCTCCAAGACTGACATCACAGGATTAGTTTCGTTGAGAGGTAGAAACATAGAAACATAGAAAATAGGTGCAGGAGTAGGCCATTCGGCCGTTCGAGCCTGCACCGCCATTCAATATGATCATGGCTGATCATCCAACTCAGTATCCTGTACCTGCTTTCTCTCCATACCCCCTGATCCCTTTAGCCACAAGGGCCACATCTAACTCCCTCTTAAATATAGCCAATGAACTGGCCTCAACTACATTCTGTGGCAGAGAATTCCACAGATTCACCACTCTCTGTGTAAAAAATGTTTTTCTCATCTCAGTCCTAAAAGATTTCCCCTTTATCCTTAAACTGTGACCCCTTGTTCTGGACTTCCCCAAGATCAGGAACAATCTTCCTGCATCTAGCCTGTCCAACCCCTTAAGGATTTTGTAAGTTTCTATAAGATCCCCCCTCAATGCAGAAACTAGCTCTTCAGCCCAACGAGTCCGCGCCGACTAGTGATCCCACATACACTAACTATCCCACACACACTAGGGACAATTTGCATTTATACCAAATCAAAAAGCCTACAAACCTGTCCATCTTTTGAGTGTGGGAGGAAACCGGAGCTTCCCGGAGAAAACCCACGCAGGTCATTGGGTGAACGTACAAACTCAGGATGCCTTGGAAAAGTTTCAGCATGTTTTCTTCTACAAGAAGCATCTCTGAGACCAATAAGTACTGCAGCTGAGGTGCAACCAAGCTGGCACTCCAACCCACATCATGTCTCCTCCTCTCCAACAACACCACCTCCTCTGCACCTGTGCACTGTAACTCACTGCCATCTCCCTCAAACTGGCCACCAATATTCTCTGGCAAGTGTGGCTCAGCTTGAGCTGCCTTACATGGAGGCTTTGGTGTTGTGACAACTTGACAGAGATGTGGAAGCCAGAGAGGAAAGCATTTTATGGAATAGAGACCAAGAGACAACTTTAAGCTGTCTGCTCTGCAGTTATACTTTTTGAGACTAAATCCTTGCTTGAGAATGAGTGGACAGGATGTGATTGGGCTTTGAGAAAACGCCCAGTTACACCTTGCCCTCCAAACTTGATATTCCCATAGCCACTGATGCTTGTTTGAAAGAAGTCGAGTGCATGAATTTTCTGGGATCTTTTCCAATTTGTATTCTATCCCTTTTATTATGTGCTACCTTGTTCTGTAAGCTGAGATATTTCTTGAGATGTTGCAAGTTTGGAGAGCGAATACAATTGTAGATGTGCCAAACCATCCAGTGTGCCAGTAACTGAGTGTTTAACGCAATTTGTATTGAGTGGGATGGCTTAGCTGTGCGAAACCCACTTTACGATCCTGGTGTGACAATAGTTTAGGTCTAAATTTTTAGTTAACATCTGTGCTTGTTGCATCATCGTATTCACTAAATGTACTGCAAGGACTTAGAATGCAATTGCAAGTGAGAAATAATAGGTAACCATGAAAAGCTCTAGATATTCATTCTTGAGGCTGCCAGTTGCTATAAAAAGCTGTAGCGTGGATTCAACATGGGAGCCAACTTAAATTCTTTACCTTTGGAACTTGGTGCTGCTGACAGAAATTTTCCTGTCAATGTCTCCTGCCACGCAGACAGCATTAATCATGCTAGTGGAGGAGGATGTATGAAGAGCTGGCTCAGGAGCTGGCGTAGGAGGGAGAGATTCAGGTTCTTGGACCATGAGGCTCTCTTCTAAGGCAGATGCAATCTGCACAAGAGGGATGGGTAACACGTGAACAGGAGGGGGACCAATATCCTGGCACAGAGAATTGCTAAAGTTAGTCAAAGGGTTTAAACTAGTCTGGTAGGGAGTTGCGACCCAAAGCAGTAGTGTGGCAGATGAGAAAGTTGAGGCAAATATAGCTATTAAAGTGAGTAGGTTCAGAGGTAGAACAGGCAAGGTAGGACAGTGAGCAGGAAACATTGGATTGAATTGAATTGAATACTTAATTGTCACATGTGACAAGTCACTGTGAAATTCTTTGCTTGCATACCCAAGGTATGAAGATAGTCACCACGTAAGGCAGCTTCTGCTTCTTGCGTATGGCGTGCACAGCCTAAAGTTGTGAGACAACTTGTTCTGTTTGATCTTCTATTTGTGCACGCCAGGTTGATTGCATTCTGTAGACTGGGCAATGTTCAAGGACTCGGCAACGGACCTGAACGAATACGCTACAATCGTTACAGACTTCATTAAGAAATGTGTGGAGGACTGCACCCCCACCAAAACCTTCCGAGCGTTTCCCAATCAGAAACCTTGGATGAACTTTGAGATCCGCACTCTTCTGAAGTCCAGACACCGGGCATTCATGTCTGATGATACAGTGGCCTACAAGAAGTCCAGATACGACCTTGGTAAGGCCATCAAAAAGGCCAAAAGGGACTTCTGCTCCAAACTGGAGGAAGAGACAGATGTTTGGCGGCTGTGGCAGGGCCTGAATACAATCACCTCTTACAAGGCGAAATCAGGAGGCAGCTCGAATGTCGGCGAAACATCACTCCCTGATGAGCTAAATGCGTTTTACGCACGCTTTGATAGGGAGAACACCGATGTGCCTTGCCGAGCCCCCATTCGCTGTGATGGTATTTCAGTCTCAGTCACAGAGGCCGACGTCAGGAAATCTTTCAGAGGGCTGAACCCTCGAAAAGCGCCTGGACCCGATGGTATACCTGGTCGTGTTCTAAAAACCTGTGCGGACCAACTGGCTGGAGTTTTTACGGACATTTTCAACCTCTCACTTCTGAGGTCTGAGGTTCCCACCTGCTTCAAACGGGCATCAATTATACCAGTGCCCAAGAAGAGTAAGGTGACGTGCCTCAATGACTATCGACCTGTGGCACTAACGCCTGTGGTGATGAAGTGCTTTGAGAGGTTGATCATGACGAAGATCAACTCCTACCTCGACAAAAACCTGGACCCACTGCAGTTCGCTTACCGCCACAACAGATCAATGGTGGATGCGATCTCGCTGGCCCTCCACTCTGCTCTGGACCACTTGGACAACAAAAACCCATATGTCAGGCTGTTATTCATCGATTACAGCTTGGCATTTAATACAATCATCCCCTCCAAGCTGGTTACCAAACTCGCAGAACTGGGTCTCTGCGCATCCCTCTGCAATTGGATCCTCGACTTCCTCACTCTCAGACCACAGTCTGTTCGTATTGGTGGAAATGTGTCAGACTCGATAACAATTAGCATGGGAGCACCTCAAGGCTGCGTGCTCAGCCCCCTGCTGTACTCACTCTATACTCATGACTGCGTAGCCGGACATAGTGCGAACTCCATCATCAAGTTCGCTGACGACACCACTTTTGTGGGACGTATCACTGATGGGGATGAGTCAGAGTATAGAAGAGAGATCGAGCAACTGTCCATATGGTGCCAGCACAATAACCTGGCCCTCAACACCAGCAAAACCAAGGAACTGATTGTGGACTTTGGAAGGAGTAGGATGGGGACCCACAGTCCCGTTTATATCAACGGGTCGATGGTTGAAAGGGTCAAGAGCTTCAAATTCCTGGGCGTGCACATCTCTGAAGATCTTTCCTGGTCCGAGAACACTGATGCCATTATTAAGAAAGCACATCAGCGCCTCTACTTCCTGAGAAGATTACGGAGAGTCGGTTTGTCAAGGAGGACTCTCTCTAACTTCTACAGGTGCACAGTAGAGAGCATTCTGACCGGTTGCATCGTGGCTTGGTTCGGCAACTTGAGCGCCCTGGAGAGGAAAAGACTACAAAAAGTAGTAAACACTGCCCAGTACATCATCGGCTCTGACCTCCCTTCCATCGAGGGGATCTATCACAGTCGCTGCCTCAAAAAGGCTGGCAGTATCATCAAGGACCCACACCATCCTGGCCACACACTCATCTCCCTACTACCTTCAGGTAGAAGGTACAGGAGCCTGAAGACTGCAACGACCAGGTTCAGGAATAGCTACTTCCCCACAGCCATCAGGCTATTAAACCTGGCTCGGACATAACACTGAACTTTATTAGCCAATACTGTTATTTGCACTTTATCAGTATATTGATTCATGTATGTATATATTTATAGAATGCCTTGTAGTCAATGCCTACTATGTTCTGTTGTGCTGAAGCAAAGCAAGAATTTCATTGTCCTATCAGAGACACATGACAATAAACTCACTTGACTTGACGATTCATCGAAACAGGGTGGACCACGTGATGGTTGCAATCTCCCACCCCGTAAGGGGTGCTGACAAAGTTACAAAGATCTGAGGGGCTAAACTAGATTTACTTTAATGCATGTGGCCTGAAAGATAAGACGCATGAGGTGAGGGCATATAGTTATTACAGTAGTTATTACAGTAACATGGTTGCGGGATAGGCAAGACCGGCACCTCACTGCACTGGAGAACGGATGTGGTGGAGATCAAGGTAAATGAGGAGAAAGAATTGCATTTTTGATTAGGAAAAACATCACTGCAGTCTGTCAGGAAGTCATGTTGCGGCTCTATAAGACTTTGGTTAGGCCGCATTTGGAGTATTGCATGAACTTCTGGTTGTCCCATTGCAGGAAGCTTGTGGAGGCTTTCGAAAGGGTCATGGAGTCATCCAGTATGGAAACAGGCCCTTTGGCCCAACTTGCCCATGCTAACCAGGATGCCCCAATCTACACTAGTACCACCTGCCTGCATTTGGTCCAATGTCCTTTAAATCCAAATGTCCTTTAAATGTTGTTATAATATCTGCCTCAACTACCTCCCCTTAAGTTCCAATTAAATCTTTCCCCTCTCATCTTCATTCTCTAGTTTTTGATTTCCCTACTCTAGGTAAAAGACTGCATTCACCTCTATTCCCCTGAAGATCACCTCTCATCCTCCTGCACCAAGAAATAAAGCCCTAGCCTGTCCAACCTCTCCCTACAGCAACACCCTCGTAAATCTTCTCTGTACCCTTTAAAACTTAACAACCTCCTTCCTATAGCAGAATATTGAATTCTAAAATTGAACATAATACTCCAAATGTGGAGTCACCATTTCTTGTACAACTGTAACTTATCATCCCGACTTCTATACTCAATACCCTGATTAATGAAGACCAATGTACCAAAGGCCTTCTTGACCAACCATCTACTTCTTGATCCCTCTGCTCTACAACACTCCCCAGGGCCCTGTCATTCACTGTGAACGCCCTGCTCTAGTTTGACTTGCTGAAATGCAACACCTCACATTAAACCCCATTAACCATTCTACAATGGTTACCCACCTGATTGAGATTCTGTTCTAATTTTCGATAACCATCTCCCCATATCTATGATACCACCCACGTTAGTGTCATCTGCAAACTCACTAATCAGGCTTTTAGCCTGATTCTCATCCAAATCATTGATATAAACCACAATTAGCAATATGCCCAGCATCAACCCCTGAGGGACACCACTAGTCACAGTCCAAAATACAACTTTCCACCTTCCATGAATCCTATTCTCTATCTAGTCTGCCAGCTCTCCATGGAACCCATGTGATCTGACTTTTCAGAGCAGCATATCATGCAGAAACTTATCAAATGCCTTGCTGAAATCCATAAGGTTTAGCCTCATCAACTTTTTTTACCTACCACAGATGTTATGCTCACTGCTCATTTAAGAGTCATTTGGAAAGGTTCATCAATAGGAAAGGGGCATGGATCAAATGCAGGCCCATGGGTTTAACTTGGGAAGGAACCTGTCAGCATAGATGATGTTGGGCTGAAGGACCTGAACCAATGAATACTTTATTGTCTCAGGTGACAAGTCACAGTGAATTCTTTGATTGAATATCGCCTGCAGTCCATCTGTTTTTTATTTTTTTGTTTGTTTTCTTGTCCTGTTTTAGTTAGTTAATTTTAGTTATTAGGTTGTGTATGTGTGGGGGGGGTGGGAGAAACTTGTTTTAATCTCTTCTTTCGGGGGGGATGCAACCTTTTCTTGTTCTATCCCCCGTCTCCGTCTGTGCTGAGGCCTAATGGCGGAGCTGGCGGCTTCCAACTGGGACCGACCTCGAGGCTCCGGGGGCAGAGCCAGCCAGGACTTACCAGCGTGAGGCTGGCCGACTTTGGGGCTGTGGCGGCGTTCCGGCGGCGGCGGCCCGACTTCGGGGCTGTGGTGGCGGACCGACTTGGGGGTTGGGGCGGCGTTCCGGCGGCGGTCCGACTTCAGGGCTGGGGTGGCGTTCCGGCGGCGGCCTGACTTCGGAGCTGGGGCGGCGTTCCGGCGGCGGCCCGACTTCGGGGCTGTGGCGGCGTTCCGGCGGCGGCCCGACTTCGGGGTTGTGGCAGTGTTCAGGCGGCGGCGACCCGACTTCGGGGCTGGCCGGTGTTCTGGCGGCGGCCCGACTTCGGGGTTGTGGCGGCGTTCCAGCGGCGGCGACCCGACTTCGGAGACTCGGAGGCTCGGCCGCGGGCCAGCGGACGACATCGTCGGGAGCTCGCAGGTCACAGGTTGGTGACCTGTTTTTTCGGAGCTCCCGCACCAACAGCTTCGTCCGCTGGACTGGAGGGTGGCAGCTTCGACCACCCCGGGCCATGGAGTTTGAACCGGCCTGTTCGCGGAGCTCGGATTTAGCCGCGGGACTGACTTACTTACCACACCCGGCGGGGTCACAATATCAGAAGCCTGGTCGCCTCAGCACAGAGGGAGAACAAGGAGGGAAGAGACAAAGACTTTAAGACTTTTGCCTTCCATCACAGTGAGGAGGTGTCTGGTGAACTCACTGTGGTGGATGTAAAATTTGTGTTTATTGTGTGTTTTTGTTATTTTCTTATATGTATGACTGCAAGGCTCAAAATTTCGTTCAGACTGAATGACAATAAAGGATACTTTACTTTACTTTACTTTACTAAGGTATGCGATAGTCGCCACATAGAGGGCGCCAACAAGGTATCCCATGCCAGGTCCATCTTTATTCTCCTCCCCCCACACCCTCCCTCACGGTCCCCCCATGCCGGGTCCTCATTTCTTCCTCCCTCCGGCAGAGGAGTCCTCACTACCACGTGTCAACCGTCAGTCGGCACCCTCATCGACCGCCGCACTCGCACTGATCTCTCCACTCTCACCGCCAAGTCCCCTCCATGGTGCCGACCCAGGCCTCTGCCGCGGGCTCCGCCGACCCAGGTACTGTCAACCCATGAGGCCCCGACTCCAACCCGCGAGGACCCGGCTCCGGCCTGCAAGACCCCGGCTCCCAGGAAGTGTCTGCCACGCTGAATAACTCTTTGACAATAATGTCACTCTCCAGGACATGTGGGGTCTGGCATTTTCCCCTATATCCATAGCAGTGGTTTAAGAAGCCACCTGAGTTAGTACTTGCAGGAGGTATCTCCTTAGTACAGTTGCCATCAGGTGGCATGATGCAAATTTGTGTCATAATCAAACCATGATCAAACTTTGAAAATCACTGCCAAAAGATTCTCAGAATCTAGTATAAATTTCATAAGCAACAACGGATAAACATTTTACTGTTACTCAACAGAAGCTAGCACTTCATAAAACAAACAATGTTGATAACACTTTATTTAAACAGATGCAATTAACTAGTATTCTACCTCGACACATTTAATTGTTGTTGCAGCCTGTGCATCTATTGAATGCCAAAGAAGGCGATTTATTGCTCTCTCTTTCCTCATCCACTTTCCCAAAGTACCATGTAAAATTGGACAAGAACTGAAAGATGTGAATGCCGAAAAGCCAAAACCATGGAATTATCTGTTCATGTGTATTTAGCGATGTGGTTTGAGAGTAATGTTAAACTTTAGACTTTAGAGATACAGTGCAGAAAGAGGTTACCGAATCACCCTGTGCACCAACACTATCCTATACACTAGGGAAAGTTTTACAATTTTTCCGAAATGAATTAATCTATAAACCTGTATGTCTTTGGAGTGTGGGATGACAACGGAGCAGCTGGAGAAAACCCATGCGGTCACAAGGAGAAAGTGCAAACTCCATACAGACTACGCCCGTGGTCAGGATCGAACCCGAGTCTACCACTGTGCCTCCCCATATGCTGGACAAGATGAGGACCTGGAGATCTCCCCCTGCTGCCAAATAATTGTTGCATCTATCTCAGGAGGCAGGAGAGCCTCTTAACTCAGATTTCTTTAACTCCGACCAACAAATATTTATAGGCTCATCACTGAGTCATGTTACATCCTGCAGATGGTCCTCCAACCAAATTCGCATCCTGTATCTCTTGCGGTAGCCTCTCAATTTCTTCCCTGCAGGATCTTTCCACTAGGCAAGGCTGGCATGATTAGGGAAGCATGGGTGACAAGGGATAGTAATAGCCCTGTCTCACGGTACGAGTTCATTCCAAGAACTTTCCCGAGTTTGCCCTGATTCGAACTCGGAGATTTACGGTAATGGCCACTCGTCGGTACTCGGGGTTCTCGTGGACATTTTTCAACGTGTTGAATAACCCTCACGAGCCTTCCCATGTTTACCTGCCATTAGTGAGTCTTCCCGAGTACCTGCCGTTAGCGTTACGAGCCGCTAAGAGACGTCCCCAAGCTCCGACTTACCCGCTACGTTCATTCTCCGTGTTTACCACGAGTTTGATTTTTTTTTAACTCGGGAGAGCTCTTGGAATGAACTCGTACCGTGGGACAGGGCTTTGAGGCTCTGGACAGAAAAAGTAATGGTATATCAGGTAAAGGCAGCTGGGATCCCCAAGGAGTCCAAGAGATGTAGGAGTATACTGAAGAGGGGAATCACAAAGGCCCGAAAAAGACATGAGATAGCCCTGGCAAGTAAGGTAAAGGAAAATCCTAAGAGATTCTACAAGTATGTTAAGAGCAAAAGGGTAACTAGGGAGAGAATGAGTTCAATGTAGTAGTCTATGTAGGGAGCCAGAGGAGATGGGCAAAGTCTTAAATGATTACTTTGATTGCCATGAGAAGGTCATTGAAGCTAAGGAATTTAGGGAAATAAATAGTGATGTCTTAGATCATATCCACTTAACAAAAGAGAAGGCACTTGCAGTCTTAAAGCATAGTAAGGTGGTTAAATTTCCAGGCATGGCCAAGTATACCCTAGGACAGTGTGGGAAGCTAGGGAATAAATTGCAGGGGCCCTGGCAGAATATCTGCATTGTCTTTAGCCATGAACCAGGTACCGGAAGACTGGAGGGTTGACTAATGTTGTGCCGCTATTTAAAAGGGAGTGCAAGAACAAGCCAGAATATGGCAGGCCCATGAGCCTAACGTCAGTGTTGGGAATGACACTCAATGGATTATGAGGAACAGGATCTTCCAGTATTTGGAAAGGCAAGGACTGTTTACCTATAGTCTGAGTATGACATATGAGTTTGTGCATGGTATATCGTGTCTCACCAATTTTATAGGGTTATCGAGTCATACAGTGCAGAAACAGGCCCTTCAGTCCAACTTACACATGCTGGCCAACATGCTCCATCTACACTAGTCCCACCTGCCTGCATTTGGACTATATCCCTCTACACCTGTCCTATCCATTCAACTGTTTTTTAAAAGTTTGTGATAGTACCTGCAATTTGATTGAGGTTTTTGTAGTGATGGAGGATTGACAAGGGCAGGGCAGTGGACATTGTCTTCATGGACTTTAGAAAATATTTGAAAAGACCTCCTGCATTGTGGGAGATTAGATGTGGTGATGATTAGGTTGCATGGGATCCACGCTGTGCTATCCCTGCTATGGTGGAAGAGGTCACAGGGTGGTAGTGAGGGTTGTTTTTCAGATTGGAGGCCTGCGACCATTGGTGTGCCACAGGGATCAGTGCTGGCTCCACTGTTATTTACTATTAATGACTTGGATGATAATGCTGTTCAACACTGGTGGCAGAGCGGACAGTGACAAGGGTTATCTGAGATTACAATAGGATCTAGATCAGCTGGCGAAGTGGACCAAAGAATGGCAGATGGAATTTAACTTGACAGGTGCGAGGAATTGCACCTTTTTTTAATCAAAAATATTTATTTAAATATTAAAATAATATCTACAGTCCAGTAAAAAATAAAATAGAACCCACCACCATAATACATGACAAACAATTAACTATTATATAACTATCTTACACTCCTTGTCAAGGATGCATTCAACCCCTTGCGGTGTCCAGCGGTCCTGGAAATCCCCCAGGGTGCCTGTGGACAGCGCGTAGTCCCTCTCTAACACCACCCGGGCACGGACATAACTCCGGAAAAGGGACAGGCAGCCGGCTCGGGCAGAGCACTCTTCCGCCTGGCGCCGTGACTCACGGAGCCCAGCTTGGCCAGGCCCAGGAGCAACTCAACCAGGGCATCCTCGGCCCTACCCTCTCCCCTACGCATAGGGTGGGCATTGCACCTTGGTAGGTTTGGTCAGGGCAGAACGTACACAGTAAGAAGTAGTGACCGAGAGAAGTTTGTACAACAGCAAAACCAAAGGATGCAGGTACATAGTTTCCTGCACACATAGACAGGTGGAGGAGAAGGCATTTGACACACTGGCTTTCAGCAGCCACTGCACTGAGCACAGGAGTTAGGATGTTAAATTACAGTTCTACATGATGCTGATGAGACCATATTTATTTTGCACGCAGTTTTAGTTGCCCAACTTTAGACTTATATATAGCGAGATACAGCATTGAAACAGGCCCTTCGGCCCACCAAGCCCACGCTGATCACCCTGTACAATATCACTATCCTACAAACTAGGGACAATTTTCAATCTACCAATTAACCTACAAACTTGTATGTCTTGTACGTCTTTACGTGGGAATGTGGGAGGAAACCAGAGCGCCTGATGAAAATCCACGTGGTCACAGGGAGAACGAACAAACTCTGCACAGCCGGCTCCCGTAGTCAGGATTCAACCCGGATCTCTGGCACTGTAAGGCAGCAACTCTACCCCTATGCCACCGTGCTGACCATGGTGTCATTATAGGAAGAGTGCTATTAAATTGGAAAAGGTGCAAATAAGATTCACGAGGATATTACCGGACTAGTTATATGATGAGGCTGGATAAGGGGAGATTTAGTTCCCTGGAGCTTTCCAGTGATTCTTTCAACCGAACAACTCTGTTCAATGTTCACAATATGGTCTCTTCCACACTGGAGGAATTAAACACAGATTCATGTTGCCTATAGATTATGGCAAAGGTTATAGGTTTCAACCAGACAAGAAAAGAACAAAATGTTGATTTCAGGAATAGGATGGTCAACATGCCCCAGGCATTATCAATGGTTGAAGTTGACATGGTCAAGTGCTTAAATTTCCTGGACATAAATATCACCAGCAATTTGTCCTGGTCCAAACATATTGACACTGATAACAATAAAGCACAATTTGGCATCTCCAATGACTCTTACCAATTTATATGGATGCAGCGCAGAAAGCATCCTGTGGGAATACATCACAGCTTGGTTTGGCAACTGCTCTGCCCAAGCTGCGGAGAGTTGTGGATGCAGTCCAGTTCATCACTAGTCCATCAGTCCATAACATTTGAGCCCATCCCCCATTATCTCCATCTACACTTTACACTACACTTCACACTTTAGAAAAGGAGCCAACATAATCAAGGACCATTACCTCCTGATTATTCCCTCTTCTCCCCTCTCATGTTGGGCAGAACATACAAAAGCTTGAAAGCAGGTACCACCTCATCTTCGTGCTGTTATCAGGCTTCTGAATGGACCACTCACAAGCTAAGGGCGTCGTCCCGATCTCCTAACCTTAAGGGCCTGTCCCACTTACGTGTCCTTGGCACGCTAATTACGTGACCTCGTGGTCGTGTTGAGCCGCGACGGTCCCGCGAAGGTCGCGCGCGATTTCATTCAACCGCACAGCCGTCTAGAGCGCGTGACGTCATTTGAAGATGGACACAAAATGCAGGAGGAACTCAGCAGGACTGGCAGCATCTCTGGAGAGAAGCAATGGGTGACTTTTCGTGTCGAGACTCTTCTTCAGTCTGAAAGAAGGGTCTTGACCCGAAACGTCACCCATTGCTTCTCTCCAGAGATGCGGCCGGTCCCACTGAGTTACTCCTGCATTTTGTGTCTATCTTCAATTTTCTTGGCCCCGCTCTGGGAGTAGAAGTGGGGGCGGATCCGGACCGCAAAGGCCGTGAGCCCCAGGCTGAGTTTGCCGATCGTTTGCCTGCTTCTGCTGCTGTTGAAGGTGAGACGTTGCGTCGCGCCAGGGTCTTGGGCCTGTCCCACTTTGGCCGTCAGTTCCGCGACAGGCCATTGGCGCGCAAAGATTTCATTCGCTATAAAAATTTCGGAGCCCACAACTACATACCCCTCCGTGCCTCTCAGTGGGACCGGCCCCGCGCGGCCATACGATGCCCGTGCGCCTCAACGCGACCACAAGGTCGCGTAATTTGCGTGCCAAGGACACGTAAGTGGGACAGGCCCTTAACTCATTGAGCCCATGCCTAATTTTGTTTGTATCTCCACTTTCTTTGTGGATGTAACATTGCAGCATTATCTTCTCCACTCCAGTTATTTTTATCTTCGCACTACCTGTTGTACTTGTGTATGACTTGATCATACCCAATTATTGGAGCAAATTTGAGGTGAAAGGATCAATGTACATTTAGGGATTGTCAGCATGGCTTTGTGTGGTGGAAATCCTGACTCACTAATTTGGTTGATTTTTCTGAGTTGCTAGGAGGCAGACGTTGTGGTGAAAGGAAGTTTTCGGACTGCAAATCTGTGACTATTGGTTTACTGCATTTCTCAATGCTGAGACCGTTGATGCTAGTGTTACATATTAGATGTGAATGTAGGAGGGATGCTTAGTAAGTTATGGATGACCCGAAAATTAGTGGTGTTGTTGAAAGAGTGGAAAGTTGTCTAATGCTACAGTAGAATACAGCACAGCAGGGGCGGCCATAGTGGCGCAGCGGTAGAGTTGCTGCCTTACAGAGCCAGGGACCCGGGTTTGATCCCAACTACGGGTGCTGTCTGTATGGAGTTTGTACGTGGGTTTTCTCCGAGATCTTCGGTTTCCTCCCACACTCCAAAGACGTTCAGGTATGTAGGCTAATTGACTTGGTGTATGTGTAAATTGTCCCTAGTGTGTGTAGGATAGTGTTAATGTGCGGGGATCGCTGGTCAGAGCAGACTCGGTGGGCCGAAGGGCCTGTTTCCTGACAAAACTGAACACAATACTCTAAATTATAGATTAAATGGTTCCTGTAAATTTCTCCAAATGTAGGCGACCGGCAAAAAGAATCAAAGGGAGTTGATGGACCTGTGTGAGAGAGAATGTGCTGCATGGGTGCAGGGAAAGAAGGAGAGAGCGACTGGTGACAATAAGGTGACTTCTCTTGGAGAAGGCTGTAATAAGATAGATGCCTGATGTGCGCTACATTTATATGTGGGCTAGGTCATGCACTTGACACAGTAAGTGGAAGAATACTGAGGCAATTAGGGAACTGCAGAGATAAGATGAATAGCTACCTAAATATATCTAGGTAACTCTACACAAAGATAGATCAACAAATCACAGCATCTACACAGGGACCATTTCAACTCAGAGCAACAAGGCACAAGAAATTTATCTGTGGTCCGTGCCTGAAAACAGACTAGCACCATATATTATCACTCTGGGTCAACATAGAAACTGCTGCAAAATTTCAGATTGTATCCTTGAGCTTTAATATGGTGAAATGTTTTCTCATCATGTTTTTTTAATTCCTGAATTTTACGGAAATTAATTTTGAGCATAATTTTTAATTATATCACGTCCGGTTTGACCGAAGAGATGAAAAGAGGCACTTGCATTTCTGTAAATGTGTGCACAAATATAGGTAGAAATTAGTAAAAATTCAAAGCAATTGTTGTCATACACTCCTCTGCTTGGGATCGGGTAGATTAGCTGGGAGCAAGCTTCCCAGTGGAAGGCAATGTTTGGATTCACGCTGGGATGATGTTGTCCAAGACCAGGCAGCCTGTAATGCCAGGGTCAGCAGAAGACATTACAATTGATCAAGTTCCTCTCCACTGCATTTTTTCACATTACAATACAGAAGGAGGCCAATTGACCCATCTAGTCCAGCCAACTCCCAAAGGAGCAATCTCATTGGTCCCAATTCCCCATCTAGTTTTATTTCTACCATACAAACCAAACAACTCTACAGCACCGCAACAGACCCTTCGGTGTTCTAGATACCTATCATCCTCTTGTAAAATACTTACCCCATACTTCTCCCTTTAAACTTTCCCCTCTCAGCTTAAATCGCCCTCTAGTATTTGACATTTATCTAGTAGCTTAAATCTTTCCTCTCATCTTTAGATCTTACATCCTGGGAAAAAGTCTCTGACTATCTTTCTTATCTATACCTCTCAATGTTTAAAACTTTTATCAGGTTGCCCCTCAGCCTCTGACCGCTAAAGAAATTATCTAAGTTTGTCCAACCTCTCCTTATAGTGAGGACATTTCAATCCAGCAACTTCCAGGTGATTCACTTTGCACCCACTGTAAAGCCTCCACATCCTTCCTGTAGTAACCAGAACTGCACACAGTCCTCCAAATATGGCCCAACCGAAGTTGTCTGAAGGTGCAACATGATTTCCCTACCTTTATACTCAATGCCTCAACTGATGAAGGCAAGCATGCCATCTGCTTTCTTTATCACTCTACCCATTTGTGGTGTGTCCCAATAATATAACCCTGAAACTTATTCTCACACACATACCATTAGCTCCCTTTTTAAATTTAGGGATAATTTACAAAAGCCAAAGAACCTCCTTGGGAGAGAGACACAAAATACAGGAGTAACGCAGTGGGTCAGGCAGCATCTCTGGAAATGGAGGCGAGAAAAGGTCAGAAACTCCTTGGGGTGTGGGAGGAGTAACAAGAGGATTTCAGTTTAGGAGTAAAGAGATTCTTCTGCAGTTGTATAGGGCTCTGGTGAGACCACATCTGGAGTATTGTGTACAGTTTTGACTCCTAATTTGAGGAAGGACATCCTTGTGATTGAGGCAGTGCAGCATAGGTTCACGAGATTGATCCCCGGGATGGCGGGACTGTCATTTGAGGAAAGATTGAAAAGACTAGGCTTGTATTCACTGGAGTTTAGAAGGATGAGGGGGGATCTTATAGAAACATATAAAATTATAAAAGGACTGGACAAGCTAGATGCAGGAAAAATGTTCCCAATGTTGGGCGAGTCCAGAACCAGGGGCCACAGTCTTAGAATAAAGGGAAGGTCATTTAAGACTGAGGTGAGAAAAAACTTTTTTACCCAGACAGTTGTGAATTTATGGAATTCCCTGCCACAAAGGGCAGTGGAGGCCAAATCACTGGATGGATTTAAGAGAGAGTTAGATAGAGCTCTAGGGGCTAGTGGAGTCAAGGGATATGGGGAGAAGGCAGGCACGGTCTTGATAGGGGACGATCAGCCATGATCACAATGAATGGCAGTGCTGGCTCGAAGGGCAGAATGGCCTCCTCCTGCACCTATTTTCTATGTTTCTATGTTTCTATGAAACAGGAATACAAAGTGTAAGCCAGCACGGTCACAGGGAGAGCATGCAAACACCACAAGGACAACATAGAAACATAGAAAAATAGGTGCGGGAGTAGGCCATTCAGCCCTTCGAACCAGCACCACCTTTCAATATGATCATGGCTGATCAACTAAAATCAGTACCCCGTTCCTGCCTTTTCCCCATGTCCCTTGATTCCTTAAAATTCTATGAAGACAGCACCCGAGGTCAGGATTGAACCCTGGTTATAGTCAATGGTTCTACTAGCAGCACTACTATTCCACCAGTGCTAATCAATGCCACACTTGGACATATGAATATCTACATCCAAGGTCAGGATTAAACTGGGTCCCTGGAGCTATGATGGCACACCACCAACTGCTACACCACTGTGCTCTTCAGTCAGTGGAGATACATTGCTGATAAAGGATGTATCTCCATCAATAATTTTTTCCTCTACCATGCTCAATCCGGCTCACATTATGTGTCTTTCTTTATTCCTGAACATTTCCACATAATGTTGTCTTTGTATTTCCATTCATGGGGGTCAAGGAAAGAGCGTTCAAGTCGCGGCCCTGTTTCCACCAATCTTTCCACCACCACGCGCAGGAAGCACAAGAAGCGCAAGACAACATTGGATGCAGATGCCGATAAGTGTGTTCAGCTCTGGCTGAACAATTTCTAATCTTGTGATGTGGACTCGATAAGAAGATTTCCATTCATGAATGAAATTTACATCCCTGTAAGAAAGCTCTTTTGAAAGTTGTCCCAATCTTTCCGATCACTACTGAATTATGTGAGAGCAAAGGTAAAGGCATATGTGAATAATATAATATTGGGTTCAGATCATGGTCCCAGGCTATATTATTACCTTTTCACATATTAAGGTATGTGAATCACTGACAATAAGAGCCTATACCTGACCGAATACCAAAGAAGCATGTGGAGCAAAGAACAAATTGGAGCATACAGCACAGGAATGGCCCCTTCAGCCCACAATGTTTGTGCCGAACATGATGCCATATTAAACTGATCTCATCTGCCCATACATGATCCATATCCCTCTATTCCCTGCACTTCAATGTGCTTATGTGGAAGCCTCTTGAACACCACTATCATTTCTGCCTCCCACTACTCTCAGTGTAAAATACAGGCCCCACTACTCTCTGTGTAAAATACCTGCCCCACACATCTCCATTAATCTGACGCATTTATTTAGCATCACTATTACAGGATTTAATGCATTTGCATTTAATAGAGGCATTAATTAGGCAAAAGAGCTAAGCTCTAAGAAACAAATTAATAGTAAATGCAGAAATTTAGAGCAGCTGAAATTCCCCACTGCAGGGCAAAGAGTTGCAAAAGGTGAGCGCATCTGTGTACAATCATTGAAGCTCTGAATTTAGCTTACAAGTTTAACATGGCATCATATAACAGGTGACCATATGCAATGAATAGTACATATGGCCTTTCTGCACTGGCCCATGGCCTGACCTTGGATGAAAGTTAGAGAATGGAGAACTTGGTGAACAAGGGGCGCAGGAGGAAGACATTGCAGAGGTTTCAAAATGTTATCTTTCAATAGTTGTAAGTCTTTCCAGTGCCCAGTGGAAATAGAAACAAAGAAAATGGGTGCAGGAGTAGGCCATTCGGCCCTTCGAGCCAGCACCAGCATTCAATATGATCATGGCTGATCATCCAAAATCAGTACCCCGTTCCTGCTGTTTCCCCATAACCCTTAATTCCCTTAGCCCTTAGAGATAAATCCAACTCTCTCTTGAAAACATCCAGTGAATTGGCCTCCACTGCATTATGTGGCAGAGAATTCCACAGATTCACAACTCTCTGGCTGAAAATGTTTTTCCTCATCTCAGTCCTAAATGGCCTACCCCTTATTCTTAAACTGTGACCCCTGGTTTTGGACTCCCCCAGCATTGGGAACATTTTTCCTGCATATAGCCTGTTTAATCCCTTAAGAATTTTATATGTTTCTATAAGATCCCTTCTCATCCTTCTAAATTCCAGTAAATATAAGCCCAGTCGACCCATTCTTTCATCATATGTCAATAGGGGCTCAAACTTTTGAGCCTTGTGTTAGGATAGCTTTTACTCAGGGTCTCTGCCATTATTCTGTCATGCCTATGTCTTCTACTTAGAAGTATTTTCAAATAAATTTGGCAGCCAGTACTTTCTCCACTTATTATTCCATTCACATACATTTTCATATCAATTCCAATTTCAGTTGTTTCATTTCACTTCAGCAAAATTACACAATTCTGATATGTATTTATCCTTTCATAAAGTTTTAAATTCCTATTCTTTTTTTCAAATCCCTTGCCCCTTTCTTGTTTATTGGTATACTTTTCTGCAATAGCTGCAATCTCCGGACCTCTGGTCTTCCTCATCCTCAAATTTAATCAGTTGCCAGGGCCCTGAGCTCGCCCATTCCCTCCCTAAATCTTTCTGTGTCTTTACCTCTCTCTCTTCCTGAAAAATCCTCCTTTCACCCAATGTCATCTACTCATAGACTCATACAGCAATGAACAGGACCATCGGCCCAACTCGTCCATGCCAACCAAGATTCCCAAAAATATAAGCTGCCTGCATTTGGCCCATATCCCTCTAAACCTTTCCCACCCATGTACCTGTCCAAATGTCTTTTAAATGCTGTTATAGTACCAGCCTCAACTATCTCCTCTGCTTCTCTATCTCACTATCATCTGAGTGAAATAGTTGACCCTTCGGTCCCTATTAAATCTTTCCCCTCTCACATTAAACATATGTCCTTGTGAATGTACAGGGGTTTGGGTACTTGGGGAAGTGGAAGTGTTTCTCCCTAAGTGCTATGTTGAAACTATGTTATGTACTGTTGTATGATTGGGCCAGGGAGTTGTCATTCTATGTATTTTATAGCCGGTATCGGTAATTGGCTTGTAGGGGTTGCCTCCCCCAAGTACTTTCGCGACCTTAGTTCGGAGGGGTATAAAGGGGTGGGGAGCACATTGGGCTGTGCCGATTGTCTTTAGTCTGTTCTATTTGCACGAGACTGTATTGGGCTCGAGTAAGTGGTTCCGAGGATCGGCCCCGCAGTCCTGTATACTATAAAATAGAGTTGGAATTCCAGTGCTCGTATTCAGTGTTTGACTGAACCAGACTAGGGGGGTAAGTTTAGATCCTGAATTAACATTTGGGGCTCGTCTGGGATCTCAACGGATTGCCAACATAAGTTTCCACTCGAAGGAATCGAATTGTGTCGGATCGCGAAAGGTGAAATCGGTGTCATGGTGTGACTTTTTCCCATCAGTTTTTCCCGTTCCACTTATCTGACGACGAATTGGTCATTTGCTTACGTGCTTGGATTCCCGACAAGATCGATCGAAGGTTAGTAGTCTGGCGAGCACTGAGCATGAGGGTTAGAATCCCCGCCTAGGTGGGTTTGAGTCCCAGGGGTGAGGGTCAGGCTCACAAGGTTCATCTCTATCGGGTACGAGTCCCCACCCAAGGAAGTCAACAGCTGTTGCAGGTCAGGACCATTGGGTTTGTCTGAGGTTAATAGGGTTCGAGTCCCTGGGGTTTGAGGCCCTGCTCAGTGTTGGGGTATCGATTGGCGAAGTACCTTCAAAGGCAAGACTGAGTTAGTGCAGTACTAAGCGGGGTAAGTACTGAATCGGCGCTGAGGTGCGATTGGAAAGCCGACACTTTAAAGATCTGCACCGAGAGCCAGCACGAAGCGGTAGGTGCTGTGGACCAGTATTTAGCGGGTAGGAGGGTTGGAGGCCAAGGGGGTTTGAAGCCGTGCCTGTGTGGGTTCATGTCCCAAACAGTATTCGATATTATCACTGTTAAGGTAATGTTTGGCTGAAATACTTTAAAAATTAACACTGAATGGATAAGACCCGTCTGTGATAATTCTAGGACTGTGATCTAAATTCTTCGATCTAAATTTTATAAATTCAAGGTATTCATATTGAATGCTTTTGGTTATTGTATAGTTGTTTGTTTCTGATCTTGTAATATAACGACTTGCTCCGTAATTGTAATATAGCCACTTGCTTAGAATTGTGTAATTTACCCTGCTGTTGTAATCGTAATTTAAATCGTAACTGTTGCTAAAATTGTGTGATTTAGTATAATTTAAAATTGTGTGATTTACCTTAGAATTGTATTGTAATTGAATGCTTATTTTATATTGCAGCATGGTTATGCTTTATAATTATTAGCTGTATTTTTGTTCTTGTGTTACAACTGTATTTGTTTTCGTTTGAATTTGAGTGTCTAAGTGCAGGTAATTTGCTGCTGCATTGTGATTGCTTGTCCTTTTGAGAAGGTGGTCCCGTCTTGAGTCGGAGTGTGTTTACTGCTTTAATTTACCGCTTTAAAAAGCCCGTGTGGATCTGTGCGTGTAGGATTTGTGAATTAGGATTCTCCCAATTTTGCTAACCCTTGCTGTCTCCTCCCCTTCCTCAGCCCTCGGGCTCCTCCTCCGCCTTTTTCCTTTCTTCTCCCCACCCCCCATCAGTCTGAAGAAGGGTACACAAAAATGCTGGAGAAACTCAGCGGGTGCAGCAGCATCTATGGAGCGAAGGAAATAGGTAGTCTGAAGAAGGGTTTCGGCCCGAAACTTTGCCTATTTCCTTCGCTCCATAGATGCTGCTGTACCCGCTGAGTTTCTCCAGCATTTTTGTGTACCTAGGATTTGTGTGACTGGTTCCTGGGTACTCATTTGAAAGAAGATAGACTTGCTTGGTGTGCTAGGAATTTCCCTATGTTTTGTCAGTGTGTTTTGCTATTGTTTTGTGAGTAGACTTGCTAAGTGCTAGGAATTTTGTCATTGAAGTGTGAATAGCCTGATCTATTGTCTCTATTGTTAGTTGATAATGGGAAATCATCTCGATACTGCAACGGACCCACAAAGTCCCTTACAGATCCTTTGTAGTAAATTTCCAAAGGAGGTGGAACAATTGAAGCAATTTTCCAGAACTTTGAACAGAAAGTTAGGAAGTGAATTATGGCCCGAGGGAGGGCATGTGATATATTGAGAAAGTAATTTGGCAATTTAAAAACCCTAAAACACATTGGCAATATAGTCAGTGTTACTGCTAAGGAACGTATTGGTCTTTGGAGACGGCATTATGAAGGATTAAGGGAACGGAGAGAAGCTGAGACAATGGCGAATTGGCAAGAGGCTGCTTTGAAATTAGGGATAGAATTAAAAGAGGATGGAGTGAATAAACCCCAAGACACATTAAAAAAGGAATGCGGATGTGCCTATAGAGAATATAGAGAACGGGACACTAAGCGGACTCCTTGGGAAGGTAGCATTAACAGAATTAGAATTGAGAGACTCGTTGGTTGGCTTTGGTTTGGATAGGGGAGACGAGGAATATCTGGAGGATTTGGAGAGTGTCTGTATTAAAAGAGGGTTGCAACCCCCACCTTATGCCCCTTGCGCACCCTTCATGCCACCTCCACCTCTTGCAACCTATGTGAAGAAGGGTTTCGGCCCGAAACGTTACCTATTTCCTTCGCTCCATAGATGCTGCTGCACCCGCTGAGTTTCTCCAGCATTTTTGTGTACCTGCCTCATAGACCTTCTGTGCCTGCAGCACCACCCACACCCCCCTGCCTATAGTGAACCTGTAGCACCACCTGCTTCCCCTATAACAGCACCCACACAGAATCCCCTGACCCCAACAGCCCCAGACACCCCAGTTGTGCTCGGTACGCTAAGAAATCAGCACCGGCATCCCAAGATCAAATGCAGGAACCAGTTTATGAACGACCCAAACCTTGGAGATAAAATGGCCACCAAAAGAAAGGAGACAGTCCTTTGAGAATTATCATCTTCCCCCTAGAGAAGAGGGCGAGGAATCGGAGAGTGATTTAACTTCCTGGGACAATGAGACAGAAGCAGGCAAGGTAGCTGAGCGACAATCCTGCTGCCAGTTCCGTGAGGGAGATGCCTAACCCAGCCTTTAATCCGACTAATGCAGTTGGTGCCAATAATCCTCGAATTATTGAAGTGTACTCCCCGTGGAAACCAAATTAAATGATGGCTGTACTGAGTAAAATACCTGACAGGAAAAAGTCACCCACTGCTTTGGTGGATTATCTCTGGAGCACTATGCGAGTGTACCACGCAGATGTGAGAGATTTGTGGGCTGTAATTCAGCAGATTATAACTCCAACAGAACTCCAAGGTTCTTGACTAATTTAGGACACCCAATTCACGAGGCACTGGCTAATGTAATTGCCAATAACAATGCACGAGAAGATGTAATTTTAACTGCCCTTGCCACTACCCTCCAAAAGCCAATAGATATTGCTAAAATTCTGGATGTCAGACCCAAGAGAGGAGGGGGAGCAGATTAATTTTTAGAGAGATTTTCAGAAATGTATATGGATCAGTCGGGAGATTTGAATTTTCAAAATGGTGTGAGCTCTCCCCAGTACTGCGCTATTTTATTAAATTGCTTGCCAACCAATGTTACAGAAGCAATCAAGACAAATAGTATGGATTGGTCTGAGAATAGAATGTCAAATGGCCCGTGCAGTTAGGTATCGTTGGGAAGACATTAAAAAGCAAGAAAACTAGCCCCAAATTAAAGCAAAGACCGAATATGTTATGAAAAAGGAAATGCCAAGAGCCAGTCCGGACCAATGGAGTAGTCCCCAAACAAGACCACAGCATAATGTGCCAGAATGGGCAAGGGTACCAGAAGCAGAATATCCAGGTTATCCTAATGAATCACCTCCCTAAGAACCAATTTCCCCAAGATACTGGAGAGGGGATGGGGTATTGGGACCAGACTACTATACCTGTGGCGGACAGGGTCATTGGAGTAGGGAGTGGACGACATGAAAATGACAGGAAGGAGGGGGCCAGCAGAGAGAGCAAAGAGGGAACTGGCAAGGGAATCAGGCACAGGGGAGACGAACGCCCATTTCTCAAAATAATCCATTCTCACGAACCTGATTAACTAACTTGGTGATGAACAGATGCAAATCTGATGAAGAACCTGTACTATCATTGCGAGTAGAGGGAAGAATATGCACCTGTTTGGTAGATACAGGGGCATCCATGTCATCTCTTCAATCAATCTAAAACCTTCCCAAGTCTAGCGAAGATCAGAGCCTGTCCGGATTCCAGGGACAAGTTTGCCAGTACCCAATCTCCATGCCAGTCGAAGTAGTATATCAGAGCAAGGCAATACAACATAGATTTGTGATTATGACAGGATTGGATTGCAATTTGATGGCCAGAGATTTACTGCGTGCATTCCAGTTAAAAATTGAATGCAGTGATAGTGGAATAACATTAACTCCATGGGCTCCTGAAAGGCAATGCTACTCGTCAGTAACACCCCAATAGTGGTCCCTAGATTTGGAAGAAGAGACCCCGTTTCATATCACCTTAGCATATGATCGGAGTGGTAATAATAGAGAGCTGGAAACCTTTATCAAAACCCACAAAAGAGTCAAGTGGGATGTAAACATTTTGGCATCAGTAACACAGGTATCAGCAGAATATGCTGAGGTACCTACAGAATTATGGAAGCAGGTCTCTGGGGTTGCCCCACACATAACTTGACAGGTGAACTTTCCATCGCATGTGAAGGATTTAGGAGTAATGGTGCTGCGGGCAATCATTCTGGCGGATCCAAGGAACAAACACTATTTAATGATTAAGAAGGAACTGCAGATGCTGGAAAATCGAAGGTACACAAAAATGTTGGAGAAACTCAGCGGGTGCAGCAGCATCTATGGAGCGAAGGAAATAGGCAACGTTTCGGGCCGAAACCCTTCTGATTAAACCCAGGTCAGTACAGATAGGTTCAGGATCTGCGATCCATTAATGCTGTCGTAAAACAACTTCATGCCCTAGTACCTAATCCAGCCCACATTTTGGCCCAGATTCTGGCTCAGGCAGAGATCTTTTCGGTTGTGGATCTGCAGCATGCCTTCTTCTCTTTGCCTTTGCACCAAGATAGTCAATATCTCTTTGCCTTCACTTATAAAGTACAGCAATATACATGGACTCAGTTGCCCCAGAGATTTGTATATTCACCAACACTATTTTCTAGATGCCTGCAAGAACAGTTGCAGACCCTGAACTTCCCATGTGGATCCACATTGGTCCAGTATGTGGATGATTTGCTCCGAGCTAATTTGGATGAACAGTGTAACTGCAAAGACACCACCCAGTTATTAAATCTCTAGCACCATCACCGACTTCATCAACTCCGGCTCCCTGCCCCCCCCGAGCCTCAAACCTCATCGTTCCCCAGCCCCGCATGGCCCGATTTTACCTTCTCCCCAAAATCCACAAACCGACCGCTCCCTCCGTAACTCCCTTGTCAATTCTTCCCTTCCCTCCCGCACCACCCCCTCCCCGGGCACTTTCCCTTGCAACCGCAAGAGATGCTACACTTGTCGCTTTACCTCGCCCCTCGACTCCATTCAAGGACCCAAGCAGTCGTTCCAGGTGTGACAGAGGTTCACCTGCATCTCCTCCAACCTCATCTATTGCATCTCCTGCTCTAGATGTCAGCTGATCTACATCGGTGAGACCAAACGTAGGCTTGGCGATCGTTTCGCTGAACTACTCCGCTCGGTCCGTATTAACCAACCTGATCTCCCTGTGGCTCAGCACTTCAACTCCCCCTCCCATTCCGTATCTGACCTCTCTGTCCTGGGCCTCCTCCATGGCCAGAGTGAGCACCACCGGAAATTGGAGGAACAGCACCTCATATTCCGCTTGGGGATTCTGCATCCTGGTGGCATGAACATTGAATTCTCACAATTCTGTTAGCCCTTGCTGTCTCCTCCCCTTTCCAGCTCTCCCTCTCGGGCTCCTCAGCCTCCTTTTTCCTTTCTTCTCCCCGCTCCCCCACCCCCCATCAGTCTGAAGAAGGGTTTTGGCCCGAAACGTTGCCCATTTCCTTCGCTCCATAGATGCTGCTGCACCCGCTGAGTTTCTCCAGCATTTCTGTGTACCTTAGATTTTCCAGCATCTGCAGTTCCTTCTTAAACAATATTAAATCACCTATCATCCCTGGGATATGTGGTCTCCCAGTCAAATGTATTGATAGTTCAGCAGAAAGTGAAGTTCCTTGATGTAATACTAACAGCAACAGAGCGGAGTCTCGAGGACAGCAGGGTCAAACCTATTTGTGAATTCCCTACACCAAAAGAGTCAAGACAGATGAGACAGTGGCTCGGCATGATAAATTATTGCAGACAATGGATTTTTTCTACCAATGGATAGCAAACATTGCCCTAGATACTAAGATGTTAACGCCCTATACAAATATGGAGGGTGAATTCTAACTGTCCGAAGAGGCTCAAGAAGCCTTTGAGAACTTGAAAAAGGTTCTATTGCAGGCACCAACCTTGGGAAGGCCACTTTATGACTGACCGTTCCAGTTGTATTGTACGATCCTCTCCGGATGCTCCACTGCAGTTCTTACCCAGAAACATGGAGACAAACATCGACCAGTAGCCTACTACTCCTCAAAACTTGATCCTGTAGCACAGGGTTATCCCATTTGCACACAGATCTTGATTTACAATCAGCTGCTAAACTGACCCTTCAACAAAATATAACAGTGTATAGTTCTCACTCAGTTGCTGCCTTACTAGGACAACTGCAGAACCAACACCTGACCATGGCTCGACAAAACCAGTACGAAATATACCTGTTAAATAATCCTAAATTACAGTTTAAATGTTGCACCACTATTAATCTGGCTTCATTCCTTACTGAACCACCTGAGGAACAATTAGAATTAGAACATAGAAACATAGAAAATAGGCGCAGGAGTAGGCCATTCGGCCCTTCGAGCCTGCACCGCCATTCAATATGATCATGGCTGATCATCCAACTCAGTATCCTGTACCTGCCTTCTCTCCATACCCCCTGATCCCTTTAGCCACAAGGGTCACATCTAACTCCCTCTTAAATATAGCCAATGAACTGGCCTCAACTACCTTCTGTGGCAGAGAATTCCACAGATTCACCACTATCTGTGTAAAAAATGATGTCTGTTTATTATCCAGTCTGTTTATTATCCATTATAACATGACTGTCTGTTTATTATCCAGGAAGGTACTTCTGTCAGAGAAGATTTAAAGGATGTCCCTATGGCAGACCCTGATATAACTTTATATGTGGATGGGAGTGCATCAATCGGACCTCTAGGAGAAAGGCGGCTTTCTGGATATGCCGTTGTAGATCAAACTGGAAATAGCGTAGAGGCGGCTGCCTTCGAAACACCATTCTCTGCCCAGTAAGCAGAACTGTTTGCCCTAATAAGAGCTTGTATTATAGGAAGGGATTTGAAAGTAAATATATATACCGACTCAAGATATGCATTTGGAGTAGTACACGACTTTGGCCAATTATGGAGAAACAGAGGATTCTTAACTTCAACAGGAACACCAATATCTCACCAAAAAATTGTGTCAGGTCTCCTGCAAGCTTTGATGTTGCCGAAGCAAGTTTCAGTGATAAAGTGCAGTGCCCACACCAAAGGACCAAGCCCCAATAGACATAGGGAATCGTTGTGCTGACCAGATAACTAAGGAGGTGGCCTGGGAACGCAAGGTGGTTGTGCCTAAGATGATGAGGCAGAATAAAAGTAAATGTAAAGACAGGTAACCCTTGAAAAAGCCAATGCCAACCATCCAAGAAATTATTCAGTTACAGGAGGAGGCTCCTGATAAAGATATAAGATTATGGAAACAGCTTGGTTGCACAATTGATTGTATGTCAGGATTGTGGGTCACTCCAGCAGGACAGACATGTATGCCACATACACTTGCAATATGGGTTATAGAATGCATGCTCTTTGCAACTCACAGTGGTGCTAGAGCAGTTGGTGATGCTCTTTCGGCTACTTGGTGGCATCCAAAATTACAGACTTTGGCTCAGAAAGTTATTATTATTATTATTATTATTATTTGGCTCAAAGTTGTCTTATGTGCCAACAACATAATCCTGGGAAAGGAGTAAGTTGTGAGAATGGGAAAACACTTTTACCCATGGGTCCCTTTGAGACTCTTCAGATGGACGCGTTGAGTTAGAAAGGTGCCAAGGATATAGGTGCGTTCTTGTGATAGTCTATGTATTCAGTAAATGGAAGGCTTACCCGACACTTGATAACAAGGCCTCTACTGTTTTCAAGGTGCTTATGCGAGAAATCAAATCCCAGATTCGGCATTCCAATTCGGCTTAGCTCTGATAATGGTCCTCATTTCATAGGACAGATAAATAAATAATTTTGTGAACAACTGGCCATCCAGCAGCAGTTACACTGTGCCTATCAACCATAGGCTGCTGGAATAGTCGAGAGAGCGAATCAGACCCTAAAAACTAAATTGGCTAAATTAAAGGCTAAAACAGGAACTATTTGGATTAAATTGCTCCCTATAGTCTTGCTTCAGATGCGTACTACACCTGCAGGAAGATCAAGACTAAGCCCAACAGAAATTATATTTTAAACATCCATTAAGAACTCCATGGAACCAAAATACTCCAAAGGTTGTCAATTTCCATTATATGACTACAGAGATTACAAATTTTATTTCGAAGTCACGTGAGTGACTACGTGAAGAGCCCGCCAGCCTGCATGCGCGTCAATAAGTCGACGCATGGCGCGGGAATCGGAGCAGTTCGAAACTGCTCTGGCAGATAAGCCAATTTTGTTTTCAGGAACGGGCCGCTGCGGTACAGCGGGCCCGGAGTAGCTGACGGGCGCAGCCTGTGCAGCTGCCGCCGTTGGAGCTCCGAACGGGAGCAGGCGGCCAGATTTGGAGGCCGCTGTGGAGGCTCCGTAAGGAGCTGGCGGGATACAAAATTGTGGCTACCGGTGCGGCCAGGTCAGCGACCGCTTCAAAGGATTAGCAGCAGCCGGGGGTTTTAAAAATAGCCACATCCAGGACAGCGACCGCCATGAAAGCTCAGCTGCCGGGTCAGTATTCGCTGTGGGGGTTTCCACAGCACCTAGCATTTTAAAAATAGCTGCTGCCGGCTGAGGTCGCTTCAGCATATACGCTGTAGAGCAGCGTATAGTGTATGCTCTATTTATAGGGCAGCTATAAATAGAGCTGGCGGTTGATAAATAGCGGCTGCCGCTCAGTCACGTCTGTGACTATCGTGGCAGAATGGGGCTCCACTGGAGCAGGCGGCTGTTCGGAGCATCTCACGGGCAATGCCTGTACAGATTGATGCTCCGAAAGGGAGTCAGCCAGAGGCCTGAGGAGGCAACACCTGGTTCAGGTTTGCATTCTATTTCCTCCCCTAAGAAACTCCGTTGAGGCTCCAGAAAGGAGCAAGGAGCTCCTGGCTTAGGAAGCTTTTTGATCTGTGTTTGTCAGACACTGTGGGAGCAACATCTGGTTCAGGGTTGCGTCATGATAATTTTCGCTCAGTAGAGGGGACTGTTGGAGATTCTTTCATAAGTGATTCCAACTATGTGGATATCGATAAAGCAATCGAAACCCTGAACTAATGGGGGATATGCTTTTTAATCATGTGAACAAAATATGCTCCGTGCACCGGAGACATTAACAGGCGGCTCCAGCCATATGCCTGTGGCAACTCCTGGCTCAGGGTTGCAGTTTTCCTCCCACTCTGATGAAGGGAGTATTGTAGAATATTACAGAGGTGACTCCGATTATGGGAATATTAACAGGATATCTGAATCCCATGATTTATCGATGATATGCGGGAGCTACCAGCTCTTGTCACATATTTGCTATCCCTTTGGGGATAGGAGATTCACTGGAGGAAGATCTGGCTAAAAGTATCCGGGACATATGCAGTCCATATAAACTGCCAGACTTTTTGGATGTTCCATATGTCTATTCTATCTGTTGAGATATCCCAGTGATTATATATAGGCAAGTCCAATATCCGCTCTGGAGTCATTACAGACTTTTGCAAGTCAAAAGATGGTTCTCATCTCTCGGAAGTGCAGAAAGCTTTATTAACACTTCTCTGTAATACACAGTTGGGGCTGTCGCCTTTGCAAAATGCTGTAAGGCATGAGATAATTCCCAAAATGGCTCATTTTTTACAGGGCCAGTAATGTGCAGCCTGCATAGTATCTCTTCAGAAAGGACTTATGTAGCAAGTGAAGACTTGCAGGGGTTAGGCGGCTGCAGGAGTGGAGTACCATCCTATGTGGGTAAGCTCCAGTATTCAGGCGGGTTTTTCTCCCTGTATTCATAGGAGCAGGAAGCGCCGTTGAAGACCTGGAAAGGAGCAGCCTATTGATCCAGGCTGAGAAAAGCTGGCAGCTCGATCTGCACCGTCAACTCCAGCAAAGGTTCCAATAAAGGCAGAAGGCTGCAGGAGCAGGCTCGGAATTATGGCCAGAGTTGTCTTTCGAGGCATGCTCAGAATTATGGCCGGAGTTGCCTTTCGAGGCAAGCTCGGAATTATGGCCAGAGTTGTCTTTCGAGGCAGGCTCAGAATTATGTCCGGAGTTGCCTTTCGAGGCAGGCTCGGAATTATGGCAGGCTTGTTCATTGCGCTCCGCTAAGGCTCTGATGGAGCAGAAGGAGTCGAAGGAGTGGCGTGTCAAACCAGGCTGGGAATACCTGGTAGCGTGACCTGCACTGTAAAGCTCCAGAAGTAATCGCCCTTGAGCTCTGGAAACGAGCTGTTTGGCAAACGTGGGGCTGACGATGTGGCAGATGGGTCTGCAATGGAACTTCGCGGAAGCTCCAACAAGCAGGTCGACCTTGGCTCAGAAATGCTGGCAGGTAAGGTCTCTTTATTTAACCGCCGTAAATACCTAAATGGAGCAGTCTGTCGCCCAGGTTTGGATTCACTGGCAGCATGGGCTGTCTAGTACTTTTTACTGTCTCTGGAGAGGTCAGGTTGATGCAAAGACATTGGTAGGGTGCCTTGCATGGCAACCTCTGTAAGCTCTAAGTTGCAACTGGCTGGTCATATGGACCATATTGACCAGGGAAACTCTGCCTCAACATCTGTGATTGAGAGAGTGAGGTAGTTTGAGGTTTCCCTCAACACATGTTTAATTCTTTCAGCTCTAGGATAAGTAGCTACCAGCAGAAAGCCGGTCTGGCATGTAGCATTTTTTATCTGACGTGTAGGTTCATGTTGTGAATAAAAAATATATATACAATAACTTGTAGGCTCTCAATACCAGTATTCCGGATTGAGTGGCTGGTGGAAGACAGAGTGTTGCGCACGCTGGCAACTGAGAGGTGGTTTCAGTCAGAGGATTGCGGAGCAACTCCTGGTTCAGGGTTGCATTATGCTATTTTCCATTCTGAGGAAGAAGGCTGAGGTTTCAGTGGTGACTCTGACAGTCAAGAGTTGACATGGATCGTGTATTCCCATATCAACTGGATGTTGTTTCAGCCATCAAGATCTGAATATATGTTATGAGTAAAATAAATAAATAAGTAGACAAATGCATCTTCCGTGGCAAGAGAAGCAAACGTTTCCTCCGTATGGTCAATAAAGGAAATGATGGTTATCCAAGTGGATACAGAGATGTTTAGTCTGCTCATGAACTAGAGGGGTATATTTCTGATATTTCTCAAGATTATAGCAAAGTGGAGCATGCCAAATCAGGTTAGGATTTGGCTAGTCTGATCATGTGCCTCGTTACCCACTCTAAAATGGATAATTGGTTTTCAGCAATTTAGCTGATTCAGAGGATGGCCTCAATCGATCTTGAAGATGCATACTTTGCCATATCTCTTCACGAGAGGCACAGATATATCTGGTGTTTTGATGACAAAGCCAGTGGTGCTAAGTTTAGGCGGTACCTAGGGGTTGTCTTCAGGCCTAGACTATTTACAAAGATTCTAAAGCTAATGCTGCCCTACTCAGATCAAAAGGGCATTGTGTCATGGAGTTTTTAGACGACACGCAAATTTTGTAGCTGATAAGACTCAGGGGTTTATCAAGAGATGCCTCTTAAGATATTAAGGATAGGCAACATGAAATTTAATAATGCCAAATTTGCCTACTCATTCAGAGTGTCCATGGTAAGGCGGCTGAAAGAAGCTCCTTTTTACTCAAAGTCACGAGTGAAGGCTAGCTCAGCCTATTTCTCGTGCAGCTAGCTCTGAGCTGCTTTGTCATTCTCTATAGTGCCATAAGTGGGACAGTTAATGATAGGTTATTCTCCCATTGTTGACTAACATCAAGCAAGGTGTCTTTTATATGTCTGCTCTAAAGCCTAGACACATAGTAGTGTGGAATGTATATCAGTAAATTATTATGCAGATATTCATCCACTGTTTTCCTCATGGGAGCAGAATCTTTTAAGTTGATTATGCTTTAGCAGCTGATTCAGCACAAAGAACATACCCTTTACTCAATCTCTGGGTCATAACAGACATGAGGGTAGCTTGTTATGAGAACAATCTCATAAAGCTAAACGGGCATGGTTGGGTACAAGTTGGAGTTGCCAGCATATCCACCAGATCGGAGATTGGGGGTGTTATTATATTACAGGTACACTGAGCTTGCGGGTATCTATACGATGAAGGATACTTTCTTCATTGTTAATTAATAGTTTCAATAGATTGTTGGTGGCTCATTAGAAGCCAATAGAATGGATATTCCCATTTGTCCATTTTCTTGTAGGTATGTTACAATACTTACCTTCAGTCGCGCTGTAATTCTGCCACTGGCCGTGTGCGCGATTTTGGCGCCTTTAAGGGGGGGGCGGGGTTAAAACGCGGTTTCTCCTCCCTTGTCCTGAATTATATTTCGTTGGAGTACAAGCGTTGGCTGAAAAATCGTTCCTAGGGGCCTTTTGTGAATTTTTTATTTTTATTAAATCGTCAATGTCAGCGCTGGAGTCATTTTAAAAGCAGCTCCTGAAGCGTCAACGCCGATAACGGGGACGGATTTCACACACGGGACAGGTAAACGAAAGTGGTTTCTTTAAATGTATAAAAGTGCTTCTTAAGAAGCCTTTAATTCACATTTTTTCATGCGACACGGTGATTTTATTCCCCGAATTAATGGCAGTATTTTTCATGCCAATACGGGGTTAAATTCACCGCAAATGAACGTTCCAAAAGATCGCGTTCCAGAAATCCTCACTCACAAGATGATTTAAATGCCCATTAATTTACAGGAATTAAACATTCAATTCCTTCCATTTGGCCTGTAAATTCATGAAAATGAGATTTAAAAATTATGTTATATTGTGAATTATTGTGTGAATGTTATTTGGACACTTAGGCTATTTAAAAATGTTAATCTATTCTTAAGAAATTGATAGATGTTTAGATCTAGTAATTGAATTTTGTAATTAGCTACAATTAGGTAACTAACTAATTATATGCTTTAATTTCATGTCTTCTAAGTAAGATTGTTTCATATTTGTTTCAGAATGCTTCAGTCTATAATAACTGAAAATTTCTTTCAGTTATCTTAATTTTTAAGAAATTTATGGGCTTTTAACTGTCCTCGATCACAGCTTTTGTGTTAAGTCAATGGAAAAGCAATAGGGAACAAGATGCTAATTTCCGAGTATGAAAATGGCCATAACCTCTTTAATACTGAAGATATGAAAGTGAATTAGGTGTCAAATTAAACTTCTTTTTATGCTTTATCTGATGGGATAAATTGCAGATTTTATTTTTAAAATCTCAAAATTTTGTAACATTGCTACTTCTTGCAAGAGTAGGAGGTTTACATAGTGTGCTTTCAGAAGTTATACAATTTTGGTTGAATATGTCTGAATGATTGCAGAAAGAATTCTGTATAGTGTGGCATGAGTTATTGTCTAACTCAAAAGCCAATTGGGACTATGGTCCGATTAAGAGCAATGGCGATGTATGCAAGTTAGCATCATGTTGTTAATAACCCATGTCTTTTTACCATTTATAGTTTTACCTGTTTAAGTGTTTCACACACAGATTAGGTTACTGCATGAAACCACATAGCTTTGAAGGCTTCATGTAGTCACTCACATGACTTCGAAATAAAATAGAAAGATTAAACGAGAACGTACCGTTTGAAGTTTGATCTTTATTTTATGAGAAGTTGAAGTGAGGGACTATGTGCCCTCCACTCCCAACCCCGATTCTCATAAAAGATCATCCGGTAACTCTAGTCTCGTTAGTCTTTCTATAGTTTAAGTTCTGCAACTGGTCTGTGGTGTCATACAGTTGCTCTGAAGATTGACGTGCATGCGGGCTGGCGGGCTCTTCATGTTTTCCCTCACTTCAACTTCTCATAAAATTCTCAGTAAGTTCTCGTTTAATCTTTCTATTATGTTCTATCCTTGACTAGAGTACTAAGGATTTACATTCCAGGGTGCAAGCAGCATACATTGAATTACCTCCCTTGGCTCCTTCTCTTAAGATCAAGCCTGGTGATTTTATGATGGTGAAGAACTGGGTGAGGAAAGGTTTGGAAGCTCGGTGGGAAGGCCCTTATCAGGTTCTCCCATCAACACCAACTGCTGCTAAGGTGGAAGGAAGGAATGCGAGGGTCATTCTTCACCATTGTAAAATTATTAGTAGAAAGATTTAAGTTGCTAACTTCTTTTCTTAAGGAATCTCTTAATACAGAAACAAGAATCAAGAGTAAAACAAGCTGATGTGGTGGATGAAAAGAATTCATGCCCATGTAAACTCGGGTGATGGAGAGTCGTCAGTCAGAATTCTTCGGAGCTATGCCCATGTAGAGTCGGGAAGTGGCTTAGCTTTCTGACACAACTACATCACCATCATTGTCGGATTGTATAATGTGAACAGTTGTCATTTTACCCTGCCTGTAAAATTGTTTTGTTTTATTTATCATAGAATGATAAAAAGGGGGGAATGTGAATATGCAGGGGTTTGGGTACTTGTGAAAATGGAAGATGTCTGTGAAAATGTCTGTGAAACCTGCTTCACTAAGGGTGACATCATTTGCAGGGAGCTGGAGATCCATGTGACATAGATGGCTCCAGGGAGTCTGAAGCCTGGGAAGGGGTTGCAGATGGTTTCTGTCCAGATGGCCTACAAGTTGCCAAGATGTATGGGATTCTGCAGGTGCAGCTATGCCCTGATGCTAAAGGCATGCTTGTGATTGGTTGGAGAAAGTTCTGTCTCAACTATGTTGCAGTACCTTACTGCCGGTACTTATGATTGGTCCGGAAGAGTGGCCTCACCAAAGATGTTTCTTTATCTAATGGTAATGTTTCTTTACTTAATAGAAGTGTTTCTCCCTAAGTGCTATTTGTTGAAACTATGTTATCTATTGTTGTATGATTGGGCCAGCGAGTTCCCATTCTATGTATTTTGCAGCCCGTATCGGTAATTGGCTTGTAGGGGTTACCTCCCCCAAGTACTTTTGCGCCCATAGTTCGGAGGGGTATAAAGGGGTGGGGAGCACATTGGGCTGTGCCGATTGTCTTCAGTCTGTTCTATTTGCACGAGGCTGTATTGGGCTCGAGTAAAGTGGTTCCGAGGTTCGGTCCGGCAGTATTGTATACAATAAAATAGAGTTGGAATTCCAGTGCTCATATTCGGTGTTGATTGAACCAGCCTATGGGGGTAAGTTTAGATCCGGAATTATCATCCTCTGGTTCTTGATTCACGAGCTCTGGGTAAAATGCTCCATGCATTCATTCCATCTATACCCCCCATGAGTTTATAAACTTCTATAAGATCATCTCAGACTCCTGCATTCCAAGGAATAAAGTCAAAAGTGCTTTATTGCCATATGTCCCAGGTAGAACAATTAGCAGCAACCAGAATGAAGCCGCCATGGAGAGTAGCGAGAATTCTCGTGCCGTAGGTGCAGTGGTAGCGGATTGCCAGGATGTCGAAGGTTGTCGTAGGTTCTCGTAGGTTGTAGCCGGTGCTGACCGGTGAATATTCCTTTGCTCCATTGATGCTGCCTCATCCGCTGAGTTTCTCCAGCATTTTTGTTTACCTTCGATTTTTCCAGCATCTGCAGTTCTTTCTTAAACATTTAGTGAATTTCATTGGCTCATTGGGGAAAAAAACGTAAGCAGTAGTTTACAGAACCAAGGATAACTGACCGGTAATGTTAATGTCCTCCGAGCTTCACAGCCGTGTATCTCTGGCTTCTTAAAGGTTGTCTCCACTCCTTCTCCCTCCTTCCCCCCCCTCTTTTAAAGGACTAACCGTACACTGTGCTTTAGCCATCTTAATTACAGCGCCAACCTTCCTGTTCATCGCAGTGTGTGTCTGTATCACCTTGGCTTTGCACCGTGTCAATTTCACTCAGACAGTGCTCCCCCCGCAGGCCCTGTCCCCTGCCCGCATAACGGGCTGGTGAAGTAAGCGATATGTGTGTGTGTGTTCCACTCTGACAGTCGCCGTTCCAGTTGCCAGTTTTTCAGGCGACTGCCGGCAACTTGACAGTCCCCGGCAGTCGCCTGAAAAATCACTTAAGTGGGACAGGCCCATTAGTCTTACTAACATTGAGAGCCAGGTTGTTGTGTTGGCACCATTTGGTCAGTCGAACAATCTCACTTCTATGCTCTGGCTAGTCTCGTCTGTAGCTAAGACCCGACGAGTCCTGGGAACATACTCATAAATCTTCTCTGCATTATTTCCAGCTTAATGACATCCTTCCTATAGCAGGGTGATCACAACTGAACACAATACTCCAAATGTGGCATCACCAACATCTTGTACAACTATAACATAACATATTGGTCTAAAGAAGGGTCTCGACCCATAACATCACCTATTCCTTTTCTCCAGAGATGCTGTCTGACCCGCTGAGTTATTCCAGCTTTTTGTGTCTATCTTCGGTTTAAACCAGCATCTGCAGTTCCTTCCTACACATATCACATCCCAACCTCTCTACTCAGTCCCTCTGCTCTACAACACTCCTCTGGGCCCTAGCATTAACTTTCAGTCCTGCCCTGGCTTGACTTCCCAAAATGGAACACCTCACATTTAACTACATTAAATTCCATAAGTCATACCACAGCCCACTTGCAAAGTTATAGAATCATACAGTACAGAAACAGGCTCTTCTGCCCAAATTGCCTATCCCAATATCAGTCTGATATCAGGCTGAATCGTTCTGAAGAATGGTCCCGACCCGAAATGTCACCTAACAATGTTCTCCATGGATGCTGCTTGACCTGCTGAGTTATTCCAGCACGTTGTCTTTTTTTTTTGTAAACCAGCATCTGCAATTCCTTGTTTCTACAGGATGAGACTTGATATGTATACGGTCAAAATGTCAAGCTCACACCAGCTAGTTAGCCCCCTGAGCAAGTGAGAGAATCGCAGGCTGTAAATTTATTGAAGCCGTCCTGTGGCATCAATGGGTGTGTAGATGGGGGAGCCGGTGAACAAAGTGGACTTTGCGGTGTGATTCCGCTCTCCGCTTGTGCTTGTGAGAATCCCCTGCTTGCAAACTCACACCAGCATGAAGCAGAGCACAGCAGGAGCTCGAGATTATACCTGTAGTGATTCAAAATAAGTAGTTCAGACAGTTTATGCAGATAAAAGGGTCAAAGCGTGGACAAATCCAGTTTGCTTTTATCAATACTAGGAGAACCGATTAAATTTCAAAAAGTGCCTCCAGCAATTTAAGTCATATGTCGATTCAGATCCTTGAGCACAAAATTAATAAACCTCAAGTGAGACTTGAGATTAGAAGGAATTTTATTTCCCCCCATGGAGTTGCAGATATGTATAACAGCATCATAGCTAAAGCTGTGTTAATTAATGCCTTTAGAAATATACACGATGAATATCTGGTTAGAAACTGGATTAAGACCCATAAGTATCGGCACAGATAGCAAATGCCACATGCTGGGTTCCTGAGCTGCTGGAACTGTAATGTCATGCTAAGAAAGGCTGCTTGTCGTGGTCCTGTGAAGTGGTTTGTGGATTAAATAGTTTTATACTTGTAGGGCCTTTGGTGTTGAGATTCATTTGGATGGATAAAATCCATAATTCAGCAGCTGCATACAGATAAGAAACTTGTTACTATGCTCCCAGAATTCTATTAATGTACTACTGAGAGTTGAAGTAGGTGGAGGAGAATCATCAGCAGTCCTCTGGGGTTGAGGATGCTCTCTTTGGCAGGTTTAATATTTTATTGTCTAGTTATGGCCAAAGAGACATATCCTGGAACTGAAGAGACGTGACCAATGTTAGCAGTTGCATTAGGAGGTAAGGTTCAGTGATTAAATGGTTGAGGGACACTTGGTTGTTCTTTCCTTTCATCTTTTAACTGGTACCGGGTCAAAGTAACTTTACTCAAGCATGACGGCTTGTTCTCTGACAAGCCTTTAGAGAGACATTTCTTCCAGGCTCTTTTCTATGTTGTGAGATGTCGATATTTGCCCTGAGGATGTCTTTAAGACTTTTTTTTTTTGGTCTACCTGTTTCTTCTTCATTGGTCATGTGTATCCACCTCCATTGCTTTGTTCAGATAACTAATAGATAGCCTGACCAAAACAATGACCTGACCAGAACGATGACCAGACTAACTCAGATGTAAAGCCAATACTGTGTATCTGCCTATTGCTGCTGACTTTCATTTCCAAAAGAAGATGTAGCTATATTCCTTGCATGGCTGTCGCTTGCTGCCTTGTCTTGTTGAGGGAGAGGCTGCATCACGGTCGTCCAAATCCAAAGGGTTTCTACAGCTATATTAATAGCAAAAGGATAACAAGGAATAAAATCGGTCCATTAGAGAGTCAGAGTGGACAGCTATCTGCAGAGCCAAAAGAGATGGGGGAGATATTGAACAATTTCTTTTCTTCGGTATTCACGAAGGAGAAGGATATGGAATTATGTGAGGTAAGGGAAACGAGCAGAGTAGCAATGGAAACTGTGAGATTCAAAGAAGAGGAGGTGTGGACACTTTTGAAAAATATGAAAACGGATAAGTCTCCAGGTCCTGACAGGATATTCCCTAGGACATTGAGGGAAGTTAGTGTAGAACTAGCAGGGGCTATGACAGAAATATTTCAAATGTCATTAGAAACGGGAATAGTGCCGGAGGATTGGCGTACTGCGCATGTTGTTCCGTTGTTTAAAAAGGGTTCGAAGAGTAAACCTAGCAATTATAGACCTGTTAGTTTGACGTCAGTGGTGGGCAAATTAATGGAAAGGATACTTAAAGATAATATATATAAGCATCTGGATAAGCAGGGTCTGATTAGGAACAGTCAACATGGATTTGTGCCTGGAAGGTCATGCTTGACTAATCTTCTTGAATTTTTCGAAGAGGTTACTAGGGAAATTGATGAGGGTAAAGCAGTGGATGTTGTCTATATGGACTTCAGTAAGGCCTTTGACAAGGTTCCTCATGGAAGGTTGGTTAAGAAGATTCAATTGTTGGGTATTAATGGTGGAGTAGCAAGATGGATTCAACAGTGGCTGAATGGGAGATGCCAGAGAGTAATGGTGGATGGCTGTTTGTCAGGTTGGAGGCCGGTGATGAGTGGGGTGCCTCAGGGGTCTGTGTTGGGTCCACTGTTGTTTGTCATGTACATCAATGATCTGGATGAAGGTGTGGAAAATTGGATTAGTAAGTATGCAGATGATACTAAGATAGGTGGTGTTGTGGATAATGAAGTAGATTTTCAAAGTCTACAGAGAGATTTAGGCCATTTGGAAGAGTGGGCTGAAAGATGGCAGATGGAGTTTAATGCTGACAAATGTGAGGTGCTACATCTCGGCAGGACAAATCAAAATAGGACGTACACGGTAAATGGTAGCGAATTGAGGAATGCCGTTGAACAGAGGGATCTAGGAATAACTGTGCATAGTTCCCTGAAGGTGGAATCTCATGTAGATAGGGTGGTAAAGAAAACTTTTGGTGTGCTGGCCTTTATAAATCAGAGCATTGAATATAGAAGTTGGGATGTAATGTTAAAATTGTACAAGGCATTGGTGAGGCCAATTCTGGAGTATGGAGTACAATTTTGGTCGCCTAATTATAGGAAGGATGTCAACAAAATAGAGAGAGTACAGAGGAGATTTACTAGAATGTTGCCTGGGTTTCAGCAACTAAGTTACAGAGAAAGGTTGAACAAGTTAGGTCTTTATTCTTTGGAGCGCAGAAGGTTAAGAGGGGACTTGATAGAGGTCTTTAAAATTATGAGCGGGTTAGACAGAGTGGACGTGGATAAGCTTTTCCCATTGAGAGTAGGGAAGATTCAAACAAGGGGACATGACTTGAGAATTAAGGGACAGAAGTTTAGGGGGAACATTAGGGGGAACTTCTTTACTCAGAGAGTGGTAGCTGTGTGGAATGAGCTTCCAGTGGAAGTGGTGGAGGCAGGTTCGATGTTATCCTTTAAAAATAGATTGGATGGGTATATGGACGGGAAAGGAATGGAGGGTTATGGTCTGAGTGCAGGTAGATGGGACTAGGAGGAAGTATTTATTTTTAATTTAAAAAAATTAAAAAAAAATTAATGTTCGGCACGGCCTTGAAGGGCCGAGATGGCCTGTTTCCGTGCTGTTATGGTTATATGGTTATATATGGTTATATGGTCCCAGGCAACATTTGCTGTCCTGTACTTGGCTTGTTTCATCTATTTAGTTTTCCAGGATGATAGGATATCCCAGAATCATTTTGAGAAACAGTTTGGATTTGTGGCTACATTTAGAAAGATTCCACTGGGCACTGTTTAGACTTTAGACTTTAGTTTAGACTTTAAAGATACAGTGGGGAAACAGGCTCTTCAGCGCACCAAGACCCCGCTGACCCTATACCCCCTAATGTTTCAGGCATGGAGTAGAGAGTCGGATAACATGCCACTAGTGAGAACGGGGCGATCAATGGTTGGCGTGGGCTCGGTGGGCTGAAAGGCTTGTTTCCATGCTGAATCTCTCAGCTGAAACTGAAAAGGTAGCAGCTCAGGAAGAAAAGTTAGAAAAGCATATTATGCTGTAAATTTTGGTTGAATCCCATACCCAAAGTGAAGGAATAGGAAGCTACAGCACTCAGCCCCCACTGAAAAATTATAAACTTAGTGATGGTGTGGGCTAAATATAAACATTAGAACATAGAACAACAAAAAGTACAACACGGAACAGACCCTTTGGTTCACAATGTCTGTGCCAAACATGATGCCAAGCTAAATTAATGTCACCTTCTTGCACTGGATCCAAATCCCTCCATTCCCTGCATATCCATATACCTAATTAAAAACCTCCCAAATGCTAATCTAGTATCTGCCTCCATCACTTCTCTCTTTCTCTCCCTCAAGCTCAGGAGCTGTAGTGTGAAGTTCGCTACTCCATCAGGTAGGTGGTTGCACTCAGGATGATCCGGGAGTCATATAGCAGCATCGGTCGACCTGGGTGATTGGTTCTTTGGCATCAGGCAGGCTCGGTGGACCGATCATCATCATCTCTCTGGTGAGGTACCGCTCTCAGTCGGGCCCAGCATTTATCTCGCGTCGCCAGTTCTTTCACCTCGGGTCAGTCATCGGTCAGGTCAGGTGTGCGAGGTCTAGGCTTCGGTGCATATGAGTTGGCCTCTGGCTTCACCGATTGAAGCAGGCCTTACTGGTCGGGTTGGCTCAGTTTAGGTAAGGCCTTTGATCCTAGGGGCAGTAGGGTCATCAGACCTGCAGGAATATTAAAGAGAATATCATTGAAACGTTTAGAAATAGTACTAGATTTACAGGTGGAAAAGAGATTTCAGAGTATTGAGTGATTGTATCAGATGATAGATCCTCCCCTGAGAAGAGAAAGCAAAGAGTGTCCTTCTCCAGCACCATTTTAAAGGAGGTTACACAAATACAAGTTGTTGCTTTTGCATGGTGCCATGCCTTTTTTAAATCTGTTTTTGACAGTAGCTTTAAAATCCCCAATGTGCTTTAAACATAGAAACATAGAAAATAGGGCAGGAGGAGGCCATTCGGCCCTGTGAGCCAGCACCGCCATTCATTGTGATCATGGCTGATCGTCCCCTATCAATAACCCGTGCCTGCCTTCTCCCCATATCCCTTGATTCCACTAGCCCCTAGAGCTCTATCTAACTCTCTCTTAAATCCATCCAGTGACTTGGCCTCACTGCCCTCTGATTTGATTTGATTTGATTTAATTTATTGTCATTGTCTTCAATGAAGAGACAACTAAATTATTTTTCCCTTACAGTCATATAAATTTTTTTTTTTTTTAAAAACACACAAAAGACAGGACACAGTTGTCCACAACACAAACATCCCCACAGCGGCACCAAAGTTCCCCACTGTGAGGGAAGGAACCAAAGTCCAGTCAACCTCCTCACTGATGTTCCCCAATGTTCACCCGTGGTCGGGGCCTCCCGAGCACCCCGTAGTCGCCGCTACGGGCGGCCTGATGTTCAGGCCCTCTCGCCGGGAACCTCTTGTCGGCCACCTTCCACCCGAGTCCGCAGCTCCCGATGTCCACAGGTGGAGATTCGCGGTGGCGACCCCCGGCAAAGGGTCCCAGGACCCCGCGATGTTAAAGTCAGCGCCGGCCCGCGTTTGGGAGCTACGCACGCACAGCTCCGTGATGTTGGAGCAGCGGCCCAGCACTCTGGAGCTCCAAGCGGCGATCGCAGGAAGGCCTCGCCCGTTCCGCGATGTTTCCAGCGCCTCGCTGCTGCTGCTGAAGCTCTGGTCCAGTCCGGCAGGAAAGGCCGCGCCAATCCAGTTAATAGGCCACGAGGGGGGGGGGGCGAGACGCGGCTCGGATAATAGCCGCATCCTCGCGAGGAAGCGACTGAAGGACGGTTTCCCACTTACCCTACCCGCTTCCCCCCACATAAAATACTGAAAAAAATACAGGAAAAAAAACTAAAAGACACACTTTAAACATAACAAAATAAAAAAGACAGCCAGACCGTGGGCGGAGGCAGCTAGCAACATCTAAGAGTGTGGCCCCTGGTTCTGGACTCGCCCAACATTGGGAACATTTTTCCTGCATCTAGCTTGTCCAGTCCTTTTATAATTTTATATGTTTCGATAAGATCCCCCTCATCCTTCTAAACTCCAGTGAATACAAGCCTAGTCTTTTCAATCTTTCCTCATATGACAGTCCCACCATCCCAGGGATCAATCTCGTGATCCTACGCTGCACTGCCTCAATCACAAGGATGTCCTTCCTCAAATTAGGAGACCAAAACTGGACACAATACTCCAGATGTGGTCTCACCAGAGCCCTATACAACTGCAGAAGAACCTTTTTACTCCTATACTGCAATCCGATGAAGGCCAACATTCCATTAGCTTTTGAAAGATTTGATGAAGCCGAAGACAATCCGTTAATTCCCTTGTGCCCCAGTCGGATTTGAAAGAAGCAAAACCAAACACCATAATTTTATTGTTTGTGAATTGCACTTTGTAAATCTAAATCGCAGTGATTAAATAACTCCAATTCAATCTTTACTGCTTAAGGCATTGCTCTCCAGAAAACTATTTACAATAAATATATTGACTGAATCAAATGTCAGTTTTATTACAGAGCATTGTCCAACAATATTTTTAAAATTATGTTTGTGTAAATTTATCATTTTTCCCTCTGATACATAATAGATTTGGAGGTATTGCCTGCCCCAGAAACTAATTAATGTGATATCCATGAAGCAATTTGTGGCTACATATGTTGGTATATGTCATAAGGTTACCATCTAAAAAAGAAACAACCGCACCAGAAATATAAATCCAGTTTGTGCTTCTACTCAAACAAAGCACAAAGTGTTGGAGGAACTCTGCATGTCGGGCAATGTCTGTGGAGGAAATAGAAAAAACACGTTTCAAATCGGGTGTCCAACCCCTCAAGTCTGTCCGTTTCTTCCAACAGATGTTGCTTGACCTACTTTTGTTGTGCTCAATATTCCAGTATGTGTAGTTACTTATGTCTCCATGGTGCTTCTACTCAGCTGGCAATTGCCAGTAGGATCCACAAGCTAACAGCAGTGGGACATCAACAACCTTCACAATGCGTTGAGTCCAGTGGTGGAACTCAGTCACACTGAGCTGATGGTCTGTATACATCTTGTATCCATCAGTTCAATTTCGTTTATTGTCACATGTACAGTGAAAAGCTTTTGTTGCGTGCTATCCAGTCAGCTAAAGACAATACAATAGACAATAGGTGCAGGAGTAGGCCATTCGGCCCTTCGAGCCAGCACCGCCATTCAATGTAATCATGGCTGATCATCCCCAATCAGTACCCTGTTCCTGCCTTCTCCCCATATCCCCCTGACTCCGCTATCTTTGAGAGCCCTATCTAGCTCTCTCTTGAAAGTATCCAGAGAACCGGCCTCCACCGCCCTCTGAGGCAGAGAATTCCACAGACTCACCACTCTCTGTGAGAAAAAGTGTTTCCTCATCTCCGTTTAATAATTAGTAGCTAAAATTGCGATATATATATGATATGTTATAATGAAATATATAAGGTAAATTTGTATTATATATCTGAATGTGAGGCCCCGTCCTAATATGTTATGATTAACCAAGGGAGCGGAGTTATTTGTTTAACATCAACAATGGAAGTCGAAACAAGGTTTTCTCCCACCTTTAGGTGGGCCACTTGTTACAGTGTCGACCATTTTAGACACTGTATTTTCACTTTTTCAATTTTTTTTAAATTAATATTATTATCACATAAAGTCACATGTTTGTGTTTTGTGTTTAGGGATAAGCGTAAAAGGGATATGCCAACAAAACTTAGTAATGCAAAGGTTCCCCCAATACCCAAAGACCTGGGACAAGGATGCACCGCAAGATTTAAAGGTATTATAATTATTCAAAATGCAAGATGTTAAACAAAAGAACCTAGGAGGAGTCTCATTCTGCAGTTGGAATATAAGAGGTATTAACGAACCTATTAAAAGGGGTAAGATACTAGCTCAGCTGAATGTACAATTCTGACATCATCTTCTTACAAGAAACTCATCTAAAATCTCAAGATCAAGCTAGGTTGAGGGCGAAATGGACAGGTCAAATATATCATTCTTCATATACTTCGAAATCTAGAGGTACGTCAATTATTATTAGAAAATGTATACCATTCAAAGCAAAGAATATCATAACAGACATTGAAGGGAGATATTTGATAGTTACCGGAGAAATTCATGATACTCCAATTACCTTGGTAAATATATACGCGCCTAACTTTGACAAGCCTCATTTTTTCAATAAAATTTTGAACATAATCGCAGAGTTTAATTATCAAAATGTTATAATAGGAGGAGACTTTAACTGTGTTTTAGATCCGTATTTAGATAAATCAAGCCAAAAACAGAGAGGGAATACGAAATCTAAAACTAGTGAACTTTTAAATACTTATATAAACAATACCAATATAGCAGATGTTTGGAGAATTGCTAATCCGACTGGCAGGGAATACTCGTTTTATTCAATGGTACACAAAACATACTCACGTATAGATTATTTCCTGGTGGATACAAAATTAATCCCTCACACTGTGAACCCAGCATACCATACAAACTCGATTTCAGACCATTCACCACTAACTTTCTTTTTAAAACTGGAAGGAATGTCTAATAATAAATCGTTTTGGAGATTCAATTCTCAAATCCTAAAAGATCCGCAAGCGAATATATATTTAAAAGAACAAATGGACGTCTTTTTGAAATAAATGACACTCCAGATATATCGCCTACTGTACTATGGGAATCTTTTAAAGCATTTATTAGAGGTATTATAATCTCATATCAAGCTTTTCAAAATAAAAAGAATAAGAATGAACAAAGACAGTTAGAATAACTTATTAGACAAATGGATATAGATAATGCTAAAGATCCATCAATAGATAAACATAATAAAATAATAATTTTGAAATTTAAATTAAGCCAAACTTATAAGACTTTTCCAAATTACAAAACAGGAACACTTTGAATTTGGGGATAAACCGCATAAACTGTTGGCTTGTCAGCTAAAAAAACTAGAAAAAGAACATACGATCCAAAAGATTAAATCAGATAGAGGGGAATTACTAACCATACCGAAGGATATTAATAAAAGATTTGCGCAATTTTACGAGAATTTGTACACATCTAAAACGACAACTGACTCCAATAAAATTACAGAGTTCTTGGATAATTGTAATCTTCCAAAGTTAGAGTTGAAGGAACAAGAGGAATTGGGTGCACAAATTTCAATTAAGGAATTAGAAGATACAATAAACTCATTAAAGAATGGAAAAACTCCAGGTCCTGATGGATTTGCTAATGAATTTTATAAAAGCTTTTATGACAAAATTATACCATGGTTACAAAAAATGTATCATTATGCTTTTAAAAAACAAATATTACCTGATACATTAGCTGAATCAACGATTACACTAATACTTAAAAAAGACAAAGATATAGAAGAACCGGGTTCATATAGAGCTATAGCACTGTTAAATACAGATCAAAAAATATTAGCGAAAACATTAGCTAGAACATTAAGTAAATATATTAGTAAATTAATAAACCCAGATCAGACGGGGTTTATCCCTAAGAGATATTCATCTAATAATATGAGACGTCTACTCAATATAATGCACTCACACAAAATTGAAGAACAAGAATTATCAATTATTTCGCTGGACGCTGAAAAAGCATTTGACCAAGTAGAATGGAATTATATGGATAAAGTATTACAAAAATTCCAACTGGGAGATAATTTTATTTTATGGATTAAATTATTATATAATAAACCTACAGCTAGAATATTAACTAATGACATATTATCCTTGAAATTTCAACTATCAAGGGGAAATAGACAAGGATGCTCATTATCACCACAGTTGTTTGCTCTCATAATTGAACCTTTAGCAGAAAAAATTAGAACACATCCAGATATCCATGGGTATAATACTAAATACTCAAATAATAAAATATCCTTATATGCGGATGATATATTATTGTACATTACAAAACCTCAAATTACTATACCAAACATATTAAATCTAATTGAGGACTTTGGATCTTTTTCCGGATACAGATTAAATTGGAATAAAAGTGAAACTATGTCAATAAAACCGAATTTTACATTTGTTTTTTGTACAAAAATTCAAAAATTTTGGATTGAAATTTTTGAAATCTTTACAAAATTATTTAAAATAAAACTGATACCAAAAGCAGAATGGATTATCTTCGAAACAACGGAAGATAATCCTGAACTAAATGTGTTTCAAAAGAAATTAATAGACTATGGGTTAATAACTGGAAAAAAGTTAATCCTAAAATTCTGGAAAAATGCTCCAATACCAACTATAAACATGTGGATTTCAAATATGTTCGAAACATTACACCTAGAAGAGATAAGACTCCTCCTGGCAGGTAAACCAGATCACTTCCACCTGACGTGGTCTGCAGTCATAGAATTATTACAAGTATAGGGTGCAAAAGTACTTAATAAAAGAAAACTGAGGTCAGGTAAAGGGGGATGAAAGCTGGAGAGTTGGTATATCCCATTTGCATGATGCGTATAACAAGGTATTTGTTTTGCTCTTTTGCCTCTTTTTCTTTTTTCTTCTTCTTTAGGGTCTATCTCTTAATCCTTTCTTTTTAATTTCTTTCTTACAGGGTCTTTGTTCTTTCTTGTTGTCACGTTTTTACACCTTCACTATTTTCCTTCACTTTCTCTTTTTTCTTAATCTCAACCTTTCCTTTTTATTAGTGTAAAAAATGACGGAGTACATTAATTGTAATAATATATACGTGATGAGTACTAATGTAATTGGTTGTAATGTAATGTACTTCTAATAAATAAAAATTAGATAATAAGATTTAATTACATCCATTTGAGTTCCCAGTTCCCAATTATGTGATCATTGACATGAAATAATATCTTCATCAGGTCTGCACTGCAGTGCAGATGGAAGCACGCAGAGGGCAGGATCTAAACAAGAATAAAGCCAAGGGCATCAATTTGCTTTTTTTCCCTCTTTCCTTTTTCTCCATTGCTGCCTAATTGTGAATTACCCAACCCATTTGCACACAGGTCTGTGAACTCCCATTTGGGGGCATCTCTTTGAAACTGTTCAATTATAGCCAAGTAAATAGGAATTTGCAGAGTTAGAGTGCTAAAAGAAAATACACATGGAGACTCTTTCTCATTCAGCACTCTCAGTGGCAGGGTAAGTGAACCAACATCCTCCCTCAGGACAACATCCCCTGCGTTGAGATTTTAATTTCACTCAGTTGGTTTTGCAGGGGAGACAACATTGCCCAACACCAGACTCCCAAAATAGATACTATGTTCCAAGCTCCGTCAATGGAAGAGATGATCAGGTGCTCAGAGGGAAAACTCTTAAAACCTTCTTCAAACATGTATTATTCCCACTGACGTTTGGGCACCCCAGTCCCAATAAAGGGGAAGGAGTCAAGACCCTTCTTCAGAAGAAGGCTCTCGACCCAGTGAAAAGCAGCCATGATCATATTGAATGGCGGTGCAGGCTCGAAGGGCCGAATGGCCTACTCCTGCACCTATTTTCTATGTATCTATGTATCTATGACCCAAAATGTCACCTATTCCTTCTCTCCAGAAATGCTGCCTGACCTGCTGAGTTACTCCAGCTTTTTGTGTCTGTCCGGTTTAAATCAGCATTTGCAGTTCCTCTCGACACAAAGGAGAAGGAGTATTTGGGATGTCTCTGAGAATCTTGGGTCCATTTTTTTGTTTTTAGTTAGTTAGTTTTAGTTTCATTTATTGTCATGTGTACCAAGGAACAGTGAAAAGCAGCCAGTCGGCACAAAGACTACACATGATTAAAATCAAAAGTGTACAGGATACACTGATACAGGATAAAGGGAATAACATTTAGTGCAAGATAAAGTCCAGTAAAGTCAGATTGAAGATAGTTCAAGGGTGTCATATTGAGGGAGATGGTAGCTCCGGACTGCTCTCTAGTTGGTAGCATGGTTCAGTTGCCTGACAACAACTGTGAAGAAAATGTCCCTGAATCTAGAGGTGTGCGTTTTCACCCTTCTGTACCTTTTTTGCCTGGTGGGAGAGGGATGAAGAGGGAGTGCTTGGGGTGAGACTTGTCCTTGATTATGCTGGTGGCCTTGCCGAAGCAGCATGGTGTAGATGGAGTCAATGGAAGGGTAGTTGGTTCATGTGATGGGGTCTTGGATGGAGCTGTTCCCAAACCATGCTGTGATGCATCCCGATAAAATGCTTTCTACAGCGCATCTGCAGAAGTTGGTGAGAGCTGTTGGGGACATGCCGAACATCTTAAGCCTTCTATGGGAGTGGAGGCGTGGGTGTGCTTTCTTGGCCGTTGCTTCAATATGCCTGGTTAAGGACAAGTTGCTGATGATATTTATTCCTAGGAATTTGAAGGTTACAACCATCTCTGCTTCAGCGCCGTCAATGTATGTGTACTGCTTTGCTTCCTGAAGGCGATCACAATCTCCTTTGTCTTACTGACATTGAAGGAAAGGTTGTTGTCTTGGCACCAGGTGACGAGGTTTTCAATCTCAAGGTGGACGTTGCTTGGTAGACTACATTTAATCAGCCGCTCAAAGCACTTCATGAGGATGAGGAGCCATCTTGGGGAACGGCTGCTGACCAGCAGCCGTCCGTTAATTTCACTTTTTTTCTTTAGTTTTTAGTTACCTATGTCTGTCTTTTCTGTGGAATTTGACTTTTCTTGTGGGGGGGCAATGGGGGTAACTATTTTTAGGTCCCTACCTGGTCGGTGAGGCGGCTTTTTCTCCGGGCTGCCCCGTCGACCCGTCCTTGCGGCCTACCAGCGGGCGTGCAGCGGTGTGGAGCAGCGTTTCCTGGCGGGGACTGCCCAGCACCTTCAGCTTTGGTGGCGGCACAGCGCTGGAGCGCTATCGCGTAGCGGAGCGGGCGATGCTTTGCCTGGGCCGCCGCGCTGGATCGACGCGCTGGAGCTCCGGTGAGCTGTGACCGCTGAGCTCAACACCTCCGGGCTGCGGGACTGTGGAGCGGCCAGCTGCGGGCGGCGGCGCCGACCCTAACATCGGGAGCCTCTGAGCTCCAAATCTGCGCGGCCTTGTCGGCTTCGGAAGCCACGGACTCCAATAGGAGATCGGCCGTTCCAGCCGTCCCAGCCGCTGCGAGGACTCTCCCGACGCTGGGACAACTGCACCCGGCGAGAACGGCCAGGAACATCGGGCCTCCATAGAGGCAACTGTGGAGGCCTCAATATGCCGTCTTTGGAAGAACTGGGGTTGGGGACTGGACATTGTGCCTTCCCCCACAGTGGTAATCATTGTGGGGGGATGATTTTTGTCTGTAAATGTTAAATGTTAATTGATTGTTTTACTTTGTGTCCAAGATGGCTGCCGGAAGGGGGAGTGGACGCAGGCGCGTATTAGCAGCCGCTGCTCTCTCTTCCATACTGTGTTTTTGATTTTTGTGATTTTTTAAAAATTCTGTATTAATTTGTGTACTTGTGATGTCTTTACTATTTATTTCATTCCGTTTACTGTAAAATCTGTAAGGTGTCCTTGAGATTTGAAAGGCGCCCATAAATAAAATGTATTATTATTATTATTATTATGATGGTGGATGTCAAGGCCACTGGACGGTAGTTGTTCAAGCATGAGATCTTGTTTCTCTTCAGCACTGGAATGATAGTGGTTTCTTGAAGTAGGTGGGTACTTCAGAACGGAGTTGGGAGAGATCAAAGATGTTTCTCACACATTCTCATCCTCATATCCTTAAACTCTGCTTCCTGTCACTCAGTTAATTTTCAGATCTGGCCAGTTACTTGTCCCCAATTCCATGTTTTTAAGGAAATCCATATAAATGGCATTTATATCCTTCCCCTGTCTCATTTAATCTCGTTTTCTAAAAAAACAATTCAGACATGACATACCCACTACAAACCCAAGATTGATTAACTTAAAATGATTGCAATACGAATACACTTTTGCCCAGAAATGCAGTTGCACAAAATACCTCCATTCATTCCATTGAAGTTACCCACTTTATTGCTTGTTAATGGCTGCAAGCTCCTCTGGAAACATTGGAGCGATCCTCCTCTCACCAATGAAACTGAATAACATAAATTATAACAAAAACCCAATTATACATAGTACAATCAGAACTTGGAAACAAATAAAACATAATTTAAAATTAAGAAATCTATCGCTTTTATCTCCAATAGTTAATAACCCTTCGTTTAATCCCTTTATTACAGACAAATCTTTTATACAATGGGATAGACTAGGAATTAAAACGTTCGGTGATTTGTATGAAACTGGAAAATTACTATCATTCCAACAACTACAAATAAAATATAAACTGGGAAATAATCAATATTTTAAATATTTTCAAATATGTGACTATTTGAAATACAAAAGATCATTATAATATCCCAGCAGGTGTATTGGATGAAGCAATGCAGATAAAAGCTGAATCAGCAAACTTAATATCATATTTGTATAATATTATCTTAAATGTAGAAATACCATCTACGGAAGGTATTAGAAGAGACTGGGAACAAGAATTAACTATTAAAATCTCAAAGGAAAGCTGGAATGAACATTTATTAAACGTGCATAAATGTTCAATTAATGTAAGACACACTTTAATACAATTTAAAATTTTACATAGATTATATTATTCAAAATATAAGTTGTTCAAGCATGAGATCTTGTTTCTCTTCAGCACCGGAATGATAGTGGTTTCTTGAAGTAGGTGGGTACTTCAGAACGGAGTTGGGAGAGATCAAAGATGTTTCTCACACATTCTCATCCTCATATCCTTAAACTCTGCTTCCTGTCACTCAGTTAATTTTCAGATCTGGCCAGTTACTTGTCCCCAATTCCATGTTTTTAAGGAAATCCATATAAATGGCATTTATATCCTTCCCCTGTCTCATTTAATCTTGTTTTCTAAAAAAACAATTCAGACATGACATACCCACTACAAACCCAAGATTGATTAACTTAAAATGATTGCAATACGAATACACTTTTGCCCAGAAATGCAGTTGCACAAAATACCTCCATTCATTCCATTGAAGTTACCCACTTTATTGCTTGTTAATGGCTGCAAGCCCGGGAATAAATTTATATAATTAACAGATTCAATTACAGATATTTGTGTTCATTTGAATATGCCAACCTGTGATAAAGTGATGGATGGATGTTCTTCCCTCTTGTGACTCCACGGTGAGAATCGGCAAGTAAAAATTGATAAAATGGAAGCTTCTTCTTCTTGCGAATGAAACATAAATAAACCAAAGGAAGAGTTAGATCTCAAGCCGGGTGTTGAGCAGCCAGGTTGTTGTCTCTGTGTCAATGTCTGCCAGGCCCTGAGCTCCATTTGGTGGGTGGTAGAGCGGGCACCCAGAGATGACATGGTTGGCTGCCTATTGTTCTGCTCCACATTCACAGGCTGGGCTCAGAAGGCAAATGGAAGCTGAGCCCAGCAATTCATATCACCAATATGATCAATATGCCCAATATTACCAGGACATCTGAGATGTCCTCATTCTTTAGGTAACATGGGTTCCCCTCTCCCATCATAGACGAGGCTCTCAAAGGTGTCTCCTCGGTACCCACAGCTCTGCCCTTGCTACACCTCCCCCTAGTCACAACAGAGACAGAGTCCCCCTGGTCCTTACCTTTCACCCCATCAGCCATTGCATACAACACATAATCCTCCAACATTTTCGCCACGTCCAATGGGATCCCACCACTAGCCACATCTTCCCATCTCCACCCCTTTCCACCTTCCGCAGAGATCGGTCCCTCCACAACTCCCTGGTTAATTCATCTCTTCCCATGCAAACCACCCCCTCCCCAGGTACCTTCCCCTGCAACCGCAGGAGGTGCAACACCAGGAGATCCATACCTCCCCCCTCAACTCTGTCCAGGGACCCCGACAGTCCTTTCAGGTTAGGCAGAGGGTCACTTGAACCTCCTCCAACCTCATCTACTGTATCCGTTGTTCAAGATGTGGACTCTTATACATCAACGAGACCAAACGTTGACTGGGTGATCGTTTTGCTGAACACCTTCGCTCAGTTCGCCTGGACCCACCTGATCTCCCGGTTGCTAAACATTTTAATTCTCCGTCCCATTCCCACACTGACCTTTCTGTCCTAGGCCTCCTCCATTGTCAGAGTGAAGCTAAACACAAATTGGAGGAACAGCATCTCATATTTTGTTAGGGCAGCTTACAACCCAGTGTTATGAATATTAATTTCTCTAACTTCAAGTAACCCCGGCATTCCCTCTCTCTCCATTCCTCCCCCACCCAAGTCGCACCAGCTTCTCATTTTCACCCAACAAACAGCAAACAATGGCCTGTTTCTTTTATTATTTGTCACTTTGTTGCATATCTTTAATTCATTATTCTATATCTCTCTACATCATCGTCTATATCTCTCGTTCCCCTTTCTCATGACTTTAGTCTCGACCTAAAATATCACCCAATCCTTCTCTCCAGAGATGTTGCCTGTCCCACTGAGATACTCCAGCTTTTTGTGTCTATCACCAATGAACTAATTTGGTCTGTTTCACACTGATGAGGTGATCTAGAAAGTGCATCAGCGTGTTTACCGGGTGGCACCGTACGATGGCAGCCTCGCCAACAGACTGTCTTGTCCTTTTCTTCTTTTGTTGTTTTTAGTCTGTTGTTAAATGTATGTTTTAGTGTATCTTTAGTTTTGTATTATGTGGGGGGTGGGGGAAACCTTTTTAAATCTCTTTCCTCGACGGAGATGCGACTTTTTCCGTATCGTATCTCCATCCGCACTGCGACCTTAACATTGTGGAGCTGGCGGTCCCTTTGCTGGGGATCGACTTTGGGTGCTCCAACCACAGGAGCCTGTGGACAACATCATTGGAGCTTGCGATCCCTTTGTCAGGGATCGACTTTGGGTGCTCCAACCGCAGGAGCTTCGACCGTCCCAATCGCGGGAGCTTCGATTGCCCCGACTGCGGATGGTTTGACTGCCCCAACCGCGGAAGAAAAGGAGGGAAGAAGATAATAGATACATAGATACATAGAAAATAGGTGCAGGAGTAGGCCATTCGGCCCTTCGAGCCTGCACCGCCATTCAATATGATCATGGCTGATCATCCAACTCAGTATCCTGTACCTGCCTTCTCTCCATACCCCCTGATCCCTTTAGCCACAAGGGCCACATCTAACTCCCTCTTAAATATAGCCAATGAACTGGCCTCAACTACCCTCTGTGGCAGAGAGTTCCAGAGATTCACCACTCTCTGTGTGAAAAAGTTTTTTCTCATCTCGGTCTTAAAGGATTCCCCCTATAATACGTTATTGCCTTCCATCACAGTGCACTGCGGTGGATGTTTATGTTGATTTTTATGTAGTTGGGTGTCTTGTTGCTTTTTTGATATGACTCTATGGCAAATCAAATTCCTTGTATGTTTTTACATACTTGGCTAATAAATCAATTACAATTACAATTACTTTCTTAGGCATCTGAGAAGATTTGGCATGTTCGCAAGGGTTCTCTCAACTTTGGTGTTCTCGCACCATAGAGAGTATTCTGATGAGATCACAGCCCGGTTTGCTAACTGCTCTGCTCTTAACCAACTGAACCTCCAGAGAGTGGTAAACACAGACTAGTCCATCTCAGGCACATCACTTCCTGCCATCCAATCCATCTTTATGATGCTTGCATCAGGAAGGCTGGAAGTATCATTAAGGATGTCTGGTACCCTGAACATTCCCTTTTCTCTCCTCTACCTTCTGGGAGAAGATACAGCTACTTAAAACCTTGGACGTCCAAAGGCAGAACTGCTTCTTCCCCATGGTTAGCAGTCTCCCAAACCAATCAGCTTTTTCACACACCAGTCATGGGGGTCCTGTTACATCCTCTTTGTTCTACCTCATTCAGTTATTCCATTATTGTACTTCAGATTGTATTTCTCGGTACTTCAGATGGCACTACAGTTTATTCACTATTCTGCTCTTTTACATCATTATTATATAATTACTTTTGTATCTATCGTTAAAATTATGCTGCGTACTCTAGGACCATGCAAACAAGGAATTTCATTGCACCTGGTGGATTTGACAATAAACTAATCTGAAAATCTGAAAGAATGTGAAAATCTGAACCGTATGATGGACAAAGAGATGAATAGGAAAGTTAAATTTGAAATGCTGACACATTTAAAACAGCAGACTGTGGAGAAAATGCGGACTGTTTGTCAAATCAATGATGAGGAAACGCTTTCATCAAGCCACCAAAAAAAACGATCTACTGTGCAACCCGTTAGACTGAAATTATTGCCAATGTGATCAACATTAATCCAAATTCTCTGACTGGAAAATTATTATTTCATTTATTCTTTGGCTACTTTGGGGTGAACATTTCATATAAATTAGACCAGAATCAACGTTTCTTGGCAGGTGAGATCCTGAACCTATAACGCCGACAGATCAACGTCTAAAGCAGAGAATGAAGTCAGCTGGAGATTCATGGGAATGTGGAGTCCTGGATGAGATATATTCAGAGACCTCAATACTGACAAAGATGGCCCTACTTCTTGACCTCAACCTATCTGCAGCTTTCAGCGCTGCAGGCCACATCTCTCCAATGTCAAACTAACACTGGAATTGACCACACTTGCCTGCCACAGAGCTGGGAGGTTTGTCCTCGAGAGGGATGCCGCCAAGCCTGGCCCCTGCTCATCCCCGAGAACTGGAGAATCGGACAGAAGGTGGAGATAGATGGCGGCGGCAGTGGACACAAAGAACAAAGGGCCGGTAAGAGGAAGGGTCTTACCTTCTACGCCCTCAAAGGAGGACCCAGCGTGAGGGAATGGAGGTGGAGGGGGAGGTGGAGGTGGGAGGGGGAGGAAGGATGGAGAATAAAGGAGGACTTGGCATGGTATATTTTGTAACTTTGGAGGCGCCCTTTATGTGGCGATTCTTTGCATACCTTGGGTATGCAAAACAAAGGCTTTCACATATTCATTCATTCAAGTTGGCTGCAGGAGGCACCCCCGGGGCACAGAGAGGAATGATGGCTCATTGGCTGATGCGAGGATCTGAACCGAGGTGATGGCTGGAGGCTGGGGCTCGATTGGATCAGGCATCAATCCAAGAGAGCGAGCACGGGGACCCGGTCGTGGCATCAAATAAGGCACGTACTGATGCACGGTAGTTGATCTGCACCATTTTCTTTGATTAGCAGCGATCTTTCTGAGATCACATTCACCATGGTAAATGACTCATGGCTTGGGGCATTTGCATTAGTGAGAGGCAAATCCCATCTGGAGACAGTACTGCTGATTCCATGTCGTGCTTCCATCGATCTTCCCACTACCATCAGCATTACCTACAAGCAGTTTGTACTGGGTCTTCTCTATGTTGGAAGTAGAAGTTTAATGATTATTTCTCTTTTTTCCGGCAGCGCCAAAAACGCACAAGCAAATTCTTGTTCAGACAATATTAACAAGTGTAACAGAGTCTCCAAATTAAACACCAAATTATAAATTGTATAAATTGATCGATCTATTCATCCCCGATGAATTGTTTTGACTGTTCTTTCTTGCTTCCAGTGTAATTGAATTGGTTCCCCTGACAGTTCTATGCTAATTAATCAACTGGCTAATGTAAGTTCATCTACAAATTACAAAAGAGCTGATTCAGGTGAATGCCCCTGCAGTTTCTGAGAAGGCATTTCACTCAATCAGGCTGAAGTACCAAGACTGGGTAGTGCTGAGCTCAACAGGGGAAAATAAATACTCTTTCATACAATTCACAGACCACTGTAGTCGACTGGATGTCAAATAATGGCGAGACGGAGTACAGGGAGGAGATTGAGAATCTCATAGATAGACACAAAATGCTGGAGTAACTCAGCGGGTCAGGCAGCACCTCTGGAGAAAAGGAATAGGTGATGTTTCGGGTCGAGACCCTTCTTCAGAGTCTTCAGTGTAAATCAGCATCTGTAGTTCCTTCCTACACATTGAGAGTCTCATAACTTGGTAGCAAGACGACAACCTTTCCTTCAATGTCAGCAGGAGAAAGGAGACTGTGATTGACTTCAGGAAGCGAGGCATTACGCATGCTCTGTTATACATTGGTGGCGCTGAAGTAGAGATGGTACGAAACTTCAAGTTCCCAGGAATAAATATCACCAGCAATTTGTCGTGGACCATCCATATCGAAGTTAAGGGCAAGAAAGCACACCAATACCTCTACTTCCTTAGAAGGCTTAAGAAGTTTGTTATGTCCCAAATAACTATAATCAAATTCTTCAAATGCATCACAGAAAGCATTTTATCAGGATGCATCACAGCCTGGTTTTGGAACAGCTCCATCCAATACCGCAAGAAATTGCAGAGAGTTGTGGACATAGCCCAGACCATCACGTAAACCATCCTTCCTTCCTTCCATTTACTTCATCTACACTTTATGCTGCCTCGGCAAGGCCACGACTATAATCAAGGGCCAGTTTCACCCCAGTCAATCCCTCTTCTCCCCTCTCCCATCAGGCAAGAGGTACAGGTTTGAAAACTCGTACCTCCAGATTCAGGGGCAGTTTCCTCCCAGCTGAACAGTCCTCTCAGCAGCAAGAGTGCAATCCTAACCTCCCATCTACCTCATTGAAGACCTTTGAATTATCTTTAATCGGACTTAATCTTGCACTAAATGTTGTGCCCTTTACATGGACACTGTGGACGGCTTGATTGTAATCATGTATAGTTCTTTCTTTGACTGAATAGCATGCATAAAAAAGGTTTTCACTGTATCTCAGTATTTGTAATAATAATAAATAAACTAAGCTTGCAAGAACTCATTCCAGCTTTGAATGTTTTTAAAACCCATGCAATCAGTCGTACATCAATTATTTCCATTTAACGTTAGCACAGGTTTCTAAGTACATTGGAGGCTGTTGGGATTCCCTTCTCCTGTGAGAGTTTCCACCTTGGTATTGTGTTTCCCAGTGGCCTAACCTTCCTGAGCAGGATTATTCTCCCCTGCATGGAGACATTAACACGTCATAGCAGCTAGGCTGCATATGTTGGTCCCTAATGTTCCTCCCTAAAGGTCATCCTTCTTTTACATTATTCAGATTGGAGTTGAAATAATTAGCACAGATGTATTTAAGTGAGGCTAGTTAAAGACAAAGGACAGAAAGGCATGTTGATGGGATCACATGGAACGAATGAGGAGAAGCTCATAACCTGCCATTGTAAACCAATTGGATGAAGAAAATCATCAGTCATAGACCTATACAGCACAGAAGGGCCTGATTCTGTATTGTGTGATGATGTAAGATACATCAGGGAGGTTACTTCAAGAGCATATCTTCCCGAGCATATCTCACCATCCCCTTTGCAGATACTGCTTGACCATAAGGTCATATTGATAGGAGCAGAATTAGGCGATTTGGCCCATCAGGTCAACTTTGCCATTTAATCATGGCTGATCTGTCTCTCCCTCCAAACTCCACTCTCCTGCCTTCTCCCCATTACCCCTGACACCCATACTAAGCAAGAATCTATCTATCTCTGCATTAAAAATATCCACTGACTTGGCCTCCAGTTCAGTTTATTTATTGTCACGTGAAAATTGTCACAATGAAAAGCTTTTTGTTGCATGCTAACCAGTCAGCAGAAAGACAATACATGATTACAATCAATCCATTACAGTATATATAAAAATGATAAGAGAATAACGTTTAGTGCAAGGTAAAGCCAACTAAGTCCGGTCAAGGATAGTCCGAGGGACATCAAAGAGGTAGATAGTAGTTCAGCACTGATCTCTGGTTGTGGTGGGATGATTCAGTTGCCTGATCCACAGCCTTCTGTGGCAAAGAATGCCACAGATTCACCACCCTCTGACTAAAGAAAATCCTCCTCATATCCATCCTAAAGGAAAGTCCTTTAATTCTGAGGCTTTGTCCTCTAGTCCTAGATTCTCCCACTAGTGGAAACATCCTCTCCACATCCACTCTATCCAAACCTTTTATTATTCGGTAAGTTTCAATGAGGTTCCACCTCATCCTTCTAAACTCCAGTGAGTACAGGCCCAGTGCCGACAAATGCTCATCATATGTTAACCCACTCATTCCTGGGATAATTCTTGTAAACCTCCCCTGGACCCTCTCCAGAGCCAGCACATCCTTCCTCAGATATGGTTCCTAAAATTGCTCACGATATTTAAAATGTGGCCTGACCGGCATCTTATAGAGCCTCAGCTCTATAGACCAGACGAGTACCTCCAGCTCTATTCTGTACAGTTCCTCGTGTCTCCATATCTCCGTGAGAATTTTACTTGCCCTGGTTTTCTACACTGGTTGATTACTGTATGCAGGAGCAGTGAAAATAATTTGATTTGCTTGGAGTTTAAAGTGTCCTCTAGTTAATTACATTTAAATTTATTTTCCACACTGTGAGCACAGCATCAATAGGTGACAGCATCAATGAGAAATATGTGATGCTGTAGTTATAATCTTCCACCTCGGCCAGATTGTTAAAGCCCTCGATCAAAAGAATCTTTTTTAAGTTTCCATTTTTCCGGGATCTGTATGTCATCGCTCATCCCTGGTTGCCCTTGAGAAGTTGTTGTTGAACTGATTGAACTGCTGCAATCGATCTGATAAAATACACTCACAATCCTTCCAGTGTTTAGACTCAGAAACGATGAAAGGACAACCATATATTTCCAAGTCGAGATGGCGTGTAGCTCAGAGGGTGATTCACAGTCGTTCCAATGCGCTGGTAGCCTTTGTCCTTATTCATGGTTTGGAAAATACTGTCAGAGTGAAACTTGGATCTAGATGGTCCCACAAGTCCTTTCCATGTCCACCCTATCAAGAACCCTGTGGATTTTACGTTTCAATCCAATCCCCTGTCATTCTTCTAAACTCCAATGGATACAAGGCTATTCTGTCCAATCCTTCCTCCTGAGACAACTTACCCATTCCAGGAAAGCTTTAGATTGATTACACAGAACATATAGCACATAGAAGATGGCATATAGCACTAATTTCCATCTGGCACTCAAATTCACCTGGACCATTTCCGACATCTCCCTACCATTTCTAGACCTCACCATCTCCATCGCAGGTACAGACTACTTACCGACATCTACTACAAACCCACTGACTCCCATGGCTATCTGGACTACACTTCTTCCCACCCTGCTTCCTGTAAGGACTCTATCCCATACTCCCATTTCCTCCATCTACACCACATCTGCACCCAGGATGATATGATCCAAACCAGGGCATCGGAGATACATAGATACATAGATACATAGAAAATAGGTGCAGGAGTAGGCCATTCGGCCCTTCGAGCCTGCACCGCCATTCAATATGATCATGGCTGATCATCCAACTCAGTATCCCGTACCTGCCTTCTCTCCATACCCCCTGATCCCGTTAGCCACAAGGGCCACATCTAACTCCCTCTTAAATATAGCCAATGAACTGGCCTCAACTACCCTCTGTGGCAGAGAGTTCCAGAGATTCACCACTCTCTGTGTGAAAAAGTTTTTCCTCATCTCGGTCTTGAAGGATTTCCCCCTTATCCTTAAGCTGTGACCCCTTGTCCTGGACTTCCCCAACATCGGGAACAATCTTCCTGCATCTAGCCTGTCCAACCCCATAAGAATTTTGTACGTTTCTATAAGATCCCCTCTCAATCTCCTAAATTCTAGCGAGTATAAGCCAAGTCTATCCAGTCTTTCTTCATATGAAAGTCCTGACATCCCAGGAATCAGTCTGGTGAACCTTCTCTGCACTCCCTCTATGGCTATAATGTCCTTCCTCAGATTTGGAGACCAAAACTGTACGCAATACTCCAGGTGTGGTCTCACCAAGACCCTGTACAACTGCAGTGGAACCTCCCTGCTCCTATACTCAAATCCTCTTGCTATGAAGGCCAACATACCATTCGCTTTCTTCACTGCCTGCTGCACCTGCATGCCTACTTTCAATGACTGGTGTACCATGACACCCAGGTCTCTCTGCATCTCCCCATTTCCTAATCGGCCACCATTTAGATAATAGTCTGCCTTCCCGTTTTTGCCACCTCATTCTTTAGGATGTCCTCATTCTTTAGGATAAAAGGGGTTCCCCTCTTCGACTATAGATGAGGCTCTCACCAGGGTCTCTTCTATATCCCGTAGCACCGCTCTCACTCCCCATCCCCCCACTCGTAACAAGGACAGTCCCCCTTGTCCTCACCTTCCACCCTACCAGCCGTCACATAAAACCTCCGCTCAGTTCACATTAACCAACCTGATCTCCCGGTGGCTCAGCACTTCAACTCCCCCTCCCATTCCGAATCCGATCTTTCTGTTCTGGGCCTCCTCCATGGCCAGAGTGAGTCCCATCGCAAATTGGAGGAGCGGCACCTCATATTTCGCTTGGGTAGTTTGACCTCCAATTTCAGGTAGTCCTTGCTTTATCCCTCCTTCCCCTCCCCTTCCCAGCTCTCCCACAGCCTACTGTCTCTGCCTCTTCCTTTCTCCCCCCCCCCCACATCAGTCTGAAGAAGGGTCTCGCCTATTCCTTCGCTCCATAGATGCTGCCTCACCCGCTGAGTTTCTCCAGCAGTTTTGTCTACCTAGCACATAGAACAGCTCAGCAAAAGAACAAGCCCTTGAGCCCACAATCCCTGTGCTGAATATGATGCCAAGACCATCCTCATAACTACCTGCACATAATCCATATCTCTCCATTCTCTGCATATTCATATGCCTGTCCAAAAACCTCTTAAATACCACTCTCATATCTAGCTCAACCACCAAACCTGCACCAGGATTATGGTCTTAGGATAGACACAAAATTCTGGAGTAACTCAATGAGTCAGGCCGTATCTCTGGAGAAAAGGCATAGGTGACGTATCGGATTGGAACCCTTCTTCAGAAATTCTTGCATTTTTGGAATTCCTTAGAAAAATTAACGTTTCAAAAGACAGTGTATAAGCTGAGGAATAGAGTGCAATAATCTGACATGAATGTATAATATAGGTGTTGAGTTTACCCTGTCATTTTAGGGCAGAACTCAGTTTTATTTATCAGTTCAGTTCTGTTTAGTTTATTGTCACATGTACCGAGGTACCGTGGAAAGCTTTTGTTGTGTGCTCACCAGTCAGCAGAAAAATAATACATCGTTACAATCGAGCCATTAAAGTGTACAGATAGACGATAAGGGAATAACTTTTTGTGTAAGATTAAGCCAGCAAAGTCTGAGCAAGGGATAGTCCGAGAGTCACCTCGGACTGTTCAACATGTGGTGATAGTTCGATTGAGCCTCTGGAAAAGTACACTTTAAATTATTTCTACAATTCAAAGGCAAATTGCTCCATTCTCACCACCAAACCTTGATTTTAGTTCCTTCCTCTGATACTGAGCTGGGTGAATTCAGGAAAGTACTTTAGAATGTCAGTTAGATATCCAAAGTTACTAGTTCCATTTATGAAAGGCAAGAGTTACAAAAATCAGTCAAAACCATTTAGAAACACATAATTCTGTTGAATCCACATTACCTATTATTGTCTTTCTGATGCGATATTAAATGCAGAGAAGAGATAGAGACCATGAAGCTTAAATTCCACATGATCCTCCTCTCATTCGGATTCCCTCATCCCACGCTGCCTATAAATCTCCCCACTCCCTTCCCTTCATGCATTCATGGGCCACATCCTGAATGCATCAATGATACTTTCTTTATCCATGCACCATTGTGCTGGAAGAAAAATGCTTCCATTTCCTCTATTTGAGCTTACTTTTCCACAGCAAAAATATTTTCCAGTTAACAATCTATTTCATATGGGATTTTCCTTTGGCAATTGAGATGTTCAGATTAAGGATCATCTGTGTGTTTCACTGCAGAATACAATGGAATGTTTCTCCCATCTGGGATTTCCCAGACACCAAGGTGATAATTTGGACCATGTCACATTGGCCGGTGGCCTATTGACATTCTTGGTATCCATCTATCACTTCCCAGGTTTTGTCCTGCCCCCACCTCTCTTTTCCAGTTTTCTCCTCGCTACTCCACCAGTTTGAAGAAGGGTCATCTGTTTAGTTTAGTTTGGTTTGGCTTGGTTTATTATGTTCACATGTACCAAGGTACAGTGAAACGCTTTTGTTTGCCTACTATCCAGTCAAAGAAAAGGCTATACATGATTACAATCAAGCCGTCCACAGTGCTCTGTCCATTCCGTCCATCGAAGCTGCCTGGCCCACCGAGTATCTCCAGCACTTTGTGTTTTTCGCAACTTTCCAGCATCTGCCATTGTGCCATTGGTATTTTCTCACAGATTTGGAAATAGATCGTCAGGGCAAGTGTTTTTATCATTCACATTCACTGCCTTGGGAGAGCCCTAGAGGCCAAGGAAAGGAACGGTAAACAGCAAGAAATGATAGGCAACCACATCCCACACCTGGTGTGCCATAAAAGGAGGGCTTCATGAAGTAGTTCAATTGGTGCCCAAACCGTATCTAGGTTCTATAGACTCTGGATCAGTTCCTGTAGACTGAAGAGTAGCTAATGTAACCCCACTTTTTAAGAAAGGAGGCAGAGAAAAAACAGGGGTTTATAGATCAATTAACCTGACATCGGTAGTGGGGAAGATGCTGGAGTTGATTATTAAAGATGTAATAGTAGCGCATTTGGAAAGCAGTGAGAGGATCGGTCAAAGTCAACATGGATTTATGAAGAGGAAATCATGCTTGACTAATCTTCTGGAATATTTTGAGGATATAACAAATAGATTGGATAAGGGCGAGCCAGTGGATGTGGTGTATCTGGACTTTCAAAAAGCCTTTGATAAGGTCCCACACAAGAGATTAGTGTGCAAAATTCGAGCACACGGTATTGGGATTAGGGTCTTGACATGGATAGAGAGCTGGTTGGCAAACAGGAAGCAAAGAGTAGGAATTAGGCATGCAGGTACAGCAGGCAGTGAAGAAAGCTAATGGCATGTTGGCCTTCATAACAAGAGGAGTTGAGTATAGGAGCAAAGAGGTCCTTCTACAGTTGTACAGGGTCTGAGTGAGACCAACCTGGAGTATTGTGTGCAGTTTTGGTCTCCAAATTTGAGGAGGGACATTCTTGCTATTGAGGGACTGACATATGATGAAAGAATAGATCGACTGGGCTTATATTCACTGGAATTTTGAAGGATGAGAGGTGATCTTATAGAAAAATATAAAATTCTTAAGGGATTGGACAGGCTAGACGCAGGAAAAATGTTCCGAATGTTGCGGGAGTCCAGAACCAGGGGTCACATTTTAAGAATGGGTAGGCCATTTAGGACTAAGATAAGGAAAACTTTTTCACCCAGAGAGTTGTGAATCTGTAGAATTCTCTGCCATAGAAGGCAGTGGAGGCCAATTCACTGGATGTTTTCAAGTTCGATATAGCTCTTAGGACTAATGGAATCAAGGGATATGGGGAGAAAGCAGGAACGGGGTACTGATTTTGGATGATCAGCCATAGACAATAGACAATAGACAATAGGTGCAGGTGTAGGCCATTCAGCCCTTCGAACCAGCACCGCCATTCAATGTGATCATGGCTGATGATCCCCAATCAGTACCCCGTTCCTGCCTTCTCCCCATATCCCCTGACTCTGCTACCATGATCGTATTGAATGGCAGTGCTGGCTCAAAGGGCCAAATGGCCTACTCCTGCACCTAGTTTCTATGTTTCTAGGTTGATATGGTTAAAATCTGTGATATCTCAGAAGCGTGAACATTTAGAGATTTAACAATGTACATAGAGAATTTAGAAACGGAGAAGATACGGAAAGAACAATAGGCAAGAATGAATTTGGCTTTCCTACTTCCTTACACAAGAGAATACTTCTTATCATTAGAGAACAATTAAATATTTTAGACATGGCTAGATAAGACCATAAGTACAAGAATCTTTTTGTATTTAACAGCAGAGTTTTTTACCTTTCTCATAACAAGTACTAAAACCATTGTGACATTTCAACGTAACTGGTGAGAGGGAGAATTAGGGGAAGGCAAAGATCAGCTTTTAAAACATGTGTCAGAACTTAACTCCATCATAAGGAGAGGCATCACCTTTGCGACATTTAGTTTGAGGTATTATGCCAAGGTTTGGCATTGAGTGAATGGGACTGCATTGTTCTCCACTGTCACTCTGTGTTCAGAGTGTGTTTCCGTTCTCTATGAACACCTGTGCCTCTTGCTGGAGAATAATTGCTTTGGCCATGTCATTTCTTTAGTGTAATGGCAGTAATTTGCAATGCCTTTCAGGGTCTGGACAGCTGGTGCTATTGAAAACATTGCCTAGGAAAATCCTATCCTCATATCTGACACTATTGTATCCATAGCAACGTGTTCTAAACCCACATTAATTTAAAACCAGTCCAATTTATACGGTCATTAATTTAGTTTTGTTTATCAATTGAATAACAATACTAATTTTAGAATTCATGAAAACTATACTGAATATGTTATATTCTGCATGCATTGCAGTTTTACAGTGGTCAATCGTTGACAGAGAAGAAAAATAGGCTGAATAGTATCACTGTCGCATATATCCCTTTTCCACATCTGCTCTTTATAATATTGTGCTAAGTTGTGTTTCATTTAAATTTCTCCAAGTAAGTTTAACAAATATCCAATGAAACATCTTGCGCCCTTCGCTTGGGCTCCCTCCATCAACACCTTTTAGTGTTAACCCCACCCTCAATGTTAAATAATAGGCAAGACGTAGCCTGCAGTTTAGTGTAACTATGGGGATGAAAATTGATATAGGGTTGAACATGATTACCCAAAATGTCATACTTCCTTTTCTTCCAGAAATGCTGCCTGATCTGCTTAGTTACTCCAGAACTTTTCATCTATCTCTGGTATATCCCAGCCTCTGCAGTTGCTGTCTGCACACCATTAAATCCTTGATGCCTTCAGGATTCTAGATCTCATTAAGGATTTAATGGTGTGCAGACAGCAACTGCAGGTGCTGGTATATACCAGAGATAAATGAAAAGTGCTGGAGTAACTCAGCGGGCGGCGCCGTACAATGAATGGCAGCCTCGCCAACAGTCTGTCTCATCCTTTTCTTCTTTTGTTGTTTTTAGTCTGTTGTTAAACGTATGTTTTAGTGTTTCTTTAATTTTGTGTTATGTGGGGGACGGGGGGGACGGGGACGGGGGGTTTAAACTCTTCCCTCGACGGAGATGCGACATTTACCGTATCGTATCTCCGACCGCACCGCGGCCTAACATCATGGAGTGGGCGGTCCCTTTGCTGGGGATCAACTTCAGGAGCTCCAACCGCGGGAGCCTGCGGACTTAACATCGTGGAGCTCGTGGTCCCATGGTTAGGGATCGACTTTGGGAACTCCAACCATGGGAGCTTCGACCACCCCGATCGCGGGAGCTTCGATCGCCCCGACGCAGGAGCTTTGATTGCCCCGACTGCAGATGGTTTGACTGCCCCGGCCGCGGGAGAAAAGGAGGGAAGAAGATAATACATTATTGCCTTCCATGACAGTGCGCTGTGGTGGATGTTTATGTTGATTTTTATGTAGTTGGGTCTCTTGTTGCTTTTTTGGTATGACTGTATGGCAAATCAAATTCCTTGTATGTTTTTACCTACTTGCCTAATAAATTAATTGCAATACAATACAAATTAATTACAATTACAATTATATTATTTGGAAAGTGTATGCTTCACACCACAGGTTACACAATGGGTCACTTTAGGTTTCAATTAGATTCATAGAAATAAAAAGAATCATAGACATTGTATGACACAGAAGGGGACCGGTCAGCCCATAGTGACCATGCTGGCCATTAGAAGGAGACCGGTCAGCCCATAGTGACCATGCTGGCCATTAGAAGGAGACCGGTCAGCCCATAGTGACCATGCTGGCCATTAGAAGATATCAAGCAGCCAGCACTAGTTCTACAGCTACACAGATCATAGCCCTTCAAGTCTTGATTAAACGTGTTGATGGTTTTTGCTTCAACCACCCTTTCATTCAATGAGTTCCAGACTTCCATCACCCTGGGGGTGAAAGTATATTTTTATTATCTTCTAACTAATTCTTGTTCCAGTAATTTTTAAGATATTTCCCAGGTTTCTGACTCCACTGTGACTGTAAAATAAAAGTCCAAGTTATTTACGTATGCCCTTATAATTATATATAACCTCATTTAAGTCCTCCCTCAGCATCCTCTGCCCCCGAAGAAGACAACTTGAGCTTATTTCATCTTTCATTAAGGGTAAGATTTTCCACCATGTAGAAATGAACTGCAGATATTGGTTTGCACCGAAGATCGACACAAAATGCTGGAGTAAATCAACAGGACAGGCATCATTTGTGGAGAGAAGGAATGAGTGACGTTTCCGGTCGAGACCCTTCTCTTTAGGGTCTCAACACGAAACATCACTTATTCCTTCTCTCCAGAGATGCTGCCTGTCCCGCTGAGCTACTCCAGAGTTTTGTGTCTATCTAAGATTTTCCACTGCATCTGTTCCAGTACATTTACATCTTGCCTGTCATGTTGTGTTAAAAATCTTATGCAGGACTCAAGATGTGGCCTAACTGATGTTGTTATCAGATCCTCCCTGCTCTTACATTATTTGCCTCAGTTAATAAAACAAAATATTATTTGTAACATTCTAGCCGCCCTATCGACCTGTCTTGCTACCCGTAAGATTTTTTGAACATATTTTTCAATGTCCCTTTGTCCTGCACACCACTCAATACACCCTCATATAATGGATATTCCCCTGCATTGTTGCATCTCCACAAATACCTTTGATCTCGCTTCTCTGGATTATATTCCTTTTTTTTTGCCCAACTAACTGGACTGTCTGTGCCTTCCTGCAGTATATCTCAAGCTTTCCTTTCTTCACTGTCTCAGTTTAGTTTAGTTTAAAGATACAATGCAGAAACAGGCCCTTTGGCCCACTGGTACAGTGATCCCCGCACACTAAAGAGCCTGTCCCACATGGGCATCATTTGCGCGTCATTTACACAACATCATTTACGCATCACGATGCACTACGCGCGCATGGTGCGTGGTGACGTAGGCAGTGACGCGCGGTCGCGCGCGGCACCCCAGCATTTTGGGATGTACAAAATCTTCACGCGCCATCTGCGTGACGCGCAAATGACGCCCAAGTGGGACAGGCCCTTAACACTATCCGACACCCACTAGTGACAATTTACGATTAAACCAAGCCAATTAACCTACAAACCTGTACGTCTTTTAACCAAGCCAATTTAAACCAAGCCAATTTAACCTACAAACCTGTACGTGTGGGAGGAAACCGGAGATCTCAGAGAAAACCCACGCAGGTCACAAGGGGAATCTACAGGCTCCGTACAGACAGCACACGTAGTCAGGATCGAATCTGGGTCTCTGGCGTTGTAAGGCAGCCACTCTACCACTGCACTACCGTGTCAACTCTCTGGTCAACTTCTTACTTGTGGGCTACTGCATAGGTTGAAATCATTAATATACATAACGAGAAACAATGGACCAGGTACAGAGTCTTGTGGAATCCCACTAACAACAGCCTTCTGCTCACAGAAAGAACCTGTTGACAATTATCCTCTGCTTCCTCACTTTGAGTCCGTTTTGGATCCAGTTGGCCGCTCTCTATTGTATCACGTTGGCTTTCACTTCTTTGATCTGTCACGTGGGACCTTGTTAAAAACCTTGCAAAAATCAATGCGATATTACATGAAATCTCTCACTTTGGTGAAAATGTTCAAATTAGTTAGAAATGACCTTCCCTTAACAAATCCACACTGGCAGTCCCTGATTAATCTTGCCTCTCTAAATTAGATTGGAAAGCGCACAACCCACAGAGATCCTATAGTGTAGATTTCAGGAATTTAAAGAGGGTATGAACTGCTTTCAGTTGAGCAGAGATATCTGCAAACCAGTGTCCATATTTGAGACCACGCGTACCATCTTGTACATTTGGTAAGACTTCTATTATTAATATTCCAAATTGCAGTGTATAAACTGATGAATAGAGTTCCGTAATCAAACATGTATGTAAAATAAATGTGAGTAACTGTTGGACATGTAGTGATAGTTCTATTGAGCCCCTGGAAAAGTAATTTTTTAATTATTTTTACAATTCAAAGGCAATATTACCCATCTACAACCAAACATTGATTTGTGTTGCTTCCCCTAATGCTGAATTGGCCTTGAATCAGGAAAATATATGAAAATGTCTGTTTAATACCCAAGGTTACCAGCTCCACTTAAAAAAGACAAGTTATGTCCATTTCTGAACCACCAAATTCATGGAGTCATACTGCATGGAAACAGGTCCCTTCGGCCCATCTTGTCCATGCCAACTAAGATGCTCCATCTCAGCTGGTCCCATTTGCCCACATTTGGCCCATATCCCTCTAAACCTTTGTTATCCATGTACCTGTCCAAGTATATTTTAAATACTGCTATGGTATCTCCCTCAACTATCTCCTCTGGCAGCTTTTCATGCAACCTCCACCTTCTGAGTGAAAAAGTTGCCCCTAAGGTTCCTATTAAATCTTGCTCCTCTCACATTAAACCTATGTCCTCTGGTTCTTGATTACCCTACCCTGGGTCAGGAAGTCCAGAAGCCTGTAGCAAAAGGCCCCAATACCAAGATCCAGAGTTTTAGGGATGAGCTAGTGTGGAGTGAATCCTGCAGGTTATTCATCAATGACTGGACTCCTGTTGACAAGGCAGAATCAGGACAGCTTGATGGTATCTTGCTCCATCACAATTCCCCACACACTCAAACAACGGTTGTGCAAAGAATTATCCCTGAGTTATTTTGCACCAATTATTTGGACGGTGATGAGTTCAGGGCAATGACCCCACATTTCTGTGATGGTTTTTTCTATGTTAATTTCTCCAGGTGTATTTGTTTGCCATTTTCTGTTTGTGCTGTGCATTTGTGGGTTGTGCAAAAGAATTTCACTGTGCTGTGCATACATGCCAATAAAGAACCGTTAAACCAGTGAAAGAACAATTTCTAGAATTCCATCATTTTATTGAGGAGTAGGGAATCACTCCCACCCACAAGCTCTCCTGCAAAATGCACATCTTTCTAACTTGGAAATATATCATCATTCCCCAACTATTGCAAACCCTGGAACTCCTATGAGAACTTAACACTGAATCTACCTCAGCAACAACTCACAAAGCTCAACATCTTTATAGAGCCTATAAACTTCTCCATAAACTGTGTTATTCATACAATAGTGTGACACGATAGTGCAGCAGTAGAGTTGCTGACTTACTGTGCCAGAGACCTGGGTTTGATCCTGACTACGGGTGCTTGTCTGTACGGCGTTTGCATGTTCTCCACATGCACTGCGTGGGTTTTCTCCGGGATCTCCGGTTTCCTCCCACATTCCAAACACATATAGGTTTGTAGGTTAATTGGCTTGGTATAATTGTAAATTGGCCCTAATGTGTGTAGGATAGTGTTAGTGTGCAGGGATCGCATGGACTCAGTAGGCCGAAGGGCCTGTTTCCATGCTGTATCTCTAAACTAAACAAGAAAACTTGCCTCTGGGAAGGGGAAATAAATTCTCCCATTCATCAGAAGTTTTATATAAGATACGATGGTCAGGTCATCTGAAAGTCCATCCATAACAGCAGTGTCATATTTTTGTCCAATAGTTAGATTAATAGTAGGGTTATATGTGATAGTAAGCAATTTGCAGCTGAAAGTGACAAATTATAATCTAATTTGGATTCATCCACTGTGTTATACGTATGATAGGCCTTAATCTGGAAATTGGACCCATTTGGACCAGTTTTTCTGTACAAAATACTGTTTAGAAGGGCTTAACCCAGGATAGGCCTCAGCTGGTGATGATATTAAGCTGAAATAATACCCAACAGGGAACTGCAGCAGGCACTTCCCAACATGATACACACAAATGCACCTAACATTTCCCCAGTCACAGAGAAGCACGAATGACATCCCTGTAACATACAACTATTTCTGTCACAAATTGGAGCTAGAGGGTGCACCCATTGAATAGCCACAGATTGACGAAAACACACGTGCCATTTTTCTGCTTACTTGAAATACAAAGGGGCAACCAGTGACGTCTTCTGAAGATCTACAGGGGCCACTTGGAAAGATCTTCTGCTGAGAAAAGTTCAGAATCATGCAGCTACATTCTGAAATAACTGCATTGTGTAATACACCATCCAAAGTCCACAGAGTGCACTGCAACTAACAGGGAGACCTTTTGTTACATTTAGCTGCTGAAAATTGTCATGCAATGAGGGCCCCTGTGATGACACTGCGAGCAGAATTCTATGGGTCTGTGGCAATACCTAGTCATTGAGTGTGGGTCAGCAAACTCTGGCAGGAGAGCAGGGATTCACCAGCAAAGGCTCTATTCACATGGAGTCTTTAGAGACACTACAACTTGCCTGGACATCTCAAATGAACTATGTATTTGCAGACTCGATGGTTACCCTGGTGGAGATTTGTGAGATTCTTTAGTGCAGCACAGCAGTGCAGCTGGTAGAGCTGCTGCTTCTCAGAGCCAGAGAGCCTGGTTCGATCCTGACCTTGGGTGCTGTCTGTGCAGAGTTTGCACATTCTCCCTTTGACTGCCTGGGTTTCCTCCGGGTTTCCTCTCACATCCCAAACACGCGGGGGTTTGTAGGTTAATTGGCCTCTGTAAATTGTCCAGAGTGTGTAAGGTGAGGATGAGAAGGTGTGAACGGTGGTCGCCATGGATTCGGTGGGCTCCATGGCCTGTGTCCATGTTGTATCTCTAAACTAAACTAAAAACAGAGTGAACGAGTCAATTCCGATGAAGGACCATCGACCTGAAATGTAAACTCTGTTTCTCTCTCCAAGGATGTTGATTGGTCTACTGAGTCTCTCCAGCTATTTCTGTTTTTATTCCAAACTTCCAGCATCTAAAGCTCTTCATATTTTGCTTTTCAAACATTGCCAGAATACATTTGGCCATGCACCCATGCCATGACTGCTCTTCCATCAAGGTCAAGGCAACTATGATTCTGAACTTTTCTCAGCACAAAATCTTTCCAAGTGGCCCCAGTACATCTCAATTTACTGCTCACTGCTGCAACAGTCAGGTCACCCACAGGCCTGACACTTGCAACAAGATAACTGCATTTACTTCAATTTCAGTGGTGCACAGGAGTGAGCTCAGACACACACGTTTGTGGGTCAGCACTGCTGGCAATCGTTGACTGCACCCACGTGTCCATACTGTAAGTGTTTTGATTAGTAATCTGGACCTTTTCTTCAACAGAACGTCACCCGACATAAGTAACTCCTTGGGGGATAACCAGAATTTTGTTCTGATGATGTATGCTGTGTTTCCTGAAAACAGACCTGACACCGTCATGCTCAGGGAGATTAGACATTTTGTCTGGCCAGCGTTACCCATTTGAGCAGATTCTAGTTCATTGACATCCCACATCAATCACCTCCCAAACCAAAATTACTGATTAAGACCAATAAGACATAGGAGCAGAATTATGGCCATTTGACCCATCGAGTCTGCTCCGCCATTCGATCATGGTTGATCTACTTTTCCCTCTCAACCCCATGCTCCTGTCATCTCCCCGTAACCTTAGACATTCTTACCAATCTAGAACCTATCAATCTCCACTTTAAAAATACCCAATGACTTGGCATTCCGGTTGAGGAACACACATCTCATTTTCTTTGGTACAAAGTCCTCTACATACTTGCTGATGAAGTCTGTTACAGCAGTGGCATATTCATCAAGATTAATCATAGAGCCTTTGAATATGAACTGTGCTCTACCTATTGTACTTACATAGAAACATAGAAAATAGGTGCAGGAGTAGGCCATTCGGCCCTTCGAGCCAGCATCGCCATTCAATATGATCATGGCTAATCATCCAAAATCAGTAACACCTTCCTGCTTTCTCCCCATATTCCTTGATTCCGTTAGCCCTAAGAGCCAAATCTATTTCTTGAAAACATTCAGTAAATTAGCCACTGCCTTCAGTGGCAGAGAATTCCACAGATTCACAACTCTCAGGGTGAAAAAGATTTTTCTCATCTCAGTCCTAAATGGCCTACCACTTACACTTAAACTGTGACCCCTGGTTCTGGACTCCCCAACATCGGGAACATTTTTCCTGCATCTAGCCTGTCCAATCACTTAAGAATTGTACATGTTTCTATAAGATGCCCTCTCATCCTTCTAAATTCCAGTGAATATAAGCCCAGTCGATCCATTCTTTCATCAGATGGCAGTCCCACCATCCCGGGAATTAACCTGGTGAACCTACGCTGCACTCTCTCAATAGCAAGAATGTCCTTCCTCAAATTAGGAGACCAAAACTGCACACAATACTCCAGGTGTAGTCTCACCAGGGCCCTGTAGAACTGCAGTAGAACCTCCTTGCTCCTATACTCAAATCCTCTTGCTATGAAGGCCAACATGCCATTTGCTTTCTTCACTGCCTGCTGTACCTGCATGCTTACTTTCAGTGACTGATGTACAAGGACACCCAGGTCTCATTGCACTTCCCCTTTTCCTAATCTGACACCATTTAGATAATAATCTGCCTTCTTGTTCTTGCCACCCAAGTGAATAACTTCACATTTATCCACATTATACTGCATCTGCCATGCATCTGCCCACTCACCCAACCTGTCCAAGTCACCCTGCAGCCTCATAGCATCCTCCTCGCAGCTCACTCTGCCACCCAGCTTTGTGCCATCCACATACATAGATACATAGATACATAGAAAATAGGTGCAGGAGTAGGCCATTTGGCCCTTCGAGCCTGCACCGCCATTCAATATGATCATGGCTGATCATCCAACTCACTATCCCGTACCTGCCTTCTCTCCATACCCCCTGATCCCTTTAGCCACAAGGGCCACATCTAATTCCCTCTTAAATATAGCCAATGAACTGGCCTCAACTACCCTCTGTGGCAGAGAGTTTGGGTTTGGCCCTAATTGTATGTATGTGCAATATTTCGCATCTCTCTATTTCTTGAAGGAATCCCTCTATTGGAAGTGACCATGATCATTAGTAGTAAGAGTAGAAATGAGAGAAGAAAAGAATTGTTAGGAATCAACACAATATTCGTGCCGAACATGATGGCTAACTGAAATTATCTCATCTGCCTGCACATGACCCATATCCCTCAATTCCCTGCACATCCATGTGCCTATTTAACAGCCCTTTAAATGCCACTATCGTATATGCCTCCACTAACCCCTGGCAACATGTTCCAGGTCCCCATCACCCACTGTGTAAAAAGAATAGCCTCGCGCATCTGCATTAAACTTTCCCCTCTCAACTTATAACTATGCCCTCCAGTATTGAACATTTCCACCCTGGAAAAAATCTTCCAACTGTCTACCCTATCGATGCCTCTCATAATTTAATATACTTCTATCAAGTCTCCCCTCAACCTCCAACATCCCTGGAAAAAACTATCCAAATCTATCCAAACTGTCCCTGTAGCTGGAAACCTCTAATCCGGGCAGCATTCTGGTAAACCTCCTCTGCACCCTCTCCAAAGCATCCTTATTTTTCCTGTAATGGGGCGACCAGACTGCATGCGATACTCCAAATGCAACCTAACCAAAGTTCTACAGAGCTGAATCATAGAAACATAGAAACATAGAAAATAGGTGCAGGAGTAGGCCATTCGGCCCTTCGAGCCTGCACCGCCATTCAATATGATCATGGCTGATCATCCAACTCAGTATCCTGTACCTGCCTTCTCTCCATACCCCCTGATCCCTTTAGCCACAAGGGCCACATCTAACTCCCTCTTAAATATAGCCAATGAACTGGCCTCAACTATCTTCTGTGGCAGAGAGTTCCAGAGATTCACCACTCTCTGTGTGAAAAATGTTTTTCTCATCTCGGTCCTAAAGGATTTCCCCTTTATCCTTAAACTGTGACCCCTTGTCCTGGACTTCCCCAACATTGGGAACAATCTTCCTGCATCTAGCCTGTCCAACCCCTTAAGAATTTTGTAAGTTTCTATAAGATCCCCCCTCAATCTTCTAAATTCTAGCGAGTACAAGCCGAGTCTATCCAGTCTTTCTTCATATGAAAGTCCTGACATCCCAGGAATCAGTCTGGTGAACCTTCTCTGTACTCCCTCTATGGCAAGAATGTCTTTCCTCAGATTTGGAGACCAAAACTGTACGCAATACTCCAGGTGTGGTCTCACCAAGACCCTGTACAACTGCAGTAGAACCTCCCTGCTCCTATACTCAAATCCTTTTGCTATGAAGTTCTGAGTTCTTGACTCTTATAATCAATGTTCCTAGCAATGAGAGCAAAAATACCATATAATTTTTGTCACTCAATCTATTGTGCTGCACCTTTAGTGAGCTTTGAACTTCTGCACATCAATGCTGTTGAGGGTCATGCCATTAACTGTGCACTCTCTTCTTACATTCAACCTCCCAAACTGCAACATCTCACACTTGCTTGGGTTAAACTTCATCTGCCATTTCTCCACCCATTTTTGCAGCTACAGTTATCAATGGAGATTTTTTAGTTTAGAGATACAGCGCAGAAGCAGGCCCTTCGGCCCACCAGGTCCACGCCGACCAGCAATCCCCGCACATTAACCCTATCCTACACACACTAGGGACAATTTACATTTATGCCAAGCCTATTTACCTACATACCTATATGTCTTTGGAGTGTGGGAGGAAATTGAAGATCTCGGAGACAACCCACGCAGGTCACGGGGAGAAGGTACAAACCCCGTACAGACAGCACCCGTAGTCGGGATCGAACCTGGGTCTTTGGTGCTGCAAGCGCTGTAAGGCAGCAACTCTACCTCTGCGCCACCGTGCCTGCCTTTCATGCTCATGATCATGCCTTTCACAACTTCGCACCTTTTACAAGTTGCAATACAAATTTACAGTATCCCCCTGTTTGGCTCTGGTTCCGATTGCTGGTGTCCATATTGCTATCATTGATGCCTCAAGAGTTTCTCAAATAGCTTCAAGGCATGAAGCCAGTGCCAATGAGCCAGTTTCACACAAGGGGAGAATAAAGAAGCAGTGTGGATCAAGAACCATGGTGGCTGAGAGTTATTGCTGACTGCAGCATGAGAGGCAGAGTGGCAGATGAATTAAGGCTGGATATCACTGGCTACATCCACAGTTGATGCCCGTCCCTGCTGTTGAAAAGGCGGTGGGGAGCCACCATCTTGAGCTGTAGCATCCCTTTGATGAAGGTACTACTAGCAGAGCGGACGTTCCAGGAAATAGACTTAGTAACGATGGCATTTTCCTGTCAGGATGATATTCAGCATGCAGGGGATCCTGCACATGATGGCTTTCCAAGTGTCTGCAGGTTGGCCACCTCAGAACCAAAAATTAACTGGACTGGAACCAAGTCGTCCTCAATCTTGAGGGACTGCTTAAGAGGGAAAGTGTGCGTGCGTGTTTAGTTTATTGTCACATGTACTGAGGTACAGTGAAAAGCATTAGTAGTGTGCTAACCAGTCAGCAGAAAGACAACACATGATTTCAATCGATCCAGTGTATAGATACATAATAAGGGAATAATGTTTAGTGCAACGTAAAGCCAGCAATGCCCGATCAAGGATAGCTCGAGGGTCATCAAAGAGGTAGATAATAGCTCATCACTGCTCTCTGGTTGTGGTAGGATGATTCAGTTGTCTGATAACAGCTGGGAAGAAATTGCCCCCAAATCTGGAGGCATGCATTTTCACACACACGTGTGTGTGTGTGTGTGTGTGTGTGTGTGTGTGTGTGTGTGTGTGTGTGTGTGTGTGTGTGTGTGTGTGTGTGTTGTATGTATGTGTATGTGTGTGTGTGTGTGTGTGTGTTCAAGTTCAAGTGAGTTTATTGTCATGTGTCCCTGATAGGACAATTAAATTCTTGCTTTGCTTCAGCACAACAGAACATAGTAGGCATTGACTACAAGGTATTCTATAAATATATACACACATGAATCAAATATATTGATAAAGTGCAAATAACAGTTAATTGGCTAATAAAGTTCAGTGTTTTGTCCGAGCCAGGTTTAATAGCCTGATGGCTGTGGGGAAGTAGCAATTCCTGAACCTGGTCGTTGCAGTCTTCAGGCTCCTGTACCTTCTACCTGAAGGTAGTAGGGAGATGAGTGTGTGGCCAGGATGGTGGTCCTTGATGATACTGCCAGCCTTTTTGAGGCAGCGACTGTGATAGATCCCCATCGATGGAAGGGAGGTCAGAGCCGATGATGGACTGGCAGTGTTTACTACTTTTGTAGTCTTTTCCTCTCCAGGGCGCTCAAGTTGCCGAACAAGCCATGATGCAACCGGTCAGCTGCTCTCTACTGTGCACCTGTAGAGTTAGAGAGAGTCCTCCTTGACAAACCGACTCTCCGTAATCTTCTCAGGAAGTAGAGGCGCTGATGTGCTTTCTTAATAATGGCATCAGTGTTCTCGGACCAGGAAAGATCTTCAGAGATGTGCACGCCCAGGAATTTGAAGCTCTTGACCCTTTCAACCATCGACCTGTTGATATAAACGGGACTGTGGCCCCCCAATCCTACTCCTTCCAAAGTCCACAATCAGTTCCTTGGTTTTGCTGGTGTTGAGGGCCAGGAGGGAGGAGGAGGGAGGGAGGGAGAGAGAGAGGGAGAGAGAGAGGGAGAGAGAGAGGGAGAGGAGAGAGGGAGAGAGGGAGAGAGAGAGAGGGAGAGAGAGAGAGGGAGAGAGAGAGAGAGAGAGAGAGAGAGAGAGAGAGAGAGAGAGAGAGAGAGAGAGAGAGAGAGAGAGAGAGAGAGAGAGAGAGAGAGAGAGAGAGAGAGAGAGAGAGAGAGAGAAAAAGAGAGAGAGAGAGAGAGAGAGAAGAGAGAGAGAGAGAGAGAGAGAGAGAGAGGAGAGAGTGTGTGTGTGTGTGTGTGTGTGTGTGTGTGTGTGTGTGTGTGTGTGTGTGTGTGTTGTGTGTGCGGTGTGCGTGTGCTTGTGGTGCGTGTGCGTGTGGTGTGTGTGGTGGTTATTGTCATGTGTATCGAGGATAGCGAGAAGTTTTTGTGGTGTGCTAACCAGTCAGCGGAAAAACAATACATGCTTAAAATCAGATAGATGACAAATGCAATAGCGTGAATACATTTAGAGCAAGATAAAGCCAGTAAAGACCAACACTCACTACATGTAGGTGTGTTCTGTCCCTGGTGTGCATGTGTACGTGTGTGAATGATTGTTTGCGTGTGCTGGTGGGTATATTTGTTTGAGTATGTATATCAGTGAAATTGTGCTGATGTGATTAATGCCTTGCTATCCTTGAATTCACCTAAAAACTGTTAATTTATGACTCCGCACCCTCCTCCATCGAGGGATATGAAGCAGGAAACTTTCATGAACTGAATTTCAAGAAGGTTCAATTTTTATTTCTGTGGCTTTAAAATACAACTTGTTGCCATGACATCAACATATGCTGATGAGTTGAACATCAAATTACAAACTCATGGGACCAACCAAAGAAACTGTTCCTGACAAGGAGAAGAAGGAAGCTGTCTTTTGTGAGCTCTGAGCGTCATTTGGAAATGATTTGTTCATTTCCTTCATTGAAAGCAAAGCTTTAATGTGACCAGCACAACTTAGCAGGCATTCTTTAAGTGGTGGGCCAAGTTAGCGTCCCACAATTGTTCGAGAAATCAATATAAGGTGTCGTTTTTTTCTCCACTAATACCGTTCCAATAAAAGTTAAACAACAGCATTTCGCTTGAGATGCAGCGTGGTATCAGGCCTTCAGCCCACCGAGTCCATGACGACCAACGATCATCTGAGTGATCTGCAACATTCTCTCGTTTTCACACCTTACCCTTCCATATCTTTGTGTCTCCTTTCTCCTGACTCTTTGAAGGTAGACACAAAATTATGGAGCAAGACAAGCAGCATCTCTGGATAGATGGAATGGGTGACGTTTTGGGTCGAGACCCTTCTTCAGACTGAGTCTTCTCAGTCTGAATTTCATCTCAGTCTGACGGAGAAGGGTTTCGACCCGAAACATCACCCATTCCTTCTATCTAGAGATGCTGCCTGTCCTGCTGAGTTACTCTAGCATTTTGTGTCTATCTTCTATGTTACACCAGGGGCAATTTACAGGAGCCAATTAAGCTACAAACCTGCAAACCTACAGAAACTTGCAAAATTCTTAAGGGGTTGGACAGGCTAGATGCAGGAAGATTGTTCCCGATGTTGGGGAAGTCCAGAACAAGGGGTCACAGTTTAAGGATAAAGGGGGAAGTCTTTTAGGACCGAGATGAGAAAAACATTTTTCACACAGAGAGTGGTGAATCTGTGGAATTCTCTGCCACAGAAGGCAGTTGAGGCCAGTTCATTGGCTATATTTAAGAGGGAGTTAGATGTGGCCCTTGTGGCTAAAGGGATCAGGGGGTATGGAGAGAAGGCAGGTACAGGATACTGAGTTGGATGATCAGCCATGAGTAGGCTCGAAGGGCCGAATGGCCTACTCCTGCACCTATTTCTATGTTTCTATGTTTCTATGTCTTTGGAATGTGGCAGGAAACTGGAGCACCTGGAGAAAACCCACGCAGTCATAGGGAGAATGTACAAACTCCATACAGACAGCACCCATAGTCTGGATTGAACCCGGGTCACTGGCACTGCAAGGCAGCAGCTCTACTGCTGCACCGCTATGCTGTCTCTAGGATATCTCACTGATTATTACAATTTTATTTTGCTCAGAGATATTGAAGTTAGCTGAGGCACTGAATCAAACCTGTAAATAAACCTTCATTTGGATCCTGACAAATATTCATCACTTTAAAAGAAAATGTACAAACAGTTCTGTTATGTGGCTATTTACAGGAGCATGTCATATATTTGAGCTAATCTTGCGTCAATGGCTACTGAAGAGAAGCTACTTGGAAGAAAATAAATAAAGTGCTCTGAAGTGAGAAACATCAGCTGAACAAAATTGATCACATTTGTTGTGGGACAATGCCTCTGCTGAAACTGGAAAGGACAGGTGGAAACGTATGCTCAGATCTTACATCTACTCACAGCACGGAACCAAACCAAATCAAAAATAATTTGTGTGAGACGGAACTGCAGATGCTGGTTTAAGCCGAAGATAGACTCAAAAAAGCTGGAGTAACTCAGTGGGACAGGCAGCATCTCTGGAGAGAAGGAATGGGTGACGTTTCGGGTCGAGGAAGGGTCTTGAGCCAAAATGTCACCCATTCCTTCTCTCCAGCGATGCTGCCTGTCCCGCTGAGTTACTCCAGCATTTTGTGTCTATCTTCAAATATAATCTGTTATGTGTCCTGGGCCAGTTGGGAATAGAAAACTTCTATTCATAATAGCATCTTAACACATTCGCACCCTCTGCATTTCCACTTGGCAGCCAGTGAAGCCTCTTTGAATTGTACAAACTTTTAGGAAGGAGAATACAGCAACTAAAATACAAACAGAAAATGCTGTAACCACACAGCAGAACTTCTGTGGAAAAAGAACATGATTACCGTTTCAAGTTGAAGATCCGTTAGCATAGCTGGCAAAGAGGGAAAGAAAGCTAATTTTAAATTGTGGACAAAATGGCGGGGGTGGGAATGAACAGAGCATGTGGAACATCCTTGATTGGGTGAGGCCAGGGTTGTCATGGGAATGGTTTGCAGAGGTCATCCAGTCGATGAGAAAATGGGGTCTGTTAAAGCAAGAATTGAACTAAAGATAGGAGGGGGAGGCAGTTAGAGGTTTCCAGGATCTGCCGATTTATAGATTTTCAAACACTTTTCATGTATGGGACAAACGGAAATAAGCAGAAAAGCATAAATAGTGGAAGTGACTGAAGGGTAAATGGAGACCAGGAGAACATTTCTGTTCCCAATTGCATGGGGGAATTGAATTCATCAATGATTACTTTCAAGAAGGTCAGTTTCAATGGGACAAGAGTAGATCAGGCCCAGGTAAAATGGAATCAAAGTGAACAGGCCAAACAGTAGCAGAACAATAGGTTACCTTTGAGGAGCTAAGGAAGAACAAACAAAGTCAGAGCTTCACGGATGATAAAAGAGAAAGGAAGATAATGTGAGAAAAGGCTGCAGGTGGTAAGTCAGGTTGTAAATACGTAGCAGTGAGATCCAAGCTGCTTTCAAAAGCACCATGAGGGAGGGAGGTAGAAACTAAAGTAAGGAAGGCAAAGGAAGTGTGGAGACAGATCAGCTGCCAACATAAATGAGAACTTAGAAGCGCTCTTCAAGCAAATAAACAATAAAAGTATGGTACATGGAAGCCTATTAAGCACAAAAATAGGAACTCGAACTTGGAGGCTACTAAATGAATGCATTTGCAGCTGCCTTCACAAGGGACGGAAATAACAGTTTAGTTTAGTTTAGTTTAGTTTAGTTTAGTTTAGAGATACGGTGCAGAAACAGGCCCTTCAGCCCACTGAGACCATGCCGACCAGCGATCCCCGTACACTAGTACTATCAAATTGAATTGAATTGAATCGAATACATTTTATTAGCCAAGTATTCTCCGTGGATTGTCACCTTGTTGTGGTGGAGAGGCTTGTGTGGACCTGAGATCCTGAGAGCGACCCGTCTGGAGCTATGCTCCTGGTAGGGCCACCCATGCCGGTAAGGTCGAGGGGGAGGTCTCTGACAAAGAGCATTCCAACCAAGACCTCAACGGTGGAACAGGCGGAGGACGATGGCTGACCTTAGTGGAGCGTCACAACGGCTGGGATGGCGGATGTAGGCTGCAGCAGAAAAGGGTCTCCGGTCGTCTTGGACTCCATGCCACTGGATCCTGACCCAGATCTGTCAAGGACCGTGGGGTGGCTGTCTGTGCACCAGTCTCCCCACGTTAAACAAAATCATGCACAGGTGTCCTCCATATAGGGAATAGCACCCTGGAGAAACCCGTGGTCATCCATGACCGAAGAGGGCCTAAGAAAGATTTAGACATCCAAGGAATTTGCCTTGGTGCTTTGCTCGCAATGATAACAACACAATATTCAGTAGACACTCAAAAATAAAACATTATAATTTAAACATGTGAAGAATAAAATAAAATACCAGAGCAAAAGGAGGCTACAGACTTTTGGCTGTTGAGTAGAGCTACTGCTCATAGAAAAAAGCTGTTTTTTTGTCTGGCTGTGGCGGCTTTGACAGTCCGGAGTCGCCTCCCAGAGGGAAGTACTTCAAAGAGTTTGTGGCCAGGGTGAGAGGGGTCAGAGATGATCTTACCCGCTCGCTTCCTGGCCCTTGCTGTGTACAGTTCATCAATGGAGGGAAGGTTGTAGCCAACAACCTTCTCAGCTGATCGAACGATTCGCTGCAGCCTTCGGATGTCGTGCTTGGTGGCTGAGCCAAACCAGACCATGATGGAGAAGGTGAGGACAGACTCTACGATGGCCGTATAGAATTGGACCATCATTGCCTGTGGCAGATTGTATTTTCTCAGCTGCTGCAGAAAGTACATCCTCTGTTGGGTCTTTTTGACTGTGGAGTCGATGGTGGCCTCCCATTTAAGGTCCCTGGAGATGATGGTTCCAAGGAACTTAAAAGACTCCACAGATGTGCCTGTGGTGCTGTTGATGGTGAGTGGGGGGAGGGGAGGGGGAGCTCTCCTAAAGTCTACAATAAATTCCACTGTCTTAAGAGCATTGAGCTCTAGCTTGTTGCTACGGCACCAGGACGCCAGCTGTGTCACTTCCTGTCTGTAGGCAGATTCCTCCCCATCCTGGATCAGTCCAATCAGGGTTGTGTCGTCCGCAAACTTGAGAAGCTTGACAGGTGTCTGTGGAGGTGCAGTCATTGGTGTACAGAGGGTAAAGGAGATGGGAGAGTACGCAGCCTATGCCGAGGGTCTGCGGGTCTGAGATGTGCTTTCCCAGCCTCACATGCTGTTTCTTGTCTGTCTGGAAGTTGGTGATCCACTGACAGAGGGGTTCAGGCTCAGTCAGCTGGGAGAGTTCGAATGTAGTAGCTCTGGCACAATGGTGTTGAATGCAGAGCTAAAATCCACAAACAAAATCCTTGCATAGGTCCCCTGGCAGTCTAGGTGCTGGAAGATGAAGTGCAGGCCCAGGTTGACTGCGTCATCCACAGATCTCTTGGCCGGGTATACAAACTGCAGGGGGCCAGCACAAGTCTTTCAAGGGTCTTCATGATTACAGAGGTCATTGCGACAGGCCTGTAGTCATTAAGACCAGTAATCCTACCATCCCGCACACGAGGGACAATTCATAATTTTACCGAAACAAATTAACCTACAAACTTGTACGTCTTCGGAGTGTGAGTGGAAACCAGGGAAACCAGGTCACGGGGAGAATATACAATCTCCATACAAACAGCACCCATAGTCAGAATTGAACCCGGGTCTCTATCTACCCTGATGGAGTATGACGAGTATTAAGAATGACGGAGGCCACTGTGCTCTTTGGGACCTGCAATGCTGCAGAAATTGTTTTATACCCTTCCCAAGATCTGTGTCTCGACACAATCCTGTCTCGGAGGTCTACGGACAATTCCTTTGTCTTCATGGCTTTGTCTTTGCTCTGACATGCACTGTCAACTGTGGGACCTTATATAGACAGGTGTGTGCCTTTCCAAATCATGTCCAATCAATTTAATTTAACCACTTGTGGACACCAAGTTGTAGAAACATCTCAAGGATAATCAATGGAAACAGGATGAACCTATGCTCAATTTTGAGTGTCATAGCAAAGGCTCTGAATACTTAGGTAAATTTGGTATTTCAGTTATTTCTTTTTAATTACTTTGCAATTTCTAACCTGTTTTCGCTTCCTTTCTGGGGTATTTTGTGTAGATTGATGATTAAAAAAAAGAATTTAATCCATTTTATAATAAGGCTGTAACATAACAAAATGTGGAAAAAGTGAAGGGATCTGAATACTTTCTGAATGCACTGTACTTCTATCAGGTAACCTCTCGTGATCCTGAGAAAACAATCCAAGTCTGTCCAACCTCTCTAATCCAGACAACATACTGGTAAATGTCCTCTGCATCCATTCCAAAGCCTCCACATCCATCCCGTGATGGGGCGACCAGACCTGCACACAATACTCCAAATGCTGCATAAATAAAGACCAAGAAACTTGCATCATGACTTCCTGACTCTTATAGTCAATGCTCTGGCCATTGATGACAAGCATACTTCACGCCTTCTTTATCTCTCGAACAACTTGTGTTGCCGTTTTAATGGACGTGGATTTGAACTCCAAGTTCTCTCTGTACATCAATGCTGTTAGGGGTCATGTCTGCAATTGTATATTTTGCCCTCACATTGGACCTCCCAAAGTGCATCTCCTCACATATGCTCAGATTAAACTCCGTCTGCCGTTTCTCCACCCATTTCTGTGGCTGATATATTTCCTGCTATATACTTTGACAACCTCCCTCACAGTCCACAACCCCAGCAATCGAGATGTCATCTGCAAACGTACTAACCAACCCATCTACATTTATGTCCAAGACATTTATATATATAACACAAACAGCAGAAGTCCCAACACAGATCCCTGTAGAACTCCACTCGTCACAAACATCCAGGCTGAATATTGTCCTTCCACCACAATCCCCTGTCTTCGGTCAGAATAGATTAGAGGGGCTGAGACTATTTCCTTTAGCAAAGAGGATGCTTTTTTGGGTTTATTATGGGTTTTACAGAGATTATGTTGACATGAATGTTGTGCTGCTGCAAGTAAGAATGTCATTGTTCTGTTTCCATACACGTGACAATAAAACGCTCTTGAAACTTGAAGTGGAGCTATGATGGAAGTACATAAGAAGACGAAAGGCATGGACAGAATGTAAAATGGGACGCCGTTCCTTTCGATGGAGGAGTTGAGGATTAGCGGTCACAGACACTAAGACATGGGTAAGAACATGAAATAGAACATGTGGACTATTCTAGCCTGCAGCATGGTGAAAGCACATGGCCTGTAGATATGGTGCAGACAGGTGAGCTGCAGCCTTCAGGAGAGAATTGGTTAAATAAGTGTTGAGGGACGAAACTGCAGGGCTACAGAGAAAGGGTCAGGGTCTGTAACAGATACAGGGTCTGTAAGGAACTGCAGACGCTGGAATCTTGAGCAAACCACAAAGTGGTGGAGAATCTCAGTGGGTCAGGCGGCATCTGTGGAGGGAATAGACAGGTGACATTTTGGGTTGTGGCCAAAGAAGGAAGAAGGGTGCTGATCCCAAAACGTCGCCTGACCATTCCCGCACAGTTGTTGTCTGGTGTGCTGGATTCCTCCAGCACCTTGTGTTTCGCTCTGTAACCAATGAGTTGCTCTGATAAAGATCTGGCATAGACACAATGGGTCAAATGGCCTCCTTCCATATTGTAACTGCTCTATGATTGTATGCTCTGAAAAGTTTACTTGCCGTGGGGTCTGTGCAGGATAGATGCATTCTAATTGTGTCTGCATTGAGGGGTTGCCCAGTGATGAGAAATTGGGGAAGATAGGATTGTACACATTGGGATTTAGAAGACTGGGATGTGTACCCATTGAGACATGCAAGATCCTGAGAGGATGGAGAGGTTCATAAGTTCCAGGAGCAGAATTAGGCCATTCGGCCCATCAAGTCTCTCTGTCATTCAATCATGGCTGATTTATTTTTCCTTCTCAACCCAATTCTCCTTCCTTCTCTCCATAACCCTTGACACCTTTACTATTCAAGAATCTGTCAATCTCCACCTTAAAAATATCAATTGACATCCTCTAAAGCCACCCGTGGCAATGAATTCCACAGATTCACCACATTCTGACTAAAATAATTCCTCCCCATCTCCTTTCTAAAGGTACGTCCCTTTATTCTGAGGCTCTGACCTCTGGTCCTAGACTCTCCCACTAGTAGAAACATCTTCTCCACATTCAGAGAAACTAGAATCAAAGGCCAAAGTCACAGGGAAAGGGCCAAGATGAAGAGAATTTTGTGTAGAAAGGAACTGCAGGTGCTAGTTTATAACAACAATAGACAAAGTGCTGGAATACTGGAGAAAAGTGCTGGAATACTGGAGAAAAAGAATGGGCGACATTTCTTGTGGGGACCCTTCTTCAGACTATCATGAGTGTCATGACTTTCATGTCTATCGTGAGGAGAATGTTGTTACGCATATTGTCCCATACATCAGATATCTGTAGATGCTTATTTAGTTGAATACTCAGGTTTGCATTTGACAGATTCTTGGGCTCTAAAGGAGTCTGTGGATGTGAGGATCAGGCAGAAGAGTGAATTTGAAAGAGGATGCTATGATCTTATTGAATGTTGGATCTGCTTCTATTTCTCAACATCCCCATGTGGTATCTCATCTAAAAACCAGAACACTTAAAAGCATAATCCACAGAAACCTCAGCCTGGGGGATGCAGTCATCTCTGGATTGGGACTTGAACCCACATGCTTCCAGCTCAAAGACCAAAATGCCACAGATTTAGAAAAGCTGGAAGATGGCGTGCTAAAACTGCAAAGTAAGTTGGGCGCTGTGACTTGAATACTGGGACAGGGTCTGTGGAGGGCAATGACTCCTCCCAATGGGACTTTGCAGGCAAAAGCTGCTCTGATCCTTCCTGATGGACGCCCTGCACAGCATCAACAAATCATTGCACGAGGGGAGAGCAACAAACCCTGCATGCAAATAAACGAGAAATAAATTGACAGCAGGAAGTCTCCCACCCTAAACTGGAACTGCCACAGGCTGAAGATTTCTGAACGCTTCAGACATGTAAAAGCATTCAAAATCTATTAAAGAATTCAGGGCAAAGTTACAGTAAAACACTTAAATTTAAAATATTTAAACACACTCTAAAACACTGACAAACACACCAAAAATATTTAAAATTTACCTTGCAACCACTGACACTTGCTCAAGTCTTGATGTAGAGCCTTGACCTGAAACAGGGAATTACATCTTTTGCCTTCACAGATACAGACAGATACAGAGCCACTCGCTACCTGCCATTCTGGAGTCCAGCATTAGTAGTCTGCATTGTCTTGGTGCAGGACATAGAAACATAGAAAACAGGGGCAGGAGTATGCCATTCGGCCCTTCGAGCCAGCACCGGACACAGTGCAGGGGCTGGAACATCACAGGAACTTGGACGCCCGAGTCCTGAAGGACACCCTGCTGCTTCTCACTCTTGATGGTCGGCCTCTAGCCAGTTGTCCCAACCACGGAGGCGACGCAAGTTGCAAACCTGAACCCAGTTAAAGCAAATGGAACAGGGGGTAATGATATGAGAGTTGGCCTAATGTCCAGAAATGTAGTTAGTGACTGAAGTTCCACATTCTTCTGGGGCAGAGAAGTCCAAAGGTTAGGCATCCTCGGGGTTCTTCTCAAGTTGGTATTGGTATTGGTTTATTTTCATTACCACTGTTAAATCGGAGGTCCTTGTTCAGACCATACCTGGAGCAACGTGGATAGTTTTGGTCTCCTTACCTAAAGAAGGATGTACTTGCTGTGGAGCAAATGCGACAAAGATTCACCAGGGTGATTCCTGGGGTAGAAGGCTTGTCATTCGAGGCGTGATTAGGTCTGGCTTCTTTAGAGTTCATGAGGAATGAGAAGGGACCTTCAAAAGTTCATAATTTCTAGGAGCAGAATTAGGCCATTCGACCCATCAAATCTACTCCACCAATCACGGCAGATCTATCTTTCCCTCTCAACCCTATTCTCCTGCCTTCTCCCCATAACCCATGACATCTTTACTAATCATGAATCTGTCAATTTCCAACTTAAAAATATCCATTGATGGCCTCCACAGCCATCTGTAGCAATGATTTCCACAGATTCACCACCCGCTCACAAAAGAAATTCCTCCTCACCACCTTTCTAAACGTACATCCTTTTGTTCTGACGCTATGGCCTCTGGTCCTAGACTCTCACACCAGTGGAAATATCCTCTCCACATTTACTCTATCCAGCCAGAGGAAAGTCAATACATGATTACAATCGAGCCATTCACAGTGGCTCTGTAGATAGGCACATGGATATGCAAGGAATGGAGTGGTTTGGATCATGTGCAAGAAGATGAAATTAGTTTATCTTGCATCATGGTTGGCAAAGAGTTAAGCGACCTACTCCTGTCCATTCTTCTTATTTTATAGAACTGATCACTGTTGACAAAGTATTAAATGTCAGGAAAGGTTGAAGAATTACTCATTTGGCCTTGAAGAAAAACTGAGATGGAACCTTGCAAATTTGTCTCAGATAATGAATAGCAAGTGTAAGGTGATTTGGAGCAGTATTTTCTGGATATTTTAGAAAACACCCCAGAATCCTTAAGTTATAACTGCTAAAAGGTAAAGTCAATCCCCTTGCACTTAGCTCCCTCTTTACTTATAACATAAATGTCATCTGAATTATTTTACCAGTAAGAAACTGAAGCTGAAAGCTTTATGGGCCTGTTCCACTTAAATGATTTTTCAGCTGACTGCCGGCGACTGTCAAGTTGCCAGTAGTCGCCTGAAAAAACGGCAACTGGAATGGCGGCTGTCAGAGTGGAACACACACACACAAACACATCGCTTCCTTCACCAGCCCGTTATGCAGGCCGGGGACAAGGCAAGCGGGGGGAGCACTGTCTAAAAAATTTACACGGTGCAAACCCAAGATGAAACAGACACACACCGCGATGAACAGGAAGGTTGGCGCTGTAAAAAGACGGCTAAAGAACAGTGTACAGTAAGTCCTTTAAAAGAGGGGGGGGAGTGGGGGGGAGTAGGAGTGGAGACAATTTTTAAGAAGCCAGAGACACACGGCCGTGAAACTCTGCGGACATTTAACATTACCAGTCGATTATCCTTGGTTCGGAAAACTACTGCTTACCTTTTTTTCCCCAATGAGCCAATGAAATTCACCGGTCAGCACCGGCTACAACCTACGGGAACCTCCGTGAACCTTGGACCTCCTGCATCCCACTAGGACCTCCTGGCGACCCACCTACGGCTCGAGAATTCTCGCTACTCTCCATGGCGGCTTCATTCTAGTCGCCGCTAATTTTTCAACATGTTGAAAAATACACGCCGACCATAATGAGGCCGCGACTAGTTCCCAGAATGCGGGAACTCCTCACGACCATGAAGGCGACTCCCCGGCAACCACCCACGAACATGTGGCGACTGCATTGTCTCCTGCATTCGCCTAAAATGTTGCCTAAGTGGGCAGGCCCATTAGACTAGTGGAAATCATGGTCTTTTATTAAATTGTTGAAATAACCTCCTTGGTGATACGAATTTTATAATCTATGACTCATCATAGTGTTTCTGACCCTATTTCCCAATTCAGCTCTATGGTTATTATTCTGTTAAGTCGTGCCTGCCTCCTACTGACCACTACTGACCAATGCCATTCAACGTCCTGTTTTCGCAGGATGTACAATGGGGTGCACAAAGTCGAAAGTGCCGGTATGAACTTGCCATAGTAGTTCACCTTGCCCATGAAGCTTTCAAGCTGCTTCACATTTTCGGGCGTCAGCAATTTCACAATGGCGTCCACTCTTTCTTCTGATGGCTTCAGACCACATGCCGCGATCACATGTCCGAGATATGTGATCTGTTGTCGGAGAAATGCGCACTTGTCCATGCGCAACTTCATGCCGTAGTTGTTCAGTGCCGTGAGGACCTGTTTTAGGTTCTGCAGGTGTTCTTACTCTGTCCAATTATGTCATCCAGGTAGGCGGCTACGTACGGAATCCCGGCAACCAGATTTTCGACCAGTTTCTGGAAGATGGCCGGCGCCGGTGCCGGTCCAAACGACAATCGGTTGTATCTGAACAGTCCCTTGTGCGTGTTGATCACGAGCAGGTTTTTTTCTCGTCATCCAGTTCCACTTGGAGATACACGTTGGACATGTCCAATTTCGAGAAGTGCTGTCCTCCTTGCAGCTTGTTGAACAGCTCGGTCGGTCCGCAATAACCAACCTGACCTCCCGGTGGCTCAGCACTTCAACTCCCCCTCCCATTCCGTATCTGATCTCTCTGTCCTGGGTCTCCTCCATGGCCACAGCGAGCAACACCGGAAATTGGAGGAAATGCACCTCATATTCCGCTTGGGCAGTCTACATCCTGGGGGCTTGAACATTGAATTCTCCCAATTCTGCTCGCCCTTGCTGTCCCCTCCCCTTCATCAGCCCTCTGGTTGTCTCCTCCCCTCCCCCAGCCCTCGGACTCCTCCTCCGCCTTTTTTCCTTTCTTCTCCCCACCCCCTATCAGTCTGAAGAAGGGTTTCGGCCCGAAACGTTACCTATTTCCTTCGCTCCATAGATGCTGCTGCACCCGCTGAGTTTCTCCAGCATTTTTGTGTACCACACGTATTCAGTATCTGTGTTTGATGTCAGGTAATCATTTTTCTTTGATTCCTTTGTATTTCTCTCCTGCTCTTGTCCCGCCCCACAGCTCTTGACTCTGCACCTGGTTTTATTGACAAGGAAAGTCTCCTTTGTGAGAGGAGATTGCCAGAAAACAAGTGCAGAAATGAATCCCAGAAAGGATATTTATTACCAGATCAGTTGTCAAAATGTATTACTTGTATTCGATCTTACGAGCATCTGGATGTCACAAGGTTTTTCCACCAGCCAATCAATACATCCAAGAAACAATATACCGATAACTAGCACAGATAGGGTAGGCAGTCAGAGCCTTCTTCCCGGGATGGAAAAATCAAATACTTGAGGACATAGCTCAAAAGAGAGGGACAAAGATTAAAGTCTGGAGTGGCAGAGTGGCACAGCGGTAGAGTTGCTACCTTAAAGTGCCAGAGATCCAGGTTTGATCCTAACTACAGGGTCTGTCTGTATGCACGTTCTCCCTGTGACGGTGTGGGTTTTTGCCGGGTGCTCCAGTTCCCATCCACACTCTAAAGACGTACAGATTTGTAGGTTGATTGGTTTCAGTAAATTTATAAAGTGTTGTGGAAAGCGGCCAGGGTGATTGCCAGTCGGCACAGACTCGGTAGGTCGAAGGGCCTGTTTTCACGTTCTGTCTCTAAAGCCAAAAGGAATGTGTGGGCAATTTTTTTTACACAGAGGATGGCAAATGCCTGAAATGCGCTGCCATGGGTGTTTTAGTTTTTGTTGTAGAGATACAGCGCGGAAACAGGCCTTTCGGCCCACCGAGTCCACACCAACCAGCGACCCCCACACATTAACACTTTCCTGCACATACCAAGGACAATTTACACGTACACCAAGCCGAATTAACCTACATACCCGCATGTCTTTGGAGTGTGGGAGGAAACCAAAGATCTCGGAGAAAACCCACACGGTCACAGGAAGAACTTACAAACTCTGTACAGACAGCACCCGTAGTAGGAATCGAACTCTGGTCTCCAGCTCTGCAAGCGCTGTAGGGCAGCAACTCTACCGCTGAGCCACCGTGCCATATTGGTTTAAGCAGATACGGAAGTGCCATTTGGACTTTTGGATAGACGTATGGATATGCAGGAAATGTGCCGATAGAAAAGGGTTGGTCGTGGCATCATGTTTGGCAAAGATGATATGGGCCAAAGGGCCTTTTCTAGTGCTGCACTATTATGTTTTTTATGTTCTATGTTCTAACTGCAGAGGATCGAACAGTGGCTTTATTTAATTAGACTGAGTAATTATTGGTGCGATTCATCTTCATTTTTGAATAGTTAATGCAAGGCCCTGCTCATCAAACCTTACAATGATTTCTCTTTGTTTCCTGCCAGGCAGAATGGTCAGAACCCTCAGGCAAAATATTCCAACATGTGCGGCAAAGCTGAAGTCCGTCAAGAAAATGAGTGAAACTCCGTAGTTTTAAAAAAAAAGATAATGTTTATATTGTGGCTTTCCCAAACTAGGTCATCCAGAAGCACGCTTGTAATCAAATTAGATATTGTTCAGAATATAATCATTGCTGCAAGGGGGAACTGATGGCCAGACCGAATTTGGCAAGGTCCCGCCAGCTGCAATGTAATAACAAATACAAGACATTGTATTTTTATTTAATTGATGGTGGTTGAGGGACTAATACTGGCTGGAACACTGAGGAGAACAGCTCTTCCTTTTATTGAAATAGTGCCACGAGGAGTTTTATATTCACCCAGAGCCTGACGTGAACTTGATTTAACATTGCACCTGAAAGATACAGTAGCTCCTCTGGGACTGCAGCGCCACCTCAGCAATGCACTGGACTGTCAGCAACAACAACAACAATAACAATAAATTACCTGCTGCTTTTAAAGTCTCACAAGCCACTTCACAGGAGTGTTATCCTGCATAGCGTAATGCAAGACATAAATAAGAGCTATAAGTGCAACGTAAGCTGTGAGTTTTAAGGAGCATATTGAAATAGAAAGAAAGAAAGGCAGAGAGATAAAGAGAGGAAATTCGGTTTAGTGCCATGGCAACAAATGATGGAATGATTAAAGTTGGGAATGTTTCTGAGGCTAAATTTGGCGGGAAACAAAGGGTGACAATGCCATAAAGGTTCCAAGAACAAAAGTGAGAAATGTAAAATTAATGGATCGCTTAAAGCAGTGTAAGCCAGGAATCATGGTATTATGAGTAAGCTGGCGGGTGCAGCATCAGCAGCAGAATTTAGCATGATCGCAGTATGAAGGAAGGTAGGAATTGGAAGTCAACCAGTGCTGTGTTGGAAATTGGTGAAAACAAGGAACTGCAGATGCTGGTTTACAAAAAAAGACAAAGTGCTGGAGTAATTCAGCGGGTCCGACAGCATCTGTGGAGAACATGGATGGGTGACAAGGATAGGAGATAGGAACCTAACATCAGTGGGAGGCATGTTACTAGTAAGGATTCTGAAGGATAAGATATATTTGCATTTGGGTAGACTGGGGCTAATTAGGGATCATCAGCATGGATTTGTACTTGGGAAATCAGGTCTTAAGAATCTGATTGAGATTTTTGAAGTGGTTACGAAAAAGCCGTAGACATTGTCTATATGGACTCAAAGGCATTTAATAATATTCCACTAAGTATGCTGCTCTGGAAGATTGGATTGCATGGGATTCAGAGAGACCTAGCCAACTGGATAGAGAAATGGCTTCATGGAAGGAAGCAAAGTGTGATGGTGGAATGTTGTTATTCAGACTGGAGGCTTGTGACCGAGGCGTGCAAGTACATAATTCCTTAAAAGTGGCATCTCAAGCAGATTGTTGAGTACAGGAAAAAGACACAAAGTGCTGGAGTAACTCAGCAGGACAGGTAGTACCCTGACGAACATGGAGAGGTGTTGTTTGGGGTCATGACCCTTCTTCAAACTATTGAGAGTAGAAGTTGGGATGATATGTTACAGTTGTATAAGACATTGGCGTTTTTACAGTGTTGTGTTCAGTTTTGGTCGCCCTGCTGTAGGAACGATGTTGGTAAGATAGAATGTTTGCAGAGCAGATTTGCGAGGAAGGCCTGAGTTATTGGGAGGATGCAGGAAGATGAAGCGTGATTTTATAGAGCTGTCTAAGATGATGAGCAGAATCCACAGTCTTTTACCATGAGTAGAGGACTAAAGAACCAGAGGACATAGGTTTAAGGTGAGAGGAAAGATTTATTAGGCACCGGAGGGGCATCTTTTTCACACAGAGGATGATCTGCCAAAGGAGTAAGTTGAGGCAGGTACTATAACAACAGTCAGGTTCAAGGACAGGCAAGGTTTAGAGGGATATGGGCCAAATGCAGGAAGGTGGGACTCGTGTAGATGGGGCATTTTGGTCGGCATGGGCAAGGTGTCGGAAGGGTATAAACAAAGAACTGCAGATGCGGCTTAATACACAAAAGGACACAAAGTGCTAGGGTAACTCAGCAGTTCTGGCATCATCTCTGGAGAACATGGGTATGGATGGGTCGAGACCCTTCTTCAGACTGGAGGGCCCAAGCCTCATGACTCTATGACTGTATGACTCTATAAGTCTGAAGAGGGATTTAATCCAAAATGTCACATATCCATGTTCTCCAGAGACGCTGCTTGACCCATTGAGTTACGCTAGCACTTTGTGTCTTTTTCTGTGTTGGAATAGTGAAGTCTGCAGGTAACAAAGACGTGAATGAACGTATCAGCAGTAAATTAGCTGAGGTAGGGGTAGAGTGGGGATATTACTAAGTTTTTGATAACAAATGTTACATGGATTTGTGGGCCAAAACTCGTCTTGGCATTAAATGAGATGATAATTTTGCACTAGGTAGACAAAAATGCTGGAGAAATTCAGCGGGTGAGGCAGCATCTATGGAGCGAAGGAAATAGGCAACGTTTCGGGTCGAAACCCGAAACAATTCTCAGTTTGTGACTGAGTTGAACTGAGGGGAACCAGGTGAGTGCTGTTGGATGTGGTGGAGAGATTTTAGAGAAGGAGTATGTTGTGGCAAAGGCTACAGACAGTTCAAGAAGGAGTAGGAGAAATAATTTACCCTTCTCATAGTTACATTTGGTTTCAACTGTAACTTTGATGAGAGACATTTCTGTTCCATCAAACACTGTTAACCTAGATTCCAAACGCAAGTCCTTGGAGTACAACACAGCACCTTCTCACTCGGAGGTGACAATGGTACTTTTGAGTCATGGTTAATAGCTTAAAACACATTATCAAGGACAGAACTGACCCACATTTATTCTCTTATCTTTACAAAGTACGTGATAGTAGCTACAATCGAGCTAGTCACTTAATGGGTTTATGCATCCAAGTTGAGTGATAAGAATTTTTTTAATCTTCAGGGCTCCCATTCATGCTTGATTTTGAATAACATTTGCATGTGCATGGACATTGCGGCTCAGCCACTGTTTGATCAATTAGCCACCTTATTTCCCCTTCATAAAATCCATTACTTGACAGCCATATAGCGTTTCTGTTATCCACAATAAAACTGTCACTTACAACCTTTGAATTTCTACTCCTCCATAAAGAAAGTGCAACAAAAAAAACACAGGTACAGATAGAACTCATTGAACATTGCCAAACCTCTTTGTAACAGGAAATAAATGTTCATTGTTATTCAAATAAAAAATCTTCAAGGAATTATATTGTTGGTCTGAGAATTGCAATAATTGCATGAGATAAAGCAGAATAGGTCCTTTGCTCAGTGATGAATAGCTGCTGATGCTCGGGTGAGATACCAGAGAGGTGTCAGCTCTTGGGGAAGCATGTTCTGGAATGATGAGGGGGGGGAAAAAATCAGTTGAGACGGAAAAAGTTCCAAAACAAAGTTCTAAATACAGAAAATGGAGAGAATGTAAAACTTGCTTCAACATGGAATGGTTAATGCAATTAGAGCCGATCCTTTTAAGGGGAAGATACACCAGTAATATAAGGAAGAAAGTTCAGGAGCAAGTAAGGACCTAGTGTTTCTCAGCCTTAGCCAGTGACGGAAATCACTATCAAAATATGAAGGGGACCGGGGGACAGGGGGGAAAATAATTTCTTGGCGGCCTCGCGTGCATGCGCACACTCACACACACACGCGAGGCTCCGGAGGCTTCTGTGGGCCCAGTGAACGGTAATTACAGCTCAATCCAGCGCTAAATGCAGCTCAACTCTGCCTGTCTCGCCGGGTTAACCTACAGCCCTGCCTGGACTGATGGAATACCAGTCCGGAGCCGTGGAGCTAGCATTGCTTCTCTGCACTGGCTGTAAGCCTGGGCCATATTTCCTTTAAGTCCAGGCAGGGCTGTAGGTTAACCTGGCGGGACAGGCAGAGTTGAGCTGGGTTTAGCGCTTGTTCTCTGCGCTGGCTGTGGGCCTGGGGGCACCGCGCCCGTCTGACTCCCGATGTCTCTGGCCACCCCCGGGCGTGGGGGCACTCGGGTGGGGACGGGGATGGTCCAGTGGAGGTTCGGCAGCGATTGCAGCACCGGAGAGCCGGCCAGGATCGATCCTGGCTGCAGATGAGGCGCAGGTCTGTGTCCAGGACTGCCGTTGTGACCATATAATAATAATAACAATAATAATAAATTTTATTTATGGGCGCCTTTCAAAAGTCTCAAGGACACCTTACAAAGTTTAACAAAGAGTGTAAAAACATGTAAGCAGAATAAAATAAATAGTATAGACATCACGAGTACACAAATTAAAAACAGAATTAATCCGAAAACACAAATCAAAAACACAATATGAAAGGTCACAATATGACCTGGGCACGTCTCCCTCCTCCAATCACCGCGCTCTATCCTCAGTCCCACCCCCCTACTTCCGCCTCTGACTGACACCTCCCTCTTCCAATCATCGCACTCAATCATCATGTTCTGCCCCCATTGCCTGCTGCTGAGCGATGTCTCTCTTGTCCAATCGGCGCCCTCGATCAGCAGTCCCACCCCCAGTCTCGTGGAAAGCGGAGATTTCACTGGGTTTTAAAATCCGGATTACAAAAAATTAGGGGGGGGGGGATCGTCCCCCACCTCTCAAAACAGAGGGGTGACGTGTATCCCCTGGCCCCACTTGGATTTCCGCCACTGACCTTAGCAGCAGGTTAAATGGAGGTAAGGTTTGAATACAGCAGGCAAATGCAATGACCATTCCTCAGGGTCTTCCATTCACTGTTAAGATCCTGCCCTGGTTTGACTTCCCAAAATACAACACCTCATCCATATCTGCACTGAACTCCATGTTCCATTCTTCAACCCCCTTCACTGTCTAATATAACACCTGCAAATGTATCTGCAAGCTTACTAATCATGCCTTGCGCATTCTTATCTAAATCATTTGTATAATCATTTAGGAAAATGAAATCAGACAGGACATTTTGAGGAAAGTTTTTTCAAGGTGGAAATGTGAAAGACTAGGTGGGGGTGGGGGGGGGGGTAGCTTTAAGGACAGAAGGGGAAAGTTGAAAGAAGATGTGGGGACAACGTTTTTACACAGAGAGTGATGGGTACCTGGAATGCACTGCAGGCAACGGTGGTGGAAGCAGATATGATAAATGGATATGAAGGGAATGGATACATGAATAGAGGAATATGGATCACATGCAAGCAGAGGAGATTAGTTTAACTTGGCAACATGTTCGGCTCAGACATTGTGGACCAGAGGGCATGTTGCTGTGCTGTACTGTTATCAGATGGAGAATTGAATGGCAGTGAAAAGGAAGAAATTGCACAGAGGCAAGAGATCAAATAGCCTTTATTCTATATGAAATTCAACGAAACTGTGTCAAAGGGAGAAGCAAAGGACCGTCAATGGCAGCAAACCTTTGTCATTTGGACTTCAGGATTAATTGTGTGCTGGAATGAATGCCGCTCACAATGTTCCAGTGTTATATTTAGCTCACAATAAAATGAAAGGTTACTTATGTCATTCGGGAGTTTCACAGCAGATCGCTAATGTCTTGTACATATCATCCTGTGCTCTGAGGATTGTATTATAGATCTGGGAACAGCTACGTGGAACATTATCGCACAAAACGTCTTAATACAGCAGTCAAAAACATTGCATGTAATATTGTTGATGCTTCGTTCTGAGTTGTCCCCTTACATTTATTTGTCTTCCTTTTTTTCCTAGATGGTTCATTAACCACCAATATTTAGAAATTTGATGCCAGGATATTGTGTTGAGTTTTATGCACAGGGAATCCACACCAGTGTTGATTAGAAACACCACTGTAAAAATAGTTTTCTTGTTGGAGTTTGGGAGGGCATAAGGTATGGATGATGGGGGAGGGATGGGGGTTGATTGGCTTTGGAGATATGGGTGGTGATGAGAATCATTGGTGTGCAGAGATAAGGCAGCAAGGAGGACACCAAGTGTTGGGGTAACTCAGCAGGTCAAGCAGCATTTTCGGAGAACATGGATAGGTCACGTTTCGGGTCGAGACGCTGAAGAAGGATCTCGATTCGAAACATCACCTATCCTCGTTCTCCAAAGTGCTGCCTGACCTACTAAGTTATTCCAGCACTTTGTGCCCTTAGGTGTATTAATTTTGTGTATTAATCAACATCTGCAGTTCGTTGTTTCTACACTAAGGCAGGAAGGATTTCTTCAATTGTTTTAATGTGATGTGGACATCACCAGTGAGGCCAACATTTTGTTGCCCTTCACTGATTTTTCTTAAAAAGGTGTTGGTGTAGTCTTTGTGGTGAAGGTACTCCCAAGGAATAGTTGGATAAGGCATTCTTGGATTTAGACTCGGGGACACTGAAGGAACGGTGACGCAGTTCCAAGTCGGGAGGGTGTGTGACGTGGACGAAACCTGAAAGTGTTCCCATATGCTGCTGCGTTTAAGAAGGAACTGCAGATGCTGGAAAAATCGAAGATATACAAAAATGCTGGAGAAACTCAGTGGGTGAGGCAGCATCTGAAGAAGGGTCTCGACCCGAAACGTCGCCTATTCCTTCTCTCCATAGATGCTGCCTCACCCACTGAATTTCTCCAGCATTTTTGTCTACCATATGCTGCTGCCTTCGCTCCCATGATGGGAGATGCTACTTGAATAATCTAGGTAAGTAACTCTTGTGTACTTTGTAAATGGCAAATACTGCAAGCATTCAGAATCAGAATCAGAATGAGAATGAGAATCACACTTTATTCGCCAAGTATGTTTTGCAACATAGGAGGAATTTCATTGGCCAGGTCAGTCATACAATTAAAAGCAACAGATCACTCAAAAACACATTTTAACATGAACATCCACCACAGTGAATCCTGCACATTCCTCACTGTGATGGAAGGCGAAATAAAGTTCAAGTCCTTCCCTTAGTTCTTCCTCGGTCGTGGGCCTCGAGACCCCATTGACGGGATGATCTTAACTCCCGTAGCCGACGACGTTCGGGCCCTCCGCGTCGAGGCGATCAAGCTTCCGCATCGGGGGATGTCAGTTCCCCCGCGCTGAGTGATCGAACCTCACGTCGGGGCTGGTCGAACCTTCCGCGACGTTGGAGCTCCCAACTCGGCCTCACCCGAAGACTGCGAGCCCTGTGGTCACGGTGGGGCGATCCCAGGCAAGGGATCAGCTCCGATGTTAAGTCCGCACCTTGCGGTGGGGCTCACGACAGTCCGAGGAGGCTTCCAGCTCCAGCGATGGAAGGCCGTAGAGCCCGGAGAATGTGATCCGAAAATTGATCACATCTCCGGGAAGGTAAGAACCTGAAAAAACTTTTCCCCTGATCCCCTCCCCCCTCCCCCCACATAAAACAAACAAAGAACATTAAAACAAAACTTTTAACAAACTAAAAAATAACAAAAAGAGTGAAAAGACAAACAGACTGCAGGCAGGGCAGCCATCTCCCCGGCGCCCCTGGTGGTGGAAAGGATGAATGTTTCAGGTGTCAATATGGGTATCAAACAGCGTGGCACTTTGTCCACAAAGATGTTGGGCTTCTTGAGTATTGTTGAGGTTATTTATCCAGACATCTAGAGAGTTTTTTCCATCATGCTCTTGACATGAATTGAGTATGGCTTTCCCCTACAAAGAGTTGCTTGCAACAGAATATCTGACTTCTGAATTTCTCTATTAGTAGCATAGAAAATAAGTGCAGGGATAGGCCATTCGGCCCTTCGAGCCAGCACTGCCATTCAATGTGATCATGGCAGATCATCCAAAATAAGTACCCCATTCCTGCTTTTCCTCCCATATCCCTTGATTCTGTTAGCCCCAAGAGCTAAATCTAACTCTCTCTTGAAAATACCCAGTGAATTGGCTTCCACTGCCTTCTGTGGAGAAGAATTCCACAGATTCACATCTCTATGGGTTAAAAAAAATTCCCTCATCTCAGCCCTAAATGGCCTACCCCTTATTCTTAAACCGTGACCCCTGGTTCTGGGCTCCCCCAACATCGGGAATATTTTTCCTGCATCTATCCTGTCCAATCCCTTAAGAATTTTATATGTTTCTATAAGATATCCTCTCATCCTTCTAAATTCCAGTGAATACAAGCCCAGTCGACTCATTTTTTCATCATTTGACAGTCTCGCCATCCCGGGAATTAATCTGGAGAACCTACGCTGCACTCCCTCAACAGCAAGAATGTCCTTCCTCAAATTAGGAGACCAAAACTACACACAGGTGTGGTCTCACCAGGACCCTGTACAACTGCAGTAGGACCTCCTTGCTCCTAAACTCAAATCCCCTCGCAATGAAGGCTTTTCTTCACTTCCTTTTAGGCATATTATGGCATGTTTACCGGTTTCTGATCAATGCTGACTGGAGATTCTGTTTGTGGGTATTGCCATTGGATCAGGCCCCGTAAGGTGCGAATAGCAACTTCATAAAAGAAGATGAGAGCTGAACCAAAATGCCAAAACACACAATATATTACATCATTGACATTTGTTGCAGGAGGCAATTTATCTTTTTAACAATATATTTTTATTTTCTCTTTTTAGCAATATATGATTCCATTCAATGGAGAATGTTTTTCTTATTTTCAATTGAGTTTATTTCTACAAAGGCTTGATAATACTAAGGGCAATGTCTCTCATGTCATCTCTGGATTTCAGTTCCTTTTTGTGTCAATTTTTTCAACTTTAATTGAATAGAACATCATTGAGCATAATATTTGTTCTCGAGGCCTTCAGCCATAGCGCATTTTATTCTTTTGCTGATGACTATAAGTTAGTTTTATATATTCATATGCAGAATGAGGATATTGCTATTCAGGCCAGGCCCATCCTTAACTGCATTCTTGTGCCACATCAGAGGGCAGTTATGGATCATATTTTTACAAGCCTCAGATCACAAAATAACAAGACAAGTCAGGATTGTCTTTTCCTGACAATCTAATACTTTGTTGCCCAACATACTAGGTATCAGCTCCTGCCCCTCCCCCCCCCAAATGAAATCTTGAGAAGTAATAATCTAGCAAAAGTTCTCCATTGTGTGGACAGATTATTCCTGTGCAATTCAAATTCTGCACATTTTACATAGCTGCCATTGTTGTAACTAACCACAAACACCTTGACTTGAGGGGCAGCTAGTTCTAGAAAGCAGGTCTTCAGTACTACAGCTGGGATATAGCAAAGACAATATCCAGTGCTATCTGAAGAAGGGTCTCAACCCAAAATGTCACCCATTCCTTCAATCCAGAGAAGCTGCCTGTCCCACTGAGTTACTCCAGCATTTTGTGTCTATATCCAGTGCTATCACATGGATTTGATGGCTTTATTGATGGCAGGAACCTCAGGAGGAAAGTGATTTGGACCACCCACTCAACATTTCAGGTTGAAGATGGTTGCAATTTCTGCAGCCTTTGAGGAGGCTGCATGTGTAGTGACTGACAGCATGCTGCCTGTCCTGGCTCCATGCACCAACTAACACATATTCAGAAATATGCAAGTTGCTAATGTAGAGCAACATCTCATTTAGCAATCAGTTGTTTAAGTAAAACTCAAAACCATCTGGAAATCATCTGGAAACACAATGTTGTACCACGTGAAAGAATCCCTGTACGGAGTTTGTACGTTCTCCCCATGACCTGTGTGGGTTTTCTCCGAGATTTTCGGTTTCCTCCCACACTCCAAAGACGTACAGGTCTGTAGGTTAATTGACTTGGTATCAATCTAAAATTGTCCCTTGTGTGTGTGTAGGATAGTGTTAATGTGCGGGGATTACCAATTTACTAAGACATTACTTTCCTTCACAGAGAACAAAACTGTTTAAAATGGCTGCTAAAGGGCAAAATAAATCCTTGCCGTTTTTGAAAACAAAATATCCCTATATTTCAATGCCCCGAGTCTAATTGCGAAAACATTTCACCTGCAACAACCACAATCCTTCACTTAATATTAAATAGATAATAGTTTTTGCTTTATTTTATTCTCATCTCTTGACAAGGTTTGCTATTGGATCCTTTATCTTGCCTTCCATGGATACACTATGATGAATAAGAATTAGACCTCCATGGTAGAATGTCAAAATTATGGCTTAAAAATTCATAGGTTCCTCTCTTTTTTATTTGCTGAAATTAGAAAATACTTAGCTTTTTCGATGCTTATGATTATTTTTTTCCTGGAACAAATGAACAGAAACTCTTCTTACTGCATTCAGATTCTGAACTATTTAATGTGCCATGACTTGCCTTTGATGTATAACTGAATGCTACAAAAAGCCCCACGGGCACATTAACATTGGAGCCTGTGGCAACTGTACAGATCGTTCAACCGCTAAGGTAGTTGATTACATTCTACCTCCGCTCTCCCCGGACCCTGTATGAATGAGCCTAATATACCTTTTGCAATGTGGAAAGGAACACAGGAGAGATGCAGTCAGGGGACCCTGAGTTTGAAGTAACAGCATCCATTGAAGTGCCCCAGCACTTGTACTTTAGAACCTTCCTCTTCTTCCCCCGCATATATACAGATAGGAATTAATGCTTGATGTCGCCCCAAAGAAGCCTCAGTTGAAATTGAAGGTGGGATGCCACCCTTGTGCATTCGCCTTTAATCAAACTGCTCATGTACTGAATTCTTATTGCATTTAACCTATTAACATCTGGTCTTTTTACACTGAAGCACCAATGTGCATTCATAAAAATCTTCATCTGAATTACATTCTATTTTAATTTTTTTAATGCAAAAGAATAATACTTATAAAAATTCACCAAGCATCAGCAGAAGAGGCAGACAATGTTTCATAGTCTCGGGCAGAGATACAGCATGGAAACAGGCCCTTCGGCCCACCGAGTTCACACTGTCCATTGATCATCAACTCACATTCGTTCTTGGTTTTCCCACTTTCACATCCACTCACTATACAAGAGGGGCAGGTTTTACAGAGGTCAATGTACAAACATCTTTGGGATGTGGGAGGAAACACACACATTCACAGGGAGAAAATGAAAACTCGACACAGACAGCACCCGGGGTTAGGATTGAACCTGAGTCTCTGGCACTATGAGGCAGCACTCCTCCACCAGCTGCACCGTCGTGCTGACCTAAACATTTATATAATTCTCGCTAATCATTGTTTGTGATTCATATCATAAAGAAACAAGCAAGTTTGTTTTCCTTTACAAATTTCCTTTCCTGTATACCTTGCTTTAATATTGGTGGATTTGTTTGATTGGCTAAATACTATAAAACAAAACCAGGACTAGTAGTAGTCCTACACACCAGGGACAATTTACAGAAACCAATTAACCTACAAACCGCATATCTTTGGGACGTGGGCGGAAACGTATCTCAATTAAACTCCATTTGCCTTTCCTCGGTCCACTTACCCAGCTGATCAAGATCCCACTGCAAATGTTGATAACCTCTGCCTACAATACCACCTTGTCAGATTGGATGTATTCTGCTATTTGTGAATAATAATAATAATATATTTTATTGTCATTGCACGTCAGTGCAACGAGATTTAGTATGCAGCTCCACCGATGTACAGGAAAAGTAAAATAAATAAATAAGCAAGCAAGTTGAGTGACGTGACCATCCGAGGGAGACTGTCCGGGGGGGTGGGTGGGGGGGGCACTCAGCAGGGCCGGTTCAGAGCCGCAATAGCTCTTGGAATAAAGCTGTTTCTGAGTCTGTAGGTTCGGGCGTAGAAGGCCTTGTAACGTCTGCCGGAGGGAAGTAGTTCAAGCAGTCCGTTACAAGGGTGTGATGAGTCCTTATGGATGCTGACGGCCTTCCTGAAGCACCGTGTGTGGTAGATGCCCTCCAAGGCTGGTAGCTCTGTCCCAATGATCCTCTGCGCTCTGTGAACGACGCGCTGAAGAGCTCTCCTCTCCGCCTCCGTGTAGCTGATATACCACACAGAGATGCCATACGTTAATATGCTCTCTGTGGTGCAGCGGTAGAACGTTGTCAGCAGCTGTTGGGGCAGACCAGTCTTTTTTAATGTCCTCAGGAAGAACAGTCGTTGCTGTGCCTTCTTGACCAGCGCAGCGGTGTTGGTGGACCATGTGAGGTCCTCTGAAATGTGAGTGCCCAGAAACTTAAAGCTGGACACTCTCTCCACACTTTCCCCGTAAATGGAGATTGGGGCGTATTCTCCATTATGGGACCTCCTGGTCAATAATCAGCTCCTTGGTCTTGGAGGTGTTTAGTGACAAGTTGTTATGAGCGCACCAGTCCGCCAGGTTCTGCACCTCTGGCACTACTATTCAACATGGAAAATTATCCAAGAATGATGCATACTTGGATAATTTTCCATGTTGAATAGTAATGCCAGAGGTGCAATTTTACTGGATCAGCTTGCACAGTGGCGTGGATACGTTGGTACTACAACTGGGATGCTGCTTGGTCACGTAATCTTTGCTACATCTGATGCTCACTTGGAGCAAATTAACTGGCTTCTCGAATAATGTGGATCTCAAGAGGAAGCTGAGATTGATCACCTCTTCAATACTTCTGCCTGAACGCAGTTGTGAATGATTCCACCTTCTCTTTCGCACTCAAATGCTAGGTCCCACTCTCCTTATGGGGATATTTTGGGAGCCTTCTACTCTCGTTAGTCATTTAAATACCCAGCACGGTTCATGACTAGATGTGGTAGGACTGCAGCCGGATTTGTTGGGAGTGAGATCCCTTAGCCCTCTGTATTCCATGCTCTTTACATTTTTTGCAATGCAAGTGGTCCTATGTTGCATCTTCACTCTCCTGGCATCACATTGTGTCAAGGTATGCCTTATATTGCTACGAGCAAGCCCTTTGGCACTGCTCATTGAGCCGGGCTTGATCCCCTGTCTTGATAGTGAGGAAGACATTGAATCATGATGTTGCTGTGGTGATCATTTCTGCTGCTGCTCATGGTTCATAGCACCTCATGATTGACCAATTTTCAAACGGCCAGATCTGTGTTGAAATTATCCCATTTAGCACATTTGTAGTCGCACAAAACACATGATACTTGGTGGGGAAAACTTTCAATGCTACATGCAAAATTGTTCATCGATCTGTTGATCAGTCCACGCAACGAATACAGCAGCCAACTTCAGCCCCTGCAAAATCAATAGCAAATTTTTCCTCACGTTCACACATGAGTCAACCACCCTGATGTTTCTCAAAATGAACAGGTTCCTTGACAATGAGTGATGTCTGGTTGCAAGCCTATCTTATTTTGTTGTTCTGTGGGGTTTAGAAATGAATTTTGAATGTAAGTAATGCTGTAGTGTTAGTGGTGGAAAGACTATGTAAAATAGGAAGCAAAGCAGAGTCTGGCAAGTGATGGAAGAAGCAGCTGGGATAACTCATCAGTTCATGGCAAACCTAAAGGAACAGAATTCACACTTGCCCTTGGGGCTTCCATGGTAAACTTTGCAGGATCGAATGTAGCTCAGGCATAAAGTCATACCTTGTCCTTTGTTTTACTGTTCAATTGATTCTTTGTTCTGCAGCTTGTGACTCACCCACACCACTGCTCCATGACAATTATATTTATTATCCCTTTGTAAAATTATCAATGGCTTCCTCTCAATCATACCTACCTCAAATTAGTCACCACCATTTCTGTCTCAGCAAAGGAGGTGCAGGTTTTTGGAATTAGTTGTCAAGAAAATAATTCAGTTGCATTCAATGATCAATCGACTGATTGTCTGATCAATTAATCAAATGTTTCTTTGTTCTCCAGGCCATGCTTCTCCATTGTATTCCATTAGTGCTGCTGGGCTTGCACAAAGCTTCCACTGTCGGTTTTAGCGACAGTGATTAAAATGCTAAGAATTAGGAGGAGTTATTCCTTCAAAATAGGAAGGTTTTTTGGGTTGACACACTTTATCACATTTCTAATTTCGTCATTAGTATTGGCATAGAATGCAAGAGACAGATTGGCATGTTGCAGCTTTACAAAGCATTGGGTAGGCCACACGGAGTATTATGAACGAGCCAGGATGTTTAGGCACTAAAAAACTCTGAAATAGGCAGGCACAAAGGCATAATAAAATTACAAAAATGGCACGAAAAAGGCATTTATTGACCCAAAAAGGCATGTATTTCCACCACCTAAATATGGTTTAAAATGATAATATAAAGGTATACTACATTAAATTACCAAAGTTGCCTGGTTGCACATAATTACTAGCATTTTTTTCAAATTATCTGGTGTGAAACTATGCCGTCTGTCAGACAGAATATGCTTCAGGGGTGAGAAACTTCTTTCTACCTCAGCTGAGGTCACTGGTGCATACCTGAAACAAGCTACAGACTCTATTCATGTCGATATCCTGTGCATTACAACTACCTTTGAGAACTTTAGCTATGTTTTCTATTTCTTCAAGATCTTTGTTAGCTAAAATCACTCTCTCACATTTTCCTTGTATGTCTTTACCTACATCGCCAGGAATTTTACGAATATCGTCAGTTACTTTGTTGAACACCTGCAAGTTATTCACTAATGTTTCGCCATGTTTCTCCAGGGAAGTGATAGCTTGTGGGAAGTTTACAAAATTGGAAGCAATAAATACAAGATCGCGGTGGAGGGACTTTTTCTGCATGATTTCACTGACGATCCTGACTGCAGCAGATTCTTCTTCTTCAAAACAGTTGACGATTTCTTTTATCTTTTCAAAATTTGCAGCATAGTAGAGTACAGCAGAGAGCCATGTACCCCACCTAGTCAAAACGGGTTGAGGAGGTAGCGGAATCTCGGGTGCCATTTCCTTGAACAACTGCACAACTGCTTTGAGGAAGATTTTCTTGACATTGCAAACTAGGCGATCGACATTTGAAAACAAGCTACGTATGTGCTTGGCAATTCTATGATGTCCTTGAGCTAAGCATGTCAAATGCAACATTTTGAGGAATAAAACTTTGAGCACTAGCAGCTTTTTTCATGTACGGAGCTGCATCAGTCACAAACAGAAGAACATTCTCGTGTTTTATACCTTCTGGCCAAAGTACAGCAAATGAAGATGTAAACAACTGAGCAATAGTTGAGCTGTTTGACTTCTCCAATACTTCCGATGTCAACAAATACTCCTTTGATGGTTGACCTGCCTCCAGTGTACCGATGACCACATTGGCAACATATCTCCCCACAGCATCGGCTGTCTCGTCTATTGAGATCCATACTTTGTTGCATGCAACTTCATCTCTAATTTTCTGCACAACAATGTTGAAGTTGCTGTCAACATAATTTTTCTGTAATAATGACTCGCTTGGTATATGTTCCTCTGTCTATTTCTCTAAAAAACCTCTGAGAGATTTGTTTTCCAATTTCCACAGTGGAATTCCAGCATAGAAACATAGAAACATAGAAAATAGGTGTAGGAGTAGGCCATTCGGCCCTTCGAGCCTGCACCGCCATTCAATATGATCATGGCTGATCATCCAACTCAGTATCCTGTACCTGCTTTCTCTCCATACCCCCTGATCCCTTTAGCCACAAGGGCCACATCTAACTCCCTCTTAAATATAGCCAATGAACTGGCCTCAACTACATTCTGTGGCAGAGAATTCCAGAGATTCACCACTCTCTGTGTAAAAAATGTTTTTCTCATCTCAGTCCTAAAAGATTTCCCCTTTATCCTTAAACTGTGACCCCTTGTTCTGGACTTCCCCAACATCGGGAACAATCTTCCTGCATCTAGCCTGTCCAACCCTTCAAGAATGTTGTACGTTTTTATAAGATCCCCCCTCAATCTTCTAAATTCTAGCGAGTACAAGCCGAGTCTATCCAGTCTTTCTTCATATGAAAGTCCTGACATCCCAGGAATCAGTCTGGTGAACCTTCTCTGTACTCCCTCTATGGCAAGAATGTCCTTCCTCAGATTAGGAGACCAAAACTGTACGCAATACTCCAGGTGTGGTCTCACCAAGACCCTGTACAACTGCAGTAGAACCTCCCTGCTCCTATACTCAAATCCTTTTGCTATGAATGCTAACATACCATTCGCTTTCTTCACTGCCTGCTGCACCTGCATGCCTACTTTCAATGACTGGTGTACCATGACACCCAGGTCTCGTTGCATCTCCCCTTTTCCTAATCAATAAATGCCTTGCACAGATCACTCGAAAACCCAGATTTGCTACTGGAGCCAGCAGTAAATTTAGTGAGGAGACAAGCTTGGGTATTTCACTTGGGTAGTCTACACCCCAGCAGTATCAACATTGACTTCTCTAATTTTAGATAGCCCTTGTCTTCACCCTCCCCCCCCTCCCCCTTCCCAGCTCTCTTTCTAGTCCTACTGTCTCCGCCTCTTCCTTTCTTTTTCCCACCCCCCCCACCCCAGAAGGGTCTCAACCCGAAACATCGCCTATTCCTTCTCTCCATAGATGCTGCCTCACCCGCTGAGTTTCTCCAGCATTTTTTGTTTACCTTCAATTTTTCCAGCATCTGCAGTTCTTTCTTAAATAGATCTTGGAGAAGACTGAACAAGTGGGCAGTGGCACGAATGAATGAACGACCGATGGTGGCATCCCGGTTTCGCCCCGCTGGTGGAAATTTTTGTGTAAGTTATACTATGTTAACATGTTAATAATAACATTAATATTAACGTGTTAACATAGAAAATTTCATTGTAATCAGGGTACAACTAGAGAAAATAGCACAACCTTTTAGCAAAATGGCAAAAAAAGGCTGATTTAGGCACTCGATTGTGAAATCATAAAAAAAGGCATGAAAAGGCACATGGCATTTATGGCAGACTCGTGGCTCTAATCATGAGCAATTCTAGTCATGACACAATGGGAAGGATGCAATTATGCTGGAGAGGGTGCAGAGGAGATTTATCAGGATGCTGTCATGACTGGAGTATTACAGGGTTAAGGAGAGACTGGACAGGCTGGGATTGTTTACCCGGGAATGGTGACCTGACAAAGATATTTAAAATTGAGGGATTTCGAAAGAATAAATAATAAAGATCTAATTTCCATGATGGAGTGTGTAAGACAACAGGGCATAGATTAAAGATAAGAGATAAGATGTTTAGAAGTGATCTGAGATGGCATTTGGTTGAAGACTGTAATGGGATGCATGAAGAGATCATGAAGAGAGTTATTTCTTTATCTTGGCATCATGTTCGGCACAAACATTGTGGGCTGAGATGCCCGTTCTTATGCTGTACTGTTGTATGAATAAAGGGTAGGCTATTTAGGACTGCGATGAGGAGACATTTTTTCACCAGAGAGTTGTGAATGTGTGGAATTCCCTGCCACAGAAGGCAGTGGAGGCCAATTCACTGGATGTTTTCAAGAGAGTTAGATTTAGCTCTTGGGGCTAAACGAATCAAGGGATATGGGGAAAAATCAGGAACAGGGTACTGATTTTAGATGATCAGCCATGATCACATTGAATGGCGGTGCTGGATCGAAGGGCCGAATGGCCTATTCCTGCACCTATTTTTTTATGTTTCTATGTTCTGTGTTAAGAGATACCCTCATGAAACCAAGACAAGTACAGTATTTGAATTGCCTATGCATAGAAGGCAACTGACCTAATTCAAGTAAAAGAGCTTAGTGTAGACTGGGAAAAATGGAGGACATGAGCATAGTGGGCCGAAGGGCCTGCTTCTGTGGTGTACAAGTCTATGACCATTTAATTTTCCCCTTTTGCTACCATCTCTTCTAACCTGCTATTTCCACCACTGGTTCAGGCACAGATTGTTCCACTTTGTTGTTTCATCAGCTGCTTTGCCAAACTTCCCTACTTTATCCTATCCTTTCACCTGCTCATCCTGTGTTCCCAGTTCTTATTTCTCTGCCTTTTTTCCACGTAATCTTAATAACAAATTCCACATCTCTCAGGTGATCCCATTGCTCCTTGCTCCACATCACACTATGTATCAATACTTGGGTTAAGGTCACCCCAGCCAGCATTCGCTCTACTTTCAAGCCTCCTTATAGAATTAGTCCCCATAAACTCCAATCTGTCTTCTGTTTAAACGCCACCCCACTGTGATTGTGTAATTGTATTACATTTAATTACTCTAACCGTCCCTGTGCACTGATCTGGTACTGGAAGGTAAATCCACTCAACCAAATAGCTTATTTCATTTCATGCATGCCATTTTCTCAGTAATCTTATTTCTTTAAACTCCGCCTCATTTAGGAAAGTGATTATCTAACCAAGTGAATTGAAATATAATATTTATCTTCCTGAACTGTTTACATCTGCCGTAATAAAACTAGTTATGCCAATCAATGAAACAATTTTCATAAAGAAAGGTACATGTTCTCACTGATGAATTATGGTTCCTATTGAAAGTCAATAAAATTATGTTTTAAAACTCAGCTGATCATCATAGGAATTTCTTTTTTTAACGCTAAACAGCAGAATGGCATTTTTTTCCCACAATTAATGATCTGATAACAAAATCACATTTCCCGCATTCATACTTTCCATAATTGCACTTCCTGCAATTTTGCTAGCGGCTCATTAGTTGCAGAAATAAATAGACAGCTTTTATTTCTGGTTGTAACGGGAACTCCCAGGGCACCTGAGATTACAAGGAAGGAGTCAACAAGTATGTTCAAGTGTACTCCTCCGAGGGGGATCTAACATCTTTTAACGTACACCCTACATCTGTCACCATACAAATCAAAATTTTGAAACCATTTATGACCTCAGGATATGAACCATTTGGGTCTTTGATCAAAACAGTTCATGCGTTCGACTCTGCCACTTAATCGAGTGTATTTTTTATGAGCTTCTTTGGTTTAGTGGGAGAAGTGTTTAATACCCAGTTTCCCAGGGAATATTGTATATTCAATTAACCCTCTGTAACTGCATTAGAAGATCTGAGGCTGAGTGTTAGGAAGAAACATGAGCAAAATGCTGCAAGGTGGTTACTTCATTACACTTGGGGCAAGGTGAAATATCCAATGCATCCTGAGGACTGGTAGCAGCTCCCTTGGAAACAATGTTCGCTCCTAAACTTGCTTCATTAACAGCTGAAACATCTGTGCTGTGAGATTATTCAGGAAGCTTCTCACTTCAGAGCAGCTACTGTGTTGATTTTTTTTACCAGAATCATCAGAGAGCTTTTCATTCAACTTGTGCCTCCCTTCCCAAAGTCTGCACAGCATCTGATGCATGGTCTGGTTCTCTACGACCATATTAAAATTTGTTGTTAGATATATACGGGTATTAGAATCAAGGAGTCATACACACAGAAACAAGCCCTTAGTGACTGTGCTGGCCTTCGAGTGCTTAATTATACCAATCCCATTTTCAAGGACGCAGGCAATAGCCTTCTATGCTATATACAAGGTCTTCAAGTGCTCGTCTAAATACTCTTAAAAGACAATAGACAATAGGTGCAGTAGGCCATTCGGCCCCTCGAGCCAGCACCGCCATTCAATGTGATCATGGCTGATCATCCCCAATCAGTACCCCGTTCCTGCCTGCTCCCCATATCCTCTGACTCTGCTATCTTTAAGAGCCCTATCTAGGGGCTTAATGTTTTGAGCCCTTGCCTCCACCATCCACTCAGGTGGTGTATTCTGAATTTTAAACAGCCATTGCATTAAAACATTTCTTCCTCAAATCCCCTCGAAGTCATTGGAGCAGAATTAGCCCTTTCGGCCCATTAAGTCTACTCCGCCATTAAATACATGCTTGGAAACTTCCAAACATTGAAAACAATTCAAAATAATTCCTTCTTGGGAACTTTTAAGTTTTTCTGTTGCTGAATCCTAAAGATTTCCCAGCACGCTGGCCTATCATGAGTCCATGGCCTTTTGTTCGACCTCTTTGGTTAATCAAATTGTGCCTCTTTATCATGGGGTCCCTCTTTCTAATTGACCTGTTTAAATATCCAAAGCTGTTCATCTACTCACCTGTCCCTTAATTTATTTTCCAGTCCACCTTAGAAAACTCTACCTTCATATCATTATAATTCCCCTTATTTTTCACTCCAGTCATCTGGAATGAGCAATTTCCACCAACTCTAAACATATCACCTGGGCGTCTCTGTTACAAATTATTTTGTTGAGATTCTATCACTGGGGCGATCAGACACTCCCAGTGGTAAACTTTGACAATTAAGCCTCATGTTATATAGCCTGATATACTAATGCCCTGATACTCTTTTATTTAACATACTGGGTACCACTGTTCATACTCTTGAGTGGTACGATCTGTCTGAATAGTACACAAAACAATGTTTTTCACTTTATCTTGGTGCACATGACAACAATACACCAATACCAATACCAGTGCGGTCTTAACAATTGATGGTTTCATCTCTAGTTTTGAACTGGACTAGTAGCCTTGAGATTATACCCTAGAGGCATCTGGACAAGTATTTGAATCAGTAAAACAAAGAGAAAGATGGAATTAATGCAGGCAAATGAGTTTAGTATAGATCGACATGAGACATGATAGTTGGCTTGGATGTGATGGGTCTAAGGGCTTGTTTTCAATGCAGTACAACTCTTTAATTCCACAACTCAATAACATTCACACCCCAATTTATTATAATACAATGCTAGCTTTGACTGATAAGCACAGCCATAGAGTCATAGAGTTATACTGCATAGACCCTTCGGCCCAACTTGCCCACGCTGACAAACATACCCCATCTATACTTGACTTACCTGGCTGCATTTGGCCCATATCCATCTAAACCTATCCTATCCATGTACCTGTTCAAATGTATTTTAAACATTGTGATAGTACCTGCCACAAATACCTTCTCTGATAGCTCGTTCCATATACCCACCGCCCTTTGTGTTACGAGGTTGGCCTCAGGTTCCTAGTAAATCTTTTCCCCCTCACCTTTAAACCTATCCCCTCTGGTTCTTGATTCCCCTACTCTGGGCATAAAATGTGGAAACAGGTACTTCGGCCCAACTTGTCCATGCTGACCAACACACCCCATCTACACTAGTCCCACCTGCCTGCGTTTGGCCCATATCCCTCTATCCTATCTGTGTACCTGTCCAAATGTTTCTTAAATATTTTGAAAGTTACTTAATTGAAATGATGAGTTTCTCAAGTAATGGTATCAAGAGGTATGACCCAAAGGTGGGTAATTAGAGATGAAGTACAGATCAACTATGATGTAATTTGAATGGTGGAAGAGGCAATGGGCTGGGTCTTGCTCCTATAAAAAATAAGTGATTACTTGAAACAAATGATTTGGGACCACGGGTTGTCAGTCTGAAGGAAACTAATTATGATTGATGGCCTTGATTTGTCAACCATGCCATTCTTGCTATATTTTACAATTACCAGGCTGGTTTATACACGTCCAACAATTCTTATTTTCTAATAAGCACCAGCACTATGTAAAGAATGGAGAGAGATTTGTTACAAGGATATTGGACATGTGTGCAGTAGCATTGCTTATTGCAGTTAACAGGATTTCAACAAATTATATCATTATGGCAAAGATTTCACACACTTCATCTGTTTTGTTTCTCTCATAATTAATACGCTTGCCAATTCTGTGAAAACAATATTTCTTTAAGTGTACACCAAGCAGCACATTTAAACTTGACAGTTTGATATGCAATTAGTGGCAGAAATAAATGAAGACAATTATGAAAATACTAATTTTGTGCAAAAAAGTCATTTTCTAGCACTGATAGCTAATTATAGCATTAATATCAATTCAGCAAAGAAGAAATGATGCTTTCACCATTCTGCACTCTTTCAAACACGTATCTGATTACGTATTTGTTTCAAACACGTATTGCTGATTAGATTTTAAACAAATATTAATACATTCCATTCCAAGCAAACCAAATGTTTGGGAAATATTCACAAATGCATTATACTAGAATGCAAGCTTCCAATCCAAAGGGTCGAGGAAATTCAGATGTAGAGTGAGAGTGGATGAAAATCTCTTTTTTTGTAGGCCCTCCTCAGCCCATTAATATTGCTTCAACAGAAAAGCCAATGAACTGGTGTTTTATGCAACTGTGCTGCATTACGGGTGTAAATATGAGCAGCACAATTTGGACTCGGTAAGTCCTCAAGTCATTTCTCCACTGTTGTCATAACAATTCTTTTTTTAATTTCTCCTCACTGAGATCTGCAATGCATTTTTATGGCATCAAAATGAGTCGCATTAAAAATTGAAAAGCTTTTATGATTGCAGTTTCTTAAATATAATTTGCATAATACACATAAATGATGATTAAACTGCTCAAAACTTGCAGACTTAAAGAAGGAATGTATGGTTGTTAAGGTCTGTACTGCCTTTCTACCCGATTGTTTATGCTGATTAAAACTTATTCATGACAACTTTATCACCCCAGCATTCCTTGAGAATGGTTAAAATTGTTTTCATAAATTGCTTATGAAAAAACAGCAATATGTTGCAAGAAATCTTGGCAGTACTTGTTGTCTACTTCTCCATGCAAACAGTAGGTCATTTTTCTATAGATTTGCTACGATTAATTGGCTACTAAAATTACTCCTTGGTGTAGGTTAATGACAAAATGAATCAATGGAACATTGATAGTAATATGTGAGAAAAATAACTCCCCAGGATATAGAAAAATAAAAAGATGGGGAATGGAACTAATAGGGTTGTTCCCTATTGAGAGGAACTCAATGGCCTCCATCTGTGTCGTTGTAAATAAGGATAGCAATCTTATTCCCTCTCCATCCTCCAATTTGTGGAGCTTGTTCACCATATACCTGTGCAATGTTATGTCCAAGACCGTTTCCTCATCAAAGCTTGCGATATCATCTTCTCCACTCACATAGGCATTTGTATCACTGAGTAGTCTGAGACCCTCAAAGATCTTGCTTCTGGGACTGACGGTGAACTAATCCCGGTTATGAACAGGCCTCAGAACAAATGTGACTCGATTGGTGATGATCTGGGACAGAATTTTCTAATCCACATGAAGCCGTTCAGATATCTCTGGCTTCTACTTGTGGACAGCATGATCAGACAGCAAACAAAAGATCAGAATGAAAGAAGACTCTGTTCTCATAGATTCTGACATGCTACCAACAACACGAATAGTGATGTGGTGTCAGTAAGTCTTGGTTTACCCAGCACCATGGAGCTAAGTACAATGTAACCGGCAAACCATCACTACCCATTAATGCATCAGGGATTGACTTCCCAAAATGCAACACCTCACAGTTATCTGCAGGGGCGGAAATCCCGGGGGATACAGGGGGGACACGCCCCCCCCCCCCCGCTTTAAAACCAAGCTGCGGCATCGAGGCGATCGAGGCTCCCGATGTTGAAGCCCCCGCCTGCCGATGAAAGACCCAATGAACGGGCCGATTCAAGCCCCACATTTTAGGGCGGATGAAGCTGCAGTTGCTGTTGCCCACAGTCGAAGCCTCGTGTGTGCGCGTGCGTGCGCGTTTGTATGCGCCTGCGCGCACGCGGCCACCAAGAAATTGTGTCCCCCGCATGTTTTGACAGTGATTTCCGTGCCTGGTTATCTGCATTAAACACCATGAACCATTTCTCAGCTCACTTGCCCTGATTACAGATCCTGCTGTAATCTGTCCTTACCACCTTCGCTTTCTACACTACCCAGCCACTTTAGTGTCATCCGCAAACTTACACCTTGTACATTCTCATCCAGCAGCCTCTACTACTGCCACACTCAGTGTCAGTCAGCAAGTGGAGGCAGTGATTATGGAAGAAGGCCAACATGACAGTGAGGAATCTGACCATGAGTGCTTGGGACACGTACAGAAAGTTAATCCAGGACGGAGCTGAACAGTCTGTTCTCAGTCTGGTTCATTGCTTCACAACTCCATGGGAGGCACAGTGGTGCTGCTAGAGAGTGTAGAGATACAGGGTGGAAACAGGCCCTTCGGCCCACCGGGTCCACGCTGACCAGCGATCCCCACACATTAACACTATCCTACACCCACTAGAGACAATTTTTTCATTTACCAAGCCAATTAAACTGACAAACCTGTACGTCTTTGGAGTGTGGGAGGAAACCAAAGATCTCGGAGAAACTCACGCAGGTCACGGGGAGAATGTACAAACTTTAGAAGGATGAGAGGGCAAACATATAAGATTGTTAATGGTTTGGACACGCTAGAGGCAGGAAACATGTTCCCGATGTTGTGGGAGTCCAGAATCAGGGGCCACAGTTTAAGAATAAGGAGTAAGCCATTTAGAACGGAGACGAGGAGAGAGTGGTGAGTCTGTGGAATTCTTTGCCTCAGAGGGCAGTGGAGGCAGGTTCACTGGATGCTTTCAAGAGAGAGCAAGATAGGGCTCTTAAAAATAGCGGAGTCAGGGGATATGGGGAGAAGGCAGGAACGGGGTACTGATTGGGGATAATCAGCCATGATCACATTGAATGGCGGTGCTGGCTCAAAGGGCCGAATGGCCTACTCCTGCATGTATTGTCTATTGTCTATTGTCTATTGTCCATACAGACAGCACCCGTAGTCGGGAACGAACCCGCAGCATCTGCGGGTTCGATGCTGTAAGGCAGCATCTCTACCGCTGTGCCACCGTGACCGCCCTTGCTGCCTTGCAGAGCAAGACACCCAGGTTCGATCCTGACTACGGGTGCTGTCTGTACGGAGTTTGTTCATTCTCCCTGTTACCGCCTGGGTTTTCTCAAGGTGCTCCAGTTTCCACCCAAAGACATACAGGTTTATAGGTTAGTTGGCTTCGGTAAAGATTGTAAATTGTTCCTAGTGTGTAGGGTAGTGGTAGTGTACGGGGATCGCTGTTCGGCGCAGACTCGATGGGCCGAAGCGTCTGCTTCTGCACTGTACTAAACTAAACTCTAACCTAAACACAATCTTCAGGAATTCGGAAGACCGGCATGTCTTACCATTTCAGTCAGGAATCTGGGCATGTGTCTGATATTCTGGCAGTTTAGCTAGAGTACCTTCGATTTAAACCAGCATCTGCAGTTCCTTCCTACATGGTATGAATATTGATTTACCTAACCTCAAGTAACCTCGGCATTCCCTCTCTCTCTATCCCCCCCCCAGCCAAGTCTCACCAGCTTCTCGTTTTCACCCAACAAACAGCTAACAATGGCCTGTTTCCTTTATCATCATTACTTTCTCGCATATCTTTAATTCATTGTTCTTTATCTCTCTACATCATCATCTAAATCTCTCATTTCCTTTATCACTAACTAGTCTGCAGAAGAGACTCGACCCGAAACGGTCACCCATTCCTTCTCTCCAAAGATGCTGCCTGTCCCGCTGAGTTAAGGGCCTGTCCCCCTCTCCCGAGTTATTCACGAATTCTCCTGAGTTATTCACAAATTCTCCCGAGTTTTCAAACTCGCAGAATGTTCGTAACGAGTCCGTAGGAGGCCGTAGGAGTCCGTGCATATATCGTAGCGGCTCGTTATGCCAGCCGTAGGTACTCGGGTCATCAGGTAAGTCGGGACGTTTTTTCCAGCCTGATGAAAAATGTCCACGAGTAAATAAATAGCCCCGAGTATCTACGGCTGGCATAACGAGCCGCTACGATATATCCACGGCCTCCTACAGCCTCCTATGGACTCGTTATGAACATTCTGCGAGTTTGAAAACTCGGGAGAATTTGTGAATAACTCAGGAGAATTTGTGAATAACTCGGGAAAGTGTGACAGGCCCTTAACTCTAGTATTTTATGCCTATCTTCGATTTAAACCAGAATCTGCAGTTCCTTCCTACACAGCTTAGCTAGAGTGTCCAGCTACATTAATGACACAGCTGAAAGCACTGTCCAGTTGGCATCACCAGAAATGGAAGACGGCCAGAACTATGGCATTCACATGGGTGAGCTGGGACAGATTTCTGAACCTTATGTCCGATAAAAGAAGAAGGCTGCCAACAACATCACTAACCAATCCACAACTACCTGACCCAATGGTAAGAATGCCTACCACTGAACTGAGGTGGAAGTGAAGTTGAAAGACATGTGCTTTGATTTTCTAGTTTAGTTTATTGTCACGTGTGCCGAGGTACAATGAAAATCATTTGTGAGAGAATAAGTTGCAGGAATACAGGGAAAAGGATAGATGTGGAATGGGACTTAAGGGCCTGTCCCACGAGCATGCGACTGCATGCGGCAAGCGCGACCTAACGTGGTCGCTTGAGCCGTACGGCCTCGCGGGGCCGGTCCCACTTCGATCGCCGGAGCCGTATGGAGTTGTGCGGAGCTGGTCCCGACATCGCGCGGGGCTCCGAAAAACTGACAGTTCCGCGCGGCAACGGCCTGCCGGCCCGCAGCCACCTCGACGCCGTATGCACCGCCTCGACGGGCGTGCGCAGCGTCTCGACGCCGTACGCAGCGTCTTGACGGCGTACGTCACGCGCAGACTTCCCGCAGACTTCGCTCGAACTTCACGTCACTCACTCGACCTCCGCGCGGCCCTCGCTTCCGGTATGGTCGCGCTCGCTGCATGCAGTCGCATGCTGGTGGGACAGGCCCTGTACGGTGATTACTCGACCTCCGCGCGGCCCCCGTGCGGCCCCCGCTTCCGGTTTGGTCGCGCTTGCCGCATGCAGTCGCATGCTCGTGGGACAGGCCCTTAACAGGATTACTCTCCTGGGAACTGTTTAGTTTAGTTTAATTTAGTTTAGTTCAGTTGGAAACAGGCCCTTCAGCCCAGAGTCCACGGCGACCAGTGATCCCCGCACATTAACACTATTGTACACACACTAGGGACAATTTAAAATTATGTCAATCCAATTAACCTACAAACATGTACGTCTTTGGAGTGTGGGAGTAAACCCACGCAGGTTATGGAGAGAATGTACAAACGCCGTACAGGCAAGCACGCATAGTCAGGGTCAAACCCGGGTCTCTGGCGCTGTAAGGCAGCAACTCTACCACTGCGCCACCATACTGCGGTAGACTTGATGGGCCAAATGGCTTCCTTTGTCAGAATGAAATATTATTCATCACAAATTGAATTGGCCTCCAGCTGTGTCATTATCATTGTAAGATAATAGGTATGTACCAACCTCAGGATATGACAAAAGGCGTTATAGACAATGAAATACTTTGATGTGTACACTTGGCATTTAGGGTGATAATGGTCAGGTTGACGTTTGGACATCCTCACAACATTGGCTGGATAAATGAAAGTTGCTAACATTTCTGTGGCTCTGTGATGGCATCGCTTTCAAATTATATTAATGACCTGACTTTGTGCTACATGACTAAGGCCAGCTCATTTGAGCAGCGAAGCAAGAAGACCAAAGCAAGCCCCTGTATATCAGGACCCCGTTACCAGCATGGTCAATTTCTGCAATAATTACTTCCGCAGTCAGTGTTGTGAAGAATAGCACCATCCACACGGTATCATCAACCAGGCATCATTTGTATCTGTGAACTCATTAGCAGCGACACTGTCACTTGCCTCGTTGTTGGTTTGGACTGTTTGCAACTGAGTGCATTCCAAGCCATTAACAGAGCACACAGACAAATAGGGAACCTACATTGTCTTGTACAATGATAAATTCAGTGCAGCCTCAGATGCTCCATTCAATATTTGGGATAGAATTTGATAAATCATTTTTATTGCCAGAGCTTGCACTGAGTTTCTTTCAATCTTGGGATGTGAGATAAGGGACTCTGCTCTTGAATTGTTGACCTGCTTCTGCCCCCCAAATGCATTTCTTCATACTGCCGATAACTACATCCCTGTACACATCACAAGCAATTCAGTCCTTTCACAACTCAGTCTATCACTCAGAGTGAATGGTGTATTCACAGCTATCTTCTGATCTTGATTTCCAGCCTCTGCTTCCAACTAGAGTTCTGCTTCCTAATCAGCCATGAGATGTTCAAATATGAAAGTCCTGGTGAATTTCTGCTCCTCGGGCCTGGAAAATCTAATAGTGAAGTGCTGCCCCTACTATGGAATTCACTGTTCATCCTGACTGCAGTTTCCAATCCATCCTGTGTGGATGTTGTAGGAGCAATTAAGCTTAAGTCAGTATTATTATCATGTCTGATATTTTTAGTTTTAGTTTTTATCTGCCTGTACATTTGTAGGTGGGATTTGATTTGTAATAGGGGTGTGCTCTTTTCTTAGAGGAGTCTGGTGAAGACTCTCAGATTAGAAGTTTCAGTTTGGTGTCGGAGAATGAGGGGAAGTGTTCTACCATGATCATGACACACACATGTTACGAGACGACATACCTTTATAGTTAGATAGAGCTCTAGGGGCTAGTGGAGTCAAGGGATATGGGGAGAAGGCAGGCACGGGTTATTGATAGGGGACGATCAGCCATGATCTCAATGAATGGCGGTGCTGGCTCGAAGGGCCGAATGGCCTCCTCCTGCACCTATTGTCTATGTTTCTATGTTTTTATAAGAAGAAGCTTTTATGTGATTTATATGATGGGAATGGAACAGCGATTAAGAACGGAAAGTTATGAGTTATTTCTTTGTTTTGTATTACTTCAACAAAAAAGAGCAATTAATCAAGAAACGATATCTGGAAGATTCATCTTTGCTGTCTTATGTGTGTCGTGAGTGCGTTAGGCTATACTTCCAAATCATCTCCGAAAATTAATGGCTATCAAAGTTGGACTTGAGAACGTTGTAAAAACTGCCATTATATTAAGTAGAAAATTGTTATTATCAGGAAGAGTAGTAGCCTAAGCTGATTCAACAGTGGACTGAAGAAGCTGAACCTCTGCCAGAGATTACAGCCTGAATCCTGGGAGGACGAACTGACACAGTTGACACCTGGGTCATTAAAGGAAGAGAAGACTTCATTGACCAAGAGGGCCATCAGTAGATCGATTGCTTGCTGTATTCAAAAACTGCCAGAAGCATTACAGTTTAATAGCCTGTGAGAAAATTCTACAGAAAGAAAGAATGCAGCCAGAAGCTTGTTTATCTTGAATTGAAGATTAGTCAGCTAGCGTTGAGCGAATGGTCTTGAAATTAGTTGGATGTTTTGGACTTCTACGATAAGGCGAGCTCAGCTAGTGAATGTTTACAAGATACTGGCTAAGAAAGCCTTCAAAATAATGATTGTTTTGAAGAAGCAGAACAGACTGTTTTTTAAACGTATAACGATCTGGCAGTTATGGAGCCACGGACAGGTGCGTACAAAGAGGCGCCACAAGAGAGAGCCATGGAGCCAGAAGAGAAAAGATATGGAAAGAGAGAAACCAAGTGCACTGAAAAGGGAGAAGCAGCCAACCTGGAAAGATGCCAGATGTAAAGAAACAAGTTACGGAAGCAGATGGTCAAGAAAATTGAAATCCAGAAGAAACTAATGGAATTAGATGAGAATGCGAAGATGGTGCGATCTAATCATAAGCAATTATTCAGCCTCGGCCGCGAGGTTGGAGAAAAGCAAAACTCATTGCTGGGTTTACAACTGCCTGAGGGAGAACTCGAAAGGCACACCCAGTGGTTCCAAGAAATAGTAGAATTTTTTGATGGTTTTGTAGAGTATGTGAAGAAGTGGTTACTTGAAATCGAACAACTTACACACTCTACAGTCGGAAATGCGATGCAACAAGGTGTTGAAGTGGGAGAAGAAATTGAAGCACAGGGTAGTATCTCAAACATCACAACATGAAGATCTGGACATAAATCTGGTTCTGTAGCCAGTTCAACTACAAGGACCTCTGCTCGAATGGAAGCCGAAGCTGAACTAGCTACTCTCTCGCTAGAAGCTGCCGCCTTGGAGAAAAAATATGAGATTGAGGTACAAGAAGGACAGCTGAGTAGGCAAGAAGAATAGTTGAAGTGAGAGGCTGAGGGACAAAGTGAACAGTTGAAGAGAGAGGCCGAGGAATTAAGTGAACAGTTGAAGAGAGGCTGAGGAGCGAAGAAGGCAGTTGAGGAAGGAGAAGGTACGGCTGGAAAAAAAAACGAGGCTGGCAGTTGCCAGAGCAAGGAGGGAGATATTGAAAGGTCAAGGGTCAAGATGTGACCTCACCTCAGATAAATGCGCATATTGGGGCCGGGGTAGAAATCTGTATTTTCTCCATCTTACCAGTAAAGGTAAGGAGCTGCCAGGGGAATACAGTGTTGTAAACATATGCATTTTGGGATCATGGGAGCTCGGCTACTTTTCGCACAGAAAGCTTGATGAGAAGGCTGGACATCACAGGAGAAAATGCTAAGATTCTATTGTGTATCATGAATGAAGAGAAATGCTGTGATAGTCATCATATTACAGGTATGGATTTATCTAGTCTGGATGAAGACAATTTTATATAACTGTCTGATGTGTTTACACATGAGACCATGCCGATTTCTCATCTAAATATACCCAAGCAAGAAGACTTGAAATGATGGCCTTACCTGAAGGATGGTAAAGACCTACTTATTGGAACGAATGCTTTGAAGGCATTGGAACCCAAAGAATTTGTCAGCAGTCAAGGAGACGGATCATTTGCTGTGAGAACTGAGCAGACTCTGCCCAGGCAAAGCCACGGGTCCCGATGGTGCCAGCCATAGGGTACTCAAGGCGTGTGCCAGCCAGTTGTGTGGAGTACTCCAGCATATCTGCAACATGAGCCTGAGCCTGGAGAGGGTTCCTGTGATGTGGAAGACATCCTGCCTGGTTCCTGTACCAAAGAAGATGTGCCCCAGCTCCTCCAATGACTGCAGACCAGTAGCGCTAACCTCACACATCATGAAGTCTCTGGAGAGGCTGGTGCTCACTCACCTGTGAACCCTGGTTAAACCCTTCCTGGATCACCTGCAGTTTACTTACCAACAAAGTTGGGGGTTGAGGACGCCATCATCCACCTGCTCCATCGTTCCAATGCTCACCTGGATAAGCCATGAAGCACTGTGAGAGCCATGTTTTTTAACTTCTCCAATGCTTTTAACAGCATCCGGCCTGCACTGCTGGGGAGCAAACTGACGAAGATGCGGGTGGATGCTCCGTTGGTGTCCTGGATCACCAACTACCTGACTGGACGACCACAGTATGTCAGGCTACAGAACTGTGTCTCGACATGGTAGTGAGCATAGGGGCCCCACAGGGGTCGGTCCTCTCTCACTTCCTGTTCACCATCTACACCTCGGACTTCAGATATAACTCGGACTCCTGTCACCTGCAGATGTTTTCAGATGACTCTGCAATTGTGGGCTGCATCAGAGAGGGGAGGAAAGCTGAATACAGAGGTGTAGTTAACGACTTTGTTGAGTGGTGTGGGCTGAATCACGTGCAGCTCAACACCAACAAGACTAAGGAGTTAGTGGTGGACCTTAGAAGGAGAGGAACACCCGTGTCCCCTGTCTCCATCAATGGTGTGGATGTGCAGTTTACCAGGGAGTACAAATACCTTGTAGTGTACCTGGGCAGTACACTGGACTGGTCCAGGAACGCTGAGGCCCTGTACAAGAAGGGCAGAGCCACCTGTACTTTTTGAGAAGGCTCTGCTGCTTCAAAGTCTGCAGTAAGATGTCGCAGATGTTCTACCGATCGTGGGTGGCCAGTGCCATCTTCTTCACTGCCATGTGCTGGTACAGCAGGGCAAAGGCTGCGGACGCCAATAGGATCAACAAACTCATCAGGAAGGCTGGCTCCGTCCTGGGAAAGGAGTTGGAGTCATGGGAGGTGGTCTTGGAGGGGAGGATGCTCCTCAAACTGCAGAGCCTCAATACAGCTCACCCCCTCCATGACACACTAGTCAACCTGAGGAGTACTTTCAGCAACAGATTGTTTCCACCAAGATGCAGGACAGAATGCCACAGATCCTTCTTCCCTGTGGCTATCAAACTGTACAACTCCTCCCTCTTCTGTCATGGGTTAGACTGACTCCCCCCCCCCCCCCACACCCCCCAATCTTTGTACATTCCCAATCCTATCCACTCATCACTTTAATTTCATGTTTCATGTATTTTGTGTTTTATGACTGTTGGCAGATCAATTTCCCTCCTGGGATAAATAAAGTTCTATCTATCGAATCGTATTGTATCGGACTTGAAACAAAGTACTGTAAGAACTTCAACTAGGCCAACCTCAAGAGTGTGCTACCTCAAGAGTGTGCTACCTCAAGAGTGTGCTACCTCAAGAGTGTGCTACCTCAAGAGTGTGCAGAGTAAAAGTACGTACCTTTAGAATATTTCAAGCATCTTAAGTTTAATTTAGTTTAGTTTAGAGATGCAGCATGAAAGCAGGCCCTTCGGCCCACCGAGTCCGCACCGCCCAGCGAACTCCATACACTCACACTATTTTACACACTAGGGACAATTTAGAATGTTACTGGTCAATTAACCTGCAAACCTGTCCGCCATTGGAGTGTGGGAGGGAACCGGAGCACCCGGGGAAAAAACCCACGTGGTCATGGAGACAACATTCAAACTCAATGGACAATAGGTGCAGGAGTAGGCCATTCGGCCCTTAGAGCCAGCACCGCCATTCACTGTGATCATGGCTGATCATCCACATTCAGTTCCTGCCTTCTCACCGTTTCCCCTGACTCCACTATCTTTAAGAGCTTTAAGAGCTCGATCTAACTCCGTACAGACAGCACCCATAGTCAGAAATTGAACCCGGGTCTCTGGCGCTGTAAGACAGCAACACTACTGTTGCACCCCCTCAGGATTTTTCCGATTTTCTGCCTCTGTTCTAGTCAGAAAGTTCCCAGTTATAAAGTGAATCAGTAACTGCTGTAATGAATTTGAGAATCTTCCAGCCCTTTGTTATTGAAAAAAAATCCCTTGCTGCCTTGTCTCAATCTCATATTTAATGTTATATTTAATATTCCCTCACGCTAGAACCTATCGAACCTATCAATGGAAACAGCATGGAGCCCATGGGCATGGTAAAATGAAAGATGAAATGAACAAGAAAGAAATAAATTTAAAAAAAGCAACAAGGGAAGTAAACACAAAAAATTCCTCCAAAATATTGAAAAGGAATAACATAAATATGTCGGCAAAAAGAGAATTGTTCACCCTATAATGAGAGCTCTGAGAGAGTGGAGAGTGAAGGGCCTGTCCCACTTACGTGTCCTTGGCACGCAAATTACGCGACCTCGTGGTCGCGTTGAGCCGCTACGGTCCCGCGAAGGTCGCGCGCGATTTCATGCGTACGCACAGCCGTCTGGAGCGCGTGACGTCATTTGAAGATGGACGCAAATGCCCGAGTAACTCAGCGAGACCGGCAGCATCTCTGGAGAGAAGGAATGGGTGACGTTTCGTGTCGAGACTCTTCTTCAGTCTGAAAGAAGGGTCCTGACCCGAAACGTCATCCATTCCTTCTCTCCAGAGATGCTGCCGGTCCAGCTGAGTTACTCCAGCATTTTGTGTCTATCTTTGAGCCAGCACCGCCATTCAATGTGATCATGGCTGATCAGCCCCAATCAGTACCCCGTTCCTGCCTTCTCCCCATATCACCTGACTCTGCCTCCACCTCCCTCTGAGGCAGAGAATTCACAGACTCACAACTCTCTGTGAGATAAAGTGTTTCCTCATCTCCATTCTAAATGGCTTACCCTTTATTATAAGGTCAGAAGGTCATAAGTGATAGGAGCAGAATCAGGCCACTCAGCCATTGAGTCTACTCCGCCATTCAATCATGGCTGATCGATCTCTCCTTCTCAACCCCATTCTCCTGCCTTCTCCCCGTAACCCCTGACACCCATACTAATCAAAAACCTATCTATCTCCACCAAGTCAATCAACCTACAACCCTGTACGTCTTTGGAGGGTAAACTGTGGCCCTTGGTTCTGGACTCCCCCAACATTGGGAACATGTTTCCTGCCTCTAGCGTGTCCAAACCCTTAACAATCTTATATGTTTCAATAAGATACCCTCTCAATAAGATACCCTCTCAACTCCAGAGTGTACAAATAGTTTGCTTCAGTATTTACAGGGGAGAACATTGGCAAATAGATGAATCCTGAATTGAATAAAAGTAGCATAACTATACAACTGCACCATAGTAAATGAAGAAGCAATTACTGAAGAAATAAATAAAGTTGGAAGCAAAACAAGTGTTCAGAAGAACAGGGGGAAGTGGGCCTTCGGTGGGGAGAAGCACTGGCAAGTTGGAACTTATGGATCAATTGAATGCTATTTATTGTCATTCAAGCCTAGGCTTCAACGAAATATCATTACTACAGTTTTTTAACACATTACAAAAAAAAACAAGACCCACACTTAACACAGTTTACATAAACATCCATCACAGTGAGTCTCCAACACCTCCTCACTGTGATGGAAGGCAAAGTCTTATCTCTTCCCTTTATTCTTCACCTGCGGTCCAGCAGTCCAACTGCAGCTTCTGACTGCCTTCCAGTGATGTTAGAACCTGCAATATAGACACAAAATATGACTAAATTAAAGAGATTTAAGTTGTACTATGGGAGAAAGGAGAAACAAGGGTGTAGGATATGCTATAGAACTTACTCTTTGAAATAGTGACCATTTCGGGATTACACATAAGGTCGATAGGTAACTGAAGAGTTGTGGAAATAAGCTATATAATAGCAATGTGGATCAATACTATTCTCATATGGAGACTTTGTTATAGTCACTGGTTGGGCCATGAAATCTACTTCAATGTTGTGATTTCCTAAGTAAATTGTGCTCAGATAGGCTCTGACCTTCCCGAGTCTAACAAAAGACTAGTCACCTCCTACACGTTTACATCAATTACTATCTCCCACGCGCTGACATTAATTTCCTTTCATCTTCAGGTACTGTAAAGACCTTGTTGGAATTTACAAGGCTGACAACAGGGCAGTCAAGGGAAGTATATCTCTTGTGTTAGAAAGAACTGCAGATGCTGGTTTAAAATCGAAGGTAGACACAAAATGCTGCAGTAACTCAGTGGGTGAGGCAGCATCTCTGGAGAGAAGGAATAGGCGACGTTTCGGGTCGAGACCCTTCTTCAGACTGACAAAGGGTCTTGACCCGAAACATCGCCTTCGTTGGGGAGAAGGCGATGAGTTATACCAGCATTTTGTGTCTACCTTCGAAGTATATTTCTTGTTCATCCAGTTTTATTGAAAGCAAAAGGCAATAGGTTGCTGCTTCCTTCCTCCAATTGCACACCAATTGCAGATTTTTCCCCAGTTTCCCCAATTAGTTTGTTGAGTTCCAGTTGATCCCTCCTGGCATTAAGGGACACATTGTCATCATCCCACCAGTGGAGTAATTTAGGCCTCAGCCAATCAATGTATTGTGATCTTCTCCACACACCTCAGTGAACAGATGGACCTCAATTTAAAATCTCATCCGAAAAGCAGATTTGTATATAAAGTGTCAAGGAATCTCTGGGATGGGATTTGATACCACAACTTCATGAACTGGCCAAGGGAAGCATAGGTTTGTACAATTCGTCCAAGAAGCCACAAGCAGCAAAAAGTTTATTTGCTTTTATGGTCTTAATCTGCCGGGCAAAATACTGGAGCCGATCCCTACACTCCTTTGTAATGACAAATCTTCAAACCATCAGACAACTCCAGTGTTTTAAACTTGATGTTTGCAATGTTCCGGGAAGCTTTAACAGTTTTGCTAATTTCTACTTTCTATAACCATGCACGTAATAAAAGCAAGAGTTTCAATTAAACCTGCCCGAGGGTTTGTAAACCAGTTCTGTAAACATAGCTTTTTATTAAAACTATAACTTCATCCACCCACCTAATTACCAAACTGACAGGAAAATGACTCAGGGACAAAATACACTACTTCAACTTCAACAGTAAAACCTGTTCATTTTGCTTCTCTCCTCTTCACACACATGGCATCACACATTTTTGGTTCTAATTAGTTATTTCTCTTTAGTTCCCAGCTGATCATTCCATTTGGACATCACACCATCCGCTCTTCCTTCCTTAGGTGTTAAGCGCTCACTGTTTTTTATGACAGGCACAATATTGGGCGTTAACTATATTCAAAACTAATGAGAATGTGAAGAGACTTAATGGAAAAAATTACGACTCTTTTGTTATTTTCACTGTGATACTGAGACACCCATGCGGGCCAGGAGATCCATTTAATCCAATGCCTTCTAGGTTGTGATTAAATTAATACATCTCAACCAGGCTGTATTATCTTGGAATTCTTCTGGCACTCGCTCTGGCACAGGCAGTGAAGAAAGCGAATGGCATGTTGGCCTTCATAACAAGAGGAGTTGAGTATAGGAGCAAAGAGGTCCTTCTGCAGTTGTACAGGGCCCTAGTGAGACCATACCTGGAGTATTGTGTGCAGTTTTGGTCCCCTAACTTGAGGAAGGACATTCTTGCTATTGAGGAAGTGCAGCGTAGGTTCACAAGGTTAATTCCCGGGATGGCGGGACTGTCATATGCTGAGAGAATGGAACGGCTGGGCTTGTATACTCTGGAATATAGGATGAGAGGGACTCTTATTGAAACATATAAGATTATTAAGGGTTTAGACACGCCAGAAGCAGGAAACATGTTCCTGATGTTCCCAGGGGCCACAGTTTAAGAATAAGTTGTAAGCCATTTAGAAAGGGGATGAGGAATCACTTTTTCTCACGGAGAGTTGTGAGTCTGTGGAATTCTCTGCCTCAGAGGGTGGTGGAGGCCAGTTCTCTGGATACTTTCAAGAGAGAGCTTGAAAGAGCTCTTAAAGATAGCGGAGTCAGGGGATATGGGGAGAATGCAGGAACGGGGTACTGATTGTGGATGATCAGCCATGATCACATTGAATGGCCCAAAGGGCCGAATGTCCTACTCCTGCACCTATTGTCTATTCCAGATAACCACCATCCTCTAGAACTGAACCGTCCGATCAATAACTAGAGAGCAGTCCTGTGTTACTATCTACCACATTAGAGACCCTCAATCTATCTTTAATTGGACTTTACTGGACATTATCTTGCACTAAATATTATTCCGTTTATCATATATCTGTGCACTGTGTAATCATGTATAGTCTTTCTGCTGACTGTTTAACACACACAAAGCTTTGCACTGTATCCCTGTACACATGACAATAAGCTAAACTAGAGTGAAAAATTTACCCCGAAGATCTTTTTTACATTTTTTCCCTCTCACCTTGTCCAAGTCTGTAGTGTTAGAAACATAGAAACATAGAAATTAGGTGCAGGAGTAGGCCATTCGGCCCTTCGAGCCTGCACCGCCATTCAATATGATCATGGCTGATCATCCAACTCAGTATCCCGTACCTGCCTTCTCTCCATACCCCTCTGATCCCTTTAGCCACAAGGGCCACATCTAACTCCCTCTTAAATATAGCCAATGAACTGGCCTCAACTACCCTCTGTGGCAGAGAGTTCCAGAGATTCACCACTCTCTGTGTGAAAAAAGTTCTTCTCATCTCGGTTTTAAAGGATTTCCCCCTTATCCTTAAGCTGTGACCCCTTGTCCTGGACTTCCCCAGCATCGGGAGCAATCTTCCTGCATCTAGCCTGTCCAACCCCTTAAGAATTTTGTAAGTTTCTATAAGATCCCCTCTCAATCACCTAAATTCTAGAGAGTATAAACCAAGTCTATCCAGTCTTTCTTCATAAGACAGTCCTGACATCCCAGGAATCAGTCTGGTGAACCTTCTCTGCACTCCCTCTATGGCAATAATGTCCTTCCTCAGATTTGGAGACCAAAACTGTACGCAATACTCCAGGTGTGGTCTCACCAAGACCCTGTACAACTGCAGTAGAACCTCCCTGCTCCTATACTCAAATCCTTTTGCTATCAATGCTAACATACCATTCGCTTTCTTCACTGCCTGCTGCACCTGCATGCCCACTTTCAATGACTGGTGTACCATGACACCCAGGTCTCGCTGCATCTCCCCTTTTCCTAGTTGGCCACCATTTAGATAATAGTCTGCTTTCCTGTTTTTGCCACCAAAATGGATAACCTCACATTTATTTGTGTTGAAGTCAAATGATCCCAAGCATAGCAAGAAGTCTACTTACGACCTTTGTAAAGCCATTAGAGTGCCAAGAGGGAATTCCAAACCATGCTGAAGTTCCAAGGCAACAACTCAGGCATCATAGATTGTGGCAAGGCATGCATGCTATAACCAGCTATAAGGTCCCTTGCTGATGAGCTCAATGCATTCTACGCTTGCGTTGAACAGAAGGTCAGTGGAGAAACATCACCTGCCCTGTCAGCCTCGGGTGTATCAGTACCAATGGTTACTGTGGCAGACGTAAGATCAGCTTTCCTGAAGATGAATCCACGGAATTCTTACAAATATCAAAAGAGGCTCTGCCCAAGCCGGCAAGAAATTTCAGGAGGTTGTAGATGAAGTCCAGTCCGTCACACAGATCAGACACCCTACCATATGCACAGTGGTGCATTTGGAAAAGCAGCCAACATAATCAAAGACCTTTCCGCCCTGGGTTATTCCTTCTTCTCCATGCTCTTGTCAGGCAGTAGAGACACGAGCTTGAAAGCGCACAACACCAGACCAAAGTGAAACCACTTCCATTCTGTTATCAGTCTTCTGAATGGTCCTTCCATAAGCTAGGATACTGTCCAAATCTCCAACCTACCTCATTGCAGATATTTCATTTTTACTCTGCATCCGTTACAGTGCAATGTTGAGCACAATGTTGATACCAGAGTGCCCAACTATATAACTGGTGTCTTTCTCCTCCCTTTGCCTTGTCTACTTGTGCTTGGTTTGATTGTATTCAGGTAAAGTATTATTTGTTTTGATTGGACAGCACACAAACAAAAGCCTTTCGCTGTACATTGGTACATGTGACAATAATAAATCGAAACCAGTGCCCTCTAGTTTTAGACTCCCTTGGATTGGAAATAAGACTCTAATGATCTATCCTATCTATGCCCCTTGTAATTTTATTATCCTCTATAAGATCGTCCCTCAGCCTCCTATGTTACAACACGAATAAACCCAACCTATTCAATCTCTCCTTATAACTACAGCCTTCCACTCCAGGCAACATCTGGTGAATCTTTTCTATACTCTCTCTGCATTTCTGCCATTACCCTCCTGTAGTGTGCATGGCATGGAGATGATGGGAAGGTGGGGATAATTATGGCAGAGTAAAGAGAAGTGGTACATAGTAGATAGCACTGTACAAGTTCTACGCACAAGTTTGCCACAGAAGGCTGTGGAGGCCAAGTCAATGGATATTTTAAAGTCAGAGATAGATAGATTCTTGATTACTACAGGTGTCAGGGGTTATGGGGAGAAGGCAGGAGAATGGGGTTAGGAGGGAAAGATAGATCAGCCATGATTGAAAGTCAGAGTAGACTTGATGGGCCGAATGGCCCAATTCTGCTCCTATTACTTATGACTTTATGACCTAATGAAGTTAAACTAATCTCCTCTGTTGGCACATGATCCATATCCCCCCATCCCCTCCATATCCATGCACTTTTATCTTAAAGCTTCCTAAATGCCACTATGGTATCTGCCTCTATCACCACCTCTGACAGCGTGGTTTTAGGCACCCATCACACAGGGTGGATGACTCCATGGAATTCTTACAAATATCCACAGATGATATTCACCTATTGCACAGAGATCCACTCTCTGTGTAAAAAACTTGCCCCAGCACCTCTTTTAAATTTTGCTCATCTCACCTTAAAATTATGCCCTCTGGACATTGACATAGTCAAGAGAAATGGGAATCTGTATGGAGCAACAAATCAGAGTCTTGCTATGGTCAGGTGATTGGCACAGTCATCTTTGAGAGCACAGACCTCAACATGTGGCAGACAGATGCTGTGGTCTCTGTCAGCGCTACCTGCCTGGCTGCCTGGCTGCCTGCAAAACAGCAGCGCTTGTAAATTAATGTGTGGAGTCAGTGATGATAAATACAATGTCACATTGAGGACTCTTTAAATCAAGCCGAGTTCCCTACTTGCCACCAGAGTTGCAATTTATTTAACCTTGAGGAAGCACCAAAGATCATAAAGCGTGACATTTTGATTCGTTGTCTGTGAGTAAGTCAGACACCTGAACCGCACGTACTGATGTTGTTACCATGTGCATTAAATAAGAAGAGGAAATTACACCAACGGTTGGGGGAATCACAACAGGGAATGAATGGCTGGTTCATTTTCGGAAAAATGCCAAGACTTCTGGCAGAAATGGGATCAAGTACTTCAAACCTGAACTGCAAACCTACTGTGAAAAAGACTCGCGTGTTTTGCTATTCATTTTTTTTGTCTGTTGTGGGAAAATATAGCAATAGAAGGCAAGCTTAGCTCATGAGGTCATGAGGTCATGAGTGATAGGAGCAGAATTAGGCCATTCGGCCCATCAAGTCTACTCCGCCATTCAATCATGGCTGATTTATATCTGCCTCCTATACCCTATTCTCCCAATAACCCCTGACACCCATACTAATCAATACTAATTAACATGAGCAGAATGTGTAGGAAGGAACCACAGATGCTGGTTTGAACCGAAGATACGGCAGATGCTGGACCCGAAACATCACCCATTCCTTTTCTCCAGAGATGTTGTCCGACCCGCTGAGTTACTCCAGCTTTTTGTGTCTATCTTAACATGAGCAGACTTCCCTAACTGACCGCTGGTGACTTGAAACCAGTTCCATGTGAGGTCAGTGAGTAGAAGGGCTGCCATTTATGTACTTCCAAGCCACCCAACTGGAAGACAGAAAGAGGAGGTGGGCAGGCTTTATTCTCTGTCATCTACATGTGGAGCTTGACATCGGTTACAGTAATAATAATAATAATGCATTTTATTCATGGGCGCCTTTCAGGACTCTCAAGGACACATTACAGCCAAAACAAGCAAACTACAAACATATAAATAAAACAAAACAAGAAGTAGTAGGGACAGCAATAATACATAATTCGAAGAGAGAGCAGCGGCAGCTAGTCGTGCCAGCGTTCACTCTCACTTCCTGCAGCCATCTTGGTAACAGAACAATCAGAAACACGTTTTAACATGAACATCCACCATAGTGACTCCTACACATTCCTCACTGTGATGGAAGGTGAAATAAAGTTCAAGCCCTTCCTTTAGTTCTTCCTCGGTCGTGGGCCTTGAGCCCCCGTTGACGGGACGATCTTGACTCCCGTAGCCGGCGGTGAGGCGATTCGCTCCCGCATCGGGGGGGGGGGGTGGGGGATGTCAGCTCCCCCGCGCTGAGTGATCGAACCTCACTTCGGGGCTGGTCGAACTTTCCGCGACGTTGGAGCTCCCGACTCGGCCTCACCCGAAGACTGCGAGCCCTTGGTGTTGGTTCCACGGTGGTCGCGGTGGAAGCGATCCCAGGCAAGGGATCAGCTCCGATGTTAAGTTCACGCCCCGCGGTGGAGCTCACGACAGTCCGAGGGGGCTTCCAGCTCCATCGATGGTAGGCCGCAGAGCCCAGAGAATGTGATCCGAAAATTGATCACATCTCCGGCAAGGTATGAACTTGAAAAAAAGTTTCCCCCGATCCCCTCCCCCCTCCCCCCACATAAAACAAACAAAGAACATTAAAACAAAAACTTCTAACAAACTAAAAAATAACAAAAAGAGTGAAAAGACAAACAGACTGCCGGCAGGGCTGCCATCGCCCCGCGGCCACGCCCCCCATCTCCACAGTGAGATCCATTTACTTGGAAACAATCTCAGAAAGCAGGAGACATCCAGGGCCTGCTGCTGTTTATTGTCCATCTATAATTGCAATGAGTAGACGATGAACCGATTTACTGAGCTGCAGCAGCAGCCTCTGGTGCAATTGAATCATTTACTAGATCATTTCAGAGGTCAGTTAAAGCAAATCGGCAGCAAAGGCGTATGTCTGGAATCACAACTAGATAAGCAGAAGGGGATTTTGTGGCAATTCGACAGAATCGTGGTCATCATTACAAACGTTTTAACATTTTTGTTTCACTAAATTATTGAACACAATTTAAATTTCCCTGATCCCTCGGCAAGATTTAAACTCAACTCACTTAATCATTGGTACACCAAAATGCTGGAGAAACTCAGCGGGTGCAGCAGCATCTATGGAGCGAAGGAAATAGGCAACGTTTTGGGCCGAAAACCCTTAATCATTAGTCTGTGCTTCTGGATTACTAATACGGTAACATATCCACATGCTATCATTGCACATAAGATCTAATAAATGAAAATGTAATTGCCATCTTCCAGGAACTTTAGCAGGAAGGCAGAGACTGGAACCACGATCTCAGGACCGGGATCTAACGTCTGAGATAACCATCCAATGTACCAGATGGATGATTCAAGGCTGCAGCTTAATCTCCCTTTGTTTATCTTCTGCACTTCAACTATGAAATGCAGCATTTGACGCCCTGTGGGAAGCAATCCAATCCTTTCACTTCTACGTCTATCAGTGATTTGGTGTTCTCAGTGCCTACGAAATTCCTTCTGGAACAATTCGTTTTCCAAGAGTTCTCAGTTTTCATCTGTTTCTACTCTGCTGGTGTCTTTTAACTGCTTCGCACACAGACTATTTTCCGGTCATTTAGTGAACAAGAATCCTTTCATTTCAGAGACATGCTCAAAACATGCTTACCGCTGCGAATAGATGAAAACCAACAAAACAAAAAAAATGCTCACTGATATTTAAAAGGAAAATAGAAAAAAGAAATGGAAAAACAAACAAAGAGCTTCAAAAGCTAATGAACTGCCTTTAACCCAGTCCATGTTAATGCTGATAGACACAAAATGCTGGAGTAACTCAGCGGAACAGGCAGCATCTCTGGAGAGAAGGAATGGGTGATGTTTCGGGTCAAGATCCTTCTTCAGACTAAGCATATTAATGCTACTCCATAAAACATATCCAAGTTATACATTCATACAGGTTATATATCCAAGTTATATATACAAGTTATATATCCAAGTTTCCCTTCGATTTTTCCAGCATCTGCAGTTCTTTCTTAAACAATTCAGTTACCTCACATTCTTATACTGTATATAAACTAGATATTGGAAATAATCTGGAGACAACATGCTATTGCTTTGCCCTGGATCAACCAAAACAAATATATTAAATTATGGGAGGCATCGATGGAGTAGACAGTCAGAACCTTTTCCCCAGAATGGAAACAAAGAGACTGTGTCGTCGCCGATCAACTGGACTCTGACAACTTCCATTCATTTTCCAGACACACTTTATTTACTTGTGCGCAAGGAGAGCAGCACAGTCCTAGTTACTCAAAGAACGGTCAACTTTTTATACAGATTTTGACCCTTGAAAATTGTGCGCGCTTTCTAATTTCTTATCATCAATAACAAAATGTTCTCAAAACATTAATATACAAATGCAAGACCACTAATACAGGGTAAACCTACATGCTATTTATTCCTTTATTTAATTTGCAACATCAAGAACCTTATAGTATGCGTCAAGGAACACCCATCCCAAAACATTGGGGTACATCAATGACGAAATGGCGAAAGGTTGTTGTGCTGTACAGCTATCTTAACCTTTGTCATACTGCATCTTCCACAACTGCAGATGCTGGAAGCTTCATCAAAAATAAACTGCTGGAGGAACTCAGTGGGTCAGGCAGCATCTGTGGAGAGAAATGCACAGGCAATGTTTTGAGTGAAAATTCTTCTTCAAGATTAGAGAGGGGAGATAGCTGGTAGAAATAAATGCACAGAAAATGTTGAAGAAACATTTAGATAGGTGCATGGATATAGATTTAGAGGGACATTGGGCCAAACGTAGGTAGTGTAGTTAGGCCATGTTGGTCAGTGTGCGCATGTTGCCTGTTTCCAAGTTGTATGACTGTTACTCCATGACTCAATGAGAAGGAGTGGGGCAAAAGCTGGCAAGTGATAGGATCATTAAGGTAAGGAGAGGTTGATTATCAGATAAGTCTGGTAGATGAGCGAAGGGTGGAGATAGTCACATAGTCTGGAGGTTATATCTGGAGAAGACACAGGACTGCAGATGGTGGAATCTGATAAGAAAGGAAGGTGAGGAATAAAATATAGAACCTGAGGGGTGGATGGTGGGTTGATGGGTATGAGGGAGGGAAGGTTGTGGAAGGACGAGGGGCCCAGAGGAGGTAGGGTGATGAGCAGAAGGAGGGGGTGGAGGAAGGGAAAGGAACTGAGTAACTAGATCAGATGGAGTGGAACAAAGGGTGTGCATGAGAACGCCCGGGTAAATCAACCTCTCCTCATCTATCACTTGCGAGCACTTGCCCCATCCCTTCCCCCCAACTCTCTCTCTACCTCGCCTCGACTGGAATCTTAAAGAAGGCCAATCCAAAACGTCATCTATCCAGTTCCCTGCACAGAAGCGCCTGCCCCACTGAGTTCCTCCAGCACTTTGATATTTGCACTGAAAAAAATCTAACTTTGGAATTTATGGATTGTTGGAATCAGGTAGTAAATTAACAAGCAGATTACTTAACTAATGTTCTTACTACATGCTATTGCTTTACCCTGGGTCAACCAATACAAGTATATGAAATTATGGGAGGCATAGATCGCGTAGACAGTCAGAACCTTTTCCCCAGAATGGAAAGATCAAATATCGGAGGGCATAGCTTTAAGGTGAGAGGGGCAAAGTTTACAGGAGATGTGCAGGTCAACTTTTTTTACACAGAGGGTGGTGAGTGCCTGGAATAGGCTGGTGGTGGTGGTGGTGATTGAGGCAGATATGATAGTGGCATTTAAAAGTCTTTTGGATAGGCATATGGATATGCAGGGAATGGGGGGAGAGGGGTCTGGATTATGTGCAGGCAGGTAAGATTTGGTCTTGACATCTGAACCATCCTACCACAACCAGAAAGCATTGCTGAACTACTATCTACCTCTCTGGTGACCCTCTGTCAATCCTTGACTGGACTTTGCTGGCTTTACCTTGTACTAAGAGCGTTATTCCCTTATCATGGATCTATACACTGTAAATGGCTCAATTGTAATCATGTATTGTCTTCCTGCTGACTGGTTAGCAATGCGACAAAAGCTTTTCACTGTACCTCGGTACACGTGACAATAAACTAAACTAAACTAATCATGTTCGGCGCAGACATTGTGAGCCAAAGGGCCTGTTCTTAGACATAGAAAACATAGAAAACATAGAAAATAGGTGCAGGAGTAGGCCATTCGGCCCTTCGAGCCTGCACCGCCATTCAATATGATCATGGCTGATCATCCCCAACTCAGTATCCTCTACCTGCTTTCTCTCTATACCCCCTGATCCCTTTAGCCACAAGGGCCACATCTAACTCCCTCTTAAATATAGCCAATGAACTGGCCTCAACTACCCTCTGTGGCAGAGAATTCCAGAGATTCACCACTCTCTGTGTGAAAAATGCTTTTCTCATCTCAGTCCTAAAGGATTTCCCCTTTATCCTTAAACTGTGACCCCTTGTTCTGGACTCCCCCAACATCGGGAACAATCTTCCTGCATCTAGCCTGTCCAACCCCTTAAGAATATTGTAAGTTTCTATAAGATCCCCCCTCAATCTTCTAAATTCCAGCGAGTACAAGCCGAGTCTATCCAGTCTTTCTTCATATGAAAGTCCTGACATCCCAGGAATCAGTCTGGTGAACCTTCTCTGTACTCCCTCTATGACACGAATGTCCTTCCTCAGATTAGGAGACCAAAACTGTACGCAATACTCCAGGTGTGGTCTCACCAAGACCCTGTACAACTTGAGCCACACTGTTTATAATGGCAGTTTCTATATGTTCTCATAGTCCAACTTTGATTACTCCGCGGGGATGAGGTGGAGCTATAGTTTATGCACTCACCACACACATAAGATAGCAAAAACGAGTCTTCCAAACGTTGTTTCTTGAACTTCTTCTTCTTGCGTATGGCGTGCACAGCCTAAAGTTGTAGGTCAACTTGTTCTATTTGATCTTGTTTGTGCACGTCGGGTTGATTGCATTAGTTGAAACAGGGTGGACTACGTGTAGGTTGCAATCTCCCACCCCGTTTCTTGATTAATTGGCTTTATTGAAGTAATACAAAACAAAGAAATAACTTGTAACTTTGTTGTTTCATTCGTGTCACATAAATCATATAAAAGTTTCTTCTTCAAAAGTGCAGCGTCTCGTGAACGTGTGTCGTGATCATGTCGTGGTAAGAAACTGTATTTTCACCATCCTCCGAGTCTAAACTGGACTCCCAATCTGTGAGTCTGCGCTAGTCTCCTCCGAAAATAGATTCGCCCCTTCTATGTATCAAATCCCACCAACAAAATACAGCCAGATCAAAACTAAAAATATTAGACATGACCATAATATACAGACTTAAACTTAATGGCCCCCTCACTGTTCTATGTTTGATATTCTAAGTTGATTGGTGCATTGACCCTCAGACAATCATACATTATCAATAATTAGCATGTACAACACACACACACTATAGAGGGTCCCTGCTCCCACCCCTAGCCTCTGACATCGTTCAATGAGTCCTTCGCTTTATTCCCCCAGGTGATTCCATTCAAACTTCCCTTTTCTGTACATTTTGCAGCAAAATCTAACTCAATACTTTGTCAGCAAAAGCGTGAGTTGCCACCTCCCTCTATTTGGATCACAGAGTTTCATATCTCTCTCAGGAATTTTTCATTTGCTACATCCCTAAACCTTTGATGGAAACAGCTTCATTCAGCAAGCTATCCGGAAGTGGCGGCGCTGTTAACAGCTGCGGCTCGCCTGCAGTCCGTCTGTCTTTACTTTTTTTCTGTTGGTTTTTTTGTCTTGTTTTAGTTTGTTGGGTTGTGTTAGGGAGGGTGAAACATGTTCTCTGTCTCTTCCTTCGGGGGAATGCGACATTTTCGTGTCGTATCCCCCTTCTCTGCCTCCGTCTGCGCTGAGGCCTAATGGCGGAGCTGGCGGCCTCCAACCTGCGACCGACCCCGAGGCTACGGAGGCAGAGCCAGCCAGGATTTACCAACGAGAGGCTGGCCATCTTCGGGGCTGAGGCAGCGGTGGCCCGACTTGCTGGTGCGGTGTTCTGGCTTTCGGCGGCGGCCTGGAGCTGATACAGTGGGGTCCGGAGCGGAGACTGCGGGACCCGGAGCTGGGGCGGCGGCCTGGAGCGGAGACTGCGGGACCTGGAGCTGGGGCAGCGGCCTGGAGCGTAGACTGCGGGACCCGGAGCTGGGGCGGCGGCCTGGAGCTGGGGCGGCGGCCCGGAGCGGAGACTATGGGACCTGGAGCTGGGGCTGGGGCGGCGGCCCGGAGCTGATGCTGTGGCGGGCCGTCTCGGAGCGGAGACGGCGTTCCGGCTTTCGGCGGCGGCGACATCACCACGGAGGTCCGCTGGACTGGAGGGCGGCATCTTCGGCCTGGATCGATCGCCTCAGCACAGAGGGAGAACAAGGAGGGAAGAGACGGAGACTAAGACTTTGCCTCCATCACAGTGAGGATGTGCTTGGTGAACTCACTGTGGTGGATGTTTAATTTGTGTTTATTGTATGTTTTGTTATTATTGGTTCTGTGTATGACTGCAGGCAACATAATTTCGTTCAGACCGAAAGGTCTGAATGACAATAAAGGAATCTATCTATCTATGGTCTCCAGAGCGCATAAACACAACCAATTTTTTGGTGTTGAATGAATTGATTGGTTAATGTGCTTTTTTATGATGAAAGAGATGTCTCTAAAACAAAACTTTGAGATTTTATCACTGATTTTGTTTGCAGCTTTTCATAGTACTTTTCTCTTGTGAAGCAGCCAATTTGCATTTTATTTGAATATCAAAATGGTATTCACATTGTCCAGGACTGTTTTGCCTTTATTACCTGAGAGTAAGGCAAAACTACACATATGGAACCTCAACGACCAAGAATCTGCTCGACAATATTGAGAGAAACTGCCAACTTAGCCATTAAACATTACAATAAGGATTATTGCTTCATTGGAGCACCTATAAAATGACACTCCAGTTGTTGAAAGAGAAATTCAATTTGTTGCATAGATAGGCAACCATTCCAGAGGAGGGGAATCGAGAACCAGAGAACATAGGTTTAAGTTAAAGGGGGAAAGATTTTATAGGAACCTGAGGGGTAACTTTTTCACACAAATGGTAGTGGATGTATGGAAGGAGCTGTCGGAGAAGGTGGTTGAGGCTGGTATTGCAACATTTAAGAAACATTTCGACAGGTACATGGATAGGACAGGTTTAGAGTGATATGGGTAAATGAAGGCAGGTGGGACTAGTGTAGATGATACATTTTGGTTAGTGTCGGTAGATTGGGTCCAAGAGCCTGTTTCCACATTATATGACTCTATGACTCTGTGACTCTAATTATTCATGTACTTTTCTGTACTCTCTGTTTGCCAATACATAATCTTGTGCATCTTGTCCTGTTTAGCACAAAGGAATTAAGCTATACTTCATAATGGAATCCATGGTCACTATAATGTTTCTCCTCGTCTTGGATCATTCAGAGCTGGCTGCAAAACCATCAATTTTGTGAACTTACAGTGATCTGACATTAGGTCATGTGATAGGAGTAGAATTAGGCCATTCAATCATGGCTGATCCCCCTCCTAACCCCATTCTCCTGCCTTCTTCCCGTAATCTCTGACACTAACATGTACTAATCAAGTGCTAGACATGGAGTTATCGACGTTCATCATTCCAACTGGTGTGACTCTCCTGCAATAGGGTCATAAAGCCATCTGTAACGGAAACAGGCTCTTCAACCCAACTCACCCTTTACTTAAAATAAAACCAGGAACTGCTGGGAATACTCAGCAGGTCAAGCTGCACTTGCGAGAAGAGAGACAGAATGAATGTTTCAGTTCGAAGACTCTTCATCAGTAATGGTGCTGCCTGGCATCCTTGTTATTTCCAGCAATTTCTGATTTTATTTTAGATTTTCATCAGCAGCAGTTTTTTTCCACTGACCACAAACTTGCCCATGATCAAGAACCATTGAAGGATCCGAACCATGCCATCAAATTCTTTCAGCTGACTAAATAATAACAAAACGTCTTCCTCAAATCCTTCTTTTCTTTTTTCTTTTTTTCTCTCTATTTTTGTATGGCTTTGTAAATATTTGATTAGTGTATAAATGTAAATAATTTGGTGTACATATAGCTGCTGGTGTACATATGGTGTACATATAGCTGCTAAATTTGTATAAGATAATTATAAGCAGTTGAATAAGGGGTTGGAATTAATAAGCTTTGGCTTCTTCCTGCTCCTTTTCGGACACATACGGTTTCATTAATTTATAGATATTGTTTATGACACTTTATTAATATTCTTGTTTTGTTTTTTTGTATGCTGTTTCACACTTGCTTTTTGTTCTTTTATTCTGTTCGAAATAAATAATTAAATAAATAAATAAATAAAGTGAAGTTCCAGGTGAACCATTTTAGAGTCATAGAGTCATTGAGTGATACAGTGTAGAAACAGGCCCTTCAGCCCACTCGCCCACACCGGCCAACAATGTCCCAGCTACACTAGTCATACTTGCCTGCGCATGGTCCATATCCCTCCAAACCTGTCCTATCCATGTACCTGTCTGTTTCTTAAATGATGGGATAGTCCCAGCCTCAACTACCTCCTCTGGCAGCTTGTTCCATACACCCACCACCCTTTGTGTGAAAAAGGTACCCCTCAGATTCGAATTAAATCTAATCCCCTTCACCTTGAACCTAAGTCCCCTGGTCCTCGATTCCCCTACTCTGGGCAAAGGACTGTGCATCTATCCAATCTATGCTTCTCGTGATTTTGTATACCTCTATAAGATCTCCCCTCATCCTCCTGCAATCCATGGAATAGAGACCCAGCCTACTCAACCTCTCCCTATAGCTCACACCCTCTAGTCCTGGTAACATCCTCGTAAATCTTTTCTGAACCCTTTCAAGCTTGACAATATCATGGTGCCCAGAACTGAACACAATATTTTAAATGCGGTCTCACCAACGTCTTATACAACTGCAACATGACCTTCCATCTTCTATACTCAATACTCTGATGGATGAAGGTCAAAGTGCAAAAATTTTCTTTGCATTAATGAGGGAAACTGTCTCACACTGCCTCGGCAAGGCCAGCAGCATAATCAAGGATGAGTCGTACCCTGGCCACTCCCTTCTCCCCTCTCCCATCAGGCAAAAGGTGTAGATGTGTGAAAATGCACACCTCCAGATTCAGGGACAGTTTCTTTCCAGCTGTTATCAGGCAAATGAACCATCCTACTGCAACTAGAGAGCAGTCCTGAACTACTCTCTACCTCATTGGTGACCCTCGGACTATCTTCGATCGGACTTTACTGGATTTATCGTGCACTAAACATTATTCCCTTGCCATGTATCTGTATACTGTGGGTGGCTCGATTGTAATCATGTATTGTCTTTCTGCTGTCTGGTTAGCACGCAACAAAAGCTTTTCACTGTACCTCAATATACGTGACAATAAACTAAAATTGGTAAACTAAAACTGATAAACTGACTGTTAAACACCTTGCTCTGTACTCAGGTTCACCCAGCAATTTAAACATTAAATTGTTTAATCTAAAACTTTTTTTTACATCTTTTTTAAATCAATTTTTAATATGTAAAAACATTTTTTTTAATTGGAACCATATTCATGACCACATAATTTCACTTAACACTGTAACAGAAATGGAAAGGTACTATGTCTTCAAAAACCATTTTGATGTAACATGGTGAAACAACATGTGCTATCCCATTAATCCTGAAGGCAATGCACTGGTTTGTTGGCTACATGGTTGCTTAAAACTTATATGCTCCTCATCTACCTCTTTGGAAGGCTTTATCACCGCCCATCAGAAAGGCTTCTTGCCAATTAACTGGACTTGGGGCCCCCTATAGTCCTTGTACTTTAATATTGATTATATGCTCTCTTCTCTCGCAACATTTTATAACGGTGTAAATCTCCCTCCAGGCTGTAGCCCCACTTTCCCCTTTTGAGAATTACTCTTGCTGTTGCTGTTTTAAAAGTTCGTTATGGAAGCCGAATGCTGAGATGAAATGAATCATCATGTGCACTTTTAAATAGCAAGTCAAAGGATACCCTGCAGTTACATGGTTATGCATCAGCACAGAGCTCAAGCAGTGACTCAGTGCTTCCCACACGATGATACCTGAAGCCGTTTGCTTGTGACTGACATTCTACAAGCACTTTAGGTGCTTTTGCCTTTGTTTTCTTCCAAAGATTAATTATTTTACTTTTTCATCTGCTCCAACAATGTGTGGAGGCGGGAGAAGGTGTTCACTTGGCTAAGTGTACTTCAGTCACAGAGTTGGCTCGAGAGGCATCAATGGTCTAGTGATATTTCAGGTATTTTCGTGTTAAATGTTGATGAACCCTCTCTCATGTGAGACGGGAACTAATTCCCTTGGAGTCAGGCTATTTGTATTAATCAGGCACTATCGGTATGAGTAAATCTCAAATGCCTGAATAAATTTTAATTATCCATATTTACGAGAGGGTAATTTCACTTGGGAAGCTTTGTTTCAAGAAATGGCTGGCGTAATGCATTTAACATTGCTAAGTTCAATTATACATGCAAAATTGCTGCCTGCCACAGTCTGAGCACCTGAAATGCTGCTGAAAGATTTCATTCCAAGCACCTTGAATGTGCTGAGAAATTCACAGTCATTCCTATCCCTCGAGTAGATACCCTCAACTAGCTCAATTGATTGGATATTACTGATCCTCATTCCATTCCTTGTTTATCTACCTTTACTCAACTTGTTTATCTACCTTTACTCATGTCTTCATTTGCCCAATAACTTACCGAATGGTGAATAGTGAAAGGCCTGGATTGATTGGATATGGAGAGGATGTTTCCACTAATGCGAGAGTCTAGGATCTGCGGCAATAGCTTCAGAATAAAAGGACGTACCTTTAGAAAAGAGAGGAGGAATTTATTTAGTCAGAGGGTGGAATTCATTGCCACAAAAGGCTGTGGAGGCCGTTAATGGATATTTTTACTTGGAGATTGAGATTCTTGATTAGTTCGGGTGACAGGGGTAATGGGGCAATGGCAGGAGAATGGTGTTGAGAGGGAAAGATAAATCAACCATGATTGAATGGCAGAGTAGACTTGTCGGACCAAATGGCCTAATTCTGCTCCTGTAACTTTATAAGTTATGAACTTATGAACTTTGGTAAATGCACTCTGATGCAAGCATGAAATAAATTCACTTTGCTCAGTTTTACAGAAATATATTGCATGGCATCATGTGATCTCCTGGTGGATTCTCCAGTGGATTGACTGTATCTTCAGTCAGACTAGGCCTTAGTCCAAAAGCCAACAGATAGATTTACTTGGCATGAAATAGATTATTGAACAATATTGAGTGGATGCAGTATAATTACTGCAATTATAACTGCTGCTATGTTCCTCAAGATGTCAAAACACTAAAGCTGCTTTCCTTACATTACTTATAAATTATTCCTTGAAACAGAATTATTCATTTCTTATGTGGAGAGGCTTTATCTGAGAGACTAATTTATTTGATATTCCTGTTAGTTTCACATTGAGTGCTGCAAAGCAGCTAAATATCAGCCCACCATTGGAAATTCAGAAAAATAGATCAGAATGGCGGAGCAGACCAGATGGGCCGAATGGCCTAATTGTGATCCTATGTCTTATGGTCTAACTCCAAGACACACAAAAGTCCAACAAATAGTCTGCGCAGAATTAATATTGTTGTCCGTTCCACCTGAACAAAATTTGGCCTCCAACAGCAGTCAATGAAAACCTGCATTCCTAAATCAGACAGGATGATTGGTATTGAATTAAATTACTTAATCATTGATCTACGTCAACGTCTTTGAAAGATTTGCTAGATAGGCCTTATCTAGGTAGAGTGCAAACCATGCATATCAATGCTTTTCAGAACCAAGCTGGTTTCATCCTTTGATTGAAAATATTAGGTAGACCTACACGTAAATTCAGGACAATCAGGACAATTAAATGTTACAGTTATTATTTTTGGTTCTGTTCGTTTTTCTATTCAATATTTGTTGAGAAAGTTAACTTTGGACTTTTTTTAAACCAGTAAATTGCAGTGTCTCTTGCTGTCTACAGGTGCAACTAAATAGTAATAACATTACCTCTTATTCAGATTCATGTTAAATTATTAAATGCCCAGCACTTTCGCAAATACTTTTCCAAAAATTATTCTTTGCCCAGCATGTTTCCAAATACTTTTCTAAAATATATGCATGTTAATAATCGTTTAAATAAAGCCCCAGCATGAATGAAAAGATATATTAAATGAGGCAAAATTAAGAAGAGCCATCATCACCATGTGTAATTAGTGGCATAGGTCATGAGTAGAAATCCTTTTGAATTTAATTTCGTTTAGTTTAGTTTAGTTTAGTTTAGAGATACAATGCGGAAACAGACCCTTCAGCCCACCGAGTCCGCACCTGCCAGCGATCCCCGCACATTAACACTATCCTACATACGCTAGGGACAATTTTAATTTTTTACTAAGTCATTTAACATACAAACCTGTACATCTTTGGAGTGTGGGAGGAAACCGAAGATCTCGGAAAAGACCCACGCAGGTCACGGGGAGAACGTACAAACTCCAAACAGATTGCACCCATAGTCGGGATTGAACCTGGGTCTCCGGCGCTGTAAGCGCTGTAAGGCAGCAACTCTACCACTGCCCCACCGTGCCGCCCTTAGTAGTGAATTTCAAAGCACGCAATACCTTCTGCGTGTAGTTTGCAGAATCATTGCACAGACTTAACAGATTAGCCTGTGACATTTTGTCTGTGTTGAGAACTTCTACGAGTGCTTTGCCTCTGAAAGATTTGGCCATCGCGAGAAAGGTAACACCAAGCCCAGCACCTACACCATGAACTGCAGGGCCACCAAAATACATCAACTGCGGCTGGAGCTTCGAACCCTCAAAAACCAGTACAAGACATCTACCAAAGAGGAGAAGCAAGCCTTGGCCGACCTACGAAACATCCTAAGGAAAAGGCTTATGACCCTCCGCAGAGCAGAGTGGTACAGGAGAAGAGGAAGAGAGAGAGCTAGGAAACGAGCTGCGTTCATTTCCAATCCCTTTCGCTTTACCAGGCGATTACTTGGGAACAAGCGCAGTGGCCGCCTCATGTGCTCAACAGATGAAGTAAATCGCTTCCTCCATGACACCCTGAGCGATCCAATGAGGGAACAGGAGCTCGAACCCAACAAAGCTCTCATCAGCCCAGCCCCCCCAACAACAGAGTTCAATCTGAGGGAGCCGAGTCTGAAGGAGGTTGAGGAGGTCATCAAGGCAGCACGCTCAGCCTCTGCTCCAGGCCCTAGTGGCGTACCGTACATAGTGTACAAGCGCTGCCCAGCGCTCCTTCGACACCTATGGAAGATCTTGAAGGTGGTATGGTGAAGGGGGAGAGTTGCTGACCATTGGAGGTGCGCTGAGGGAGCTTGGATCCCGAAAGAGGAAAACTCAAAGAACATCAATCAGTTTTGGTCAATCTCGCTGCTGAGCATCGAAGGGAAGGTGTTTTTCAGCATTGTCTCCCGAAGATTAACTGAGTTTCTCCTCAAAAACAGCTACATCGACCCCTCAGTGCAGAAGGGTGGGATTCCGGGAGTTCCCGGCTGCTTGGAGCACACTGGAGTAGTCACGCAGCTCATTAGAGAAGCCCATGAAAACAGAGGCGACCTAGTTGTTCTGTGGTTGGACCCGGCCAATGCCTATGGGTCCATACCGCACAAACTGGTTGAGCTTGCACTACACCGACACCATGTTCCCAGCAAGATCAAGGTCCTGATCCTGGATTATTACCATAATTTCAGGCTGAGGGTGACTTCTGGGACAGAAACATCAGACTGGCATCGGCTTGGAAAAGGAATAATAACGGGCTGCACCATTTCTGTTATTCTTTTTGCTCTTGCCATGAATATGGTGGCCAAGTCAGCCGAGGTGGAATGCAGAGGCCCCCTAACCAAGTCTGGTGTACGACAGCCCCCAATAAAAGCTTTTATGGACGACCTTACCATCACCACAACATCGGTCCCAGGAATTAAGTGGATCCTACAAGGTCTTGAGAAACTTATCACCTGGGCAACGATGAGTTTCAAGCCAACAAAGTCAAGGTCTATGGTGCTGAAGAAGGGGAAAGTGACTGACAGATTCCACTTCTTACTATCCGGAACTGCCATTCCCTCCATCAATGAGCAACCTGTCAAGAGTTTGGGGACATTTTTTGACGTAACTCTGAAAGACTCTGCCGCCATTCAAAAGTCCATCGAAGACCTTGAAGCCTGGCTCACCAAAGTCGACAAGTCAGGTCTGCCTGGCAGATTCATGACCTGGATCTATCAGCATTCCATCCTGCCCCGAGTCCTGTGGCCTCTGCTGGTTTACGCTGTTCCATTGACCACAGTTGAGTCCCTCGAAAGGAATATCAGTGACTTTCTCCGCAGGTGGCTTGACCTTCCCCGTAGCCTCAATAGTGCAGCACTGTATGGGACCGGTAACATCTTGCAGCTCCCATTCAGTGGCCTCACAGAAGAGTTTATGGTGGCACGAACAAGAGAAGCTCTGCAGTACAGGGACTCCAGGGACCAGAAGGTGTCATTGGCTGGCATCGAGGTGAGAACACGGAGGAAATGGAGGGCGGAGAAAGCAGTGGAGGTGGCAGAGTCACGCCTAAGGCAAAAGGCATTGGTGGGTGTCATGGCAACTGGCAGAGCGGGTTTGGGATACTTCCCTAAGACACCGATTGGCAAGGCCCAGGGCAAGGAGAGACACCATCTAATCCAGGAAGAGGTCCGAGCAGGTGTGGAGGAAGAGCGTGTGAGCAGGACGGTGGGGCTCAGGCAGCAGGGAGCGTGGAAAAGGTGGGAGAGCAGGATTACCTGGTCAAACATCATGCAGGCAGACTTCCAGCGCGTCCGGTTCCTTGTCCAAGCTGTCTACGATGCCCTACCAAGCCCAGCAAACCTCCACGTCTGGGGCAAGAGCGAGACACCTTCCTGCCCACTTTGCACTGGAAGAGGATCATTAGAACATCTCCTCAGCAGCTGCCCAAAGACCCTTGGTGAAGGTCGCCATCGGTGGGGCCATGACCAGGTGCTCAAGGTGGTTGCTGAGAGCATAGCCACTGTCATCGGTAACAGCAAATACCACCATGCCCCAAAGAAATCAATCACTTTTGTCAAAGCTGGAGAGAAGCCCCGGCCACAACCAAAAACAAGGACGGACCTCCTCTACACAGCCACTGACTGGCAGCTGCACGTCGATCTGGGCAAACAGCTGAAATTTCCACAGCTCATCACAGCAACATCACTCCGGCCAGGCATGATCATCACCTCCGAAATGACAAAACAGCTGATCATTCTGGAGCTGACAGTGCTCTGGGAAGAGCGTATTGAAGAGGCTAACGAGAGGAAACGCGCAAAGTACCAGGAACTGGTGGAGATGTGCCAGGACAGCGGCTGGAAGACATACTATGAGCCCATAGAGGTGGGCTGTAGAGGCTTTGCAGGACGCTCACTCTGCAAAGTCCTCAACCAGTTGGGCATTACGGGGCTGGCAAAGAAGAGGGCCATTCAATTCGCAAGCAAATCCCGCAGAGAAAGCCATTAGGTGGCTTTGGATTAAGAGGGCTGATCCGTGGGCAGTTGCTGCTGGGACGCAAGTCGGGGTCTGATCAACCCCGGCTGGGTCGCCTGGGCGAGGGTGTCTGATGTTGTGAGACCCGAAACACCGAGGTTGAGCAGGCTCGGATATTACTCATTATAGCGCAAGAGGCTGAGGGGTGGTCTTATAGGATTGTATAAAATCATGAGGGGAATAGATAAGATTAATGCAAAGGGTAATGGAATCAAGAATCAGAGGGCATAGGTTGAGGGTGAGAGTGGAATGATTTAATAGGAACCCGAGGGGAAATTCTTTCACACGGAGGGTGGTGGGTTTATGGCATAAGCTATTAAATCTTGCCCGTCACCTTAAACCTACAGTATGTCCTCTGGTGTGTGATTGTGCATTCACCCTATTTATTCCCCTCATGATTTTATACACCTCTATAAGATCACCCCTCAGCCTATGCACGCCAAGGAATAAAGTTCTAGCCTGTCCATCCTCTCCCTATATCTCAGACCCTTTAGTTTTAGCACCATCCTCATCAATCATCTCTGCATTCTTTCCAGCTTAATGACATCCTGTTTATAGCAGGATGACATACTCCGAATATGGCCTCACCAAATCTTGTCACATAATGTCCCAACTTCTATACTCAATACCCTTACTGATGAAAGCCAATGTACCAAAAGGCTGTTTGACCGCCCCATCTTTCTGAGACACCGCTTTCAGGAAACTATGTACCTTCACTTTTAGATCCTTCTGCTCGACAACACTCCATAGGGCCCTACCATTCCCTATGTAGGTCCTGCCGCTCATTTGACTCCGCAAAATGCAACATTTCGCACTTATCTGCATTAAATCCCATTAGCCATTCCTCAGCCCACTTCCCAGCTGATCAAGAGTTTGTTGTAATTTTTGGTAACAATCTTGACTGTCTATAATACCGCCTACTTCAGTTTAGTTTCCTTATGTACATTTGAATTTTGTGCATATATTTCCACTTGCACAGAAGCTTGATGTACAAACTGTGGGGAAGGGTCACAAGTTTAAGGCCCACCCACCATTGCACTTGGAGGAGTTGTGAACTGGAAAAAAACTCTCAGACTTAATGCTTATGGATTTGTGTGAAATAAAAATGAATGTCATGTTGATATATTGTAAATCCAGCACATAAATGGAATGGTATGCCATGTACTGTGAGTGTACAGTATTTGCAAATTTTATGAATAAAGCATATCTTTGAAAATCACTAAACCACTTGCAATGACGACTCCCACAAGGAGACAATTGTGCCGCATCTTCCACCCACACACATCTGGATGACATAATCAGCAATTTCCTCCTCTCTATCCTCCCATATCTGAGGAAGGATGTGCTGGCTCTGGTGAGGGTCCAGAGGAGGTTTACAAGCATGATTCCAGGAATGAGTGGGTTAGCATATGATGAATGTTTGACAGCACTGGGCCTGTACTCGCTGGAGTTTCGAAGGTTGAGGGGGAGACCTCATTGAAACTTACAGAATAATGAAAGGCATAGATAGAGTGGATGTGGAAAGGATGTTTCCACTGGTGGGAGAGTCAAGGACCAGACATCAAAGCCTCAGAATTAAAGAGCGCTCTTTTGGAAAGGAGGTGCGGAGGAACTTCTTTAGTCAGAGGGTAGTAAATCTGTGGAACTCATTGAGGGCTGTGGAGGCTGTCAGTGGATAATTTTAAGGCAGAGATAGACATTTTTGATTAGAACGGATGTCAAGGCTTATAGGGAAAAGACAGGATAATGGGATTAGGAGGCAGAGATTAGCCATGATTGAATGGCGGAGTAGATTCGATGGGCCGAATGGCCTAATTCTACTCCTATAACGTGAACGTGAACTCCCTCCAGCTGATCCTTCCTCACTCTCAACCTCCCTAGTGCAATCCCATCCATGCAATCAGAACCAGTGACCTATCTGTTCTCCTTTACACTTTCTGCCATTGCACATTATGCTTATAAGGCCTATTTACCTATATAACGAAGAAAACATGTCTTTAAATGAAGCATTTGCTGGTCTGTCAAGCACTACTGTTTAACATATCTTGGGTGTAGTGGGGCCTGTCCTACTTAGGCGATTTTTCAGCGGACTGCCAGCACTGTCAAATTGCCGGCAGTCGCGTGAAAAAACGGCAACTGGAATGGCGACTGTCAGAGTGGAACACACACACAAACACACACAAAATCACATCACTTCCTTCACCAGCCCGTTATGCAGGCGGAGGACAGGGCAAGCGGGGGGAGCGCTGTCTAAAAAATTCAAGCGGTGCAAAGCCAAGGTGAAACAGACACACACCGCGATGAACAGGAAAGTTGGCGCTGTAAAAAGACGGCTAAAGCACAGTTTACGGTAAGTCCTTTAAAAGAGGAGGGGAGGGGGGGAGAGGGAGGAAGGGGGGAGAAGGAGTGGAGACAACTTTTAAGAAGCCAGAGATACACGGCTGTGAAGCTCAGCGGACATTAACATTACCAGTCGGTTATCCTTGGTTCTGAAAACTACTGCTTACCTTTTTTTTCCCAATGAGCCAATTAACCGGTCAGCACCGGCTACAACCACCGAGAACCTCCGAGAACCTTCAACTTCATGGCAACCTACTAGGACCTCCTGGCGAACCACTTACGGCTCAAGAATTCTTGCTACTCTCCATGGCGGCTTCATTCTGGTCGGCGCTAATATTTCAACATGTTGAAAAATTCACGGCGACCATAATGAGGCCGCGAATAGTTCCCAGAATGCGGGAACTGCTCACCACCTTGAAGGCGACTCCCCGGCAACCATTTGGCGACCATGTGGCGACTGCATAGTCTCCTGCAGTCGCCTAAAAAGTCGCCTCAGTGGGACAGGCCCATTACTAATCAAGAACCTGTCAATCTCCACTTTAAAAATGCCCAATGATTCGGCCTCCACAATTGTCTTCAGCAATGAATTCTATAGATTTACCACACTCTGGTTGAAGAAATTCTTCATCATCTCCTTTATCTAGATTCTCCCTTTACTGGAAACATCCTTTCCATGACCACACCATGTAGGCTTTTCATTATTCAGTAGGCTTCAATGAGATCTTCCCTCATCCTTCTAAACTTCAGAAAATACAGGCCTAGTCATCAAATACTGCTCATATGTTAACCCAATCATCCCCAAGATCATTCTCGAAGACTCCCACTGGATCATCTTCAATGTCAGCACATCCTTCCTCAGATATAGAGCCCAAAATTGCTCACAAATTTCTAAATCTGGCCTCACCATGAACTAACCACATGAAATAGCGATGTTACAAAACTTACCTTCAGCGGCGTTGCAGTTCTGCCATTAACCGTGTGCGTGTCTTTGAGGGGGGAGCAGGATTAAAATCCAGTTTTGTACTGCCTGTCAGAGGCACATTTCCTCGGGCTGCTAGCTGCTGAAGAAAAATCGATCGGACTTTTTTTTTTTTTTAATCGCGAGACAATTTAATAATTGAATTAAAGTAAAAAGCGACTTCTAACACCCTCAACGCCTACAACGTGACGGATCGCAAGAACGGGACAAAACAAAGGGTAAGTCATTTATTTTACATGTATTCTTGCTTCTTGGGATGGCTTTAATCTAATTTTACGTTGCGGAAATGTTATTTGGGCCCCATACGATTCGGCAGTGTCTTTCCTGCCGATATGGGCTTCAAATTCACTGCAAATGCAATGTTCCAATCGATCGCGTTCCAGAAGCAAGATGATTAAAATGCTCTTTTTATTTGGACAATCATGTCATGAGCATCTAAATCGTCTATATTTTGTGTTATTGTCTATCCATAGTCAATATTTTTATACTAAATATCAGTTTTAGTCCCATGTATTGTGCAAAAAAAAAAAATTTGATTATATTGAGTGGATGTTTCTAGATTAATTTATGGGAATTAAACATTAAATTCCTTCCATCTGGCATATGTTCATGACAGTGAGATTTAAAAATCATGTTGTAATGTGAATTCTTGTGTGAATGGGATTAGTTTGTTATTTGGATACTTAGGGTATTTTTTTAAATTATCCTTTTCTTAAGAAATGGAATCTACAGGACATTCTTAATGGGAAAGTAGTGGGCAGAAAGGCATGTCATGTGTGGTTTGAAGAGCAAAAACTTGTAGTTTACAAAGCCAAAATTGAAAAGTTGAGGAAAAACAAGGTGTACAGAGTTGCTTATTGGTTACAATCTGAGTAGTATGATGATGCTACTGATTATGATATGCCAATGTACCAGCTAGCAACTGATCTTCTCCATAAAGACTTGGTCTACTGCTAGAAATTGTAATTTATTTACCTATCTGTTATGGACTTACAGTATATTATACAATAATAATAAAGTTCTGATCTTGAGAATATCACATTTTTGAATTTTCAAGGCAGTCTGGGTGTTTATTGCTATTTCCGTCACAACGGTCAATTTTGTAATTAGCTACAATTAGGTAATTAACTAATTATATGGTTTAATTTCAGGTCATCCAAGTAAGATGTTTGATGTTTTTCAGAATGCTTCAATCTATAATAACTGAAAATTTCATTCAGTTCTCTTAATTTTTAAGAAACCTATGGGCTTTTGACTGTCCTCGATCACAGCTTTTGTGTTAAGTCAATGGAAAACCAATAGGGAACAAGATGCTAATTTCCAAGTATGAAAATGGCCATAACTTTTTTAATACTGAAGATATGAAAGTGAATTAGGTGTCAAATTAAACATCTTTTTATGCTTTATCTGATGGGATAAATTGCAGACTTGATTTTTAAAATCTCAACATTTTGTAACATTGCTACATGAAACCTCACTGGGTCAGCCAACTTCACTTCAGCCATGATAATTGTTGTGGCCCCAGCATTTCTTATACTCAAGTCACTTGAACTTTATTTAAGTTCCCACTCCTCATGCATCAGTTCAGAGAATGATAGTTACTACAATGTTGAAGCTTAAGAAGGTAGCAGCAGGATCAAAATGAAGAACAACCCCATCCCTCCCAATAACCACACAACTAAATTTAAAAGGGCGGCACAGTGGTGCAGCGGTAGAGTTGCTGCCTTAGAGTGCCAGACACTCGGGTTCAATCCCGACTATGAGTGCTCACTGTGATAATTGTTCGTTTCTAAGCTTCCCTCCAGTCTAGTTTCAGTAAAAATACTGAATCAAGCACTTGAAACAACTAAATTTTATTTTACCAAAAGCGTGTCACAGTTCAACTACTGCACCTATCCCACCGCGGGTTCGATCCTCGTATCTGCCTGTTCAAGCCCTCTAGGCCTCGCTCAGAGACACTCCAGAAGTTCACGCAGTCCAAAGCGCTCTCCCAGAAGATGGACCCTGAGCCTCGTGATCATGGACTTTTATATGTCCCGGGACCTCGAGGGGCTGAACCACATGGGGGTGGTCTCTTAATTACCCAATTACAGATATCGATTAACCCCATACATAACAGGCATTTTCCTAACCCAATAATACAACAGCTTATACATTGTAGCTCTCGAAGGAAGCTAACAAGAACAAACATTGAAACATGTGCCCTGGGAATCAAACAACTTCTCCAAGGCTCAACAGTTCGACCAATTATCAATTAACAGGATGACCGTCTTGTAACATTATGTACACTGTTTTACAATGCTTTTGCAGCAGCCCAATAGAAATGATGCATTTAAGGTTAGTTTGCAAAACCATTATACACGTTATCAATTTAAGAGAAACATGGAGAACACCTAGACCCCTCACCATCCTGCATATAAGTCTGAGCCTAGACTGGCTGGTGCCAATCAAAGCCTGTAAAGTTCAGCTGACAAGGGTTAAGCAATTCTGACAAGTGCAAGGATCTTCCATTTTATGGTGCATTTAATTTAACCAATATTAACAACTGTATGGAGTTTATTAGGTCTTTTAGTGTACTATTTGCTTCCACCACTCTCTAGAGTAGCAAGTTCCAGATTGACGTCCTCGAGTTCATAAGGTCATAAGTGATAGCAGTAGAATTGTCCATTTGGCCCATCAAGTCTACTCCGCCATTCAATCATAGCTGATAGTGGTTGGTGGGGGCGCTACGAGCCGGCAGCCCTGCCAGCAGCGTGTTAGTTTTTTCCACTTTTTTGTTTTTTTAGTGTGTCTTAATGTATTTTAATGTTTCTCTGTGTGCCTTGTGTGGGGGGTGGTGTGGGGGGGTAAGGGGGAAACCGCTTCAGTTGCCTCCTCCACGGAGAGGCGACTTTTTCCGTCGCCTCCCTCGTGGCCTAACACAAAGGATCGGTGCGGCCTTTCCCGGAGACGTGCCCGGGGCTTCAGCAGCGGGCGCAGCGAGGATGCTTTAGTCGCTGAGCAGACCAGAGCTCTCGCTGGGGGTCGCCGGAGCGGAGCGCTCCGTTTGCTGGCCCGCGGCAGCCTGAAGCCGCGGTCTGCGGAGCACCAGCTGGCGCAGCATCTGTAGCCTGGGATCCCTCGTTGGGAACCCAGGAGGAGAAGAGCTCCGACCGCCGGCCCGCGGCCTACTTCTACCGCGGGCGCGGCGTGGACTTACCATCCGGAGCGGGGTCCCTCGCCGGGGATCCCTGGAGACGAGCTCCGACCGCCGGCCCTGCGGTCTGCGGTGCTTCTGGCTGCGGCGGGGACTTTAAATCTTCGACCGCCGGCCTGCGGCCTACACCAACCTGAAGCCGCGGTCTCCGGTGGGGAGGCACCGATTCAGGACTTACCTGGACTTACCTTGTCTGAACATCTGGACGCCCGCAGCGGCGGCTGCGGAGGGTTGAGGTCCCGACTACGGGGGAAAATGGAGGAGGACTGGCCAAATTCTGTGCCTTCCACCACAGAATAAATGCTGTGGTAGATGTTTGTGTTACATTTTTATTGTGTATTGTGTGTTCTTTTTTTATTGTACCGCTGCTGGCAAATTCATTTCACTTGCACTTTATGTGCAAGTGACGAATAAAACTTGACTTGACTTTATCTCCACGTGTCGCTCTCCCCGTCACCGAGTAGGTTTTCTCTGGGTGCTTCATTTTTTAAAGTCTTACAATGTGGAAACAGGCCCTTTGGCCCAACGTGCATATTCCAAAGACGTGCAGGTTGGTAGATAATAACAGTCTGAAGAAGGGTCTCGACACATTCCTTCTCTCCAGAGATGCTGCCCGTCCCGCTGAGTTACTCCAGCATTTTGTGTCTACCCAGGTTGGTAGATTAATTAGTTTTGTAACATTGTCCCTAGTGTGTGGAATATAACTAGTGAACTGGTGATCGCTGGTCGGCGTGGACTCGGTGGGCCGACGAGCTTGTTTCTACACTGCCTCTCTAAACTAAACTAAATTACAGTTTTCATAGATTTATTTCTCCCCCTTTCTAGCCCAGGGATTCTGAGATCTATTAAAATCCTTTGTTTCCACCAGGCAACTAAACATCACAGAAATCAAAGCAGGTACTGTTTCCACAGCAAATTTTAAATTATTTTATACCAATTAACAGATTGCTTTTGATATTTAAAATAATTTTTGAAACTTTATCTCAATGGACATTTTTTATTCCTTGTAATAAATATTGCAATAAACTAATTAAGAGTTGCTCTAATATACAGGCCCATAATCCCTTTCAAATTGCTAGAGCACTGCATTTTCATTAATGCAATGATCAGGAGTCATTAATCTTCATTAATATGATCTTATTATTTGTTCTAACATTTGGAAATTCAAGGTCAGCAGACTCACTAATATATTTTGTTTAGTCCAGTTTTGTTCATGGTAAGTCATGCCTTCCCAATACGAGATGCGTAGGAAGGTAATATATACGACCAGTAGATAATTAACAAAGAGGATTCAGGATCATCTTTGTTCAGCCATCCAAAGATCCTAATACTCTCCCACTCTCTGCCTCTTAAATCATTTCAAGGTTTTTCCATCATTGGAGGGTAGCTAATGTAACCCCACTTTTTAAGAAAGGAGGGAGAGAGAAAACGGGGAATTATAGACGAGTTAGCCTTACATCGGTAGTGGGGAAGATGCTTGAGTAAATTATTAAAGATGTTATAGCAGCGCATTTGGAAAGCAGTGACAGGATCGGTCAAAGTCAGCATGGATTTATTAAAAGGGAAATCATGCTTGACTAATCTTCTGGAATTTTTGAGGATGTAACAAGTAGAATGGATAAGGGAAAGCCAGTGGATATGGTGTATCTGGACTTTCATAAAGCCTTTGACAAGATTCCACACGAGCGATTAGTGTGAAAAATTCAAGCACATGGTATTGGGGGTAGGGTATTGACATGGATAGAGAACTGGTTGGCAGACAGGAAGCAAAGAGTAGGAATTAACGGGTCCTTTTCAGAATGGCAGACATTGACCAGTGGGGTGCCGTAAAGCTCGGTGCTGGGGCCCCAGTTATTTACAATATATATTAACGATTTAGACGAGGGAATTAAATGTGATTCCCTTAAAAAGTTAGGGTTAGAATAAAACTAAAAGAAAAGATATATAACACGGCAAAGAGTAGCCAGAAGACAGAGGGTTGGGAAACTTTCATAGGACAACAGAAGGAAACAAAACGGGCGATACAGGCTGAAAAGATGAAGTACGAAGGGAAGCTGGCCAGGAATATAAAGAAGGAAAGTAAAAGCTTCTTTAGATATGTTAAGGGAAAAAGAGTAGCAAAGTCAAATGTGGGTCCCTTGAAGGCAGACACGGGTGAAATTATTATGGGCAAAAAGTAAATGGCAGAAGAGATGAATAGGTACTTCGGATCTGTCTTCACTAATGAAGACACAAACAATCTCCCAGATGTACTGGAGGACAGAGGATCTAAGGGGTTAGAGGAACTGAAATAAATTTTCATTAGGCGAGAAATAGTATTGGGTAGGCTAATGGGACTGAAGGATGATAAATCCCCTGGGCCTGATGGTCTGCATCCCAGGGTCCTCAGGGAGGTGGCTCTAGAAATAGTGGACGCATTGGTGATCATTTTCCAATGTTCAATAGATTCAGGATCAGTTCCTGTGGATTGGAGGAGAGCTAATTTATCCCACTTTTCAAGAAAGGAGCGAGAGAGAAAACGGGGAATTACAAACCAGTTAGCCTGACTTCGGTGGTGGGAAAGATGCTGGAGTCAATTATTAAAGAGGTAATTCAATTCAATTCCTTTATTGTCATCTTGCAAGCAACAGTTGTGCAGTGCAAAACGAAAAGACGTTTCCCAGGGAATACCGGAGCATCGCACATGACGTTTAAAACATTTCACACATAATAATAATAATAACAACACTAAAACAATCCAGTCCCTGATGGAACAGTATAAGTTAAAATATATACAAACAACGTTAAAATACAGTAAGACCAATCAAAAACATGTCCGGGGTGGCTGATTTGAGTGGCCAGTGCCAGTTATTGAAGTGGCCAGTGCCAGTTATTATAGTGTCCGTGCCAAGCCGCAGAATCAGGTGACTGTGAGTACGGTGGCAGTTTAGCAGCCTCACAGCATATGGCAGGAAGCTGTTTAGCAGTCTTGTAGTCCGGGCTTTGATGCTGCGATATCTCTTGCCTGATGGCAGGAGATCCAGGTGTATGTGGAGGGGGTGCATTTTGTCCTTGGCAATTTTTTGAGCTTTTTTCCGACAGCGGCTCAGGAACAGTTCTTGTACCGAGGGTAGGGAGACGCCAATGATCTTCTCTGCTCCCCTCACTACCCTCTGCAGAGCCTTCCTGTCCGAGCAGTTGCAGGTGGAGTACCACGTATTTAAACAGTACGTGAGTACAGACTCCACCGTACCCCTGTAGAAAGTCCTGAGGATGTTGGTGGGGAGTGAGGCCTGTTTTAGTTTCCTCAGGAAGTGCAGTCGCTGATGGGCCCTTTTGACGGTCCCAGAGGTGTTTCTGGACCAGGTGAGGCTATCCGTAATTTGCACCCCAAGGAACTTTATGCTCTCCACTCTCTCCACTGTGGCGCCACTGATGTTAAGGGGTGCATGCTTTGGCTGCGCCCTCCTGAAGTCGACAACCGTCTCCTTTGTTTTTTCCACATTTAGTTCTAGATTATTTTTGCCGCACCAGTCCACTAGTTGTTTTAGCAGTAAAAGGATTAGTCCAAGTCAACATGAATTTATGAAAGGGAAATCATGCTTGACTAATCTTCTGGAATTTTTTGAGGATGTGACAAGTAAAATGGATGAAGGGGTGCCAGTGGATGTAGTGTATCTAGACTTTCAGAAAGCCTTTGATAAGGTCCCGCACGGGAGACTGGTGACTAAAATTAGAGCACATGGTATTGGGGATAGGGTGTTGACATGGATAGAAAATTGGTTGGCAGACCATAAGCAAAGAGTAGGAGTGAATGGGTCCTTTTCAGAATGGCAGGCAGTGGCGAGTGGAGTGCCGCAAGGCTCGGTGTTGGGGCCGCAACTGTTTACCATATATATTAATGATTTGGAAGAGGGAATTAGGAGCAACACTAGCAAGTTTGCGGATGACACAAAGTTGAATGGCAGTGTGAACTGTGAAGAGGATGTTAGGAGGTTGCAGGGTGACCTGGACAGGTTGAGTGAGTGGGCAGATGCGTGGCAGATGCAGTATAATATAGATAAATGTGAGGTTATCCACTTTGGCGTCAAAAACAAGGGGGCAGATTATTATCTCAATGGGGTTAGGTTAGGTAAGGGGGAGGTCCAGCGAGACCTGCGTGTCCTTGTACACCGGTCACTGAAAGTTGGCTTACAGGTACAGCAGGCAGTGAAGAAAGCTAATGGAATGTTGGCCTTCATAACAAGAGGATTTCAGTATAGGAGTAAAGAGGTTCTTCTGCAGTTGTATAGGGCTCTGGTGAGACCACATCTGGAGTATTGTGTACAGTTTTGGTCTCCTAATTTGAGGAACGACATCCTTGTGATTGAGGCAGTGCAGCGTAGGTTCACGAGATTGATCCCTGGGATGGCGGGACTGTCATATGATGAAAGATTGAAAAGACTAGGCTTGTATTCACTGGAGTTTAGGATGAGGGGGGATCTTATAGAAACATATAAAATTATAAAAGGACTGGACAAGCTAGATACAGGAAAAATGTTCCCAATGTGGAGCGAGTCCAGAACCAGGGGCCACAGTCTTAGAATAAAGGGGAGGTCATTTAAGACTGAGGTGAGAATTTTTTTTTCACCCAGAGTGTTGTGCATTTATGGAATTCCCTGCCACAGAGGGCAGTGGAGGCCAAGTCACTGGATGGATTTAAGAGAGAGTTAGATAGAGGCACGGGTTATTGATAGGGGACGATCAGCCATGATCACAATGAATGGCGGTGCTGGCTCGAAGGGCCGAATGGCCTGCTACTGCACCTATTTTCTATGTTTCTATGTTTCTATGTGACATCTCCAAGTTTGCGGATGACACAAAGCTGGGTGGCAGTGTGAGCTGTGATGAGGATGCTATAAGGCTGCAGGGTGATTTGGCTAGGTTGAGTGAGTGGGCAGATGCATGGCAGATGCAGTATAATGTGGATAAATATGAGGTTATCCACTTTGGTGGCAAGAACAGGAAGGCAGATTATTATCTGACTGGTGTCAGATTAGGAAAAGGGGAGGTGCAACAAGACTTGGGTGTGTTTGTACATCAGTCACTGAAAGTAAGCCTACAGGTACAGCAGGCAGTGAAGAAAGCTGGCCTTCATTGCAAGAGGATTTGAGTTTAGGAGCAAGGAGCTCCTACTGCAGTTGTACAGGGCCCTGGTGAGACCGCACCTGGAGTATTGTGTGCAGTTTTGGTCTCCTAATTTGAGGAAGGACATTCTTGCTATTGAGGGAGTGCAGCATAGGTTCACCAAGTTAATTCCCGGGATGGCGGGACTGACAAATGATGAAAGAATGGATCGACTGGGCTTGTATTCACAGGAATTTAGAAGGTTGAGAGGGGATCGTATAGAAGCATATACAATCTTAAGGGATTGCACAAGCTAGATGCAGGAAAAATGTTCCCAATGTTGGGGGAGTCCAGAACCAGGGGTCACAGTTTAAGAATAAGGGGTAGGCCATTGAGGACGGAGTAGCGGAAAAGCGTTTTCACCCAGTGTTGTGAATCTGTGGAATTCTCTGCAACAGAAGGCAATGGAGGCCGATTCACTGGATGTTTTATTTAGATATAGCTTTTGGGGCTAACGGAATCAAGGGATATGGGGGAAAAAGCAGGAACGGGGTACTGATTTTGGACGATCATTCATTATCGTATTGAATGGCAGTGCTGGCTCGAAGGGCCGAATGGCCGACACCTGCACCTGTTTTCTATGTTTCTATGTTTCTATGTTTCTATAGAACATTGGAAAATAATCACCAATGCATCCACGATTTCTAGGGACATCTCCTTGAGTACTCTGGGATGCTGACCATCAGGCCCTGGGGATTTATATACTTACAGTCCCAACAGTTTACCTAACACCATTTCCCGACTAATGTGGATTCCCTTCCGTTCCTCCCTCCCACTAGATCCTCGGTCCCCTAGTATTTCTCGGAGATTGTTACGCTTACGCTCGGTCTGCCGAGGACGACGGGATCTCCCGGTTGCTAACCTTTTCAACCCACCTTCCCATTGCCATACTGACCTTTCTGTCCTGGGCCTCCTCCATTGCCAGAGTGAAACCACAAGCAAATTGAAGGAATCATATTTCACTTGGGTTGCTTGCAACTCAACGGTATTAACATTGAATTCTCCAATTTTACCAATATTAGGTAATACCGACACCTCTGACCCCCACCCCCCCCTTCCCCTCCCCACTTCCCTTCCCCATCCCCCACATCCTCCCTTCCCCTCTCCACTAAAAGTCTATTGACCAGCTCCACAGCTCATAACTATGTGTCCCTCTTGGGCTCACACCTGTCTCTATCCAACAATCCGTCTACCAGGGATCCTCCTTGCCTGAAGTAATCTGTTGCCGGGCTTCATTTGTCCTGTTTTTATTGCTACCAGATTTTTCCCCACTCTCCTTACTATAATCAGTCTGAAGAAGGGTCCCAACCCAAAATGTCACCTATCTATTTTCTCCAGAGAAGCAGAATGAACCACTGGGCTACTCCAGCATTTTGTGTCTCATTTTAGTGAACTATTTGCTTCCACCACTCTCTATGGTAGTAAGTTCCACATTGACGTCCTCCAGTTCATAAGGTCATAAGTGATAGGAGATGAATTAGGCCATTCAGCCCATCAAGTGTACTCCACCATTCAATCGTGGCTGATCTATCTCTCCCTCCTAACCCCATTCTCCCGCCTTCTCCCCATAACCTCTGACACCTGTACTAATCAAAAATGTATCTATCTCTGCCTTAAAAATATCCACTGACTTGGCATCTACAGACTTCTGTGGCAAAGAATTCCACAGATTCACCACCCTCTGACTGAAGAAATATCTCCTCATCTCCTTCCTAAAAGAATGTCCTTTAATTCTGAAGCTAAGACCTCTAGTCCTAGACTCTCCCACAAGTGGAAACATCCATGCTTTTCCTCCTCACCCTGCAGAAGTGCACTCACTCCACAGAAACATCCCCTTGCCAAACATTGGCAGCAACCAGTGCCAGCACGCAGATCTGGGTCTGGGAATGCTGAGCCACACACTGAGGACCAACGGGAGAAACAGAACATAAGGTCAATGAAAGCAGCCAGGACGACTCTTTGACTCAATATGAACTACCTTATCTCCCAGCTGGCCAAAGGAATATGCCATTGTCCACACGGACTTTAAGGAACTCCCGCAATAACACGGTTCATAAATAGCATGATAACTTAATTCCTAGTTTAAACCAACTCTACAATCATTAAGAGCAACTTAGTACATCAGTTGTCAGCTGAAAAAGCTCAGGCAAAGCACATAATTCCCTTGCAATATTGAGTGGCAATCATGGTTTTGCTGATATGACATTAGCAATCTTTCTCAGTGAGTCATGGCAGGAGTGCCAGCAGCTGCTTCATCGGTGTGACTTGACACTCAGGTATGTTACAGGTCCTAAACGAGAGTGCATTTGCATGCTAAAGATGAATTGATAACAGAGGGTCAGGCAGTGTGTCTGGAGAAGGTGGATAGGTGATGTTTCGGGTAAGGACCTTCTTTCAGAATCCGGCTGCTTCTAATGTAGGTTTCAGTCTCTTGAGTTCTGTGCTGTAGCATCCCTTCTGTGACTAAATACTCCTTTACAAAATGATCCTGCACTTACTGCTCTCAGAACCTCAAGTCCTAACAACATCCTTGTAAATCTTCTCTTTCCAGCTTAACAACATCTTTCTTAGAGCAGGATGACCAAAGCTAAATACGATACTCCAAACGTGGCCTCACCTACATCTTGTACAACTCAGTTCAGTTTTAGTTTATTATCACATGTAAGAGGTACAGGTAAAAACTGTCACTCAACAACACAACTTCTCTACTCAATACGCTGACCGATGAAGGCCAAGGGGTCAAAAGCCTTCTTGACCGCTCTTTCCACCTGTGATGCCACTTTCAAAGAACTATGTACCTGCACTCCAAGATCCCTCCCTCTGCTTTGTAACACTCCCCAGGGCCCTGTCGTTCACTGTGACAGTCCAGCCCTGGATAGATACAAAATACTGGAGTAACTCAGCGGGACAGGCAGCATCTCTGGAGAGAAGGAATGGGTGACGTTTTGGGTCAAGACCTTTCTTCAGACTCAATGTTTCGGGTCAAGACCCTTGACTTCCCAATATGCAACACCTCTCACTTATCTGCATTAAACTGCATTAACCATTTCTCATTCCACTTGCCCAGTTGATCAAGATTTGTATTTTTTGATAACCATCTTCGCTATCTTTAATACAACCCACTTTAGTGTCTTTTGCAAATTTATTAATCACACCTTGTTCATTCTCATTCAAATCGTTGATATGTCCTTGATAATCGATGAGAAACTCTTGTACAGCAGGGTCAGCTTCAGACTGCTGCTGAATTAAATAGGCTGGGATAGCTGGCTGCAAGTACAGGTGAGCTTGCTGTATTAGAGATCACGGTGGAAGGTGAATTGATGACCTTGTGGAGATAAAATGTGAAATGGAGTTATCGGCTAAATTAGCAGTCCTACATTCCATTGCCCCTTGAAAACAAGATTCAAACATGCTGTTTTCCAGTCAGTGGGAGATATTTCCTGCACCTGACCATGCATGGGGACTCACATTGCCTTGGAACGTAGCCTTTCTCAGGCCATTCTCTGGGAAAGCATAGCATTGGTGAGCAAAACACTACAGCAATAGTTGGGTAGACCACTAGTAGCGCAGTGTTTACAGGGATATTCAGGGATACGTGAGTGTATGTGCCTTATTTAATTGTGTAATAAATTACTTAGTGAATCAAACTCTGTTGTCTGAATCTGGTGATTATCAAACACCACACCTTGTGAGAGGGGAGGGGGTGAAACTTGCAGACCAAGTGAGTTCTCAGCAGACTGAGTCATCAATGGGTGGCACAATGGTGCAGCGGTAGAACTACTGCCATGCAGCGCCAGAGACCTGGGTTCGATCCCGACTGCGGGTGCTGTCTGTACAGAGTTTGTATGTTCTCCCCGTGACCTGCGTGGGTTTTCTCCAAGATCTTCAGTTTCCTCCCACACTCCAAAGACGTACAGAATTGTGGGTTAATTGGCTTGGGATAAATATAAAAATAATAGTCCCTAGAGTAGGGTATTGTTAATGTTCGGGCATCGCTGGTTTGAGTGGACTCAGTGGGCCGAAGGGCCCCGTTTCCATCTCTAAACTAAACTAAAAACTAATGGTGCATCAATTTACAGGCACCTAGATTGCACTAACAAATGCAACAACTGCAAATGCTGTAGATCTGAAATAAAGACATAACATTTTGCATCAAGCAATAAGTATAAAGAGATAGAAAGTTAATGTTTTAGATTTATAAAGATTGCAAACGATAGTTGAGGACAGTGAGGAAGGTTTCAAATATATGTAGCTGCAGGCCCGTACGAAGCTGTTCAAAAAGGGGGGTGGCATGACCGGATTACAAAAATGTTATGTGAAATAAGTGCTCACAGCGCACATCACAAGCATGAAGCTTCAAGTCCCTTGCGGCCGGGGTCTAGGGTTGTGCCCGGGAAGCTCTGGGGTTTTAGATGCTCTCTGGTGCATTCTGAGCCTTATTTTGGAGCATTTTTGCACCAAATTTATGACCAATATTTCAGAAATAATTATGGTTGAGTCAAGAGTAATGAGTGGGTGGAATGGGATGATCGGGGTCATTGATGTATACATTTTTAAAATCAAGAATTGAAGTTGTCCTTGTTTTAATAATCAAGTTGTACTGTTATAAAGGAGCATGCAAAAACTGCAAATAAAATACTGTAAGTTTTTGCAGTAAATAAAACCTATTTTTAGAAAATGTTTTGTGTATGGATTTGCCTGTTACTGTTCGACTGTGTCAGTGTGTGCAGTGCACCTTTAATGGTCCTCCTGACCTAACAACTTCATCACATCAATTTCAACATGGAATAGTGATGTGAATACAACATTTAGTTCGACTTCAATTTCCATCATGAAAATTGAAGTCAAACTAAATGGTACATTTACATTACTAAGAATTACTAAGTCTGAAGAAGGATCTCGACCCGAAAAGTCGCCTATTTCCTTCGCTCCATTGTTGCTGCCTCACCCGCTGAGTTTCTCCAGCATTTTTGACTACCTTTGATTTTCCTGCATCTGCAGTTCCTTCTTAAACATTTACATTACTATGATCGCTTTCATACTAACCTATTTTACTGTCATACTATTATAACAAATTCTAGTTCAATGATGACTCATAAACAAGATCACAAATCACATTTTGAATTCTCAAACACAATGTGATTGTGAATGATTGCAGAGCTGCCAAGCTTCACCGAGCATTTCTGTATTTTGATAGCTGAAAATCAGTATTTTGTTGGGGAAATCGGTATTTCTCATATAAATGCAATAGAACGTACTACATAGAATGGATTTTGAATCAGTATTTTGAATGCAACCGCATGTATTCTCAAATATCAGTATGGAATACTGAAAAACAGTACTACTGATTTTTGAAATGTGAATTTATAATTCTTGATTTTGATTCAATCATATCCTTATAACTATAAAACTCTGATCGCGATGAAAATTCAAAAATGTGATATTCTCAAGATCAGAACTTTAATATTATTGTATAATATGCTGTAAGTCCGTAACAGAAAGGTAAATAAATTACAATTTCTAGCAGTAGACCAAGTCTTTATGGAGAAGATCAGTTGCTAGCTGGTACATTGGCATATCATAATCAGTAGCATCATCATACTCCTCAGATTGTAACCAATAAGCAACTCTACACACCTTGTTTTTCCTCAACTTTTCAATTTTGGCATCGTAAACACAAGTTTTTGCTCTTCAAACCACACATGACATGCCTTTCTGCCCACTACTTTCCCCATTAAGAATGTCCTGTAGATTCCATTTCTTAAGAAAAGGATAATTTTTTTTAATAGCCTAAGTAACCAAATAACAAACTAATCCCATTCACACAAGAATTCACAATATAACATGATTTTTAAATCTCACTGTCATGAATTTATATGCCAGATGGAAGGAATTTAATGTTTAATTCCCATAAATTAATCTAGAAACATCCACTCAATATAATTAAAATTATAATTTTTTTGCACAATACATGGGACTAAAACTGATATTTAGTATAAAAATATTGACTATGGGTAGACAATAACACAAAATATAGACGATTTAGATGCTCTTATGACATGATTGTCCAAAGAAAAGAGCATTTAAATCATCTTGCGAATGGGTTTTTCTGAAATGCGATCAATTGGAACGTTGCATTTGCAGTGAATTTGAACCCCATATCGGTAGGAAAAACACTGCCGGTTAGTATGGGGCCCAAATCACATTTTCGCAATGTAAAATCTGATTAAAGCCATCCCAAGAAACAAGTTTATATGTAAAATAAACGACTTACATTCTGTTTTGTACCTTTCATGCGATCTGTCACGTTGTAGGCGTTGAGGGCGATAGAAGTCGCTTTATATTTTAATGTAATTATTAAATTGTCTCACGAATAAAAAAATTTAAAAATCGGGAACGGAAGTCCGATCAATTGTTCTTCAGCAGCTTAGCAGCCCGAGGAAAGCCGCCTCCGATAAGCAGGAGAAAACAACATTTTAATCCCGCCCCTCCCCCCCTCAAAGGCGCCAAAGTCGCACACACGGCCAGTGGCAGAACTGCAGCGCTGCTGAAGGTAAGTTTTATAACATCGCTACATGGTGTGCAGTCCTTGCAGTGGTCGGTTATATCGGTCTCGATATTTGGCCACCACACAAGCAGGCGGGCGAACGCCTTCATTCGCACATTTCCAATGTGTGTCTTGTGCAACATTTTCAGAATTAGCGATCGCAGTTCCGTCGGAATGATCACTCAACCATCGCGGCGCAGAATGCCATCCTTTGAGGAGATTTACGTTTGTGCATTGTGGAAGGAGCGGAATTCCTTGTCCAACTTGGGACTGTTCGGCCACCCCTGAGTGACAAAATGACGTACCTTCGACAAAATGGGGTATGTGCTCGTATAGTTGGCGAACGTCTTTGCAGAGATGGGGAAATCGGCGATGACCCGCGTGTTGAGCAAGTTCACATCCGTCTCAATTTCCATAATTGCCTCCTCTTTATCGAATGTCAGGTCGGGTCACGGGTAGACGAGACAGTGCATCGGCATTGGCATGCTCGGCAGACTGTCGGTAAATGATGTGGTAATGATATCCCATTATGATCAGGGCCCAACGTTGTAGACGCTGCAACATCATGACAGGCAAATCTTTCTCCGGACTGTGCAATGTCCGAGTCCAGGTGCGAAAACGGCCAGAAACTGGTCAAGAACCTTCTGCAGGTTGTTCTTGCACTTGCTGACCATGTTGCAATCCGGGGCTGATGACAATGCCATAGTTGATCCATCGTAGATCAAGGCGTTCATGTCAAGCTTGAAAGCATGGATCCAGTCGATGGTGCACAGGGATGTACCTTCTTTACCAACGACGATCAGCGGCAACATCTGTGTCATACCATTACAGGAAACGGCGACAGTGCATTTGCCTTTCATGGGAATGGGCTGCCGTCCGTATCCGAAAAGGCGGATGTTGGCCGGTTTCAGTTTCGGCGATCCGATCCTCTCCCAGATGTCCTGACCCACTAGCGACACAACCGCACCAGTGTCCACCTGGAACTGTAGATCGACGTTCAAGACCCGCAGCAAAATCCTCGGCTTGTCAGTGATCGTGGACACACCGAGCACTTCAATAGGAATGGTCTCCGCGATTTGGTCGACTGTGTTTTGCGCTTTCTTGCCCTTTCTCCGCTGTCCTACGGATTGACACACTGCCTGGAGATGACCTTTTCTGTAACAGGCATAACAAACGGACTTGATATATGGGCACACGGTGATGATGAGCAGTCAAGCCGCACCGGTAGCAGGGTTTCGATCCTCCCCCCACAGGGGAACGGCTCTTCTGAAACTGTCTCACCTTCTCCGGATTTGCTCTGGGTCGATCAACTGGTTTCTGGCGTTGCGGACGAGTCTGACGAACTGTATGCACCTCCTGAGGGAGCTTCGACGCTGTTTCGCCGGCCATTTTGTGCAGTTCTTACTCAGCAGCTCGGCCATCTTAACACACTGCAGCACATTCTTCAATGAGACGTCCGATTCCTTGATTGGCATTGTCTTGGCACTTTTCGCAGAATTGAGTTTTAAAATCACATGCATTTGCCTTGGTGCGAAGTTCAGCAAGAAATTCGGTAATCGATTGCCCTTCCTGTTGCACCGTCTGGTGGAAATCAAGGCAAATTGTGAGGAAATTTCGACTTTCTTTGAAATGCAGCTGCAAAGCCATTGTGATTTCAGCATATGAGGCTTCAGTTACTTCTTCAGTAAGTAAATTTTGAAGCAGTGCAAATGTTTCTGGAGACATCGACGAACACAAGAGAGCCTTCTTCCTCTGGTCAGTTGTAATTGCCATACTATCAAAATAAAACTCAGCTCGCATTAAATACGACGACCACCTTTCTCGCTCGGGATCGAAATGATCGAATTGCCGAGACATGTTAGTTTGAGTTCACTACAGAACTAAAAAAAATATATATTTTTTTTAAACAAAAAAATAGGCTCTAATCTGGGTCTTTGGACGCAATCCGAAGAATCCCACTCCTGACACCACTTTCGTGTTTGTCTTCTCAGTCTGCACAAGTACTTGAGGGTCTGCAAGGTACAACAGAAGTCTTTATTACATTACTCAATGCTGGCAGCAAGACAACTCAAAATGGCTGCATACACAGAATCTGACTGCACACTCACAAACACATGCAGACAGGATAAACTATATACAAGACAGCAGGTGGCGCTGCACAGGAGGACCAACGGGTCCTTCCACCCCACACAGTCCACCAAACATCACAAATTTCAGTATTGTTATCAAGGACAATAAAGCAGTTCCAATTGTTAATATTATTCATATGGAGAATATATAATTGCTCTAAAACCTACCTTAATTTTGCAATCTCACTAAAGATAACCCCCCTTTCCCTCTCCCCCTCCGCCTTCCCCCTCCTTCCCCCTCCACCTCTCTCCCCTCCCCATCTCTCTCTCTCTCCCCTCCCCCACTTCCCCTCTCTCTCCCCCTCCCCTCCCTCTCTCCCCCCTGTCTCTTCCCCCCTCACACATTCCCCCTCTCTCTCTCCCTCCCCCCTCCCTCCCCACCCCCCCTCTCCCCCTCTTTCTCTCCCTCCCACGCAGTTTGGAGGGCCCGCGCCCTGGGGGGGGAGAGGCATGGGCCCAGGGGGGGGAAGGCGAGGGCCCGCGGCGGGGGGGGAAGCGTGTGCCCGGTGGGGGGGAAGAGACGTGGGTCTGCAGCGGGGAGGAGGCAATGGCGTGGCCGGGGTGGCAGGCGAGGGTTCGGCGGGGGGAGGCGAGGGTTCGGCGGGGGATTGAGGCGAGGGCCCACAGAGGGGGGGAGGCAGGGGCCCGGCCGGAGTGGCGTCTGTTGTCGGGGTCACGGCCGCTGCCAAGACTGGGTTCAGATTTAGCGGTTCTCGCTCCTGCCCGGACTCTCCGGATCGCCGGCAGTGGATCCGCTGCCTGGACGCCAGGCTGACCGGTGGCGAGGCTCCGACGCCGTGGATGGAGGCAATGGACTGGGCGGGCAGACACCGCGGCCCCGGGCCCGGAGAAACGGGCAATCCTTTTTTTTCCAAATCATCCTGCGGGCTGGATTGGACCCTGCGCGGGTAGTTTGGCACCCCCAATAAAAACAAACAGACTCCCCCTCCCGCAATGCAATATTCCATGGCCCCACTATGCACGCGCGGAGAAACTGCGTCATTTTGCGTCACTACTGTGTCACCGGCCTCCCCCAACTGCGCAAGCGCGGATGGTCGCAAATATTTTTTTTACCCCAAATCATCCCGCGGGCCGGAACCAGAATTTACCGAATTTCGGGTAATTTTCTTCAATGTGTAAACACTGATTGCGCTCCAATTTATATATTTTTTCTCAGGTTTTTTCTTTACTCTGGGAAAAAAGGGGGTGCAACTGCACCCATCGCACCCCCCCCCCCCCCCCCCCACACCCACCTTCAGACGACCATGAGCTGGATATAGATCAGCTGCAGAAATGGGCGGAGAGATGGCAGGTGGAGTTTAATCCAAGCAAGTGTGAGGCACTGCATTTTAGGAGGTTGAATGTAACGGGAAAGTATATGGTTGATTTTAGGTTTAGGTTTAAGTTTATTATTTTCCCTTGAGCTGAGTGAAATAAATTGACAGCATTCATGTGCAGAGAGATTTATGGGGAAGGTTTTTAGTTTTTTAGTTTTTCGTTTTAGAAGGATTTTACATCCCCAGAGCTGCTCTGAACCGGCCCGGCTGAGTGCCCCCACCCCCATGAACTGTTTCCCTCGGAGAGTCACGTCACACATCGACCCGGCACAGACCTATTTGCACTTTAGACTGTTTTACTGTTTTACTGTTCTTTTTTTATAAATCATGTTTCTCTGGGTATCTAAATTTTATTAGTTGTTTAAGTTATGACATCGGATGGAAGCTGCATACCAAATCTCGTTGCACCTATGTGCAATGACAATAAAAGATATTATTATTATTATTATTTTTACACAGAAGGCGATGGGTGCCTAGAACATACTGCCAGCAATAGTGGTGGGCAGATATGATAATGGTGTTTAAGAGGCTTTTAGATAGTGACAGGAGTATGCAGAGAATGGAGGGATATGGATCATGTGTTTTTAAATGTGTATTTATCTTGGAATCATATTTGGCACCGACATCGTGGGCTGAAAAGCTGTTCCTGTGCTGTAATGTTTCCTACTCTATGAAACAGTTCTGATCAGTGGATGATGACTTGGAGCATAACAAAAATCCAGCCTTCCAACCAAGAGCTGGCCTGGATGAATAACACACATCACAGCTATTAGACTCCTCTTAAATTTACATTTGATGTCAGCTAACCATGAGCACTGTGGCAGCAAGGTGGCGCAGCGGTAGAGTTGCGGGCTTACAGCGCTTGCAGCGTTGGAGACTCGGGTTCAATCACGACTACAGGTGTTGTCTATACGGAGATTGTACATTCTCCCCGTGACCGCGTGGGTTTTCCCAGAGATCTTTGATTTCCTCCCACACTCCAAAGACATACAGATACGTAGGTAAATTGGTTTGGTAAATGTCCCTAGTGTGTGTAGGATAGTGTTAATGTGCGGGGATCGCTGGTCGGCACGGACTCGGTGGGCCGAAGGGCCTGTTTCCGCGCTCTCTAAACTAAACTAAACTGAACACTGGGAGAGGAGTGAGTGAGGAGCAGGCCTCTGTTGTTGCAGTGAAGAGAGATTAAATTGTCACACATGAGTCCATTATGTGTCTCCCCTTCTCTCTCTCCCTCTCCCTCCCCTCTCCCACTCCCCTCTCCCATTCACCTCTCCCACTTCCTCCCACCTTACTCTCTCTCTCTCCCTCTGTCTCTGGTGTGTGCCTTTAAGGCTGACATCCTTCTCTGGTTGGTGAGCAGTAAAGTGTGTGCATGCAGTCCTATCAGCTACCCCGCAGATCGCACTTTAATATTGATTTTGAACTAAAACGCAATACAATGACGTATTAGCACACCAAAAATAGATTAAACCAATTTCTAAACTTACATTAACATACTTAACTGAATTTAAATTATCCAGCTGCCATGATGGGATTTTAATACTTGTCCTCAGATCATTACTTCAGGCCTCAAGATTATTCGCCTACTAATATAACCGATATTGTACTAAACCACCATGCAAGTTCTTACTGTTAAATTAGTTTTCATTGTTTCCAATCCTTTAGCCAATTTCTTATTCTTTCCCAAGCCTTTCCATGGATTTCTGCAGCTTCAAGCTTAATTGATAATCTTTCGTGTGGAGCTTTATTTAAAATGTCTTTTGTCTGAATTATGGGGCTAATAACAGTCCACTTGAGTCCACGGGCACAATTGAAACATCAGGAAGATCCTAGTTGGGACTGAAGGCAGATAAATCCCAGGGTCTAGTCTGCATCCCAGAGTACTCAAGGAGGTGACCCTAGAAATCGTGGGTGCATTGGTGATCATTTTCCAATGTTCTCTTGATTCTGGATCAGTTCCTGTGGACAGGAGGGTAGCCAATGTAAATCCAGTTTTTAAGAAAGGAGGGCGAGAGATAACTGGGAATTATAGACCAGTTAGCCTTACATCGGTGGTGGGGAAGATGCTTGAGTAAATTATTAAAGATGTTATAGCAGCGCATTTGGAAAGCAGTGAGAGGATCGGTCAAAGTCAGTATGGATTTATGAAGGGGAAATCATGCTTGACTAATCTTCTGGAATTTTTTGAGGATGTAACAAGTAGAATGGATAAGGGAGAGCCAGTGTATATGGTGTATCTGGACGTTCAAAAAGCCTTTGACAAGATCCCACACAAGAGATTAGTGTGAAAAATTCACGCACATGGTATTGGGGGTAGGGTATTGACATGGATAGAAAACTGGTTGGCAGACAGGAAGCAAAGAGTAGGAATTAACGGGTCCTTTTCAGAAAGGCAGGCAGTGACTTTGTCGGAAATCGCCCAAAATTCTGGTTCGGGCCGCTGGATGATTCAGGAGAAAAAAATGCGACCATCCGCTCCTGCACAGTTGGGGAAGCGACGCAAAATGACGCCGTCTCTCCGCGCGTGCACAGTGGGCCCGGGCGGGATCAGACTGCCATTTGTGCTTAACACATTGAGCTCGATGCTTCGCGTCTACTCCAGGTAACTAGTGGAATATTGCGTTGCAGGAGGGGGAGTCTGTGAGGGGGTCTAATCCGGCCCGTGGGATGATTTAGTAGCCCATTTCTCTGGGCCCGAGGTAGGGAGGAGAGTGAGGGGAGGGAGGGGAGGGGAGGGGTGCGGTGCGGTGTCTGCCCGCCCGGTCCAGTGTTTCCATCTGTCTGCCGGAGCCTCGCCAACGGCCAGCCAGGCGACCAGGAGACCGTCCTCCCGTCGCCGGGTGGGAGTGGCTGTCACCCCAACACCAGACGGCGCTGCGGCAGGGCCCGCTGCCCTCGCCTCCCCCACTGCCCGGGCCCAAGCCATCTTCGGCCCACGCCACACCCGCAGGGTCCACGCCACCACCGCTGATGCCCGCTGGGCCCGCGCCACCTTCATCTTCGCCCCCCCCGCCAGAAAGAGGGAGGGATGTGAGAGGGGGGAGGGGAGGGGGAGAGAGAGAGGGGAAGGGAAGGGAAGGGAGAGAGATGGGGGAGGGGAGAGGGAAAGGGGGAATATCTTTAATGAGATTGTAAAATTGAGGTAGGTTTTAGAGCTATTATATTTTTTCATGAATAATATCAAATAATATCAAACAATTGGAACTGCTTTGTTTGCCTTGATAACAATACTGAAAAATATGAATTCCAAAGTTTGTGACTCTTTTTGCAGCATATTTTTAATATAATTTGAATATTACAAAAATCTGCATGTTTTCAGGGTCATCATGGATCTGTCCGCAGTAATGCAGCAGTCCGTTGATGATGTTGCTGCTGACGAGGGGGCAAATATGCCGATAGCCTAATCGTTAAAGAGTTAAAAGATAGCCTAATCGATAAAGAGCTGAGAAGAGGAATCAGATCTGCCAAGGAAAGGTACTCTGAGAAGTTGAGGAGCAAGCTCTCAGCTAGTGACTCTTCTTCAGTTTGGAAGGGCATGCAAGAAATCACCAGTTACAAGAGGAAAGCTCCCCACTCTTTGGACAATCGTCAGCTGACGAACGACCAGAATGAGTTTTACTGCAGGTTTGAAAATCAGAAACGTAACCCTGAAACCCCCTCCCCAACAAACACAGCCAGACCCCAGTCGGCAAAGAATGGACCCTGCACCCTCTCCTTCCCATTCACCCCTTCACCCTACTTAAGGCAAGACTCCAGTATGAAAAGAGTGGACCCTTTCCCACCCCAACCAACACTTCACACCCACTCACAGCCTGACCTCAGTCTGCAAAGACTGGGCCCTTCTACACCCACCCCACACCAATCACCACTTCACACCCAATTACTCATTTTTAACCAGTCCCTGCAAAGATGTACTGTCCCTGCCTGCTTCAAAGTCTCCACTATTGTCCCTGTACCCAAAAAGGGAAGGATTACTGGTCTTAATGACTACAGGCTTGTCGCACTGACCTCTGTAGTCATGAAGACCCTTGAAAGACTTGTGCTGGCCAAGCTGAAAAATATCACAATCCCCCTGCTGGACCCTCTGCATTTTGCATATTGGGCTAATAGATCTGTGGATGATGCAGTCAATCTGGGCCTGCACTTCATCCTACAGCATCTAGACCGCCAGGGGACCTACGCTCAGCATAGGAGCACTGCAAGATGCGTACTCTCCCCTCTCCTCTACTCTCGCCACACCAATGACTGCACCTCCACAGACACCTCTGTCAAGCTTCTCAAGTTTGCGGATGACACAACCCTGATTGGACTGATCCAGGATGGGGATCTCTGTACTCTTTTCAGTTTGACATCTTTCCCAAAACATGGTGCCCAGAACTGAACACAACAATACAATACAACAATACAATACCATTTATTGTAATTTGAATCTCAAATGAAGTTCAAACGAAATTTGGTTTCTGCAGTCATACAAACAAGTAAAAAGAACCAAGACACAACACAATTTACACAAACATCCATCACAGCGAATCTCCTCCTCGCTGTGATGGAAGGCAAAGTCTTATCTCTCCCCTGCACTCCCCATTCTCCTCCCGATGTCAGAGTCAGAGCCCCCGGCGGGCGATGGAAAATAAGTCCCGCGGCCATTAAAGCCGCGCCGGGCGATGCAAGGCAGCCCTCCGGGTCTGGATGTTGGAGCCCCCGGTAGCGCTAGCAAGTCCCGCGGCCATTAAAGCCGCGCCGGGCGATGTTAGACAATATTCTAAATGCGGTCTCACCAACGTCTTATACAACTGCAACATGACCTCCCAACTTCTATACTCAATACTCTGACTAATGAAGGCCAAAGTGCCAAAATACCTTTTGACCACCTGATATACCTGCGACTCGACCTTCAAGGAACCATGCCACCATCAACCATTCCTCTGCCCACCTGGCTAATTGATCCAGATCCTGATGCAATCTTTCACAACCATCTTCACTATTTGCAAATCCACTCACTTCTGTATCATCAGCAAACTTGCTAATCTTGCCCTGTTCTATGATGTTTCACAGAGTGCTGGAGTAACTCAGCAGGTCAGGCTGAGTAAATAAGTTGGGAGGTCATGTTGCAGTTGCATAAGAAGTTGGTGAGGCCGCATTCAGAGTATTGTATTCAGTTCTGGGCACCATGTTATAGGAAAGATGTCATCAAACTGGAAAGGGTACAGTGAAGATTTACGAGGATGTTGCCAGGACTGGAGGGCCAGAGCTATAGGGGAGGTTGAGTAGGCTGGGACTCTATTTCATGGAGCACAGGAGGATGAGGGATTATCTAATAGAGGTGCATAAAATCATGATTTGAATAGATATGGTTGAGTCTTTTGCCCAGAGTAGGTGAATCGAGGAGCAGAGGACATAAGTTTAAGGTGAAGGGCAAAAGATTTAATAGGAATCTGAAGGGTATATTTTTCACACAAAGGGTGGTCGGTGTATGGAACAAGCTGCCAGAGGAGGTAGTTGAGGCAGGGACTATCGCAAAATTTAAGAAACAGTTAGACAGGTACATGGATAGGACAGGATCAGAGGGATATGGATCAAACGTGGGCAGGTGGGACTAGTGTAGATGGGACTTGCTGGGACGAAGGGCCTGTTTCTACACTGTATGACTCTATCTATCTTTCCCTCTCAAACCCATTCTCCTGTCTTCTCCCCATTACCTCTGACACCCATATCAATCAAGAATCTATCAATCTCCTCCTGAAAAATGTCCATTGACTTGACCTCCACAGCTGTCTGTGGCAATGAATTCCACAGTTCACCACCCTCTGACTTAAGATAATTCCTGCTCATCTCCTTCCTAAAGGAATGTCTTTTAATTCTGAGGCTGTGGCCACTGGTCCTAGACTCTCCCACTAGTGGAAACATCCTCTCCACATCCACTCCATCCAGGTTTTTACCAGGCTGGGACAGACGGCAACAGCTTCACACCGTGTCCCAAAGCTTGTGTCCTGTCCTGCATCACCCAAGGCAGCAGAGGCAGCAGCTGTTATAGGAAAGGGCATGCACCGTAACAAAGTAGCTCACAATGGTTTGGGTAACATTCAGGAATGTCTATGCATGTCACATCATGAATATTACTGAAGAAGGGTCTTGACCCGAAATATAATCTATACCTTTTCTCCAGAGATACTGCCTGACCCACTGAGTTACTCCAGCACTTTGTGTCTATTTTCCCTTCACCCATCTGCCCAAGCCCACTCTCCCCCCTCCTTTCCTATGTTCCTTTCCACCCATAAACCTTTCTCTGCCTTTACATTTCACTCCTCTTTCAAATCTGCTCTACTTATCTACATGGATTTTTCTTCTTAACTTTTTAGTCATAGAATGATGCAGTGTGGAAACAGGCCCTTCAGCCCAACTTGCCCACACCGACCAACATGTCCCATGTAAACTAGTCCCACTCATACGCGTTTGGCCCATATCCATCTAAATCTGTCCTATCCATGTCCGTGTCCAAATGTCTCTTAAACAGTAGGATAGTCCCAGCCTTAACTACCTCATCTGGCAGCTTGTTCCATACACCCACCACCCTTTGTGTGAAAAAGCTACCTCAGATTCCTGTTAATTTCTGAAATATTGGTCATAAATTTGATGCAAAAATGCTCCAAAATAAGGCTCAGAATGCATCAGAGAGCATCTAAAACCCCTGAGCTTCCAGGGCCCTTAAGCGGGCCCTGGACCCCGGCATCGAGGGACTTCATGCTTCGCGCTCTAGATGTGCGCAGCGCGCACATTATTTCACATTTAATTTTTTGTAATCCTGTCATGCCATCCCCCTTTTTGAAAAGCTTTGTACGGGTCTGTAAAGGAATCAAGGGATATGGGGAAAAAGCAGGGACGGGGTACTGATTTTAGATGATCAGCCAAGATCATCTGGTGCTCCGGTGCTGGCTCGAAAGGCCGAATGGCCTACTCCTGCACCTATTTTTCTATGTTTCTATGTTTCTATTTCCCTGCATGTGGGCAGGTTTCAGTTCATTGATTCGACCTCAGCCCTACCCACCCATTCCACCTGAACTATGAAGTCAGTGGCTTCCACCTCAGCACATCAGAAAGCCTGCAAAGATTTTTTAAAAGAGGTCCAAAGAACGGTCCTGACTCGACTCGTCACATTTCCTCCAGATTCTGTTCCCCAGAGATGTTGCCAAAAATGTATGTCCTTTTGTGTAAACCAGCATCTGCGGTTCCTTGTTTCTCCAAGGACAACATTTTTTCAACCAAAAAAGCAGCTTCCACAAGGTTCAACCTTACACATTGTGGCCTCCATTCCATTTAATTCAACTCCTGAGGATTAGTATATATTTCATTAATTTACACGAGGATATTAACTTTCCTCCGATCCTTGGAATTCATGATCATTTTGTTGACCAATGAAAAAATCCATTAGCAGAAGCACAGAGCCCACAAAGTTGGCCATAGTATCGATCATAAGTTCATAAGTGCATAAGTGGTAGGAGCAGAATAAAGCCTTTTGGCCCATCAATTCTACTCCGCCATTCAATCATGGCTGATCCATCTCTCCCTTCTAACCCCATTCTCCCGCCTTCTCCCCGTAACCTCCGACCCATGTACTAATCAAGAATGTATGTATCTCTGCCTTAAAAATATCCATTGACTTGGCCTTCACAGACTTCTGTGGCAATGAATTCCACAGATTCACCACCCTCTGACTATAAAGGGTTTCATTTCAGTCTCGACTTCAAGAGTCAATCAAGAGAGTTTAATTATCATAGGCACAGGACAGGAACAAAGAAATTCTAACTTTGCCCTTGCAAATAAAATTCAGTTGAGTGTTACATCTCAACGTAATGACCGACATCAGTTAAAGGCAGAGAGGAGTTTACTAGTTTGTCATTTGGCAACGGTACCGAACAAAGTTTTATTGCTATCACTGGGTTCAGACAGACAAACCTGCCATCTATGAGCATGGTGGGTATTTGACACTCTCGTTTTTATCCATCATGGATTGTATTGGCATCGCACAGAATCAGATTGGACCACAATAAAATTTGATTATTCTCATGATTCAATATTGTGATTGATTAACAATTCTGAAATGTAGCTTTCATTCCTTTCCAAAAATATCCAACCTTTTTGATAACAGCTCACATTTTGTGTTTAGTTGGGAGATAAAGCATGGAAACAGGCCCTTTGGCCAATCAAGTCCACACCAACCTGCAATCACCCTTACACTAGTTCTATCCTACACACTAGGGACAATTTACAGAAGCCAATTTTCCTTCAAACCCGCATGTGGGAGGAAACCGGAGCACCCGCAGGAAACCCACGCAGTCACAGGGAGAAGGTGCAAACTCCACAGAGACAGCACTCAAGGTCAGGATCGAACTCGGGTCTCTGGTGCTGTGAGGCAGCAGCTCTACCAGCTATGCCACTGTGCCACATGTGCCAATGTGGAACTGTTTTGCGAATCTTAGCAATTAGTCAGTGGCAGGTTGCTTGTGATGTAGATGCCTGTATTATAGTCTTATTTGTAGAATTGAAATAATTGACTGGATGGTTTTATGCAGACTGTAGGTAAAATGTCTTTTAATTGGTAATGGTTTTATTGAGAAATCTAAGCAGCGTACCACCCTGTCCTGCACAGTGCAGGGCATTGCCTTAACTAATGAGGGTAAAAAAAGAGATCTAGGAAATCCGATTAAGTGATACGCCATTGGTTTTAAAAACCAATAGGAGAAAATATTGAAAACTGGGGAAAAAATGCAGAGTAAAATCCAGGACAAGTTAACAAAATCTCATCTTTCAAACCCTCCAGGACATCTCATCTCTCCATGTCTACAGATTCCTACAATAATATAACTAGCCCAAAGCCATAGATTGCTCTGACTCCAGCATCCTGTCATTCTTATGATTTCAGTCCATTACTTGCAGCTCTGCACCTCTACAATATGCTGCACCATGCTCCTTATGTCGTCTTCAATATCACCTCCCTGGCTGAGTGTTTGGCCCATATTTATTCGTGTTCCTCAGAAATTTCTAATGTACTTATTTCCTTCTTGATTATAAAGTGATTATAAAAATAGATAGATTCTTGGTTAGTACAGGTGTCAAAGGTTATGGGGAGAACGCAGGAGAATGGGGTTAGGAAGGAGAGATAGACCAGCCATGATTGAATTGCGGAGTAGACTTGATGGGCCGAATGGCCTAATACTGCTCCGATCATTTATGATCTTTTGATCTTATAGAAACAAAAAATAGGCCATTCCATATGATCATGGCTGATCATCCAAAATCAGTACCCTGTTCCTGCTTCCTCCCCATATCCGTTAGCCCTAAGAGCTATATCTAACTCTCTCTTGAATACATCCAGTGAATTGGCCTCCACTGCCTTCTGTGGCAGAGAATTCCACAGATTCACAACACTCTGGGTGGAAAAGATTTTCCTCATCTGTCCTAAATGGCCTACCCCTTATTCTTAAACTGTGACCCTTGGTTCTGGACTCCCCCAAAATCAGAATTATGATTATGTTTTAAAATTACTCCATCAACTGCAGAGCACTTTGGGTTGACCAGGAAGGTTCCCTCAATGTGTGAAGGAGCTTCATCAATGGGTACCTTTATTTCTCTTTCATTGAGTTTACAATTTCCTTGGAATTTGAATATTTGAAGACCAGCTTCAACATCAAACACCTGGTATTCATGTTGATTTATTATTATTGTCAGGTGTACCGAGATATAGTGAAAAACTTTTCTTTGTGTGCTATCAAATCAAATCAGATAATATTATGCATTAATAAAATCAAGCCATATACAAATACGAAAGGTAGAATGAAGAGAAAAATACCAGTGTAGAATATAGTTTCTGAGCATTGTGGCATAACAGTTCTGGAGATAAAAGTCTAATGTCCGCAATGAGATAGGTTAGAAAATCGGGACTGTATCCTAGCTATGGAACGATTGTTCAGAAGTCTGATAACAGAGAAGAAGCTGTTCCTGTGTCTAGTGGTTCATGCTTTCAAGCTTTTGAATCTTCTGCGAAATGGGAGCAGGGTTGAGAAGGAATGACTGGCGTGAAAAAGGTCTTTGTTTATGTTGGCAGTGAGAATTGTAGATGGAGTCAATGGTGGGGAGTCTCGACTGTGTGATGGACTGAGTTACATCCACAACTCTGCAATTTCTTGCGGTCTTGGAGAGAGCTGTTCCCACACCAAGTTGTGATGCAATCTGACAATATGCTTTCAATTTACGTCTGTGGAAGTCTACGGAGGCCCAATGTTCCTGGCCGTCGGGAGAGTCCTCGCAGCGGCTGGAACGGCTGGTTTCCCAGCGGAGTCGATGGCACCTGAAGCCGACAGGGCCGCGCCGATTTGGAGCCACGAGGCTCCCGATGTTGGAGTCGGCGCCGCCGCCCGCGGCTGGTCGCTCCGCAGTCCCGCAGCCCGGAGGTGTTGACGTCGGCGGTCAGCGCATACCGGAGCTCCAGCGCGTCGATCCAGCGCGGCGACCCAGGCAAGGCATCGCCCGCTACGCTCTCCGATAGCGCTCCAGCGCTGTGCCGCCACCGAAGCTGAAGGTGCTGGGCGGTCCCCGTCAGGAAACAGCTCTCCATGCCCGCTGGTAGGCCACGAGGACGGGTCGACGAGGCAGCCTGGAGAAAAAGCTGCCTCACCGACCAGGTAGGGACCTAGAAATAGTTTCCCCCTTACCCCCCCACATTAAAAGTCAAAACCCCCCAAACAAACAAAGAAATAAAAAACACTAAAACTAAAGAAAGAGTGAATTTGACGGACGGCTGCTGTTTAGCAGCCGTTCCTCCAAGATGGCGGCTCCTCCTAGAGGTGTTGGTGTGCTTTTTGGCTCTAGTTTGAATGTGGTTGGTCCAGCGCAGATTGTTGGCAATATTTACACATTGGAAATTGAAACTGTCAACCATTTCCACTTCAGGACCACTGATGCTCATTGGGGCATGTACTCAAGCAGGCTTCCTTAAATTAATAACTAATTCCTTCATCTTGTTGGCAATGAGGGAGAGGTTATTTTTCTGACACCATGTTACTGAGCTCTGAATCTCCTTCTTGTTCTCCGTCTGATCATTATTTGACTCCCAACCCACCACAGTGGTGTTATCTGCACACTTAGACAATAGGTGCAGGAGTAGGCCATTAGGCCCTTAGAGCCAGCACCGTAGATGGAGTTAGAGCAGAATGTATCAGGAGTATTGTAAGAGCTTGAGAACACATCCTTGCGCTGTTGAGTATTATTGCTGAGAATGTATTGTCACCTACCTTCGATAGTCGATGGGTCAGAAAACCAAGGAAACAGTGGCAGAGGGGAGGGTGCTGAATCCTAGGTCCAGGAGATGAGTTTGGATGGGATTGTAGTGTTGAGAATGGAGCTCCAGACAATAAATAGGAGTGTGACATGGATGTCCTAGATAACAAGAACAACTACATCACACTCCTATTTATTGTCTATAGCTCCTTTCACAACATGGAGTAATTTTAAAGTGTTCCAGAGATGGGTTCAGGGTTCAGGGAGATAGCATTGGCTGTGGACTTGTTGTAAGGATAGGCAAACTGTGGTTTATCAAGGGCTATCTAGGAGCACTTTGACCAATACTTTTGTTTATTTTAGTTTAGTTTAGTGGTACAAAGCAGAAACAGGCCGACCTGCAATCACCCCGTACACTAGCACTATCCGACACATTAGGGACAATATTTTTTTACAATCTTTACCAAAGCCAATTAATCTACAAACATGTACATCTTTGGAGTGCGGGAGGAAACCGGAGCGCCCGGGGAAAAGCCATATTCACGGGGAGAACGTACAGACCCCATAGTCAGGAATGAACCCTGTTCTCTGGCGTTGTAAGGAAGCAACTCTAACCACTGTGCCAACATGCCTCCCCTCTCAGGGCGTTTAACAGGGAGAAAAATATATAACTGAGATAAGGACATGAGAAATAACAGTGAAAAACAGAGAAGTGGCTGTTTAATGGATATAGATGTTCCACAGGAAAGCCTTGTGCTGCATGATGTGCTCACTGCAAGTGAAGCTTCAGGAATTACAGTAGACATATTAACCTAGAAACTGCAGCTTGTGGTATTAGAGAAAAGACACTTAACATTTCATAAGTCGCACATTCTTCTACTATTTTAATGCAGGTCTGAAACCATTTATTATAATGTCACCGTGAAGATTGTGTTTTCTGGCTCTCCACCGTAACTCCTTTGAAGGAGACCATAAACAATCAGTCAAGAAAACAAGAGGGAGCTGTATTTAAATATTATAATCAAATTTTAATATATGCTAATGAAGCAAGAGAAATGTTTCATAATTCACACTAGTAATGCAGTGTGCAATCATCCCTGACACACATAATAGCTGTTCAATGCTGTTTGGCTGTAAGCCATCGGGAAATCAGCATTTAAGAGGAAACTGACATCATTTGATTAGAAATCGTAGAGCTACATCAACATTTTGTAAGCCTGTTTTTGATAGATTTTTTTTGTGTTATTATTGTATATTTGTGAAGACATTAAGTGCTGTCATTTTAGTTAGAACCGTTTAAATACGGAACACAGATTTTCCTCTGGAAGTATTTTGATATCATTGTTGAGACGCAAGGAACCGCAGATGCTGGAATCTTGAGCAGAGCACAATGTGCTGGAGGAACTCAATGGGTCAGGCAGCATCTGTGGCGGGAATGGACAGGCGACGTTGAGGGTTGAGACCTTTCTTCAGACCGAATATATTAGGGAAAGGAATCTAGAATAGAGTGGTGCGAGCGGGACAAATCCGATCACCCGTACACCAGTTCTATCCTACACATTCGCGGCAATTTGTAGAAGCCAATTAATCTACAAACCTGCACGAATTTGGGGTGTGGGAGGAAACCGGAGCACCCAGAGAAGACCCACCCTGTCATGAGGAGAACGTGCAAACTTCATACAGACGGCACCCATAGTTAGGATCAAACCCGTTTTTTTTTAGCTGTACGACTACCGCTGTGGTGGTGGGATGATGCTGCAGGTGGCAAAAATGTTGGAGAATGACATGTTGGATGCAGAAGCTGTTGGGGTGAAAGGTGTGGACCAATATTATTGTTATTTGGGTGTAGGAGAGGAGAAATTATGTAAAGATATCAAGCAGGTGACTTTGTACAATAGAGGGACAGCCCATACCTGCAACAAACTTTCAGGCATAATCTTCTGAAGCAGTTACTCGATGTCGAGAATGACTTGCAGTTCTGTGAGTTGCAAGGTGGCTGAGATCCAATCCTAAGTGATGGGCGAGTTAAATTGTGAGGACAGATAAGGCAAGTTAAGTTTGTATCTGCTGGAATTATACGAGTAAGAAGGAAATGAGTAAAACAAGTTTTGGGCACCATGTTATAGGGAAGATGTTATCAAGCTGGAAAGGGTGCAGAGAGGATGTTACCAGGACTCGAGAGCCTGAGCATTTCTAGCCTGAGGGGTTAGACGGGCTAGAACATTATTCCTTGGAGCACGGGAGGATGAGGGGCGATCTTATAGAGGTGTACAAAATCATGAGAGGGATAGATCGGGTAAATGCACGGAGTCTTTTGCCCAGAGAAGGGGAATCGAGAACCAGAGGACATGGGTTTAAGGAGAGGTGGGAAAGATTTAATAGGAACCTGAGGGGTAACTTTTTTACACAAAGCGTGGTGGGTGTATGGAACGAGCTGGAAAGAGGTATTGAGGCAGGTACTATCACAGCGTTTAAGAAGCATTTAGACAGGTACATGGTTTAAAGGGATATGGGCAAACGCAGGCAGGTGAGACTAGTGTAGATACGGCACGTAGGTCAGCGTGAGCAAGTTGGGCTGAAGGGCCTGTTTCCATGCTGATTGACTATGACTCTAAATGAGTCCTGGAGATTCTTGAACAGGGCATATGTGGAGAGTATGCTTTCACTTGTGAGTGGAACTAGCTGCCACCACTTAAATAAGGGGTTGCCCTTTTAAACATTAATGTGTCAGAAATCTTTCTCTCAACAGGTGGTGAATGTTTGAAGTCTTTTCCTCTTTGAATTTATGTCTTTAATTTTTTTTTAAGGCAGACGTAGATAGAGTTTTGAAAAGCAAGTAGGTGAGAGGAATGTGTAATTGAGGCTGCAATCAAATCATTCATGACCTTATTGAAAGGCAGAGCTGAGTTGGGGAGCTGATTGTCCTACTCCTGCCCCTAATTCAGTGTTTTTGTGCTCATATAAGAGGAGACAACAAAGACTAAATAATTGTTTTAGAGTAATAGTCCTACAGCATGGAAACAGGCCCTACGGCCCAACTTGCCCACATCGACCAAGATGCCCCATCTCCACTAATTGTGGCCATTTGGCTTGCTTGGCATGTCATTAATGATGGCATGTGTCTTTAAATTTTAGACCGCCCGTTATATTGTGGGTGGGATTTATGACGTATTTTGGGCGTTTTGGGGCTAAGTTTCTTGCGCAGAAGCTTCGTTTTTTAGTTTAGTTTGGGACCAGCATGGAGAAGGTTTACCCTTCGACCATGCGAAGCATAACGGAGACACGAGGAGTTTTCTAACCTTTAAAGCGATAAGCTGGAGTTCGATGAAGATTATAGTGTACGATTCGGAAGAAGTTTGGATGTACCTTATTGTTTTTCATCAACAATAAAGAATTTATCAATCAAAAGACTGTGTTTTGAAGATTTATCTGGGAATAAGCTCTGAAGGTCTCTGACGGAGAGGTCGCATGCATATAAAGTCATTCCCCTTAACCATGTAGTCCATTTAGTGGCTAGAGGGAGTAATCTCTTGAACGATATAAAAATCTGCCGCTACAATTCTATCTACCTGCATTTGACCATATCCTTCTAAACTTTTCCTATCCATGTACCTGTCGAAATGTCTTTTAAATGTTGTCGTAGTTCCTGCCTCAACTACCTCTTCTGGCAGCTCATTCCATATACCCACCATCCTTTGTGCGAAAATGTTTTTTCCCCCTCACTTTCTGCAGCAAACAGGAAGCTAGCTGGAGGTGAGCTGCATTATTGGAGTCAGGAAGATTGAGAAGAGAGTTTACGTGATGACATTGCCTTGTTTGACACCAGTCTGCACTAGGATGTTGTCTGTGATCGAGCTGTTAAGAAGGATCATGTTGATGAGGTATGCGCTCAATGGGAATGAATTTCTGAAGACAACCAAAATTGATATGGATTTTCCCTAATCTAATGAGGGAATGAATGGAGGAGTTCCATGTGATCCAAAACTGCCCTGTACTCTAGCTGCTTCTGACTCTTGTCATGTGGATAAAGATCATATCCATAGTACATCTTGAAACACAGAATATGAAATATCTTGGGATTATGGAAGGGGGTAGTTGAGGAAGATCTTTGTGGTGACTTTACCGGTGGTGGACCACAGGGAGATGCCTCTGTAATAACCCCAATTGGACTTGTCCCCTTTCTTGAAGACATTTACAATCATACTGTCTCTGAAGTACTATAGCATACTCTCCTCTCTGAATGAGGAAGATGAAGTAATTGATTCATACAACATTTTCATGTGCTTCAGCAGTGTGTTCATTTTCTGTTGTTTCCCAGCTTGCTGTTGTTTGTAAGCTCATCTCCATTCTTGGGTGGGTCCTTGTCAAGAATATAAAGCAGGATAGTAAAAGCTTCTTTAGCTATGTGAAGAGGAAAAAATTAGTTAAGACCAAAGTTGGACCCTTGAAGACTGAAAAAGGTGAATTTATTATGGGGAACAAGCAAATGGCAGATGAGTTGAACAGGTACTTTGGATCTGTCTTCACTAAGGAGGACACAAACAATCTTCCTGATATAGTAGTGGCCAGAGGATCTGGGGTGACAGAGGAACTGAAGGAATTCCACATTAGGCAGGAAATGGTGTTGGATAGACTGATGGGACTGAAGGCTGATAAATCCCCAGGGCCTGATGGTTTGCATCCCAGGGTACTTAAGGAAGTGGCTCTAGAAATCGTGGATGCATTGGTGATAATTTTCCAATGTTCTATAGACTCAGGATCAGTTCCTGTGGATTGGATGGTAGCTAATGTTATTCCACTTTTTAAGAAAGGCGGGAGAGAGAAAACAGGGATTTATAGACCAGTTAGCCTGACATCGGTGGTGGGGAAGATGCTGGAGTCAATTATAAAAGATGAGATAGCCGAACATTTGGATAGCAGTAACAGGATCGGTCCGAGTCAGCATGGATTTATGAAGAGGAAATCATGCTTGACTAATCTTCTGGAATTTTTTGAAGATGTAACTAGGAAAATGGACAAGGGAGAGCCAGTGGATGTAGTGTACCTGGACTTTCAGAAAGCATTTGATAAGGTCCCACATAGGAGATTAGTGGGCAGAATTAGGGCACATGGTATTGGGGGTAGAGTGCTGACATGGATAGAGAAGTGGTTGGCAGACAGGAAACAAAGAGTAGGGATTAACGGGTCCCTTTCAGAATGGCAGGCAGTGACTAGTGGGGTACCGCAAGGCTCGGTGCTGGGACCGCAGCTATTTACAATATACATCAATGATTTGGATGAAGGGATTCAAAGTAACATTAGCAAATTTGCAGATGAAACAAAGCTGGGTGGCAGTGTGAACTGTGAGGAGGATGCTATGAGAATGCAGGGTGACTTGGACAGGTTGGGGGAGTGGGCAGATGCATGGCAGATGAAGTTTAATGCGGATAAATGTGAGGTTATCCACTTTGGTAGCATAAACAGGAAGGCAGATTACTATCTAAATGGCGTCAAGTTGGGAAAAGGGGAAGTACAACGGGATCTGGGGGTCCTTGTACATCAGTCTATGAAAGTAAGCATGCAGGTACAGCAGGCAGTGAAGAAAGCGAATGGCATGTTGGCCTTTATAACAAGAGGAATCGAATATAGGAGCAAAGAGATCCTTCTGCAGTTGTACAGAGCCCTAGTGAGACCACACCTGGAGTATTGTGTGCAGTTTTGGTCCCCGAATTTGAGGAAGGACATTCTTGCTATTGAGGGAGTGCAGCGTAGGTTTACAAGGTTAATTCCTGGGATGGCGGGACTGTCATATGCTGAGAGAATGGAGCAGCTGGGCTTGTACACTCTGGAGTTTAGGATGAGAGGGGATCTTATTGAAACATATAACATTGTTAAGGGCTTGGACCTGCTAGAGGCAGGAAACATGTTCCCGATGTTGGGGGAGTCCAGAACCAGGGGCCATAGTTTAAGAATAAGGAGTAAGCCATTTAGAACAGAGATGAGGAAACACTTTTTCTCACAGACAGTGGTGAGTCTGTGGAATTCTCTGCCTCAGAGGGCGGTGGAGGCAGGTTCTCTGGATGCTTTCAAGAGAGTGCTAGATAGGGCTCTTAAAAATAGCGGAGTCAGGGGATATGGGGAGAAGGCAGGAACGGGGTACTGATTGGGGATGATCAGCCATGATCACATTGAATGGCGGTGCTGGCTCGAAGGGCTAAATGGCCTACTCCTGCACCTATTGTCTATTGTCTATTGTCTACATTTGCTGGTGCAGCATCTTGTGGCTATTTTTGAATTAGGAGCCATTTTGGACCATGGATACAAAGACATGAGTTGCGGTCCCACCATGGCAGCCATGGAATTTAAATTCAAATAATCAAAGAACAATCTGAGATATTTGAAGAAAGCATGAAACTATTGAATAATTGTAAGAGCTCATCTGGTTCATGAATAGCCTTCAGGGAATACACCCTACCTGACACAGCATGGGCCGCAGAACCGGGGGAGCTGCAGACCCCCCCCCCCCACACACACACCCCCACCCCACCCCCCCACCACCCCCACCCCCACCCCCAATGTTGGAGGAGTACAGAACCAGGGGTCACAGTTTAATGATAAGAAGTAGGCCATTCAGGACTGAGATGAGGACAAACTTTATTCACCCAGAGATTTGTGAATCTGTGGAATTCTCTGCCACAGAAGGTAGTGGAGGCCAATTCACTGGATGTTTTCAAGAGTTACATTTAACTCTTGGGGTTAGCAAAATCAAGGGATATGGGGGAAAATCAGGAAAGGGGTACTGATTTTAGATGAACAGCCATGATCAGTTAACAGCTAGGGCATCACATATTAAAAAGGCCAGAATGAAAACATATAATAAGTTGATATCAGACCTAAAGGATTTAGAACAGAAGTACAAAAATAATAAGGACCAGAGAACTTATAAACAAATAGAAGATTTGAGGGGACAAATGGAAGGAATATTGGGTCAAGAGCTTGAGAAAAAAGCAAAATGTTCAAACTCCGCAGCCACCCCGGGCCGCGGAGTTTGAACCGGCCCGTCGCGGACGGAGCTCGGATTCAGCCGCGGGACTGACTTACCATCATCCCGCTGGGCCACAACATCAGAAGCCTGGATCGCCTCAGCGCAGAGGGAAAACAAAGAGGGAAGAGACAGAGACTTTAAGACTTTTGCCTCCATCACAGTGAGGAGGTGCCTGGTGAACTCACTGTGGTGGATGTTAATTTGTGTTTATTGTGTGTTTTGTTATTTATTATATGTATGACTGCAGGCAACGAAATTTCGTTCAGACCAAAAGGTCTGAATGACAATAAAGGAATCTAAGTCTAAGTCTGTCTAATGAGCTAGACCCTAAATGCACTAAAATAGTAAGATTAAACAAGAACTTACCAGTTTGAAGTTTGATCTTTATTTTATGAGGAGTTACGATGAGGGATTATGTGAAGAACCCGTCAGCACGCATGCGCGTCAACCTTCAAAGCAGCGGTGTGGAGTCACAGACAGGGAAAATTGACCTGAGAATAGAAAGATTCGAGAAAACTAGAACTACCAGCTGAGTTTTATGCGGAGGGTTTGGGAGCGGAGGGCACGTAATCCCTCATCGTAACTCCTCATAAAATAAAGATCAAACTTCAAACTGGTAAGTTGTCGTTTAATCTTACTATTTTACTTCGGAGTCATGTGAGTGACTACGTGAAGATTTTAAAGCTCTGTGACTTCATGCCGTGGAACGAGTCCATGCGTCACGCACTGTATAGTTGACCAATGGAGAGTGGACAAAAAAAGACTGTTCAGTCATGACATAAATGAAACAAGTTGACAATTTAATGTACAAAGAAAAACACAACAATAGTCACCTCTCTACCCGAGAGGGACTATAAACCCGAACTTAAAACTGAGTTCGCAAACACACTTGGTCTGGCTAAGGGTTTATTATAGAACGTCTGAAACGTGCGTTCTGAGGACCATCCTGCGGCCGATAAAATCTGGTCTAGAGGGACGTCCATGCAGCCCTGGTGGAATGAGATTTAAACATTTCAGTATCAACCCCAGCATCTGCCAGAACCTGTTTCAGCCACCTGGAAATGGTCTGAGCTGAAACCCTCTTATGTGGTTTCTTAAGGCTGACCAATATTGCTAACTCAGACCCCCTAAGCCCATTGGTGATCTTGATGTATTGCTGGAGGTGAGCAACTACACATAATTTGTTATCCAAAGGGTATGCCATGAACTGTAACTTAAGACCCGAAGTACCTGGTCTACTCTGTTTAATAGGGTCGTACACAAAAAGGTGATACCACTGGCAGAGGTGAGCATCCTGTCCAGACGTAGCTTCTGCAACGACTGGACCCTTTGAGCTGACACTAAAGCCATGAGCATGGGCGCCTTGTGCGTGAGCCGGAGTAGAGACAGGGATGTAACTGGAGACCATGAGCGAAGTAGAGTTAGGACCACCCCAACATCCCAAATTTCAGTGTATCTGGGCCGAGGAGGCTTCGAATTGAAGACTCCTCTCATGAACCTTGATACTAAAGGGTGAGACCCCGCAGACTGGTGTTCTGAACTCGGCAGCAAGTATGACGACAGCACACTTCTGGCACAATTTAGAGAACTATAGCTTAATTTCTCATCGAAATGCAATTTCGAGAGGAACTCCAAAACATCCGTAATGTGCGCTGCGTCATACGAGATATCGGACTGCACACAGAACACTTCCCATTTCCTTATGTATGAGGCATACTGTTTTTGGGTACTGTTTCTCCAGGCCACAATTAGCACATCCACCGTACGATCAGCTAGTCCCAGTCCGAGGAAAGGTCTTCTTAAAACCTGCAAATCAATAAATTCAGCCGATCATGCAGAGGATGTACTTCACCAGAAATGGGATAAGTTAGCAGAGACCTGCTTTTGAGAACCATCATGACAGGTTATACAACCATGCCCAGGATAAGAGGATGCCATGGCTGAGTGGGCCAGTCAGGGACTACCAGAACGCCGGAGGCAGAGTCCTGCTGAATTTTATGCAGACATTGACTGACAAGGCAGAATGGGGGGAATGCATAGAAAAACATTCCACCCCAATGTAGCGAGAACGCGTCTACCGCTACTGCCCCTGGATCTGGGCAGTTGCATGTTCCCATGCAACATACTTCGGTAACTGATGATTTTAATCTTGAAGTGAACAAATCCATACCTAGAAACAATATCCTTAAACACTCTATGATTCAACATCCATTCTGTGTTGTCATTGAATTTACGTGACCTGGTGTCCGCCACCGTGTTGAACCTACCTGGGAGGTAGGTAGCTGAAACCCAAATATTTTGAATGATGCATCAGTGCCAAATGAGGTTAGCCAATTTATCACAGGATACTGATCTGATTCCACCCATGTGATTTATGTATGCCACCGCTGTGGTGTTATCTATCTGTAATTGAACATGCAGACGGTGCATGTGCCCACAATAAGCCTTCAGACCATAGAGGGCTGCGAGCAACTCCAAATAGTTAATACCATGCACCTGCAGAAAAGATAGTTCATGCACATTCCATCTGCCCCCGCAGCTAAAACCGGTGTCAGTGGCACCCCATCCCAGAGCACTGGCACCAGTCTGTAAAACAACAGAAGGACTTTCGATCAAAATATTGGCAGAACAATTCAAAATATTTGCTTTCCACCACTGCAGTTCGGCAATAGCTTCAGCCGGTAATTGCATAGCCCTGTCAATCTCACAGAATTATGTTTGAGTGCCTGCACCTTTGCTCTTTATAATTGCAGATAGTGCAAAGGTCCATATTTAGCTGCTGGAAAGGCAGCCACCAATTTCCCAATTAAGCTGGCCACTTGCCGAATTGAAGGCAGCTACTGCGTAATAAGATGATTGCAGTCTTCTATTAACTTCAATCTCTTGCCCTCAGGCAAAGTCACAGACAGGTGATTGGAGTTAATAGTAAATCCCAAATAATCCATAAATCTGGATGGTGTCAACCTGGATTTTACTGGGTGAATTAGGAACCCCAACTGCTCAAACACAAGCTTGGTGGCTGAGACCGCCGAAATAGCCAATTCCAGAGTTTTTCCTACTATGAGGATATCATCCAAATAAGCCATTACTATGTGTTTTTGCGCTCGTAATAGAGCAAGAGCAGGTTTCAATATTTTAGTGAATAACCTGGGAGCTGAGGTTAACCCATTAGGCTTCGCTTTAAACTGCCATAGCTGCCCCATCCAGTAAAATGTCAGGTATTTTCTGTGGTCCTTGTGAACAGGCACCGAGTAATAAGCATCTTTAAGATCGATGCATGCCATGTAACATCCCTTGGAAATCAATTGTTTGGCAGTAACAAAGCTTTCCATTTTGAAATGTTTGTACTGCACATAGGTGTTAAGTTGGGTCAGGTCCAAGATGATGCGGCACCCCCCATCCTTCTTTTGCCTGGTAAATATGTTGGATACAAATTGGTGAGGTTCATAATTAGATTTTTCAATTACCCATTTTGCACATAATGTCTCAATTTCAGCCTGAACTTCCAAACCATCCTGTTTTGAACGAACAAAGTTACGGTTTGGGGCATGCTGCGTGGGTGGCAGTGAGCCAGAGAACTCAATTTTGAACCCATCTATAAAGCGCAGTATGAACAAGTCAGATGTTATCCACCGCCATTCATGCAAAAAGTAACGTAACCTACCACCAACATGCGATAGACCCACACCCCTATGTTCCATAGCGAACCAGACCCACCTACCTCCGTAGTTATTGGTGGATTCTGGATGTTCATTTTCTCCCCCGATGTTTGGGAAATTGAGGTGCTGGAGTGCGCCAGCTGCGCATCTTCGTTGATGGCCGGCTTGGGCCATGTCCATGACCGGTTCTTTCGGTCCTCGAGCTGGAGGTGGTTTCTGCAGACCGTCTGGTGCTGGTAGCGGCATAGGGGTGCTGGCGTTGAAACGACGATTGTCTGCTCACTGGTGGAGCCTGAAGTAGCCCCACAGCCTTCGACTCATCACCAGGTCCTTCACCTGCTTGGACAGGTCTTCTCCAAACAGCAAATTGGGCGGCTGCACATTACTGGACTTGCACAACCCCGCAAACTTGGGGTTGAGAACAGGACGAATGGCATTCTTGCGAAAGCAATTAATTTCAAAGTGTGCATTGCACAACTATGCCATTGCGTCCCGTTGCGCCTCAGATAAGGCGCTGCCGTCCACAGACCTGGTGAATGCTGTCACCCACGACGCCAGCAGATTCTGAATTCTCTGTAATTTGACCTCTTGGGTCTTAATGCCACCACCAATGTAGCTCCAAATGGAACTATTCACCGACGGTACTTTGAGGGAGGCGCAGTTGCTGGGCATGTGGTACCTGATGGCTGTCTCCATCATCACCTGCAATGACGCGCATGCGTGCTGATGGGTTCTTCACGTAGTCACTCACGTGACTCCGAAGTAAAATACTTGCCCGAAGGCTACGCCAACAACAGGCTGACAACTCCATACACAAAATTAAGGACCCCTCTACACAGAAATTGAAGAGTGATCCAAATGAAATAGAATATATCTTCCAGGAATATTATAAAGAATTATATACATAAACCTCTACAGTAGATGGGGAATCAATGAGGACTTTTTTAAGTACAACAGATCTGCCCTGTATTGGAGAGACACAAAATAAAATAATCACAACAGAAATATCACTGGAGGAGATAGAGAAGACAATTGGTAGGATGAAAACAAACAAGGCCCCAGGCAGCGACGGTTTCCCTATAGAATAGTATAAAATATTTTGGAATGAGCTGAACCCACTTCTTCTGAGAACCTTTAACTGGATTATCAAAGAAGGCAAGACACCCCCGTCATGGAAAGAGGCGATTATAATATTAATCCCCAAAGAGAACAAAGACAAGGAAAATTGTACCAACTACAGACCGATATCAATTCTAAATGTGGACTATAAATTATATTCTTCAATTATCTCCAAACGATTTGAAAAGTTCATGCCAGATTTAATTGATGAAGACCAGACTGGTTTTATAATAGGCAGACAAACACAGGACAGTATTAGAAGAACCCTACATATAATACACAAGATTCAAAAGGAAAGTACGCGCGCTGTCCTGATAAGCCTAGATGCGGAAAAGGCTTTCGATAGGGTTAATTGGGAATTCATTTATCAAACACTAGAAAGATTTGGCTTTACCGAAGATTCAATTCAAGTTATTAAAGCAATTTACCAGCAACCTACTGCAAGAGTAAAGGTGAATGGGTCCTTAACTGAGAGATTTGTGTTAGGAAGAGGAACGAGACAGGGATGTTGTCTTAGCCCTACCCTGTTTGCTATATATATTGCACCATTGGCTCAAGCGATTCTTCAAGACAGGGAACTGAGGGGAGTAACTATAAGAGACAGAGAACATAAAATTGGCCTTTTTTGCAGATGACGTAATGATGTATCTCACAGAAGTAAATACCTCATTTCCAAGGATGATGGGGATCATAGAGAAATTTGATTTTTATGCAGGATATAAAGTGAATATTTCAAAAACTCAATCCCTCCTATATAATTGTGCTCCTCCAGAAGAAATCAAGCAAAAATATAATATTAAATGGGATTCAAAATGAATCAGATACCCAGGGGTAAATATAACAAAAAATATGTCAATGTTGTATGGGGCCAATTATAATCACATCAACCAAAACATAAGAAAGGATATAGAAAGATGGTCCACCTACCCAATGGATTTTAGTAGTAAGATAAATGTGGTGAAAATGAATATTTTGCCAAGGCTATTGTACTTGTTTCAATCTCTGGCAATAGAGATACCATTAAAACAATTCACGGAATGGGATAAATTAATATCTAGATTTATTTGGGGAGGAAAGAAGGCCAGAATTCGATACACTACACTCCAGTTGCCAAAGGACAAAGGTGGAATGGCACTTCCAAATTTTAAGATATATTTCTATGCAGCCCAACTTCGACCACTAATTAATTGGTGTGAGGACAGATATATAGCTAGGTGGAAAGAGACTGAGACACATATCCCTGACTTCCACATCTAAACACTCTTGGGAGAAAAAGTGCTTCCTGGACATATCAGGAGTATAATCGATCCAATAACGATATTTACTTTAGAAACCTGGTTCACTCTTACCAGACAACTTAAACTGAATAAACGACAAAAAGTTTTAAGATGGATAGCTTTGGAAAACGAATTTAAACCAGGGATGTATGGCTCAACATTTAAAGAGTGGATGATGAAAGGAATGACTGCATTTTGTACTGTTACTGAAAATGGAGACCCAAGGAGTTTTCAAGATTTGAAGGATAGATTTGCACTTCGGAACCAAGACTTGTTTAGATACCTCCAACTGAGAGATTATTACAATAGAAAAGTAAAAATGGAGGCACTAGAAGAAAAGAATCCAGTGATAGAAGTGATAGTTAATGCGTATCATCAAACAACATGAAGGATTATTTCTAAACTTTATCATAGTTTAATGGAATGTCAAGCTCAAACTACATCTTATGTCAAATTTAAGTGGGAAGGAACTGAACATCACAATCTGAGAAGAAGAATGGCATCATATGTGTGTAACACTACAGACATCCACTAATTCACAAAAATGGAGAGAATTTAATTGGAAAAATTTGATTCGTTTTTTGATTACGCCTAACATAAAAAGCAAGCAAATTCTAAGGCAGCAAACATGCTGAAGGCAATGTGGCCAAACAGATGCAAATCATGCACATATCTTCTGGAGTTGCCCAAAAATAGAGCCATTTTGGGACAGAGTGAATTCAGTATTAAAGGAGGTATTAGGATATATAGTCTCCAAGAAGTGTTCCATTTTATACCTGTGTAACATAAATACAGTGGTGCTGAAGGAAGATCATTACTTGGTTAAAATCCTACTCACAGCTGGCAGAAAGGCCATTACAAGAAACTGTCTTGCAGCGGACACACCCAGACTTAGACAATGGTTAGACATAGTACAGGAAATATTTGTCATGGAGTAAATGACATATTCTCTAAGAATGAAAGAAGACGAGTTTAACAGAAGATGGGAAAAATGGATTAGGTATAGAAATAAAGTCATCAACACTGTATAATTTTATTGACAATAATGTAAGTTATTGGAAAATGTTTTAATAAGAAAATAGTTCTGTATACTGCATCATTAATTGTAAACTGAACCCCCCGCTGCACTGTTGCACGTTTCGCTGCATTGTTGTATGTTTTGTTGTTATATTTGTGTTTTATTTGTGTATGCATAAAAGCAATGAAGACTAAAGTGAAAAAAAAGAACAGCCATGATCATATTGAATGGCAGTGCTGGCTCAAAGGGCCGAATGGCCTATTCCTGTACTTATTTTCTATGTTTCTATGCTTGAGTCCATGGCAATAAAACTCGACCACTTGATTTTGAAGCATTCATGCATGGTGGAGGTATAATGTAGTCATAGAATGATACAGTATGAAAACAGGCCCTTCGGCCCAACTTGCCCACACCCGCCAACATGTCCTAGCTACACTACCTGCTTTTGGTCCATATCCCTCCAAACCTGTCCTATCCATGTATCTGTCTAACTGTTTCTTAAATGTTGGGATAGTCCCTGCCTCAACTATCTCCTCTGGCAGCTTGTTCCAAACACCCACCACCCTTTGTGTGAAAAAAGTTACCCCTCAGATTCCTATGAAATCTTTTCCCCTTCACCTTAAATCTGTCCTCTGGTTCTCGATTCACCTACTCTGGGCAAGAGACTCAGTGATTTGAAATGTATATTTCTAATGCGTTTTAGATTTCTCGAAAGTCATACTTTAAAAAAAGTAACATTTCCACAAACATATACCCCCTTTATTAATGTCATAGTTTGATGATTCTAAATTCAAATCAAAATGAAATATACGTCAAAAGGAGAACGCATACTTTCAAAATACTCAGATTTTTTCCCCCGAGCAAAACATAATTTGATTGACTTTGCAAAATCAGGAAATGTTATGATTATTTCTTGTCCCTTTTTCCAACTACAAAAAAAAAATATCACTTGAAATTATAACACATTTAAAAGTGTACCGTGGAAGGCACTGGCGCCGATCCGGGGGGGGGGTGGATGGGGGATATATCCTCCCACTTATTGAGGTGGGGGATGGCCTGTATTATTATCCCCCAGTTTTTGGAGGTTGAGCAATAACCATCTGCTCCTATTTCTCATGCAGGCCATACATTATCTTAAAAATACCAAACAAAAAACATAGAAATCATACTTCTACAATGCACTAAAACATGATTTTAATACATCAAATTAAAAAAAAGTCCCAAAAGGGTGGTGGGTGTATGGAACGAGCTGCCGGAGGAGGTATTGAGGCAGATGCTATCACAATATTTAAGAAACATTTAGACAGGTACAGGGATAGGACAGGTTTAGAGGGAGAAGGAACAAACACAGCCAGGTGGGACTAGTGTAGATGGAACATGTTGGTCGGTGTGAGCAATTTCGGCCGAAGGGCCTGTTTCCACACTGTATGACTCTATGACATGAGTATACCCGGTAGTGCAACAGAGAAAATAAACAGAGGGCAGAATATAGTGTAAAACTGCAGAGGAAGTGCAGATAAAAGTGTCCAAAAGCCAGATCGATGTTGAATCTCTACCATCAGGTGATTGATCGTGTTTCCAGTCCCAGAATGCCTAATGTTTTATGGTCTATTAGTTCCTGATCATTTTCATCAAACCAGTCTTGACATTTTCTGACAGAAAAGACAAGAGTCTTCTTCATAACCACTAATTCGACTAGTCAGCTGGGTGGACAAGGCACTGTGGACACTCAGTGGCTGCTGTTGACAGGTTGTTGGCAGGATGCTAACTGAGCGGAACTTTCTTTACTGGGGCATTGCCACTTTTAATATTCCAACAGCAATATTTCTGTTGTCATCACTGTTTCTAGGTCAGACTGATCGAGACAATAGACTGGATTAACCCTGAGTGATAGGGAGACCCTCTGACTCACTCTCTTGGTTGAAGAAGCAATCTAGAAGATACAATGCTTGGGTCATGAGGTTTTTATTTGTCTCACTTAGGTAGGGCAATGCTTATGACAAGACCATGTTCCAAGTATTTCATCAGGAGGATGACCCCATTGAAGTTTGCTTTCCCTACACATTCCCTACAATCACATCTTTCCAGAGGTTCCTATCCCTACATAAAATTCTTAAGGGATTGGACAGGCTAGATGCAGGAAAAAATTTCCAGATGTTGGGGGAGTACAGAACCAGGGGTCACCGTTTAAGAATAAGGGGTAGGCCATTTAGGACTGAGATGAGGAAAAACTTTTTCACCCAGAGAGTTGTGAATCTGTAGAATGGCAAGAAGGTCCACAGATGGGAACAACGTACTGGCCAAGTAAGACACTCCTGCATCAGAGTGAATCCCCCTCCGCTGGCCAGCCTAAACCCACCTCCCCATGGGCAAACACCAAGTGATGGTGACCTGCCAGCATCTAGCAGCACTGTGCGGGCAACTGAAGAACTTCCCATAACATTCTGGCAGAGGTTTCAGGGGGGGAAGGAAAAAGAGAAAGTGAGAGAAGAGAAGAAGAATGGTGTAGGCGAGAGAAAATTAAGAGAAGTACTGATAGTGAAAAGACAATGGGGTTGAGAGTGACGAGACTGTGTGATGGAATGAAGGAAAAGAAGAGAGTTAGTGATGGTGGGTGAAGGAGGGTGCTAAAGAAGTGGGTATGGGCAGGATGTGTGCTTGTGTCAACGTGTGTGTATGTGATTAGATTGGATCTGCGGTGCCTAGTGTGTGGGCTTGTGCTTGTGTGTGTGCGTGTCCACATATGTGTGCCTTTACGAAGTCTCTATGAGAGATGATGTGCAACGACTATCCTAGTCAAAAGAATCCATGTGGAGCAACTTGCACTCTACAATATGATGTTCATTGAGGTCTTGGGACTGTCAGCTCCCAATAACGCCAACAGCATGAAATGTCGATATGCTTTCATAGTTTGGTTTAGCTGGTCTAGTTTATTATCATCATATGTACCAAATAGCAGGGAAATCTTTGTTTTGTGTTCTATCTAGTCAAATCAAATTATTCATTAGTACAATCATACACAAGTAATAGAGTTAAATTGATTGTAGTGAATAATAGTAGATCCTCCTCTGGGACAGCACTCAAAGAATTGCCTTGTTTCAGTTCCATCTTACTACTTTCAAGTCTGACCTTGGGGAGATATGCATTTCTTATTTTCTCACTTCAAGGCCTCGTGTCCTAGTGTTCTTGTACCTTGAGATCGATGGTGTAGTGGTTAGCCTAGCCCAGCGCAATGCTGTTGGCTCCTTTCACCTCCTCTCCATGCAGCTACTGCTGGCCTCCAGCGGCTGCGTCCACCAACATCGCAAACTGTGACCACTGCAACCATGCTGTCTGAGATCTGGAACTCAGACACATTGACATTGATATTGCTGTCCTGAGCAAGACACAATGGGCAGGAGACTGGCAATTAGAGGAACATGTGGGCATTTTAAACATCTTCTGCAGAACTAAAGCAGAAAAGGAACTATTTCCATGGAGTGTGTTTTGGCAGCAAGAATGACATTTTTGTAGCTCAACAAATTTGCCTATGGAATTGGTTAATGCCTTTGCTTCACAATCAAGCATGGAAATTACATTATGTTACCACGTGAACAGAGGAAGAGATTCAATGATGTGCTCAGAGGTTCCAAGAAAAATGCATTATTCCCCTTTTTCTCGAGATACTTGGTCCATGACCATACAAAGTGCAGAAAAATCTATCAGAATGGCACTGAGAACATAGGTTCATGCAGTAGGAGCACACAATAATCCTGGGTGAATGGATCAAAGAGCATACAACTTTATAAATTACCCACACGTCTATCCCATTAGTCACCTCCTACTCCATCTGCAGTTTTCACATTATCCTCACTAGTCGTTTCAGCGTACACAAAATTGGAGTGAAAGCAAGTTATCTTTGATCCAAACTTAAGTTAACACAGCAGGACTCAAGGCATCAATCGCCCGAAGGTCTCCTTGCCTTTGGAACTGTGAAACACAAGCAGAGACAATGCATGCCTGCAATATCCAAGGAATTATTTCATCATGAGGTTTGGGAGAGCTGTGACATTTGCAGACATCTGTCTGTAATTGGTGATCTGGATGCAAATTCATCCAAAATAGCAATCCTTTCTTCTCAAACTTATTTGCATACTGTTAAATGTAGAATTTTCCAATTACAAATCCAAACACATAGTACTTTGGAGCATGACCTTTTTGGAAATACCTTGATACTTTGAAGGAGGCTAATCGTGCAGTTTGATGAACACAACAGAAAACTGCCCTGTAGCATAAAACAAGCAATTTATTCGGTGTTAAACCCCTGTCTCACGGTGCGAGCTGACCCACGAGGTACCCTGAGCTTAAAACAAATTTAACTCATGGTAATCACGTACGATTAACGTAGCGGGAACGTCGGAACTCGTGGACGCAACTTAGCGACTCTTGGCGCTAACGGCAGGTACCCGTGAAACTTGTTAACTCTTGGAAAAATTCACACATGTTTAAAGTTTTCCACGAGTAAAATGTACTCTTGAGGTTAAAAATGGAAACATTTAAACACGTTGTAAGAACGTAGTGGCCCGTGCGTTTACCTTAGTGACTCGTGAGTCTACCCTGGGACTCTTTAACTCAGCGGGCAGGCAGCATCTCTGGAGAGAAGGAATGGGTGATGGGATGACATTTCCAAATTGGGTGGGGGTGAGGGTGGGGGGGGAGTAAGGAGGGGGGTGGAGGAGAGAGGGTGGAGAGTGGAAGGAGAGGAGGGGGAGACAGATGGGGGTGTCTTCATTCACTGGCAGCAGGTGCCTGTCACTGAAACAGGCAGGTGAGATTTCACATCCACCTTGTGTGTGTGTCTCTCTCTCCCTCCCTCCCTCTCACACAGGCTGAGAGACTCTGCCTCTGTGAGTGTACGTCTCTTTCTCCCCCTCTCCCACACACAGTAAGACCGAGGTAAGTCCGTCTGTGTAAGTCCATCTATGTCTCCCACATACACAGTAAAACTCTTTGTGTGTATATACGTCTCCCCCCATTTCTCTCTTCCCCCCCCTACCTCTCTCTTTCTCCCCCCACACACAATAAGACCGATGTATTCTGCTTAGTCTCTTTTCCCTCCCACACACACAGATAGACCGAGGTCCTGTGCGCTCTTTCTCTCTCCCCCACAGTCACGCCGAAGTACACCACACTGCCTCTGTGCCTCTCTCTCTCTCTGTCTCTCTCCCCCTCTCCTTCATACACAGTCAGAGGTCCACACTGTCTCTGTGTGTCTCTCTCCCCTACACACACACACAGACTGAGGTACACACTGCCCGTTGTGTGTGTGCGTCTGCCTCTGTCTCTCTCTCCCACACACACAGTTAAAGGTACTCCACGCTGCCTGTGTGTGTGTGTGTGTGTCTCTCTCTCTCTCTCTGTCCCACCCCCCACACCCACACACAGTCAGTCAGTCAGAGGAACTCCACACTGTATGTGTGTGCGCCTCTGTCTCTCCCTATCACAGTCAGAGTGACTCTTGAGTCCACCGTGGGTTTGGCCTGAGTGCCAGAAGTGAAATGTTGAAGATTAGTCAGATATTAATGGAAAATGAATGAATGGATGGATGGATAGGGGTCTGAAATTAACTTGGATACTTTCGATGGGAGAGAGCCGCCGATGAAGCTGAAGGTACAGAGCGAAGATGGGGGCTCAAGCATTGATGGGAAGGGTTAACACCGGGCGGGACGCGTGAAAAGTGACCATACTGAGGGAATTCCCACGTAAATGAAGCAGAGAGAAACGTGAGTTCTACATAGATTATGTTTGAGCCAGCGAGGAGACTTTCTTCAGATAATGATTTTACAATGTGAGGTGACATTATAAGCCATGGGAGATAGACACAAAATGCTGGAGTAACTCAGCGGGGCGGACAGCATCTCTGGAGAAAAGGAATTGGTGACGTTTCGGGTCGAGACCCTTCTACAGACTGGTTTTGTGCTGTGCTGTTGACGTATCTCTGGAGAGAAGTAATGGGTCTCGACCTGAAACGTCACCCATTCCTTCTCTCCAGAGATGCTGCCTGTCCCGCTGAGTTACTCCAGCATTCTGTGTCCATCTTCGCTGGCGAGGAACCGTGCGTGCCCTTTGCAAGTTTTCGCTCTCAAACACAAATAGCAGCGGATTATTAGGGGAAGAAACTCGCGCTCATGCTGCACAACGTGTTTGACCACCTGCCCCCGCTACTCAAGGAGCTTGTGCTGAGCGGTAACCAGCTGCGGAGCTTCAACTGGGGCAGGCTTTACCTGCTAGGCTGGTTGGAGCTGCTGGACCTCGGTAGCAACCTGTTGACCACGGTGCCTCGCATGCTGTCCAACTACACCCGGACCCTGCGCGTCTTCAACCTCACCCGCAACCAGATCTCCAAGCTGACCAAGGACTTCCTGCGGGACGTGACCTCCCTGCAGTACCTGGATCTCAGCTACAACAACCTGAAGACCATCCAGGCCTCCAGTTTCCCGGACATCGCCATCAAACACCTTCGGAAGCTGCGGCTAAGCGGCAACCACTTTCTCTGCACCTGCGACGCCAGGTGGTTCGTGTGGTGGATCAATCAGACCATGGTCTACATCCCTCGCCTGGTCACCGATGTCACCTGCACCTCCCCCAAAGCCCAAAGCGGCCACGGCGTCGTCATGGTGGACCTGCACTCCTGCGAGTTGGACTACCTGGGCATTGGCCTCTACACTTTCTCCGCCTTGATCACCTTCTTGCTCCTCTATTTGATACTTAAAACAGGCCTTCATTCACGGTGGTGCAGCTGCCTGACAGCGAATGCAGCATCGGAGACCCGGGTTCGATCCCAGCTTTCTTACTGAGTAAGTTCTCCCCGTGACCTGCGTGGGTTTTCTCCGAGATCCCCCCACACTCCAAAGACGTACAGGTTTGTAGGTTAATTGGCTTGGTGAATGTCAAAATGTCCATAGTGGGTGTAGGATGGTGTTAGTGTGCGGGGATCGCTGGTTGGCGCGGACTCGGTGGTCCGAAGGGCCTGTTTCCTCTCTGTATCTCTAAACTAAACTAAACTAACAGGGGAGAACACTGGACCTTCTTGGTCAGTTTATTATTTTACACTTATATACATTACGCAGATCACGGAGTGTGAAATAAAGCTGGCAAGCCGAGGTCATGCAAGAAACGGAGGAAAACGGGAGACGATTTTATTCAGCAACTCCGTTCTGGCAGAACATCTATCCTGTGTTAAGAAACCTAACTTTCAGGGGATTTAAATCTTGAGTTCAACTTCTACCTGAATTTAATCGATTTACAAAAGCTTTGAAGTTCTCCCTGCAGTCCGTTTCTTAAACACCTTTACGTTTTGCGCTTTTTTGGACAGCCAATTACTTTAAATGCCATTTATTGCATTGTGGCAATGATAAGCAACGATTTGATAAAAGGTTTAACCTGTTTTGTTTTTTTGCAAACACACGGCGGTTAACTACATGACAAGAGAAGCATGCAGCTACATGAGAGACACGGAGAAGCTGATCATCGGGGCGGTTCTGTCCATGGTCATAGGAGGCTTTTTATAGTAAAAAAAAAACTGCATGACATCATTTTTATCCATGTGATGATTTTTCCACACATCGGTAGTCGTTGTTGGCTCAAGAATAACTCAGGAGAGGAACTTGGTAACTCGGGAGAGGAACTTGGTACATCGCAGAAATGAGAAGTAAACGGCAAACTTAGACATACACGTGGGAACTCGTTTAAACTCGTGAACATCAACTTGGAATCTCGTAGACAACCACGAGTTTGATTTTTTCTTTCACTCGGGATCACTCGTGGGCCGACTCGCACCGTGAGACAGGGCTTTTAATCTACCACTTGTGAGTAGGACAGTATTAAATAATTGAGGCTGCCTTTAAAGTGAAGCATTAGTACTCATATTAGTGTAAATGGTCAAATTCTTTGTAAATGAAAAGCAAATTAAAAGGAAGGAATTGTAGATGCTGGAGTAACTCAGCGGGACAGGCAGCATCTCTGGATAGAAGGAATGGGTAACGTTTTGGGTCGAGACCCTGCTCCGTCAGAATTCAGACTGAGAAGACTCAGTCTGAAGAAGGGTCTCAACCCTTCTCCGTCACCCATTCCATCTATCTAGAGATGCTGCTTGCCTTGCTCTATCATTTTGTGTCTACCTTCAAATTAAAAGCATGCCTCTCACTTTCTTGTATCTAGGCAAAAGTTGCTCAAAGGTCTATAAATACAAATAAATAACTGAAACATGGCAAATTTTATGGATGGAACTGATACTGATGTTCTGTAAGCCAACGCAAAACATCAGAGCAGTTAAATTGGTGATGAGTACAATTTGTGCTTAAAATTCTGCATTTTGTTTTATTAATTTATGAGATCTGGGCTGTGCTGCCATGATCAGCATTTAATGTTTTTCCCTAATTGTGTTAATGGTGACCCATGTTCTTGAAGTTTAGGAATACTTTTGGGATGGTATTCCCACAGACGAGGAACCAGACATTTTTTGAAAAACTTTTTTGTGCTGGTTTTGCCAATTTTGTAAAACCTGTGCTTAAAAACACCCAGCTCAACTAACAGCAAACTCTTGATCATTAACCAAATTCATTCAGACGTGGTGCAAATGATTACCAAGGACGCCATAGCACCTTATGTTTACAGCTAGGGCTCAATGCGAAGTTCCCTGGAGTCATTTTAACAATATCAGTTCATAATCTGTCGTGCACAGATGTATCAGTCAGGTAAATTATGTTAGTTTATAGCTGTGAGCATTTCAATGGTTCAGCAGCACCAGTATGGGAGTTACTGTGTGTTTAAGAACAGGTAGATTGTCACCAGAGTGCAAGCCTTATACAGTATGCGTTATTGAGTGAAACAGTCCACCACTACCTCAGCTAGCTAGATTTTTCCATTTGGTGAATTGCAGCAGAGCTAACTTTATCATTTACAACCTTTGGCCCACCACAGATCTCCAAGTGTCAGCAACATAATAGTATTTTTGGCATGCCAGTAATCCAATGATTACAGGGCGTCCTCCAGCCAAGCTGTTTAACACAGCTGTTGAAGGGCTCAACAGTGTAGCTGTGGGCGGGGGCTGGATAAATCCAGAGCGGGTTCATACGCTTCAAGAAAACTTTGAAACTTAAATGTTGAGAAAGTAGACCTTTTTGCACATGAATGTTACGTACAAACGTTGATTGGTTGAGTTTGATTGAAAATCACAGAGTGGTGCAGTGGGGAAACTGCCGCCTCAATGCAACAGAGTTTGATTCTGACTACGGGTGCTGTATGTGGAGAGTTTGTACGTTCGCTTTTAGACCAGGTGGGTTTTCTCCGGGTGTTCTGGTTTCCTCCCACATTCCAAAGATAACATAAAGGTAGTGTAATGGTGATCATTGGTCGGCACAGACTCGGTGGGCCGAAGGGCCTGTTTCCACACAGTATCTCTGAACTAAACTGAAACGGGTCCTTTGTCCCACTGGGTCCACACTGGCCATCGATAACTTGTTCACACTATTTCTGTATAATCAAACTTTTATATCTACTCCCTATACATTAGAGGCATTTTGGGGTGGGAGATTGCAACCTTCACTTGGTCCGCCCTGTTTCGAGGAATGCAATTAACCTTGTGTGCACCATCAAATATGATCAAATAGAACAAGTTGTCCTACAACTTTAGGCTGTGCACGCCATACGCAAGAAGAAGAAGAGGCAATTTACAGAGGCTAATGAATTTACAAACCAGCACATCTTTGGGATGAGGGAGGAACCCCATGAGGTCACTGGGTGAATGTGCAAACTCCACTCATACAGCACCACAGATGAGAATTGAACCCAGGTCTCTGGTGCTGTGCGGCTGTAGCTCTACCAACTAAACCACTGTGCCACCATTGTTTGGATATGTTCTTAAAATAATTGCTCTCAGATCTTATAAAGTCCCATTCATTGGGATACTCGACCAGGCACTTTAAACCAGGCATCAATGTACACAAGAGACAGCAGATGCAAAAATGGAGACACAAGATAATTCAGATGTTGATTAGTCTAAAGAAGAGTCCTTACCCAAAACATTGTCTGTCCATTTCCCTCCATAGATGCTTCCTAACCTGCTGAGTTTCTCCAGCAGTTTGTTTCATTTTATTGTAAACCAAGTTCTTTCTCCAGTATTATTTGTAAAGGTGATTTCACAATGAATGGTAAGGCCTGGGTAGTGTTATGGAGAAAAAGGGACTAAGAGTATAGGTACATAGTTCCTTGAAAGTGGCATCACAGGTAGTTAGGCGGCTTTGTACATTGCCCTTCGTCATTCAGGATATTGAGTATAGGAGTTAGAATATTATGTTACAGTTGTATAAGACATTGGTGAGGACGCATCTGGAGTATTGTGTTCAGTTTTGGTAACTCTGCTATAGGAAGGATATCATTAAGCTGGTAAGAGTGCTGAGATGATTAAGTGGGATGTTTCCAGTACTTGAGGGCCTAAACTGTGGGGAGAGGTTCGGCAGACTAGGACTTTATTCCTTGGAGGGGTGATCTTATAGTGGTGTATAAAATCATGAGGGGAATAGATAGGGTGAATGCAGAGTCTTTTACCCAGGGTAGGGGAATCAAGAACTAAAGGACATAGGTTTAAGGTGAAAGGGTAAAGATTTAATAAGAACATGAGAGGCAACTTTTCACACTTCACATGGAATGAGCTGCCAGAGGAGATAGATTAGGCAGGTATTATAATAGCATTTAAAAGACATGACTGGTAGCTGGATAGGATAGATTTATAGGTATATGGGCCAAACGCGGACAAATGGGACTAGCTTAGATGGGGCTTCTCGGTCGGGTTGGAAAAGTCGGGCCGACTGCTGTACGACTCTCACATGTGCATATTTGTGAATTGGCAGCATATCTGCCAGATATGTGCAAGACGATTGGGGGGGGGGGGGGAGTCAGTCTACCGCACGACAGAAGGGGGAGGAGTTGTACAGTTTAATAGCCACAGGGAAGAAGGATCTCATGTGGCGTTCTGTCCTGCATCTTGGTGGAACCAGTCTGTTGCTGAAGGTACTCCTCAGGTCTACCAGGGTGTCATGGATGGGGTGAGGTGCATTTTCCAAGATGCTCCTCAGTTTGAGGAGCATCCTCCCCTCAAAGACCACCTCCCATGAATCCAACTGTAAGACATTTTTAGTGTCACCCACATCAGCATAAAGGGTCACATTCGTGAATTGTCAAGACTGCCACTTGATCACCAGTCCTCTTATCTGGGACTACTGGGCTTCCCATTCACTGTCAAGCATGGAATGAAATCTGCACCAACCTATCGACCGTGTAGGAATGAACATGAACCCCTCAGACATAAATGATTTTTCCCCTCGTTGTGCCTTTCTGACTGGTCACTGATTTGCTCGTGAAGCAAATCAATTCTGTCTGTTTTAGTGCCTGGAGCAGCGTTCCATTGCAGAGGTCACAGCAAAGCCTTTCTGCCTTCCACAGGACAGGATCATAAAGCAAACAGAATAGGTCCATTTGTGGATGAAGTGGGAGATGTTGTCAAACACAATGCGATCATGTGATTCTCCATTACAATCTCTCTTTAAAAAAAAAAAATATTGGAGTGTGTGATTTAAAACACCGACTCACTTTCTAGCCTATGCCAGGTTTGGTATGGGATGGTTGAGAAATAGGAAGAGAATAGAACTGGGGGCAGCACAATGGCGCGGTAGACCAGGTTTCAATACTGACCACAGGTGCTGTCTGTGTAGTGTTTGTATGTTCTCCCCGTGACCGCGTGGGTTTTCTCTGGGTGCTCCGGATTCCTCCCACTCTCCAAAGACGTGCAGGTTTGTAGGTTAATTGGCTGCTGTAATTCATCCCTAGTGTGTTGGATGGGATAACATAGAACTAGTATATGGGTTATCAATGGTCAGCGTGGACTTGGTGGACCGAAGGGCCTATATTCATGCTGTATCTGTAAACAAAACTCTACATAAAATGGCAAAACAACATAAATTATGTGTAACCATACGTTGATAGCAACGTAGTGATTACTTGTCCACATTTGAACTAGAATGTAACAACTCCGCTCTTCAACACAAAATAAAGGTTCACTAATGAGACTGTGCCTTTGCTTTGTCTGTGGTGGCAGGAGAAATAAATCGACAGTCAAAAACAGCCCCATAACACTGCGTAAGAGTGATGCGAGAACACGGTTCAGGTCTTTCTATTGCGTGTGTGCAAACAAATTAAAAGACATTTTCCAAGTACTCTTTTTTTTCTGCGAAGAAAAGCCCTTTAATGTCGGATAATTCAGTGGAGTTCAACAGATTTCATTACACAATGCAACAAAAGAAAGGGGCGGGAAAAGTGAAAGGCTACTCCAGAAGCAGCAATTATTTCTAAATCATGTTTTGTTTGTTAGACTCTGTGATTGATTCAATCGTTCTCGGTTATTAATTAAATAATTCAGGCCCTCCTGCTGTGGACCATCTGTTACACGCAATTCTGTGTCTCTGTTCCACGTGTTGAAAGCCTGACCAATGGCGCCATCTAGCTGAACCATCAGATTTGACATTCCTTTTGTGTTTATTTTTTAGTTTGTGCACTGTGTGGCTGAAACATTTTTTTTTCCTTCCAAGTCTACAGAGCCCTTTAAACTGTCCAACATCTGCAGATCGTTTCAGAGTGGCAGACAATTTAGGCTTTCTTGCAAATTTGTACTAATCACCTCTAAGGCAGTAGAGTGTGGCTGCATGGCAGCAATCAGGAATGGTTTTCACGGCAATCTTTCTTCTCCTTCAAGTAATCTAAAATCCTAATATCATTAAGCCGCCAAAGATCTCAACACTTTCCCGATCAGATCCCCAGCATCTCTATCTACTACAGCACCAGGAAAATTGGACAAATGGATACTTAGTACACCAGGAGGGCAGTAAATTCTATGCAGAAAATTCTACGGCATAGCCTCCAATATAGGATTGATTGAGAAAAGTTCCTAGTTCTGAGCCAATTCAGATTTGGAAAATAATTCACCATTCCCTCGTGTCAGCCATTGCTGAAAGTCATGGTGAGTTATTACAGTGCTTAGATATATAAGAAAAATAAGTAGGACAGCCATTTTAGGATATCTTAGACAAAAGACACTCTGGAGATTGTCACAATTGTTTAGTCAATGTTAGATGTTGTATCGGAGGTATTGCCGCAAAGGAAAATGTAGTTCATGGATTTTATGACATATGAAATGTCACATTTGATTGATTTCATTTCTTTAAGTTCTCACTGGGGAATGTGAGAGAATCATGGTGATTTATGGCAAGGTAAGTATGATTGCTCTACAAAATACACAACCTAAAAAAGTTGATTTAACTTTGCTGCACTGGACTTGGAACCCATTTAGGCAAGTCCTATTACTTTATCCAAGGACACCCTCTCCTTTCCATTGGTGCAGACCGTACACTTCATCCACTTATCTTATTGCATCAACTCTTCAATCGCATGCATTTCTGAAATTTTGATTATTCCTGTCCTTAACCTTAAGCTTGGTCCCAATTCCCCAATTCTACAAACTCTCCGATGGAGGCCCTGATCACCACCCTCACTCTGCATAAGATATTAACTCAGCTGGCAGCCCCTGGTCCCCGAGCTATCAATGACCACCAGCGGTGTAAAAAATGTTTCCTACTGATTCAGAAGCACCACTGACGTTTGCAGCAGTACTGGCCCATTATTGAGACAGTCAGTGGCACATTACCACAATTCTACCGATGCCCCAAAATTCAATTGCATTATCCCTCTTTTAAAGCACTACACAAAAGGGAAATTGACTTTATCCACAATTAAATGCAACACTAACCATTTCCAAGCCATTTGGGGTCAACCTGGAAAGGCAAATGGATACCCTGTGAAATAATTTACCCTTAACAGGTTAACACATTTCTACAGCAGTCATTGTGTTAGTTGCCATTCAACATCACTTTTAGGAGCAATGCAGAGGGGAAAATAAGTCCAAATTGTTCTGGGAGCAAAACACACTGGGCACTACCAGGACAACTAGATTTTAGCAAAACAGACATGGATTGGGATTCATTTCATCACTTGCAGATCAACCATCCCTTAACTCAACATATACAATTAATGCAGAGCATCGTGAATCTTTGGCATTTTCTACCCTTCACAACTGTGGAGGCTCATTTATTAAGTGAAATCAAAATAGAAATGACTGAATTTCTGAAGTGGAAGGAATCGGGAAATGTGGAGATAGTGCAGGAAAATAGTGCTGAGATGGAAAAAAAAAACATCTTAAAGGCCCAAATAAGCTCTTGCTTTTTAAGTACTTAATTATTACAGTAATACGTCAATTAGTGCTCTAGATACGTTAATAGAAAATGGAGCACTAAATGTCAACTATATAGTTGTTGGTTGGAAAAAAATGATGTTTGTGATGGAAAATCAGCAAAAAGACCCTGGGACATTGCAGGAAGAAATTGGATGAAAAAAATCAGATCCATCAAGCCTCTTCCTTTCTGACTATGTCCAATGTAACCAACAATCTATCCATTCAATTTAGTTTTGTGACATAAGGATGGGCTCAAAATTCTCCTACCTTGAAACATTATTGAATTGAACATTCATTGCATCCTGCCTTTCCTCAATTCAACAGTGGCTTGATGCCTCCAACAAATATCTCTGCTTATTCTTCGATCTCTCCTTTGGCCAAAAGGAGAACTTTATTTTTAAATATAGTCAAAACCTGACTAATCCTGTCAGGTCCTGACTTTGTTTCATCAAAAAAATTCAAATAACAGGGACTGATATTTCATGTTTATTCAACCATTTTTCTTATTTCATGTTTCCTCCCACTGAGTTAATTAAAAGTGTAAAGGGCCTGTCCCACTTGGGCGGCCTAATCCGCGAGTTCTGTCGAGTTTGCCCTCGACTCATACTCGCAGCATGGTCAACACGAGGTCGTAGGAGGTCTTCGCAATTCTCCTTCATGCTCGAGAGTGGTCTCCGCGTACTCGAGGCCTCAGCTAGGTCGCAGCGTTTTTTTCAATATGTTAAAAAATGCCCCCCGAGTAAAAAAAGGTTGCTATGGAAATAATCAATACTTTTTTTACTCGTAGGTTTAGTCGTAGTAGGTCGTAATAGGTCGGCATGTTAGTCGTAGGTAATCGAGGGTAGTCGAAAGTAGTCGTAGATAGTTTTCATCATAGTCAAAGGGAGGTCGAAGGAGATCGAAGGAGGTCATCTTCACCCTCCGCTATTCGGTGTCCAATTTTCCCGAAGTTAGTCGTAGCTGGTCGAAGCTGGTCTTGAACATAGTCGAAGGAGGTCGAAGGAGGTCTTCTACATAGTCGAAGGAGGTCTTCAACATGTCATTTTTTCAAACTCTTCTAAATTCGCCAATTAGGTCGCCCAAGTGGGACAGCCCCTTAAATCATGTTCACCTGAATACGAGATATGACAACACTGAATTAGGAATATGAAACAAAGGTCTAGGCTGACACGAGCACAATACTAAAGGCCCATCTCACTCTATGCATGCACCTATCACATAAGTCATCAAAATGTGTGCCTGTCTAAACTCTCAGATGAACAAAAAAAATCTCATTAAAGAAAAATCATAGAGATTATGTCCAATTATTCTGGTTGATTTTAATATTAGTTCTCAACTTTGGTCACTCAGATCATAGAGCATTCCTGGGACAATGTGGACTCAACTCAACAGCATCAACCTGAAGCCTATAAATAATATTGACATCTTCAGACCTTTTTTCTCTTTCACTGCACTGGTGTGCCAGATGGAAGAGTGGTTTGTGGTTGGCAATTGTTGTGTTAATGTTGTGTTAAGATGGTGCCAACGTGTGTGGAAAATCCCAGAAACAGATTTGGTCACAATAAGAATACTAGCACATGGGCTAACACCTCTACTGCCTACAATCCTTTATGGTCCCTGCATCTTTCATTTCCTATTTCTTCCACTTCCACCATAAGAGCTGCACAATTGCCAGCTTTGCTTTCAGTTGTCAGGCTCTGGAATTCTCTACTTAAACCTCTCCACCTCTCATCAGATCATCTGTTAAACATAAAGCATTAAAAGGAACAGGGACTCTCATACTAAGAAATATATGTATTTTCCCTATTTTTGTTTCACATTACTCCACTGAATCACACCTACCATATACAGTGGCTTGCAAAAGTATTCATACCCCTTGAACTTTTCCACATTTTGTCACGTTACAACCACAAACGTAAATGTATTTTATTGGGATTTTATGTGATAGACCAACACAAAGTGGCGCAGAATTGTGAAGTGGAAGGAAAATGATATATGGTTTTCAAATTTTTTTACAAATAAAAAACTGAAGGTGCTCTGGTCAGATGAGACCAAAATTGAAGTTTTTGGCCTAAATGCAAAACGCTATGTGTGGCGGAAACCTAACACTGCACATCACCCTGAACACACCATCCCCACTGTGAAACATGGTGGTGGCAGCATCATGCTGTGGGGATGCTTTTCTTCAGCAGGGACAGGGAAGCTGGTCAGAGTTGATGGGAAGATGGATGGAGCCAAATACAGGGCAATCTTGGAAGAAAACCTGTTAGAGTCTGCAAAAGACTTGAGACTGGGGCGGAGGTTCACCTTCCAGCAGGACAACGACCCTAAACATACAGCCAGAGCTACAATGGAATGGTTTAGATCAAAGCATATTCATGTGTTAGAATGGCCCAGTCAAAGTCCAGACCTAAATCCAATTGAGAATCTCTGGCAAGACTTGAAAATTGCTGTTCACAGACGCTCTCCATCCAATCTGACTGAGCTTGAGCTATTTTGCAAAGAAGAATGGGCAAAAATTTCAGTCTCTAGATGTGCAAAGCTGGTAGAGACATACCCCAAAGACTTGCGACTGTAATTGCAGCGAAAGGTGGTTCTACAAATTATTGACTCGGGGGGCTGAATACTTTTGCACGCGACACTTTTCAGTTTTTTATTTGTAAAAAAATTTGAAAACCATGTATCATTTTCCTTCCACTTCACAATTATGCACCACTTTGTGTTGGTCTATCACATAAAATCCCAATAAAATACATTTACGTTTGTGGTTGTAACATGACAAAATGTGGAAAAGTTCAAGGGGTATGAATACTTTTGCAAGCCACTGTATCTAGACAACATCTTAGTCTAATATATTCTTTATGATTCACATTACAGTTTATTACACCCACTATAATTTTAATATCAGTTCTTTAAGTCCTAAGCTTGAATTACTTGTAGAGATGAGATTAGAGATTCCTTTATTTGTCATTCAGACCTTTCGGTCTGAACGAAATTTCGTTGCCTGCAGTCATACATATAATAATAAAAAATAACAAAACACACAATAAACACAAATTAACATCCACCACAGTGAGTTCACCAGGCACCTCCTCACTGTGATGGAGGCAAAAGTCTTAAAGTCTCTGTTTCTTCCCTCTTTGTTCTTCCTCTGCGCTGAGGCGATCCAGGCTTCTGATGTTGTGGCCCCGCCAGGTGATGGTAAGTCAGTCCCGCGGCTGAAACCGTGCTCTGCGACGGGCCGGTTCAAACTCCGCGGCCCGGGGTGGTCAAATGGTAACTAATGGGCCTGTCCCACTTAGGCGACTTTTTAGGCGACTGCAGGAGATTATGCAGTCTCCACATGGTCGCCACATGTTCATTGGTGGTTGCCGGGGAGTCGCCTTCATGGTCGTGAGGAGTTCCCGCATTCTGGGAACGAGTCGCGGCCTCATTATGGTCACCGCAAATATTTCAACATGTTGAAAAATTGGCGGTGACTAGAATTAAGCCGCCATGGAGAGTAGTGAGAATTCTCGAGCCGTAGGTAGGTCGCCAGGAGGTCCTAGTGGGATGCCAGGAGGTCGAAGGTTCTCGGAGGTTCTCGTAGGTTGTAGCCGGTGCTGACCGGTGAATTTCATTGGCTCATTGGGAAAAAAAATGGTAAGCAGTAATTTTCAGAGCCAAGGATAACCGACCAGTAACTTTAAATGTCTGCCGAGCTTCACAGCCATGTATCTCTGGCTTCTAAAAAGTTATCTCCACTCCTTCTCCCCCCTTCTCTCCCTTCTCCCCCTTCTCTCCTCCTCTTCCACCCCCCTCTCCCCACCCCCTCTCCCCCCTCTTTTAAAGGACTTACCGTACACTGTGCTTTAGCCGTCTTTTTACAGCGCCAACCTTCCTGTTCATCGCGGTGTGTGTCTGTTTCACCTTGGCTTTGCACCATGTGAATTTTTTAGACAGCGCCCCCCCCCCGCTTGCCCTGTCCCCGCCTGCATAACCGGCTGGTGAAGGAAGCAATGTGTTTGTGTGTGTGTGATCCACTCTGACAATCGCCGTTCCAGTTGCCGGTTTTTCAGGCGACTGCCCGCAACTTGACAGTCGCCGGTAGTCCGCTGAAAAATCGCCTGTGGGACCTCAACAGATCCACATTTCACAAGTTAGTTCTTAGGTATCAAAATGTTTAAGGACACCCTGAGTTCATGAAATACTCCACATACTGTAAATTCTGGTTCATTCCTTCAAGTCCTGACAGGTTTATTGTCATATACAAAAGTACAGTGAAGTATATGTACATTGAAAATCTTGCTTGCAGCATCATCGCAGACATATAGTCTCAGGCAACAAACAAATCACAACATACATAAAATGCATATGAATTCTGCAAGACAGTGAAAAGATAAGGTGCAAAAACAGACATTAATGCAATAATACTCAATTTGAAAAACAAGTCCCTGGTACTGAAAGAGATAATCTATAGTGTTCTGTTGCTGAGGTAGGATTAGAGTTGTGCAGACTGGTTCAAAAACCTAATAGTTGTGGGTAAGTAGCTGTTCCTAAATCTGGTGGTGTGGGACTTCAGGCTTCTGCACCTCCTGCCCGAAGATAGCTGAAAAAGGAGTGCATGGCCAGAAGATGGTGAACCTTGATGATAGGTGCCGTCCCCATTTAAGAGTCAGCTGTTTCTAGTTCAAAAAGCTTCTTGCTGGCCATCTTGGAACTTTTGACAAGATGCCATGTGGTAAGCTGCTCTGGAAGATTAGATTGTATGTGATCCAGGGAGAACTAAGTAACTTTTCAAGAATTGGCTTCATGGTAGAATGCAGAGGGTGGTGATGGAAGGTTGTTTTTTCAAACTGGAGGCCTGTGGCTAGTGATATCTGGAAAGAGTCCATAGAAAAATTATGAGAATGTTGCCTGGACTCAAGGACCTGAGCTATAGAGAGAGGTTTAGCAAGCTAGGACTTTATTCCTTGGATCGCAGGAGGCTGAGGTGTGACCTTACATAAAATAATTGGCAGAATAGGTAGGGTGAATGCATAGTCTTTTTCCCAGGGTAGGGGAATCAAGAACCAGAGGGCATTGGTTTAAGGTGAAAGGTTTAGGTTTATTATTGTTAACTTTTGATAAGGTCCTATGTGGTAAGCTGCTCTAGAAGAATGGTACAGTGAAAGGCTTTGTTTTGCATGCTATCCAAACAGGTCAGATATACTATACATTAATACAATCAAGTCAATCTCAAGTACAATAGAGCAAAGGGGAAGATATAGAATGCAGAGTGCAAAATATAGTTCTCAGCATTGTAGCGCATCAGTTCTATAGACAAAGTCCAGTGCCCTCAATGGGGTAGGACATTGAAATGAAAGATCCATTCAGAAGCCTGAAAAGGGAATCCTCTGAACTGTCTTCCCAAAATATTTTTAATAACATAGTTATAAATATTACCAATGCTTTGGTTGGCTGCTGATTGAAGACTACCTTTACACATTTTGTGATCTAAATCATACCTTATTTATTTCTAACATAGCAACTAGTAAACCACATTCACTCCCAGAAATAACCCAGCTTGCTTGGATAGGTTGATGCCTTTAAAGTGAGCAAAAAGGACTAGCAGATAGGATATTTCATGTTCTCTGTCATTGCTGCCATGGCAACAGTGAATGCAAGAGAAGAGAAACATTTTATTGGCATAGAAAATCTCTGTGCTGGAGCCAAGTCTCTTTCTTGACTGAACACAATTGCAGAGCATATTAAACATAACTTTCTTAATTCAGGCATTTCTTTGCTAGATTGGTCATGTAAGGGCAGATGTTTGAGAGAGGTAGGGAGCAAATTGATCCGTTCAAATGTGATCATATCTATGCGTTTTATTTGCAAGTATATTTTTGATTGTCAGTGCTTCTTTTTTGCTTAAGGCACACATTTAAATTGTACTGCATCTGGTCATTTACATGGCAAGATTTTTTGAGCGATAAACTCTACTGAAGTTCCTTGGGGACATTATACAAGTTAAAGGTGCTATACAAATGCATGCTGTCAATGCACGTTATTGTTCTCAGTCTGTCTTGTTCAAATTGAATATTCCCTCGTTGAATATTCCATCAACAACCATTACGGATATGTCATATAAACAGATTGTTTGTGTGAGTGTGCATGTGTACATGTGTGCTGGAGGGCAGAATTTCCCACTTATCTACTTTGTCAAATCTGTTGGTGACCTTCACAGTAATACAGCTACCCACATTTAGTTTAGTTTAGAGATACAGATTGGAAACAGGCCCTTCAGCCCACTGAGTCTGTGCGGACCAACGATCACCCGTACACTAGCTCCTAGTTATCCCAGTTTCTCATCCTACACACTAGGGGCAATTTACATAAGCCAATTAACCTACAAACCTGCATATCTTTGGAATGTAGGTGGAAGCCAGAGCGCCCAGAGAAAACCCATAGGGTTTCAGGGTGAACCGCAAGCGCCATACAGACAGTATCCATAATCAGGATAGAACCTGGGTCTCTGGTGCTACAAGGCAGCAACTTTACCACTGTGCCATTGTGCCTCCCCACATAGTATATGAGGGTATATGTGAACTCCATGTAGTTCACATGGAGATTATGGGATCCAAAGCAAATTGGATCCAAAACGGACTTAGTAATAGACATCAGAGTGGTGGCTGTGGTTGTTTCCGTGATTGAGAGCTGGTGACCAGTTGTATAGTTTAGTTTCGAGAGCACAGCATGGGAAACAGACCCTTCGGCCCATCGAATTGGCCCATCGAATTGATGCTGACCATCAATTATCTATTCACACTAGTTCTATGTTATCTCACTCCAACATCCATACACTCGGGGCAATTTACAGAGGCCAATTAACCTACAAACCCGCACGTCTTTTGGATGTGGGAGAAATCTGGAGCACCCAAAGGAAACCCATAAAGTCTATGCCAAACATGGAACCATATGAAACTAATCTCCTCTGCCAGCATAGGATCGATATCCACTCCCTGCATATCCATGTCTGAAGAAGAGTCCCGACCCGAAATACCACATATCCATGTTCTCCAGAGATGTTGCCTGACCCTCTGAGTTACTCCTGCACTGTGTCTTTTTTGCCTATCTAAAATCCTCAAATGCCACTATTGTATCTGCCTCCACCACCAACCCTGGTGGCATGCTCCAGGCACCCACCACTCTCTGTGTAAATAGCTTGCAATACACATCTCTTTTAAACTTTGCATCTCTCGCTTTAAACCTATGCCCTCTAATCTTTGACATTTCCACCCAGGGAAAATGTTCCTCCCCTATGTTCCACCCCTGTCTCCCCTATTTTGCCTCATAATTTTACATGCTTCTATCAGGTCTCCCCTCAGCCTCCCACGCTCCAGAGAAAATAATCCAAGTTTGTCCAACTACTCCTTACTGCTAATACCCTTTAATCCACGCAACTTTCTGGTAAACCTCTCTGGCACCCTTTCAAAGCCTTCACATCCATCCTGCAATGGGCAACCAGAAATGCACGCAATATTCCACATGCAACCACTCCACCATCCGATAGAACCAAAGCCCTGTAGAGCTGCAACATGACTTTCTGGACTCAATTCCCTCTCCGATGAAGTCAAGCATACCTTATGCCTTTACGTACGTTAGTTACCACTTTCAGGGAGATATGGATTTGGACCTCAAGATCCCTTTGTACATTAATGCTGTTAAGTATCTCGCCTTTAAAAGCATACTTTCCCTGGCATCTTTGGGAAAATGATCAATTAAACACACTTAAATAATTCATTCACAAGGCAATGAATTACATTAAAATTACTTATGAAGGGGAAGCAAACTTCTAAGTTACAAAAATCTTTGGACTTAGGTTCTTCAGTTGCTTAATTTAAAGAAGTGCTTACCTGAAAATTGAAAATGATCACATGGTTCAGTCATAGTCATAGAGTCATACAGTATGTAAACAGGCCCTACGGCCCAACTTACCCACACCGGCCAACAATGTCCCAGCTACACTCGTCCCACTTGCCTGCACTTGTTCCATATCCATTCAAACCTGTCCTATCCATGTACCTGTCTAAATGTTTCTTAAACAATGGGATAGTCCCTGCCTCAGCTACCTCCTCTGGCAGCTTGTTCCATACACCCACCACCCTTTGTGTGAAAAACTTACCCCTCGGATTCCTATTAAATCTTTTCCCCTTCACCTTGAACCTATGTCCTCTGGTCCTCAATTCCCCTACTCTGGGCAAAAGAGTCTCAGCAGCTACCCGATCTATTCCTCTCATGATTTTATATACCTCTATAAGATCTCCCCTCATCCTCCTGCGCTCCATGGAATAGAGACCCAGCCTACTCAACCTCTTCCTATAGTTCACACCCTCTAGTCCTGGCAACATCCTTGTAAATCTTTTCTGAACCCTTTCAAGCTTGACAATATCTTTCCTATAACATGGTGCCCAGAACTGAACACAATGTTCTAAATGCGGTCTCACCAACGTCTTATACAACTGCAACATGACCTCCCAACTTCTATACTCAATACTGATGAAGGCCAAAGTGTGAAAAGCCTTTTTGACCACCTTATCCACCTGTGACTCGACCTTCAAGGAACCATGCACCTGTACTCCTAGATCCCTCTGCTCTACAACACTACCCAGATGCCTACCATTTACTGTTTAGGTCCTGCCCTTGTTCGAAGTCCCGAAATGCAACACCTCACACTTCTCTGTATTAAATTCCATCAACCATTCCTTTGCCCACCTGGCCAATCGATCCAGATCCTGCTGCAATCATTCACAACCATCTTCACTGTCTGTAAAACCACTAACTTTTGTATCATCAGCAAACTTGCTAATCTTGCCCTGTATGTTCTCATCCAAATCATTGATGTAGATGACAAACAGTAACAGGCCCAGCACGGAACCCTGAGGCACACCACTAGTCACAAGTATCGCTTCCCGCCTCACTTAGTCAGAATCTTCCCGTCTCAAAGCCTTCCGCACAATGGAGAAACACTCCATTTCATCCAAATTATTTGTAAAGAATATAAGAACATTAGAAGTAGAACCAGAAGGTCATGTTCATAAGGATTAGGAGTACAATTAGGCCATTCAGCCCATCAAGTTCACTCTGCCATTCAATCATGGCTGATCTATCTCTCCCTCCTAACCCCATTCTTGGTTCTTGGTTTCTTGGTCCTCCAAAAACCATTCTCCTGCCTTCTCCCCATAACCTCTGACACCTGCAGTAATCAAGAATCTATCTATCTCTTCCTTAAAAATAACCACTGACTTGGCCTCCACAGCCTTCTGTGGCAAAGAATTCCACAGATTCACCACCCACTGACTAATTCCTTCCTAAAAGAACGTCCTTTAATTCTGAACCAGGTGAAGACCATACAGTCCTTGAGCATGCATACTTTCCTGCTACATGTGTTACACAGACATCCATTAGGATAATATGTTTGAGGTAAATTTTCTTTTTGCAGAAAGTCAGTAGTGTCAGCAGACCAGAATCCAAGTGGATCGTCTGAGTTCTAATATCAGAACAAAGAGCCAGAAAATTGTAGCTCCACAAACCTGTACAAGTTTCCAAGACCTGATAGGATTTAACATTTTGGAATTTGGTTGCACAGGATCTTTATTTTCTAAATCCTGTATAACAATTTTTATACGGTGAAACCAAGGCTTGGCGATCGTTTCGCCGAACACCTCTGCTCGGTCCGCAATAACCAACCTGACCTCCCGGTGGCTCAGCACTTCAACTCCCCCTCCCATTCCGTATCCGACCTCTCTGTCCTGGGTCTCCTCCATGGCCAGAGCGAGCAACACCGGAAATTGGAGGAACAGCACCTCATATTCCGCTTGGGGAGTCTGCATCCTGGGGGCATGAACATTGAATTCTCCCAATTTTGTTAGCCCCTGCTGTCTCCTCCCCTTCCTATCTCTCCCTCAGCCCTCGGGCTCCTCCTCCTCCTTTTTCCTTTCTTCTCCCCACCCCAACCCCTATCAGTCTGAAGAAGGGTTTCGGCCCAAAACATTGCCTATTTCCTTCGCTCCATAGATGCTGCTGCACCTGCTGAGTTTCTCCAGCATTTTTGTGTACCTTCGATTTTCCAGCATCTGCAGTTCCTTCTTAAACACATGATTACAATAGATCCATTTACAGTGTGTAGTCTGTATCATTCTTGCATTGTTGCAAACCACTGTCTAACAGGATCCTAACATCACCACAAATGCAGATATACATAGAGCACATGTCCATGCGTTGGAGTTGAAAGTAAGCTGGTACAGGCATTACATCATAATGTAAATTCAAGTTTATTGTCATGTGCATGAGTATGGTGAACTACAATTACAATGAAAACTCTTGCTTCCAGCAGCAGCGCAGGCACATGGACAAAACAAATACGCAAAAACAAATTATACATAGATTAGACACAAATTGTACATAAAATTCAAAAAGAAAGAAAATTATTCAAAAAGACAGTACATAAACTTGATTCAAGAACCTGATAGTTGTAGGGAAGTAATTGTTCCTGAACCTGGTGGAGTGGGACCTTAGGCTTCTGTACCTCGTGCCTGAGGGGAGCAGTGAGAAAGGGCATGTCTCAGGCGGTGGGGATCCTTGATGATAGATGCCATATTTTTGAGGCAGCACATCGTGTAGATGCTTTCAATGGAATGGATGGCTGTACCCGTGATGGACTGGGCTACGTCCACCGCTCTCCACAACTTCCTGCATTCCTGTGGGTTACGATATGCTACGATATGATATGATGCGATAGAACTTTATTTATCCCAGGAGGGAAAATTGATCTGCCAACAGTCATAAAACACAAAATACATGTAACATGAAATTAAAGTGATGAGTGGAAAGGATTGGGGATGTGAAAAGATTGGGGGGGGGGGGGGAGTCAGTCTGCCACATGACAGAAGGGGGAGGAGTTGTACTATTTGATAGCCACAGGGAAGAAGGCATTCTGTACTGTGGCATTCGGTGGCGTTCTGTCCTGCATCTTGGTGGAACCAGTCTGTTGCTGAAGGTACTCCTTAGGTTGACCATTGTGTCATGGAGGGGGTGAGCTGTATTGTCCAAGATGCTCTGCAGTTTGAGGAGCATCCTCCCCTCCAAGACCACCTCCCATCAATCCAGCTCCACCCCCAGGACAGAACCAGCCTTTTTGATGAGTTTGTTGATCCTATTGGTATCCGCGGCTTTCACCCTGCTGCCTCAGCACGGCAGGGAAGAAGATGGCACTGGCCACCACCGATTGGTAGAACATCTGCAGCACCTTACTGCAGATGTTGAAGGAGCAGAGCCTTCTCAAAAAGTACAGCCGGCTCTATCCCTTCTTGTACAGAGCCTCAGCGTTCCTGGACCAGTCCAGTTTACTGTCCAGGTACACTCCAAGGTATTTGTACTCCCTGGTAAACTGCACATCCACATCATTGATGGAGACAGGGGACAGGGGTATTCCTCTCCTAAAGTTCACCACTAACTCCTTAGATGCTACCGGTCATGATAATTTCAATAGTACAAATGTAAAACATTGTTGGAGTATTCAGAGATAAGTCAGTCACTGGTCAATAGTCAATAGTCAGATTTATTCATCACATACACAATGAAGTGCAGTGAAACGAACTTGCCAGCAGCGGTACAATAAAAATGTACACACAATACACATTAAAAATTGAACACAAAACATCCACCACAGCATTCATCACTGTGGTGGAAGGCACAAAGATCAGTCAGTCAGTCCTCCTCCATTTTTCCCCGTGGTCGGGACCATAAACCTCCACAGTCGCTGCTGCGGGCGGCCAGAGGTACAAGCAAGGTAAGTCCCGAATCGGTGCTTCCCAACTGGAGACCGCGGCTTGAAGATGACGTAGGCCGCAGGCCAACGGTCGGAGATCTTCTCCAGGGATTCCCGTCGAGGGATCCCGTTCCGGATGGTAAGTAAGTAAGTCCCGCCGTGCCCGCAGCAAGAAGCACCGCAGACCGTGGCTTCAAGCTGTTGTAGGCCGCGGGCCAACTGTCGGAGCTCCTCTCCTCCGGGATCCCCAACGAGGGATCCCAGGCTCCGGACGCCGCGCCACCTGGAAGCTCCGCAGTCCGCGCCCGCGGCAAGAAACACTGCAGTCCGCGGCTTCAGGCTGCTGCGGGCCAGGGATCGGAGCACTCTTTTCTGGCGACGCCCAGCGAGGGCTCGCCTGCTCCTCGATGAGAAGTTCACACTGCGCCCGCTGCTGAAGCTCCAGGCCCATCTCCGGGAAAGGCCGCACCAATCCTTGGTGTTAGGCCGCGAGGGAGGCGACATGGAAAAAGTCTCCTCTCCGTGGAGGAGGCGACCGAAAGCGGTTCCCCCCTTACCCCCCCTCACCACCCCCCACACAAGGCACACCAAGAGACATTAAAACAGACATTTGGAAATACTAATAAAAACAAAAAAAGTAGAAATGACTAACACGCTGCTGGCAGGGCAGCCGTCTCACAGCGCCGCCACCGACAGACAGAGTCTCGTTAGATTTCTGAGAAAATTTTGTGATGCTATCTGCGGGCTGGGCCCAGGACAGGTTATGTGAGATGTTAACACCCAAGAATTTGAAGCTGCTAACTCATTCCACCACCGACCCACCAATAAAACACAGCATTTGGCCTCCTGACTTCTCCTTTTCTGAAGTCAATAATCAGTTCCTTGGTCTTGTTGACATTAAGCAAGTGGTTATTGTTACGGTAGCACTCAAACAGAGTATATCTTGCATGACTCATCATCACCGGTGTTTCAGCCAACTACAATGGTGTTGTTTACAAATTTGTAGCAATTATAGACCTGTTAGTTTGACGTCAGTGGTGGGAAAATTAATAGAAAGGATACTTAGAGATAATATATATAAGCATCTGGATAAGCAGGGTCTGATTAGGAACAGTCAACATGGATTTGTGCCTGGAAGGTCATGTTTGACTAATCTTCTTGAATTTTTCGAAGAGGTTACTAGGGAAATTGATGAGGATAAAGCAGTGGATGTTGTCTATATGGACTTCAGTAAGGCCTTTGACAAGGTTCCTCATGGAAGGTTGGTTAAGAAGATTCAATTGTTGGGTATTAATGGTGGAGTAGCAAGATGGATTCAACAGTGGCTGAATGGGAGATGCCAGAGAGTAATGGTGTATGGCTGTTTGTCAGGATGGAGGCCGGTGACTAGTGGGGTGCCTCAGGGGTCTGTGTTGGGTCCACTGTTGTTTGTCATGTACATCAATGATCTGGATGATGGTGTGGAAAATTGGATTAGTAAGTATGCAGATGATACTAAGATAGGTGGGGTTGTGGATAATGAAGTAGATTTTCAAAGTCTACAGAGAGATTTAGGCCATTTGGAAGAGTGGGCTGAAAGATGGCAGATGGAGTTTAATGCTGATAAATGTGAGGTGCTACATCTCGGCAGGACAAATCAAAATAGGACGTACATGGTAAATGGTAGCGAATTGAGGAATGCAGTTGAACAGAGGGATCTAGAAATAACTGTGCATAGTTCCCTGAAGGTGAAATCTCATGTAGATAGGGTGGTAAAGAAAGCTTTTGGTGTGCTGGCCTTTATAAATCAGAGCATTGAATATAGAAGTTGGGATGTAATGTTAAAATTGTACAAGGCATTGGTGAGGCCAATTCTGGAGTATGGAGTACAATTTTGGTCGCCTAATTATAGGAAGGATGTCAACAAAATAGAGAGAGTACAGAGGAGATTTACTAGAATGTTGCCTGGGTTTCAGCAACTAAGTTACAGAGAAAGGTTGAACAAGTTAGGTCTTTATTCTTTGGAGTGCAGAAGGTTAAGGGGGGACTTGATAGAGGTCTTTAAAATGATGAGCGGGTTAGACAGAGTTGAAGTGGATAAGCTTTTCCCATTGAGAGTAGGGAAGATTCAAACAAGGGGACATGACTTGAGAATTAAGGGACAGAAGTTTAGGGGTAACATTAGGGGGAACTTCTTTACTCAGAGAGTGGTAGCTGTGTGGAATGAGCTTCCAGTGGAAGTGGTGGAGGCAGGTTCAATTTTATCCTTTAAAAATAGATTGGATGGGTATATGGACGGGAAAGGAATGGAGGGTTATGGTCTGAGTGCAGGTAGATGGGACTAGGGGGAAGTAAGAAGAAAGAAGGGAAAATAAAAAAAAAAGTGTTCGGCACGGACTTGAAGGGCCGAGATGGACTGTTTCCGTGCTGTAATGGTTATATGGTTATATGGTTATGTAGATGGCATTGGATCTGTGCTTAGCAACATGAGTGTAAAGAGAGTAGAGCAGTGAGCTAAGCACATAGCTTTGAGGTGCACTTGCATTGATGGTCATTGAGGAGGAGATGTTGTTACTGGTCTGCACTAACTGATGTGTGTTTACGAGGAAGTCAAGGATCCAAAGCTATAGTACAGAGGCCTAAGTCCTGGAACTTGGTAATCAGTTTGGAAGGGATGATAGTGTTGAACGCCAAGCTGCAGTTGATAAACAGCAGCCTGGCATACATGTTCCTGTTATCCAGATGGTCCAGAGCAGAGTAGAGTGCCAGTGAGATAGCATCAGTTGTTGCAAAGTAATGTATTATCAGTACGAATGGCTTACGTTCGAAATTTCACAATATAATGTACAAGAAATGTAATTGCTTACACCCCAACATGCAGTTTGGTGCAAAAGTAGATCTGGCACTATTTGAAGAGGAGGCAGCAATTTTGTACCAAATGCACATTGATGGGACAAATTTCAAGTGAATTGAATTTGCATTTTCAGTTATCAATTATTTGTTCCCTTTGGTTTTGACATTGCATACTTAATTCTAGGAAACAGAAATGTTTCAATAGTTACAGAATTATTGAAAAGTTTACAGAATGAAGCAGGCAATTCCCTATGCAAGACCTAATCACAATGCATTTTCCCCCCATTGTCCTGCACATTTTTACCATTGAATTATTTAACCCTTTTGATTACCATGATGAATCGGCTGCACGCACCCCAACCATCATTAGTTCTGTATACTGGATCCTAACACTCACAACGGATGAAGGGTTTGCCTTCTATCACTTTATATCCTTTTGCCAATTACCATCACTCCATGTCCTCTGCCTCTTGCCTTTTGGACCAATGGAAATGGTCCCCTTCCATCTACACTTTCTTGACACTTCATGATTTTAAATACCAACAACAAATTCCACCTTGAACTTCAACAAAACTTTAAGACTTTGAAATAGATCTCTCACAAGCTAAGGGAAGTATTCCTGATCTCGCTATCTACCTTGTTGCAGACCATGCTTTTTTTTTAAACTGCACCTTCTCTGTAGCTGAACAGAATGTTCAGCACTTTGTTTCCTTCCTTTTTGCACTACCCTTAGACTCATGTACAATTTGATTGTAATCATGGATGAGTGGTTTTTACCTGATAACAGTAAGAAACTTTTGTTTTGCATCTCCATACATATGATTAGAAATGTCAATACCAATAATAACAAAACATCTGTAGGAGTTGCAGTGCTATATAGCACCATCTCATGGTACAACAATAGCAGTGGCATCTAGATCTGAAGTGCAGCCAAGATGAAGGACACGAATAGCTTATACAAAATATTATTATATGACTCATCAAGAATCACAGAATGTGGTATGGAAAGATAAATTTAAAGTCAGCAGAGTGCAACATGATATCAGAAAGTGATCTGAGCATGCCATATTAACTTTAAATGTAGTTTACAAGAGACAGTGACTTTCGTTAGAGAAATGCTACATGGATCAACATGGAAGGTGGAGGGTGTGGTGAGACTTGAAAGAAAGATTTTGGATCTACATATCAGAATATGCTGGCATCAGCTTTGTGAATACATATTAGACAATTTTAGCCTCTTAGCAATAGCACAAAGTAGCTAAATGAATGAAACTTCAGAATTGTTAGCATATAATTTGCCAAATGAATAGAACAATGGAGGATAATAGAACAATGGAGGATAATAGAACAATGTCTATCTTCGATTTTTCCAGTAACTGCAGTTCTTTCTTAAACAGAACAATGGAGGAGGAATTTTCTCTCTGTGTCAATTTCCCAAATGACTAATAAAGAGGTAAAAACAAAAGTGAAGATGCTGCCTCTGGTTGTTCACCTTTTCAAACAAAGCTACCAGGAAATTTGGCCTGCCAATGATATGTTGGATGTGACTCGCAAATACTGAAGATCTGAGGGATTCATTGATTGTATGCAGATTTCTAGATGCAAGATTGAGTGAGCATCTATTAGGGCATCAAAGCTCTACATAGAGAGCTTTGTACCTTGGTACATGTGAAATTAAACTAAACTAAACTGAAAGCTAGTGCAGGTAAATTAGATAACAAACAGGAGGGGTGCAGTGCTGCCAGAGCTCACCGAAGCGGCGCTCCGGCACCTCTGTTAAAAAAAAGCCACACAAAAAAACATTGGGGAATTTTAACTAGCGGGTGTGTGGTTGGGGTAACCTGCTTGAAAGAGTGGAAAGGGGAAGACCCATCACCACTGAGGTTTCCTGTGGGAGGGGGGGGGGTAGCAATAGGACACAGCAGAGTCAGACCACGTGCTGTCTGCATCGTGGAGGTTGTGGATCTGGTATTGAGCCTAGAACTCTGGCGAGGTGACGCCTCCGGCCTGCTGGTGGCCGGTGGAGAGGCGAGGGTCGCTGGTGGAGCTTGAAGAGAAAAAGATAATTGCTAACAACCACACAACTATAGTACCTGACGGTTCAGACAGTATTTCTACAGAAAATGAATAGGTGATGTATTGGGTCAAGACCCTTCTTCAGACTCCTTCCTTTCCTCCAGAGATGCTGCCTGACCTGTTGAGTTAGTCCAGCATTCTGTGTCTATCTTCAATATACATATAGAAGTGATAGGAGTGAAAGGAGAGAACCTGATGAAAGTCTTCTGGAGAAGCAAGTTCTACACTCAAAAAGCAGCAGCTGCTTTAGGAACTGGAACTGGAACTGCGAAGCTGGACGAAAAATATCACCTGGAATTTAACTCTCAGCATCAGAGACCTGGATTCGATCTTGACCAGGTGCTGCCTGTCAGGGGTTCGCACGTTCTCCCTGTGATCATGTGGGTTTCCTCTGGGTGGTCCGGTTTCCTCCCACATCACAAAGATGTGCTTGTTTGTAGTTTAATTGGCCTCTGCAAAAAAGTTCCTAGTGTGTAGGGAGTAAATGTGAAAGTGGGATAACATAGAACGAGTTATAACATTGAAGTGAATGAATGACCAGTATGGGAAAATATAAAGCTTTTAGTATCAATATGATTAGAGAACACATTAACACTACAGAGACAAAAGGAACCAATACTAGGTCATTTTTTGTTTGAAGCTACACTTGTAAATTGAATCAATTGGCCCCGAGTCTTGGGATGAAAGTTAGGTTGAATTCAGCTTTTGATCATTGTCTGGGATGTCCTGCTGTGAAAGACAGACTCAAAATCCAGTCATGAATTTGTCCATCGTCAATTAATTTAGCTTTCAAAGGAAAGAAGGACATATTGATAATGTAATGGAGTGCATGACTCACTGTTGCGAGGAAAAGTGATCTACAGCAGTTGCATTATCCAATGCGATAAAATAATCATCAGAAGCAAAACAACAGCCAATAAACTTAGCAACATTAATCAGTTCTTAATGACATCATGTAAATTGCACTATCCCAAAATAATTAATTTATTCCATATTTGATATCAATTTCAAATATTAAAATGGATTTCAGTGAGACGATTTCCAAAACATGAACACTTAACTACACAATAGAAATGTGACAATTTCATAATGACTAGAGATTGCCTATTAACATGGATCAGCAAACTTTGTGGGTTTCACATCACTTTGGTTTGTCAGGTATGTAAATAAATCCCAAACACTATTCAAAAAAAGTTATTTTCCTAATAATTCACTTCTTTGACAAATTAATTCCATATTGCTGCCCTTCCACATATTCCTCTCTGGAAATATTTCTGAAAGTCTCATGTTAAATCGTTAATGGTAATTGATTCTCTAAGCATGTTATCCACCTAACTTCATTTCTTAACTGCTTCATTTGTGATATAACATAATAAACTAGTAAATAACCAAATATATTGGCTTGTAGCTGCTTTGAATTCATAAAATTGTTTCAATTTCATCCATCATCATCTACAATAAATCTGTCTCCACTCATGGGTGATCAGCTTCTGCAGATAACTGGAGAAAATTAAAAAGGAGTTGGAGAGGGGGAACTTTTACACAGAAAACAACAAGTCATTCAATTCTTAATTTAAAATCTGGTTAAAATACTAGATTACATTGGTTATGTTAAATCATTGTATATTTATGAAACATAATGAGAACATCTTTCAATGTTTATGTGGTGGAAGTTCATTGTAATAAAAACATACATTTTCTAATTGAACAATCAGTATAATATATAAAGTATAATATATAAAGTCTAGCCATTGTCATTTGTTTTTTTTGGTAATTCACAATGCCCAATGCGAGAATTACTTTAGCAACTGTGCATACTAAACTCAAGATTTAAGAAGAGACAGAACATAAATCACAACTTTTCTTGCTTTATCTAAGGCACATTTGGAGAAGGAGATGTAATGTAAACTTAAAATTTGGAATGACCACCCAACGTCCAGAACACGGAGGTATTTGTTTGCACCATATGTTTCAAGAACATCACTTTGATATACAATGCAAGACGATAGGCAAATAAAGAATGGAGGAATCACATTCTGTAGTTGGAATATAAGGGGTGCCAATGAACCAATAAAGAGGGGTAAAATTTTTGCTCACCTAAAATCTTTGAAAAGCGACATAATCTACTTGCAAGAAACTCACATGAAACAGGAAACACAAATGAGATTAAAGGCGAAGTGGATAGGCCAAACATATTATTCGTCATTTACTTCTAAATCTAGAGGTACGGCTATTCTTATTCGAAAAGGTATACCGTTCAAATTAAAGAATACTATATCAGATAAAGAGGGAAGGTATATCATAGTTTCGGGAGAAACTTATGCTACCCCAATAACTATGGTAAATATTTACGCTCCGAATTTTGATAACCCTCAATTCTTTGAGAAAATTATAGATATAATACTGGAGTTTAATTATCAAAATGTCATAATAGGAGGGGATTTCAACTGTGTTTTAGATCCATACTTAGACAAATCAGCAAAACATAGAAGGAGTAATGTAAAATCTAAGACTAGTGAATTTCTAAATACATATATAAAAAATACTAACATAACAGATGTATGGAGATCTGCTAACCCAGCAGGAAGGGAATACTCGTTTTACTCTTCGGTACATAAAACATACTCAAGAATTGATTCTTTTTTAGTGGATAGGAAATTAATGCCATATATAATTAACCCAACTTACCATATTAGTAGTATTTCTGATCACTCTCCATTGACTTTTTTAGTAAAATTTGAAGGAATGCCGGGAAAGAATTTTTTTTGGAGGTTTAACACATATATATTAAATGACTTACAGGGTTATCAATATTTGAAACAACAAATGATATCATTTTTTGAGATAAATGATACACCAGGTACCTCACCTTCTTTAATATGGGAAACTTTTAAAGCATTTATTAGAGGAATTATAATTTCATATGAAATTTTTCAAAATAAGAAGAATGAAACAGAACAGATGCTGTTAGAACAAGAAATAAGACAGTTAGAGTTAGATAATGCTAAAGATCCCACTATAGATAAACATAATAAGATAATACTACTGAAATTTAAACTTAACTGAACTCTCTCGGCAAGAGTAATAAGATTATTCCAAATTACAAAACAGGAACATTTTGAGTTTGGTGACAAACCACATAAGCTGTTGGCGCGTCAATTGAAAAAACAGGAAAAGGAAAATACTTTAAATAAAATTAAATCCGAGATTGGTGAATTACTAAAACTACCTAAAGATATCAATAAAAGATTTGTTCAATTTTATCAAAATTTATACACATCAAAAACCAAAACAGAAGATAGTAAAATTACAAATTTTTTAGATAAATGTAATCTACCAAAACTTGACCTTTTGGAACAAGAAGAACTAGGAGCGCAAATTACAATCGAAGAAATAGGTGAAACAATAAAATCGCTGAAAAATGGTAAGACACCGGGACCAGATGGTTTTAGTAATGAATTTTATAAAAAGTTTCATGAGATAACGACCCCCTATCTATTTAATTTATATACTTACGTTTTTAAAGAAAATAAACTACCTGAAACATTAGCAGAATCAACTATTACGCTTATTCCAAAGAAAGATAAAGATCTAGAGGAACCGGGCTCATATAAAGCTATATCACTTTTAAATACAGACCAGAAAATTCTAGCAAAGACTTTAGCTAGAAGACTAAGCAAATATATTAGTAAATTGATAAACCCTGATCAAACGGGGTTTATACCCAAAAGATATTCATTTAATAATTTGAGATGCCTGTTTAATATAATGTACTCACATAAAATGGAGGAAAAAGACTTAGCAATTATTTCTTTGGACGCAGAGAAAGCATTTGATCAGCTAGAATGGCAGTATTTATACAAAGTATTACAAAAATTTAATATGGGAGAGAATTTTATTGCATGGGTGAAATTATTATATGATACACCGATGGCAAGAATATTAACTAACAGCATGTTATCTCAAAAATTTCAATTATCAAGGGGTAATAGGCAGGGATGTGCTTTATCACCCCTGCTATTTGCCCTTATGATAGAACCTCTGGCTGAAAGTATAAGAAGCCATCCGAATATTCAGGGTTATAATACTAGGGACTCAAATAATAAAATTTCATTGTATGCAGATGATATTTTGTTATATATAACAAATTCACAAACGAGCATACCAAATTTATTAAATTTAATAGAGGAATTTGGGTCCTTTTCTGGATATAGAATAAACTGGAACAAAAGTGAAATCATGACGTTAAAACCTCAAGAATCCACACACTTATTGAAATTCCCCTTTAAAATAGCAACAGAAAAATTCAAATATTTGGGTATTCAGATTACTAGAAAACATAAAGCTTTATTCAATGCCAATTTTATACCCTTAATAAATAAACTTAATATAATGATAAAATTTTGGAAAACACTCCCTTTATCATTAATAGGCAGAATAAATGCTATTAAAATGAGCTTCCTACCACAGTTATTATACCTATTTCAATCTATACCAGTATATGTACCAAAATATTTTTTTTCTAAACTGAACGCTAATATTACTAATTTTGTTTGGGATTATAAATCACATAGAATTAAAAAAGAACACTTATGTAAACCAAAAGATGTCGGGGGACTTTCACTCCCTAATTTTTTGTATTACTATTGGGCAATACATATTAAGAATATAATTTACTGGTTGGATAGTTCAACTCAACAGACAGAATGGATAAAAATGGAGAAAGAGGATTGTTATCCTTGTAATATAGGAACAATCCTCTTCTCCCCGAAAAAAATGAACAATACAATATATAAGAAAAACCCAATTATACAAGATACAATAAGAATATGGAAACAAATAAAATTATCCTTAAAATTAAGAAACCTATCATTGTTAACACCGATAGCGAATAATCCTTTATTTAAACCATCTATGATGGATAAAATATATAATCAATGGGAAAGTTTAGGAATTAAAAGGATCGGGGATATGTATGAAATGGGAGATTTATTATCATTTCAACAATTACAATTAAAATTTAAACTGAAAAACACTCATTATTTTAAATATTTTCAGATTTGTAATTTTTTGAAGACATACATACAGGGATATCAAAAAAATAACTCCTGATTTACTAGAAGAAGTAATGAATATAAAAGCTGATACACAAAAATTAATATCATATTTATATAATAGTATCTTAAATATAGATTTATCTGTGTCCGAGGTAATTAGAGAAGAGTGGGAACGGGAATTATTGATAAAAATTACGAAGGCTACATGAGAAAAGTATTTGACATACATTCACAAGTGTTCGATTAACGCAAGACATAACCTAATGCAATTTAAAATTTTACATCGATTATATTACTCAAAAACAAGATTAAATAAATTTTATCCAAATATATCGCCCATTTGCGATAAATGTTTAACCCAAGACGCAACTATAACACACTCTTTTGTTTCTTGTATAAAACTTCATGGATTTTGGAGTGATATTTTCGAAATATTTACAAAACTATTCAAGACAAAAATGGAACCCAATAATGAATTGATTATATTTGGGGTAATGGAAGACGGGAACAAATTGAGCTCATCTCAAAAGTCAATTTTTAATTATGGTTTAATAATAGCAAAAAAATTAATATTGAAATTTTGGAAAAATACACCAATACCAACGCTCAAAATGTGGATTGCAAGTATGTTGGATACCGCACATCTTGAGGAAATGCGATTCCTCCTAATAGATAAATTTGACCAATTCATAACGAGTTGGTCACCATTTGTCATCTTTTTGGAAACATATGTTGCAAAACAGGTGTAAAAGCTAACCCGTGACTGCGGATGGTCAAGATTATAAATGATCTCCTTCTATTTTCTTTTCTTCTCTTCTCTTCTTTTATTCTCTTTCTTCTATTTTCTATGTCTCAACTTTCTTTTTTCATTCTTTCTTTTTCTTTTTCACACACTATATATCTCACATTTTTCTATTTTTCATTATCTAACTTTTTTCTTTTTCTTCTTTATTTCAAAAAAAAATTTAAATAAGAAGCTGTACATAAAAGGTATTATGAAAATATGATTGTATACAATTGTACTTCTAATAAAATAAAAATATTTAAAAAAAAAAAAAAAAGAAGAGACAGAACAAAGTGACAGCAAATTAAGAGGTTTATGAAATTGAGTGGCTATGGTGGACCGAAGAAGGACATAGTTCACCAGTTGGATTGAAATAAGATCGACTGTTGCCATATGCAGTCATGTTTAAAAGTGGGTGTGAAGTTCAAATAAATAAGTGAAATGTATCTTAAATGGAAAAGAGAAGCAAAAGGCAAAATAAAAAGTATTCATGTCCTCAATGTCTTAAAGCACTGAACAGCCAATTGAGGATGTTTTGAAGTCTATCTGCTGATCCAGGGCTGAAAATAAGCTACCACATTTATCTGTAGCAACTTTCCACTAACAGCAACAGAACCAGGCAACCAGCATGTTAAGTGACACCAAGCCCCAACACCATCGTGAGATCTCTCCTTCCCCTTCTTCCTCAGAAGGAAAAGGGAAGTCAACATGTCTCCAATGACTCTTACCAATTTCTACAGATTAACCGTAGAAAGCATCCTATCCAGATGCATCACAGTTTGATATGATAACCGCTCTGCAATTGCAGCATGTTGCCAATGCAAACCAGGCTGTCACATAAAGTAACCTATCGCCCCCACACTTGCAATACCAATACTGACCTAATATAATGAAGTTGATTGAGAGTTAATAGAATCTGAATCATTGTGTTATATCCACTGTGCTTCTTCAACATAGCTTCTCAGGGTCATTCACAGCTAGCTGAGACAGCAAAAGGAATATTGGTTTAATTCATCCAAAGGACACCAATCCAAGTTCAAGTGAGTTTATTGTCATGTGTCCCTGATAGGATAATGAAATTCTTGCTTTGCTTCAGCACAACAGAACATAGTAGGCATTGACTACAACAGATCAGTGTGTCCATATACCATTATATAAATATATACACAAATGAATAAATAAACTGATGAAGTGCAAATAACAGATAATGGGCTATTAATGTCCCTACAACCTAACACTCCCTCAGTACTACCGGAGAGTCACCATAGATTTCCATGCAGAGGTAAAGTTTCAATTTGCTCCTGGGACACAAGTCCAGACATCAATTTCAATTGAAAATTGATAAATTGGACAGGTGGGCTGAGGAATGGTTGATGAAGTTTAACACAGAGAAGTGTGAGGAGCATTTTGAAAAGTCTAACCAGGGCAGCACTTACACAGTGTAAGGCAGGGTTCTGGGGTGTGTTGTAGACCAGAGGAATCTAGGAATGCAGGTACAAAGTTCCTTGGAAGTGGCAACACAGGTAGATAGATGTTTAAGAAAGAACTGCAGATGCTGGAAAAATCGAAGTAGACAAAAATGCTGGAGAAACTCAGCGGGTGAGGCAGCATCTATGGAGCAAAGGAATAGGTGGCGTTTCGAGTCGAGACGGCCACCAGCCGTCACATACAACAGATAATTCCCCAACATTTTCGCCACCTCCAACAGGATCCCACACTGGCCACATCTTCCCATCTCCTCCCCTTTTGGCTTTCCGCAGAGACCGCTCCCTCCGTAACTCCCTTGTCAATTCGTCCCTTCCCACCCAAACCACCCCCTCCCCTGGTACTTTCCCTTGCACCCGCAGGAAATGCTACACTTGTCGCTTTACCTCCCCCCTTGACTCCATCCAAGGACCCAAGCAGTCTTTCCAGGTGCGGCAGAGGTTCACGTGCACCTCCTCCAACCTCATCTATTGCATCCGCTGCTCTAAGTGTCAGCTGCTCTACATGGGTGAGACTAAGCGTAGGCTTGCCGATCGCTTAGCCCAACACCTCCGCTCGGTCTGCACTAACCAACCTGATCTCCTGGTGGCCCAGCACTTCAGCTCCCCCTCCTATTCCGAATCCGACCTTTCTGTCTTGGGCCTCCTGTATGTCCAGTGAGTCCCACCGCAAATTGGAGGAGCAGCACCTCATATTTCGCTTGGGCAGTTTACACCCCAGCGGCATGAACAGTGACTTCTCCAATTTTAGGTAGTCCTTGCTTTCTCCCTCCTTCCCCTCACCTTCCCAGCTCCCACACAGCCTACTGTCTCCAACTCTTCCTTTCTTCTCCCCCCCCCCCCCACCTCCACATCAGTCTGAAGAAGGGTCTCGACCCAAAACGTCACCTATTCCTTCGCTCCATAGATGCTGCCTCACCCGCTAAGTTTCTCCAGCATTTTTGTCTATCTTCACAGGTAGATAGGGTGATCAAGAAGGCTCACTGCACATTAGCCTTCATCAGTCAAAGAACTGAGTATAGATGTTGGTTGGTCATGCTACAGTTGTACAATACATTGGTGAGGTCATATTTAGAGTATTGTGTTCAGTTTTTGTCACCGTAATAGGAAGGATGATGGTAAACTGGAATGGGTGTAGGGAAGATTTACGATGGTCAGAACTCGAGGGTCTGAGCTGTAGAGAGATCGAGCAGGCTGGGACTTCATTTCTTGGAGCACTGGAGGATAAGGGGTGATAAGATCATGAGGAATAGATAGTGTACATGTACAGTCTTTTACCCAGACTTGGGGAAATCAGGAACCAGAGGGTAGAGGTTTAAGGTGAGGGGGAAAAGATTTAATAGGAAACTGAGGGGCAACTTTTTTTTATGGCAGGTATATGCAACAAACTGCCAGAGGAGGTACAGTTGAGGCAGGTACTGTTATGGAAGCATAGAAAATAGGTGCAGGAGTAGGCCATTCGGCTCTTCAAGCCAGCACCATTCTATATGTTCATGGCTGATCATCCAAAATCAGTACCCTGTTCCTGCTTTTTCCCCATATCCCTTAATTTGTTAGCCCTAAGAGCTAAATCTAACCCTCTCTTGAAAACATCCAGTGAATTGGACTCCACTGCCTTCTGTAGCAGAGAATTCCACAGATTCACAACTCTCTGGGTGAAAAAGTTTTTCCTCATCTCAGTCCTAAATGGCCTACCCCTTATTCTTAAACTGTGACCCCTGATTCTGGACTCCCCCAACATTGGGAACATTTTTCCTGCATCTAGCCTGTCCAATCCCTTAAGAATTGTATCTGTTTCTATAAGATCCTCTTTCATCCTTCTAAATTCCAGTGAATGTTTAAAAAACATTTGGACAGGCACATGGATAGGATAGGTTTAGATGGATATGGCCCAAACACAGGCAGGTGGGATTAGTGTAGATGGGGGATGTTGTTCAGCGTGGGCAAGTTGGGCCAAAGGACCTGCTTTCACCCTGTATGACTCTAAAAGACCACAGTAAGCATCTTTCTTGAATCATTGCAATGCAGTGCAGTTAGGAAAGAATCCCATAATATCGACCCTGAGGTAATGAAAGTACAGAGATATTTTCTGGTTACTATGCCTTAGAAAGGAATCTGTGTATGGTGTGGTTCCCAAATGTCTGTTGTCCTGGTGGCGGCAGAGGACATGAATTAGGAGCTGTCGTTAAATAGTTTTTGCCAAATGGCTGCAATACATTTAGGGGATGGAGCAAAATGGAGCAAGCTAATGTGCACAGGTAGTTTTTTTTAATTGCAGGACAATTGTGTTGCTGACTAAGACATGTCTGATAGCAGTTAAAAGCCAAACACATTACTGTGGGAGTGATATCACATAAAAGCCAGATTGGATGGCTTGCAAGACCATTTCAGAAGGCAGCTAAAGTTTAGCCACACGGGAATCACATGAGGGTTCGATAGGGATGGTAGATTTCTCCAACTAAACACCATTACAACCAAATATGATTTTAAGGCAACTATGTAGTTTCATGGTAGAATCTTTAATTCTAAAATACTGTTAGTTAACTCAGTCAAGTGAATTTAATTTGAATTATTTAAGCCAGATATTGCTGTTTCTCTATCGCTAATTTGTCAAAAATACTGGAAAAGCATATCTTCACTACAACTACTGTTGCTTTGCCAGAAGGTGATTCCATCAATGTATTGTCAAATGCAATAAACTACTTGTATCACCCGTGTCCACAAGAAACAAAAAATAAATAAATAATAAATAAAAGTGGTGAAAAAAATGCAAGACCGGTACCTCCCCATGTTATTATAGTTGACAGTTAATAATTAAATAGGAAACATTAGACTTCATGTCTGACCAGTGACTCAAGATTGTAAAGGATTTTAGTGAGAGATAACAAAAGTAATGTGTAGTTTAGATTTTAAAATATTTTACAGGTAAGTGAATTAGAATGTTGAATTGCCTGCTGGAAACCATTGAGCTGTCCATACATTTCAAGAGGAAATATGAAAGTGATTTTTAAAAAAAAGGATTAGATAGTCCAGAGAAAAACATCAGTACATATTTGATAGGTTTAATGGCATGTAAAAACCTTTGATTTGATAATAATCAAGTTGCTTAAAATTCTTAATGTACGGTATATAGAAAATAGTATTTCAATACATTTTTATGAGACAATTAGGACGTCCACCAAGATGCAACTGAATTTTATTTTAGTAATGTTGGCAATGAAGTGCCATTGATTTATTGGAGTTTTATCTTCCTTCATGCAAAAATATCCACAGATGTTCTGGATATGATCCTGTGCGATCTTGGCCCCCAATTCCAATTGCTTGACTATTCTGTATTGATGAATTTGTTAACAGGCTCTCGGACATTATCTACAAACGATTCCACAGCAGAATTTACATTTCTCCAACATGCTCTCTTGTGAAGAGGAGACAGAAAACACTAACATTGTCTCACATGCTCAGATTACAATGGGAGAATTGCCACAGAAGGCTGTGGAGGCCAAGTCAATGGATATTTTTAAGGTGGATACATAGATACATAGAAAATAGGTGCAGGAGTAGGCCATTCGGCCCTTCGACCCTACACCGCCATTCAATATGATCATAGCTGATCATCCAACTCAGTATCCCGTACCTGCCTTCTCTCCATACCCCCTGATCCCTTTAGCCACAAGGGCCACATCTAACTCCCTCTTAAATATAGCCAATGAACTGGCCTCAACTACCCTCTGTGGCAGAGAGTTCCAGAGATTCACCACTCTCTGTGTGAAAAATGTTCTTCTCATCTTGGTCTTAAAGGATTCCCCCCTTATCCTTAAGCTGTGACCCCTTGTCCTGGACTTCTCCAACATCGGGAACAATCTTCCTGCATCTAGCCTGTCCAACCCCATAAGAATTTTGTAAGTTTCTATAAGATCCCCTCTCAATCTCCTAAATTCTAGCGAGTATAAGCCGAGTCTATCCAGTCTTTCTTCATATGAAAGTCCTGACATCCCAGGAATCAGTCTGGTGAACCTTCTCTGCACTCCCTCTATGGCAATAATGTCCTTCCTCAGATTTGGAGACCAAAACTGTATGCAATACTCCAGGTGTGGTCTCACCAAGACCCTGTACAACTGCAGTAGAACCTCCCTGCTCCTATACTCAAATCCTTTTGCTATGAAAGCTAACATACCATTCGCTTTCTTCACTGCCTGCTGCACCTGCATGCCTACTTTCAATGATTGGTGTACCATGACACCCAGGTCTCGCTGCATCTCCCCTTTTCCTAATCGGCCACCATTTAGATAATAGTCTGCTTTCCTGTTTTTGCCACCAAAGTGGATAACCTCACATTTATCCACATTATACTGCATCTGCCAAACATTTGCCCACTCACCCAGCCTATCCAGGTCACCTTGCAGTCTCCTAGTATCCTCCTCACAGCTAACACTGCCCCCCAGCTTAGTGTCATCCGCAAACTTGGAGATGTTGCCTTCAATTCCCTCATCCAGATCATTAATATAAATTGTAAATAGCTGGGGTCCCAGCACTGAGCCTTGCGGTACCCCACTAGTCATTGTGGAGATTGTGGAGATCATGTGGAGATTGATAGATTCTTGATTAGCATGAATGTCAAGGGTTATGGGGAGAAGGCAGGAGAATGGGTTTGAGAGGGAAAGATAGATCAGCCATGATTGAATGGTGGAGTAGACGATGGGCCAAATGGCCTAATTCTGCTCCTAGAACATGAACTTGTAATTGAGGACAAGGCATCTTCATCTGGATTCCGCTCATGAACTCATTTTATTTTCCTGAATCATAAAGCAAATTGGAATCTCCTGAGGAATTCCAAGAGTCAATGTTGCAGGATGATACTTAAATAGAAAAACCCCCCAAAAAAACCAGAAGTACTAGCAAAAAAGCTTTTTGACCAAAAAAAAGACCCCAGTTAAATAAATTATCTGTGACATAACATTTAATTGAAAATGCAAATAAAAAATGCATTGACCAATCATTTTCTTCTAAGAATTAAAAAAATAAACTTTATTCAAGATAAAAATATACAAAACAAACCCGTACAAAAACTCTTTGTATATTTTTAATGTCCATACATTCAATAGTGTCATATGCAGCAGTGTTAGTGTCTGCCTTTACACAAAATATCATTGCCACTCATGTGGAATCCTGCAGTGCTTTCCCCTATTTGTTTGTGGGGTGTCCCCACTGGACAGCCCCTCAATGTCCAACAGTGGAAGAATTCTAGACTGTGGTCATTCTCCCACAGAGCCTTTGCATTGACTGTACCAAGCTTCAGTGCTGCCCTCTGCACGTACGCCTGCAGCCTGGAATTTCGCCAGTGGCGGGAGACCAACAAGTTTCAGGCAGACCAAAGGGCATCTTTCACAGAATTGATGGTCTTCCAACAACACTTGATGAAGGAGTCTCTAGAATTTGTCATAAAGTTGTTTAATATAAGTGACAACCAAAATTGTATTATTCAGTGACCCGAAACATGAGGGGAATTTATATGTAAATGAGGCAATGTAAATAAGATGCAAATGTTGTCCATCAGGAAGCTCCATAAGGTTTATAATCATGCATTACTAAAACCAACACGAAAGAAGGTCCATGAAGTCCTGGTAACTCTGCTTTTAAAAACGAATGCAATGGTAATTCATCATTAAATTATTACCTAACCTATGCCTCTTCAAAATGGATATATTATCCATTGTCTCCACTCCAGCTAGTTTTTCAAACATGTTACTGACTTAATGATGCATGGACGTGCACATAAAATGAGATCTTAATTTCTATTGATGTTCAATGCCATGACAGAGCTTGACTTACTGAGGTTATGGCATTAATTAACATCTTAAATAGGTTATTGCCTTGTAATCACAGGTATATTTGCTTTTCACAAATATATTTGTTAATCCCATATAACATACTATATTCAATTACTGGAGAATAGCCATATAGACAAAAGGTGCAGGAGTAGGTCATTCGGCCCTTCCAGCCAGCACCGCCATTCAATGTGATCGTGGCTGATCATCCCTAATCAGTACCCAGTTCCTGCCTTCTCCCCATATCCCCTAACTCTGCTATCTTTAAGAACCCTATCTAGCTCTCTCTTGAAAGTATCCAGAAAACCAGCCTCTACCGCCCTCTACCGAGGCAGAGAATTCCATAGACTCACAACTCTCTGTGTGAAGAAGTGTTTCCTCGTCTCCGTTCTAAATGGCTTATCCTTCATTCATAAACTGTGGCCCCTGGTTCTGGACTCCCCCAACATTGGGAACATGTTTTGTGCCTCTAGCGTGTCCAAACCCTTAATAATCTTAAATGTTTCAATAAGATATCCTCTCATCCTTTTAAACTCCAGAGTATACAAGCCCAGCCGCTCCATTCTCTCAGCATATGACAGTCCCCCCCATCCCGGGAATTAACCTTGTGAACCTACGCTGCACTCCCTCAATAGCAATAATAAGAATAGTACAATTCTAGGACGAGTCATCGTTGCAGCCTGTTATATTTAAATTCTTCAACACTGCAACCAAGTCATCTGGAACAACATTATCAATCCAGAACATAATTGTGCAAACAGCAATGAGGTTACATCTTCTTTCTAATTAAATTCATTCCAAAGCCTCAATGCCCAAAGAGAACTTTACCTGGAAGATGCCAGCAACATGCCAGAAATTCAAGAGAGTAAGGGGGTCGAAGTTAGTGGAGTTGCTATTACTAAGGAGAAAGTGCTTAGGAAGCTGAAAGGTCTGAAGATGGATAAGTCACCTGGACGAGATGGACTACACCCCAGGGTTCTGAAAGAGATAGCTTTAAAGATTGTGGAGGCATTAATATTGTTCTTTCAAGTATCACTATTCTGGAGTGGTCCCAGAGGACTGGAAAATTGAATATTTTATTCCCCTGTTCAAGAAGGGACCAAAGCAAAAGAGGGAAACTATAGGCCGGTTGGCCTGATTTCAGTGTTGGTAAGATTTCAGAGTCCATTAATATGGATAAGGTTTCCAAATACTTAGGAGCACATGATAAAATAGGCCAAAGTTAGCATGGTTTTGTGAAGGGGAGATCTTTTCTGACAAATTTGCTGGAATTCTTTGAGGAAGTAAACAGCAGGATAAACAAAGAGTCAGTGGATGTTGTTTACTTGGATTTTCAGAAGGCCTTTGATAAGGTGCAGCACTTGAGGCTGTGAAACAAGATGGGGGCCCATAGTACTGGAGTGAAGTTATTAGCATGGTTAGAAGGTTGGCTGAACGGCAGAAGGGGTATTTTTCTGGTTAGCTGCCAGTGCCAAGTGGTGTTCCACAGGGTGTCATGTTGGGTCCGCTACTCTTTGTCTTGCATTTTTATGATTTGGATGATTAAATTGGTGGCTATGTGGCCAAGTTTGCAGATGATATGAAGATAGGTGGAGGAGCAACTAGTGTAGACGAAGCAAGGAGTCTGCAAAATGACTTGTTCAGTTTAGGAAGGGCAAAGAAGTGTTAAATGGAATGCAGCATAGTAAAGTCTGTGGTCATGCACTTTCGTAGTAGGAATAAAGGCGTAGACTATTTTCTAATAATCTGCCTTCTTGTTCTTGCCACCAAAGTGGATAACCTCACATTTATCCATATTATACTGCGTCTGCCATGCATCTGCCCACTCACCCAACCTATCCAAGTCACCCTGTGGCCTCATAGCATCCTCCTCACAGCTCACACTGCCACCCAGCTTTGTGTCATCCACAGATAGTTAGAGTCTTTTGCCCAGTGTAGAAATGTCAAATACTATAGGGGCCCACATTTAAGATGAGAAGGGGAAAGTTTAAAGGAGATATACGATGCAATATTTGTTAAGATTGGTAGGTGACTGCAACGTGCCGCCGGAAGCAGATGACAGTAGATAAGAGACATAAGGCAGGCATCCTAAGACTTGAAACAATGGTATATCACAAGCGAAGCATCACCCCCTGACGAGTTCAATGCATTTTACGCACGCTTTGATAGGGAGAACACTGATGTGCCTTCCCGAGCCCCCATTCGCCGTGATGGTATTTCAGTCACAGTCACAGAGGCCGATGTCAGAAGATCCTTCAGGGGGTGAACCCTCGGAAAGCGCCTGGACTTGATGGTATACCCGGTCGTGATCTAAAAACCCGTGCGGACCAACTGACTGGAGTTTTTACGGACATTTTCAAACCCTCACTTCTGAGGTCTGAGGTTCCCACCTGCTTTAAAAGGGTATCAATAATACCTGTTTCCAAGAAGAGCAAGGTGACATGCCTCTGACTATCGACCAGTGGCACTAACGTCTGTGGTGATGAAGTACTTTGAGAGGTTGATAATGGCGCATATCAACTCCTACCTTGACAAGAACCTTGACCCACTGCAGTTCGCTTATCGCCACAACAGATCAACGGTGGATGCGATCTCACTGGCTCTCCACTCCGCTCTGGACCACTTGGACAACAAAAACTCATATGTCAGGCTGTTATTTATTGACTACAGCTCGGCATTTAATACGATCTCCCCCTCTAAGCTGGTTACCAAGCTCTCAGATCTGGGTCTCTACGTATCCCTCTTCAATTGGATCCTCGACTTCCTCATCCACAGACCACAGTCTGTCCGTATTGGTGAAAATGTGTCATCCTCGATAACAATCAGCACAGGAGCACCTCAAGGCTACGTGCTCAGCCCCCTGCTTTACTCACTCTATACTCATGACTGCGTAGCCGGACATAGTGCGAACTCCATCATCAAGTTCGCCGCCAACCACTGTTGTGGGACTAATCACTGATGGTGACGAGTCAGAGTATTGAAGTGAGATCGACCGATTGACCAAATGGTGCCAGCACAATAACCTGGCTCTCAACACCAGCAAAACCAAGGAACTGATTGTGGACTTTGGAAGGGATAGGACAGGGACCCACAATCCCGTTTATATCAACGGGACGATGGTGGAAAGGGTCAAGAACTTCAAATTCCTGGGCTTGCATATTTCCGAAGATCTTAATTGGGGATGATCAGCCATGATCACAATGAATGGCGGTGCTGGCTCGAAGGGCCAAATGGCCTGCTCCTGCACCTATAGTCTATTGTCCATTATCTTTCCTGGTCCCAGTACACTGATGCAATTATAAAGAAAGCACATCAGCGCCTCTACTTCCTGAGAAGATTACGGAGAGTCGGTATGTCAAAGAGGACTCTCTCGAACTTCTACAGGTGCACAGTAGAGAGCATGCTGACTGGTTGCATCGTGGCTTGGTTCAGCAACTTGAGCGTCCAGGAGCAGAAAAGAATGCAGAAAGTTGTGACCACTGCCCAGTCCATCATCGGCTCTGACCTCCCCACTATCGACGGGATCTATCGCAGTCGCTGCCTCAAAAAGGCTGCCAGTATCATCAAGGAACCACACCTTCCAGACCACACACTTATCTCTCCGCTGCCATCAGGTAGAAGGTACAGGAGCCTGAAATCTGGTACATCCAGGTTCATGAACCGCTTCTTCCCCACAGCCATCAGGCTATTAAACTCGCCATCAAACAAACTCTGAATAACAACTTATTGCACTTTATCTGTTTATTTATGTGTATATACAGTGGCTTGCAAAAGTATTCATACCCCTTGAACTTTTCCACATTTTGTCACGTTACAACCACAAACGTAAATGTATTTTATTCGGATTTTATGTGATAGACCAACACAAAGTGGTGCATAATTGTGAAGTGGAAGGAAAATGATACATGGTTTTCAAATTTTTTTACAAATAAAAAACTGAAAAGCGTCGCGTGCAAAAGTATTCAGCCCCCCTGAGTCAATACTTTGTAGAACCACCTTTCGCTGCAATTACAGCTGCAAGTCTTTTGGGGTATGTCTCTACCAGCTTTGCACATCTAGAGACTGAAATTTTTGCCCATTCTTCTTTGCAAAATAGCTCAAGCTCAGTCAGATCGGATGGAGAGCGTCTGTGAACAGCAATTTTCAAGTCTTGCCAGAGATTCTCAATTGGATTTAGGTCTGGACTTTGACTGGGCCATTCTAACACATGAATATGCTTTGATCTAAACCATTCCATTGTAGCTCTGGCTGTATGTTTAGGGTCATTGTCCTGCTGGAAGGTGAACCTCCGCCCCAGTCTCAAGTCTTTTGCAGACTCTACACACAACAGGTTTTCTTCCAAGATTGCCCTGTATTTGGCTCCATCCATCTTCCCATCAACTGTGACCAGCTTCCCTGTCCCTGCTGAAGAAAAGCATCCCCACAGCATGATGCTGCCACCACCATGTTTCACAGTGGGGATGGTGTGTTCAGGGTGATGTGCAGTGTTAGGTTTCCGCCACACATAGCGTTTTGCATTTAGGCCAAAAACTTCAATTTTGGTCTCATCTGACCAGAGCACCTTCCTCCACATGTTTGCTGTGTCCCCCACATGGCTTGTGGCAAACTGCAAACGGGAATTCTGATGGCTTTTTTTCAACAACGGCTTTCTTCTTGCCACTCTTCCATAAAGGCTCGATTTGTGGAGTGCACGACGAATAGTTGTCCTGTGGACAGATTCTCCCACCTGAGCTGTGGATCTCTGCAGCTCCTCCAGAGTTACCATGGGCCTCTTGGCTGCTTCTCTGATCAATGCTCTCCTTGCCCAGCCTGTCAATTTAGGTGGACGGCCATGTCTTGGTAGGTTTGCAGTTGTGCCATACTCTTTCCATTTTCGGATGATGGATTGAACAGTGCTCCGTGAGATGTTCAAAGCTTGGGATATTTGTTTATAACCTAACCCTGCTTTAAACTTCTCCACAACTTTATCTCTGACCTGTCTGGTGTGTTCCTTGGGCTTCATGATGCTGTTTGTTCACTAATGTTCTCTAACAAACCTCTGAGGCCTTCACAGAACAGCTGTATTTATACTGAGATTAGATTACACACAAGTAGACTATTTACTAATTAGGTGACTTCTGAAGGCAATTGGTTGCACTGGATTTTATTTAGGGGTATCAGAGTAAAGGGGGCTGAATACTTTTGCACGCGACACTTGTTTTTTATTTGTAAAAAAAATTTGAAAACCATGTATCATTTTCCTTCCACTTCACAATTATGCGCCACTTTGTGTTGGTCTATCACATAAAATCCCAATAAAATACATTTACATTTGTGGTTGTAACGTGACAAAATGTGGAAAAGTTCAAGGGGGTATGAACACTGCAAGCCACTGTATATGGTCTATGCTATATGGACACACTGAACTGTTCTGTATTGATGTTTACTATATTCTGTTGTGCTGCAGCAAGCAAGAATTTCATTGTCCTATCTGGGACACATGACAATAATCTCTCTTGACTTGATATTGATCATGTTCAGGCAGATGTGCACTTCGAATAGGCCTCTAAAAAAGTTGCCCTGCACATCTTCTTTCAACTTTGCCTCTCTCACCTTAAAGCTATGCCCACTAGCATTTGAATTTTACATCCTGGAAAAAAGGTTCTGACTGTCTACCCTATCAATTCCTCTCATAATTATATATACTTCTGTCAAGTCTCCCCATAATCTCCTGGTTGCATCACCTGGGAGCATAAAATACTTATACCCAGAGGGCAATGAAACAGAAT
>CM075977.1:375689360-375701860 GCA_038087875.1 Malacoraja senta
CACCTTATTCCCACTGACATCTTTCCCCTCCCCAATACTTGTCTTGGTATGCGCGGTGTCCGTTTTTACAGCAGCACACCTCTCTCGCTGCCTCCGTCCACGGCGCTGATCGTGACTCAGCCCGTCGGTGAACCTCTCTCGTACATAAAGTAACTTGTGGCTTCCTGGTGCCTGACTTTATACAGGTAAGAAATCAGCTGTTGAAATAACTGCCGGTAAGTCTTGGTCAGTATTGCTGCTCCCAAAATCAAACCATAACCAATGGCAGGGGACTGCACCCAAGCGAGGGCACCCCTCCCTTTGGGACAAAGCACTAACAGCCGCAGACTGGCGTATAAGGTTTAAACAGAGGACTGTGGGGATTTAAACAAAGAGTTGTCGGCTGCAGCACTATGGGTTCTAAATATAGCGCTACTGGCCACAGCGCTATGGGGTTTAAATATAGCGCTGTGGGTCACAGACTGTTCAGGCAAAATTCTCGTATAACACCGTCTCATCCGGCCCGCAGTTGTTACCTCATTATATCCGACCCGCAGGCTGTAAGTCCACACGGTCGTGATGCCAATCTGCACATTCAACGCAGTAATATTATTGCCAACAAGTTTGTCCCAATAGTCATCATGGCCGTCCGAAGGGGGGGTGCGGGGGGTGCGCGGGGTGCGACCGCACCCCCCTTATTTTCCCCAGAGTAAGAAAAAATCCCCAGAATTATTTTTTTTTTAAATCGGAGCACAATCAGCATTTCCACTCTGTGGAAAATTGTCCGAAATTCTGGTTCCGGCCACTGGGGGAGAAAGAAATGCGGCCATCTGCGCCTGCGCAGTTGGGGAAGCGACGCAAAATGACGGCGTCTCTCCGCGCATGCGCAGTGGGCCCGGGCGGGATCAGACTGCCATTTTGTGCTTCACCCATTGAGCTCGATGCCTCGCGTATACTCCAGATAAGTAGTGTGGGGGAGGGGTGCGGGGTGCGGTGTCTTCCCGCCCGCCCGCCCGGTCCAGCGATTCCATCAGTGGCATCAGAGCCTCGCCAACGGCCAGTCAGGCGACCAGGAGACCATTCTCCCGTCGCCGGGCGGGAGCGGCAGTAAACCCCAACACCAGACGCCGCTGCGGCGGGGCCTGCTACCCTCGCCTCCCCCCGCCGCCGGGGCCGCCATCTTCCGCCCACGCCACCCCCGCAGACCCCCAATGGGCCACGCCACCTTCATCTCCCCCCACCGCTGGGCCCACGCCACCTTCATCTTCGCCCCCCCACGCCCCCCAGAAAGAGGGGGGGTTGTGAGAGGGGAAGGGGAGAGAGAGAGGGTAAGGGAAGGGAAGGGAAGGGAAGGGGGAGAGAGATGGGGAGGGGAGAGGGAAAGGGGGAATATCTTTAATGAGATTGTAAAATTGAGGTAGGTTTTGGAGCTATTATATTTTTTCCTCATGAATAATATCAAATAATATCAAACAATTGAACTGCTTTCTTTGCCTTGATAACAACACTGAAAAATATGAATTCCAAAGTTTGTGACTCTGGTTGCAGCATATTTTTAATATAATTTGATGATGTTGCTTCTGTGGAAGCTAGGCAGAAGATGGAGTTGGAAGATCTCCTTGGTGCAGTAAAAAACAAATGTTTTATGATTCTATATCATGAGTTCTTACAAGAATTGTGAAAACTTCACATATATGCAGCCTATCAGTAAAATATTTTTTGAATACATGTCATGTCTTAAGTCCTGTTAATGATAATATTGGCCAAATAAAATATGTCACAAAATGGAGGCCCTTTAGTTGATCCAGTGCTGGACTCGGTGTTTTACTGACCCACATGCCCACAAATCGAGGCCCACCTGGCTCCTGGCCCCGCCCCCCGCTCAACTACGCTCACGCCATGCCTCCTGCAGCTGGACTCCCACCACCGCCCCGCTCCACCCCCCCCCTTACAAATGCGCAGAAAGAACAAGCGTTCTGCAGATCGGGAGGTCGCAGCAGATTACAGCTGGTCACCGGAGGCCACCGGAGGCCATCGGCTTCTGAATCCTTTCCGTATCCCATGCTCGATGGTAGAACATGGCTGCCCCTCCCTCCCTCTCTCCCGCTGCAAACCCAACGTGCTGCCAGTCGCGCCGCTCGCAAGTCCTTTGATAAAAACCTTGCGACCCCCCCCTCTCCCCCCTCCTCTCTCTCCCTCCCCCACCTCTCTCTCCCCCACCTCTCTCTCTCTCTCCCCCTCCTCTCTCTCTCTCTCTCTCCTCCCCCCTCTCTCTCTCCCACTCTCTCTCTCTCTCTCCCCTCCCCTCTCTCTCTCCCCTCCCCTCTCTCTCCCCCTCCTCTCTCTCTCTCCCCCTCCTCTCTCTCTCTCTCCCCCACCTCTCTCTCTCTCTCCCCTCTCCCTGTTCCCCCCTCCCTGTTCCCTCCCTCCCTCTCCCCCCATCTCTCTTTGCCCTCACTCTCTACCCCCCCTCCCTCTCTAGACGCACCTGCGAGTTGGGGGCTGTGCGTCAGTAGATAGGGCGGGTATGGGGTAATAGGAGCAAATTAATAACATTAATATATTGACAAGGGGGGTAGTTAGCGCATGTGCGGGGGGGGGGGGGTAGTTAGTGTGTGGGGGTGGTTAATGTGTGTGACGCCACATCCCGCAACTGCACATTGGGGGAACAGACCCAACGGGTCTGCACTTGGTCCAGTTCTCCTTAATTCTACCACAACCAATGAAGAAGCTGCTAAAGCTATTGCCAACCTCTCAGAAGCTGTACCTCATACAGATTCACTTTAAACTGGGTCCAACATACAAATATGGTACCTTGTATAAAAATGGATGCTGGCGAATATTTAACCCTGACTGGTTTCGAGCATATCCCTGGCTTTTATATAGCGATCATGTGGATGGTGTCTTTTGCCTACCTTGTGCCTTGTTTGTGAACAACAGGAAATCACTTGTCGTCAAGTCAAGGTAAGTCAAGTCTATTTGTCACATATACATACAAGATGTGCTGTAAAATGAAGGTGGCAATGCTTGCGGATTGTGCAAAACAACGGAACAGGTGCTCCTGAATGTATATTGCCATTTACCACTACTACTATGCAAGGACATTTGTTGGCCTTGCCCTGTAAATCAACCCTGGTTCTGCAAATCCTGTCATGCCACCCCCCTTTTTGAAAAGCTTCGTACGGGCCTGGTCACTCCCCAGCTACTGTTGTCCACCATCCTCCCGAGGGATTGTAGGCATGGTATTGTTCTCCGACCCTTAGAATCTTTCTACGGCTTCTGGATATGGTCAGCGAGGTTGTTGATGTTTACTTTTACCCCACTCAGGGTCAAACCAGTCACCAAGTAACTGTACACCACGTTTTGAAATGTATGGATTGCAGCCTTCTTCCGAATGTCCCATAGCTTCACTGTTTCCTCGTTGCTCCTGTACAGATGAACTGTGGTCCCCGTCGGGCTGGATAACATTAATTCACAAAGAGAGAGGGAGAAAGTACTAGTGACGAGTATCACCCCGTTTCACTGTCCCACATTGCTACAATTTTGTCTGTTGATGCTAGAAAAAGCATGCAGCCATCTGTGTTATAATGCAATTCGATCATTGCTCCACTGTGACCTTCCAATGTAGCATAATTATCGCAGTCTCCGTATATATATTCCAAAACAATACGAGTCGATCAAATCCTGCAGATGCCAGTGTTGATCCATTCGAGTGAAATTTACAATAAACTTCTAACTCGTGACCCGTTAAAAGCATTAGAGGAGCTTGAAAACTTGAGGTTGTTGGTCCCACCTGTTGCAGGCTCCCCTACAACAAGGGCAGCAGCTTGTTGCGGGGGTGCCTTGGCCTGCACCAGCACAATCTCGTTTGAATATTTCCTTTTACCAAACATTTTCTGTTCTATTCGTCAGATCCTGCCGACTACGCCAAATGTTACAAGGGAACAGGTTCAAGGATCTGACTAGTAGAACAGAAAAGACTCACTCATCTGTTCCGTTACAAATCAGTCTCATTGGGAAGAGAGAACAAAAACAATACTTGTCATGGTTTGCGCCGTGTCTTCTCCCCCTCCCCCTCCCCCTCCCCCTCCCCCTCCCTCAAGTTTAAGTTACATTTATTATCAAATGCACCAATTGGTACAGTGACATTTGAATTACCATACAGCCATACGAATAAAAAAGAACACAATACACAATAGAATTTAACATGAACATCCCCACACAGGGGAATCAACGTTTCCCACTGTGAGGGAAGGCAATAAAGTTCAGTCATCTTCCTCTTTGTTCACCTGTGGTCAGGGCCTTTGAGCTCTCCGCAGTCACCGCAACGGCGGCCCAATGTTTCTGGCCCTCTCGCCGGAATGATGGAACTCCGACATCGGAATGGAAGAACATTCCCGAATCGGCCACTTCCTACCGGAGACCGCGGCTCACAAAGTCCACAGGCCGAGCTGGGCAGAGCTCCAATACTGGTGATCCTTGTCGAAAGATCCCAGGACTCCGCAATGTTAAAGTCAGTGCCGCCCGCAGCTGGAAGCACCGCAAACCACAACTCCACGGTGTTAAAGCAGCTGGCCCACAGCTCCACACGGCATCGCCCACTCCGCGATGGAATCCAGTGCTGCGCCACTGCTGAAGCTCTGGCCGGTCTCCGGCAAGGAAAGGCCGCGCCAATCCAGATGGTAGGCCATGAGGGGGGGGGCGAAGAGCGACTTGGAGAAAAAGACACATCCTCGACCAGGAAGTGACTGAGAAGATGGTTTGCCCCTTCCCCACTCCCCCCACCCCCCACATAAAAAAGACTAAGAAACCTCCAAAGCCATACTATTAACATACTAAAAATAACAAAAAGCGTGAAATGACAGACAAACTGCTGGCGAGGCTGCCCCAGCGGCGCCACCCGAGTTTTAGTCCATAGGCCAGAGGGGCCTACTGTGCACTCCCCCCCTCCCCCATGATCCCACTTCTTGGGTGTCCTTTTGTTCATTGGTATCTCTTCTGCCGGAAAAATGATGTTCCCAAGAAAAAAACTAATTTGGACTATGTTTTTTCAACCCTTATTTCAATATATGTGGCGTTTAGTGTGGCGGCGCATATCGGCAGCGGCTCGACTACAGTCCGTCTGCTTTTTTAAAATGTTTGTCTTGCTAAATGTATGTCTTGAGTCTAGTTTTTATTATTTTTTTAGTTGTGTATATGTGGGGGGTTTGTGGGGGGACTGTGGGGGAAACCGTTAGTCTCTTCCCTGTACGGGGACCCGACTTTTTCCCTGTCGGGTCTCCGATGTCGTTGGGCCTAACATCGAGGAGCCGGCGGTGGCCTCCGGCCGGGACTGACCTGGGGGCTCCAGTCGCGGAGCCTGCAGTCCTGACATCGCGGAGCTGGCCGACTTCGGAGCGGGAAGAGCTGTGGTGGCGCGCGGCTGCAACCCGACTTCAGAGCTTCGGAGGCTCCGGCTGCAGGCCCGGTGGACAGGAACATCGGGAGCTTGCAGGTCCCTGGTGGGAGACCACTTTTCGGAGCTCCCGCAACGTCAACTTCTCCCGCTGGAATCGCGGGGTTTAAAGGACTCGGAGCGGGGCCTAACATCGGCCGGCGTGGCTTAAATGGCCACAGGACTTACCATCGTCCGCCAGAGGCTTTAACATCGGGAATCCCAGTTTGCCTCGACGCTGCAGTTGGACTGCTGGACCACGGGAGAAGAACAAAGGGAAGAGATAAGACTTTGCCTTCCATCACAGTGATGAGATGTTGGAGATCCACTGTGATGGATGTTTATGTAAACTGTGTTAAGTGTGGGTCTTGGATTTTTTTTTGTAATGTAAAACTGTAGAAAATGCAATTTCGTTCAAACCAAGTTGTTTGAATGACAATAAAAGGCATTCTATTCTATTCTATTCTATTCTATATGTCAAAATTGTGTTTTTTCACACTGCCCTCTTTCTTGGGGTCTGTGAATTTGGTACTTGCAATTGAGTCAATTTCTTAGTAAAGATACATAAAAAATCCACTAAATTAAGATCATATCATCTTCAACTATGAAAATCACCAAGCTCTGCCAGAGGTTTCACGAACTTGGTACGCTGTTGCATCAGTTTGATTGGCTTGACTTTGCCGATTCCTTTGAAGGCATTTGTTGAGTCACAGCCTGAGAATGCATGCAGTCCAAGTAATGCTGAGCAGTATTCTGAGGAGGACTGCTTTGCAAAATGGGTGACATCTATTAGCCTTTGCCTGTTGCCTCTCCCTGTGTCAAAGAACACTGTGGTGTCTTGAATGCTGTATGCATAGTGAAGCTTTTGACTTGTACGTGGTCATATCCTTGCTCTTTACAGTATAGGATGACTCGCGAGTCTGTTTATGTTTGATTTGACTTCAGGGATTGAATCTCAGACTGCAGTGTCTCTTTCCCATTCTGAGAAGTAAGAAGTGTGGCCTCTCCTTCCTTAATGAAGATCACCTTCTTCCATGTAGCCTCTTTGCCATGTCATGCTCACTCCACACATCAAGAAGAAATTCAATGAACAGTTTCTTGTTCTCATCATTGGTCAAGAACTGCTTCCAATATCTTGGTTTTTTGGTCTTTCCTCCTTTGATTATTCTCTTCTCTGCACACCCACGCCGTGCCCGTTCACTTGACTTCACTGAATCTGGTTTGTACATATCGGTACTGAAGACTACATCATTAGATGACAATGCATTGAAGATTTTGATGCCAATCTTGAAGTGTGCAGGAATCTCTTTGAGATAGTAGAATGCAGCATTGCCATCTTCCACTATCAATGTCTTGTTACTGGCAGGAGGTTGTGAGTTGTCTACATCTTTCAATAGGTAGTGTAGGCCCTTGAATGTATCAGTTTTTGCAAAGAAGTTGTCTGATGTACCAATGGAGTAGGGTACAGGGGTCAGAGAGTACTTCATAATCTCCCGTAGATTGAGTTGACACAAGAACTTTGTGCTTTGACCATCAGTTGAAAAGCAATATCTCCTTGTTGCTTGTACTCCATAACCTTTCGTTCAGATGTTTATGACATCTTTCTGACATCTTTCTCAACTTCAGCTGGAACAAGTGCACCAGAAGAGAGTACATACAACCCAGTCTTGTCATCTACATCAAAAGGATTCAGGAAGCTTACAGCATCAATGGCTTTCTTTACACATGCCTCACTTTTCCTTATCTCAGTTGGTTGTTGATCTCTGTGTTTGCTTCCGCGATAGGTACCAGAAGTCATGTCTGCGAGGCTGAGAGTTGCAGAGAGAAAGTGTGTCCTTTCTTTCGAAGTTCGAACCCATCTCTGATGAGCACTGTGATTCTCCAAGATGCCAGAGAGCCCAACACCACTACCACCACCTCGAGATTTGCCATGCTTCATGATCGTCTCCTCAATCTCTTTGACAACAGCACATCAGTTTCCTGGTATGAACGACCTAGCAACACTGATGACACCTCTTTCGAGGAAAGCCAGGACACCGGGATGTGATTCTTCGATGTTTGCCAAGAACACAGCAAGGTAGGTCAGATAGCGGGAGTAACTGTGACCACCAAAGGTGAAGAAGAGATCAGGCATAAGAAACAGACGGTGTAAGTACAATGGAAAGTTGTTCACTTTTACAGACCTAATCAATGAGAGAGCAATCCACACAGAATCTATGTACGTCTTCCCGAGAGATCCTTTTCAAACATCAGCTTTGAAGCTCTCATACGACTCCATCAATGTGTTGAGATCTGCATTGGCCATGACTTCAGCAAGTGCCTGCTTTGTTGGCAATCGGATTAGCTCTTGAAAGATGCCCTTTGATTCCTCTGGTATATTGGACAGCACTGCATCTTTTCCAGCCATAGACAGGAATTCATCAAGAAGGAGCCTCACGAAGCACTCCACCATCGTCTTGTGCCAGTGCAGACTACTGTCCTAGTTCTTTCCTGTCATAACACCTTTCATAGAACCAGTAGACATGAGTCCCGATCCCATGAGGACATCCTGAAGACCGGATCCTTCCATTTTCTTTCCAAGCATTTTGAAGTATGCACAAATGACATGAAATTTGCCAATCAACACAATGTGTTTCTTGTACTTTGCAGGATGACTCCACACGAGAGGATATGCCTTCATGCAGACACCCAAGTTGAATGTTGTAATGACATATTCTTGGCCAACCTCATGACTTGCTTATTCAGAAGCTCGTAAACACTCTTGAACTGTACTAAATTCCATGATGGATGATTGATCACAGGATAGTAGTCAATTGTGGTCACATTTGAAGGCACCTCGCCTGTTGCTGAGACAAATCCAGCCCAAGCTGGAAGCTCTTGACCTTTCTCACTACTCGCTTTCCGGGAAAGCATCCATGCCAGATCTTTTCTAGTACACTGTTTGAATGCTTCATCCCCACCATCACGCTTCCCGTGCTGCACACGAAAATCTGGATTTGCTTTCCGGTTGACATAGGATGATGGAAGAGGACCACAAGAAAGAGGGCAAAGTATGAAAAAACACAATTATGACACAGATTGAAATAAGGGTTTAAAAAACATAGACCAAATTAGTATTTTTCTTGGGAACATCATTTTTCCAACAGAGGAGATACCAATGAACAAAATGACACCCAAGAAGTGGGATCATAGGGGGGTGCATGGTAGGCCCCTCTGGCCCACGGACTATTTTATTGTCACGAGAGAGAACAAAAACAATATTTATCTCGGTATGCCTGGGGCAAGCGAGCCGACCTGGGCGCAACAGTCAGACCTGGGGCAAGCGAGCCGACCTGGGAACCACAGCCATTTGCAGGGCACGCAGCTGACATGGGTGTCACAGCCAGATCTGGGGCAAGCGAGCCGACCTGGGCACTACAGCCAGACCTGGGGCACGCAGCCGACCTGGATGTCACAGCCAGACCTGGGGCAAGCGAGCCGACCTGGGAACTGCAGCCATTCGCGGGGCACGCAGCCGATATAGGTGTCACAGCCATACCTGGGGCAAGCGACCTGGGAACTGCAACTAGTCCCGGTGACGTGAGGGATCTGGGAACTGAAGCCAGTCCAGGGGAAGCAAGGGATCTGGGAACTGCAGCCAGTCCCAGGGCACACAGGTGATGTTGCCGACCCCTGGACTAAACCAAATCCTTGATCCTGTCCTGCCATCCTTTTTTCAAAATTTAGTAACTTAAATTGGGGGTGTGCCTTCGTTGCTGGGAAATATACGGTAGCTCAAAGAAATTTACTTACATTTTTTGTACACAAACTACATTCTTCTCTCTTTGTTTCTTAAGATACGCTTAAGAAACAAAGACGCTGGATGCTGAAAAAGCATTTGATCAAGTAGAATGGAATTATATGGATAAAGTATTACAAAAATTCCAACTGGGGGAGAATTTTATTCTATGGATCAAGTTACTATATAACAAACCTACAGCTAGAATACTAACTAATAACATATTATCCGCGAAATTCCAACTATCAAGGGGAAATAGACAAGGATGCTCATTATCACCACAGCTGTTTGCTCTCATTATTGAACCGCTAGCAGAAAAAATTAGAATACACCCTGATATCCATGGATATAATACTAAAGACTCATATAATAAAATATCTTTATACGCGGATGATATATTACTGTACATTACAAAACCTCAAATCACTATACCAAATATATTAAATTTAATTGACTTTGGATCTTTTTATGGATACAGAATAAATTGGAATAAAAGTGAAATTATGTCAATAAAACCGAAAGACTCAACACATCTTTTAAAATTCCCTTTTAAAATAGCTACAGAAAAATTTAAATACTTGGGTATTGAAATCACCAGAACATATCAAGGCATGTTCAAAGCAAATTTTGATGCTTTACTTAATAAATTAAATACACTAATTAAATTTTGGAAAACGCTTAATATGTCTTTAATAGGCCGAATAAATGCTTGGGAATCGAAATTACCAGAACATATCAAGGTATGTTTAGGGCAAATTTTGACCCCCTACTTAATAAATTAAACACACTAATTAAATTCTGGAAAACGCTCCCGATGTCTTTAATAGGCCGAATAAACGCAATAAAAATGATCTTTCTACCACAAATTTTATACCTATTTCAATCGATTCCTATATACTTACCAAAGAAGTTTTTTTAAAAACTCGACTCAGATATCACTAATTTTATATGGGACTATAAATCACATAGAATACAAAAAACTCATCTGAATAAACCTAAAGTATTAGGGGGTTTAGCACTACCTAACTTTATGTATTATTATTGGTCAGTAAATATTAAAAATATGATTCAACTGATGGATAACTCCGCCCAGCAAGTGGACTGGATTGTAATGGAGAAAGAGGATTGCTCCTCGGGAAACATTGGAGCGATCCTCCTTTCTCCAATGAAATTGAATAACATAAATTATAATAAGAACCCAATTATTCATAGTACAATCCGAATTTGGAAACAAATAAAACAAAATTTAAAATTAAGAAATTTATCACTTTTATTACCTATAGTTAATAACCCTTCGTTTAATCCCTCTATTATAGATAAAGCTTTTACACATTGGGATAGACTAGGAATTAAAACGCTTGGTGACTTGTATGAAACTGGAAAATTACTTTCATTTCAACAATTACAAATAAAATATAAACTCGGAAATAATCAATATTTTAAATATTTTCAAATATGCGACTATTTGAAAAAATATACAAAAGATCACTATAATAACCCAGTAGATGTATTGGATGAGGCAATGCAGATAAAAGCTGAATCAGCAAACTTAATATCATATTTGTATAATATTATCTTAAATGTACAAATACCATCTACGGAGGGTATCAGAAGAGACTGGGAACAAGAGTTAGCTATTAAAATTTCAAAGGAAAGTTGGAATGAACACTTATTAAACGTGCATAAATGTTCGATTAATGTAAGACACACTTTAATACAATTTAAAATTTTACATAGATTATATTATTCGAAAACTAAAATTCATAAAATTTTCCCAAATGTATCATCTATTTGTGATAAATGTCAATCCCAAGAAGCTACTATAGCGCACTCATTCGTTTTCTGTACAAAAATTCAAAAATTTTGGAATGAAATTTTTGAAATCTTTACAAAGTTATTTAAAATAAGACTGATACCCAAAGCAGAATGGATTATCTTCGGAATAACGGAAGATGGCCCAGAACTAAATGTGTTTCAAAAGAAACTAATGGACTATGGGTTAATAACTGGAAAAAAGCTAATTCTAAAATTTTGGAAGAAGGCTCCAACACCAACTATAAATATGTGGACTTCAAATATGTTCGAAACATTACACCTAGAAGAGATAAGACTCCTCGTAGCAGGTAAACCAGATCACTTCCACCTGACGTGGTCTGCATTTATAGAATTATTACAAATATAGGGTGCAAAAGTACTTTAAAAAAAAAAATTGAGGTCAGGTAAGGGGGGATGCTAGTTGAAGAGTTGGTATGTCCCATTTACGTAATGCTCATAAAAAAAATTGTTTCTCTCTTTTTCCTCTTTCTCTTTCTTTTCTAGGATCTATTTCTTAACTCTTTTTCTTTTGTTTTTTAATTTTGCTCTTATAGGGTCTTCGTCCTTTTTTGTTGTCACATTTTCTACACTTTCACTTTTTCCTTCACTTTCTTCTTTCTTTCAATCTTTTCTTTTTCTAGTGTAAAAAATAAATGGAGTACATTAATTGTAAGAAGATATAAGTGACGAGTACTAATGTATGTGGTTGTAATGTAATGTACTTCTAATAAATAAAAATTAAAAAAAAAAAAAAAAAAATACTCTTAAGATAATGACAATCCATGTTTGAAAAACGCGCCAAGAAACTTGCGCTGCGCATGCGCAGTACGATGCAGCGCAACACATACACGCAGTCCCCAGTGCAAAGGCAGAATTTCAGCTGCTTTTATAGACTGTTGACATTGAAGTAGGTATGTTACAAAACTTACCTTCAGTCGCGCTGTAATTCTGCCACTGGCCGTGTGCGCGATTTTGGCACCTTTAAGGGGGGGCGGGGTTAAAACGCGGGTTTCTCCTCCCTTGTCCTGGTTAATATTTTGTTGGAGTACAAGCCTTGGCTGTCAAATCGTTCCTAGCGGCGTTTTGTGAATTTTTAATTTTTATTAAATCGTCAATGTCAGCGCTAGAGTAATTTTAAAAGCAGCTCCTGAAGCGTCAACGTCGATAACGGGGACGGATTTCACACACGGGACAGGTAAACGAAAGTGGTTTCTTTAAATGTATAAAAGTGCTTCTTAGGAAGCCTTTAATTCACATGTTTTCATGCGACACGGTGATTTTATTCCCCGAATTAACGGCAGTATTTTTCATGCCAATACGGGGTTAAATTCACCGCAAATGAACGTTCCAAAAGATCGCGTTCCAGAAATTCGCACTCACAAGATGATTTAAATGCCCATTAATTTACAGGTATTAAACATTCAATTCCTTCCATTTGGCCTGTAAATTCATGAAAATTAGATTTAAAAATTATGTTATATTGTGAATTATTGT
>CM075977.1:375706860-375761390 GCA_038087875.1 Malacoraja senta
ATCTGTCGTGCTGCTGCAAGCAAGAATTTCATTCTTCCACTGGAAACATGTTTCCATTGACTCTTCCAAACATCCACAGATACACCATATCACAGTTATATCACAGCTTGGTTTGTAAACAGCTCTGCCCAAAAACACAATTGTAGAGAGTGATAGATCCAGCCCAATTCTTCCCACATACCAGACACCCCGCTATTGACTCAATCTACACTTCACATTGCATTGGAAAGGCTGCAACATATTCGAAGACTTGTCCCAGCCTGGTCATTCCTTCTTCCTCCTGCTCCTGTCGGGCTAAAAGTTCAGAAGCTTGAAAACACGCACCACCAGAATCGGGAACATTTTCTCCCTCTGTGTTTTCAGGCATCTGAACAGTCCTTCCATAAGATTAGGTACTGTCTGATTCACCTCTAACCCACGACAGATATTGGACTTAGTCTATTGAACTGAAGCACTACAATGCTGAGAATTAAATTCTGCACTCTGTATCTTTCCTTTGTTCTATTTATTGTACTTTAATTTCATTTGATTGTATCTCCTACAGCAGGGTGACCAAAATTGAACACAACACCCCAAGTATGTGTAGACCAAATAGATTGGGAGAAACTGTTCCCACTGAAGAAGGGGTTTTGATCACTAGAATAGTGATCACCAAGAGAACCTAATGTGAAATAAAATAAAATTACCATTTAAGGTCTGGACTGAACTGCTATAGTTGTGGAGGCACTTAAAGTCATAGAGTGATACAGTGTGGAAACAGGGCCTTCGGCCCAACTTGTCCACACCGGCCAACAATATCCCAGCTACAAAAGGTTATTGATGAGGCGCCACATAATAGCCTGGTCATTAAGATTGAATGCCATGGAATAAAAGAGGCTGTAGCAACATGGAGAAAATAAATTGCAACAGTAAAAGTAAAACACACAATGGAGTACCCTAGGTTGCAGCCTTTCCAATGCAATGTCAAGTGTAGATTGAGCTACACTAGTCCCACTTGCCTGCGCTTGGTCCATATCCCTCCAAACCTGTCCTACTGTTTCTTAAATGATGGCATCAACTACCTCATCTAGCAGCTTGTTCCATACACCCACCACCCTTTGTGTGAAAATGTTACCTCTCGGATTCCTATTAAATCTTTTCCCCTTCATCTTGAACCTATGTAGCAATGTTACAAAATTTTGAAATTTTAAAAATCAAGTCTGCAATTTATCCCATCAGATAAAGCATAAAAAGAAGTTTAATTTGACACCTAATTCACTTTCATATCTTCAGTATTATAAAAGTTATGGCCATTTTCATACTCGAAAATTAGCATCTTGTTCCCTATTGCTTTTCCATTGACTTAACACAAAAGCCTTTTAATAGACAAGTCTTTAAGTCTTAGCAATAGTCAAGCTTCTCAAGTTTGTGGACGACACAACCCTGATTGGACTGATCCAGGATGGGGAAGAATCTGCCTACAGACACGAAGTGTCACAGCTGGCGTCCTGGTGCCGTAGCAACAACCTACAGCTCAATGCTCTTAAGACAGTGAAATTGATTGTAGACTTTAGGAGAGCTCCCCCTCCCCTCACCATCAACAACACCACAGTCACATCTGTGGAGTCTTTTAAGTTCCTGGGAACCATCATCTCCAAGAACCTTAAGTGGAGGGCTACCATCGACTCCACAGTCAAAAAGGCACAACAGAGGATGTGCTTCCTGCGGCAGCTGAGGAAGCACAATCTGCCACAGGCAATGATGGTCCAATTCTACACGGCCATCGTAGAGTCTGTTCTCACCTTCTCCATCATGGTCTGGTTTGGCTCAGCCACCAAGCACGACACCTGGATGCTGCAGCGAATCGTCCGATCAGCAGAGAAGATTATTGGCTGCAACCTTCCCTCAATTGCTGAACTGTACACTGCAAGGGCCCTCTGACCCATCACACCCTGGCCACAAACTCTTTGAATCACTTCCCTCTGGAAGGCGACTCTGGATTGTCAAATCTGCCACAGCCAGACATAAAAACAGTTTTTATCCACGAGTAGTTGCTCTACTCAACAGCCAAAAATCTGTAGCCTCCCTTTGATCTGGTATTTTGTTGGTTCACATGCTTGATCAATGGTGTTTTATCATTAATGTTTTATTATTATTAATGTTTAGTGTTTTCTGAGTCATTCGTAACTGTCACTGTATGTCATGTTGTTATTTGCGGGTGAAGCACCAAGGCAAATTCCTTGTTTGTGAATACTTGGCCAATAAACTTACTTACTTAATGGAGAAGATCAGTTGCTAGCTGGTACATTGGCATTTCATAATCAGTAGCATCATCATACTCCTCAGATTGTAACCAATAAGCAACTCTGTACACCTTGTTTTTCCTAAACTTTTCAATTTTGGCATTGTAAACTACAAGTTTTTGCTCTTCAAACCACACATGACATGCCTTTCTGCCCAATACTTTCCCATTAAGAATGTCCTGTAGATTCCATTTCTTAAGAAAAGGATAATTTTTTTAAATAGCCTAAGTATCCAAATAACAAACTAATCCCATTCACACAAGAATTCACAATATAACATGATTTTTAAATCTCACTGTCACGAATTTATATGCCAGATGGAAGGAATTTAATGTTTAATTCCCATAAATTAATCTAGAAACATCCATCAATATAATCAAATTTTTTTTTTGCACAATACGTGGGACTAAAACTGATATTTAGTATAAAAATATTGACTATGGATAGACAATAACACAAAATATAGACGATTTAAATGCTCTCGTGACATGATTGTCCAAAAAAAAAGCATTTAAATCATCTTGCGAGTGGGTATTTCTGGAATGCGATCGATTGGAACATTGCATTTGCGCTGAATTTAAACTCCATATCGGCAAGAAAAACACCGCCGAATCGTATGGGGCCCAAATAACATTTTCGCAACGTAAAATTAGATTAAAGCCATCCCAAGAAGCAAGATTATATGCAAAATAGACGACTTACCCTTTGTTTTGTCCCGTTCTTGTGATCCGTCACGTTGTAGGCGTTGAGGGCGTTAGAAGTCGCTTTTTATTTTAATTCAATTATTAAATTGTCTCGTGATTAAAAAAAACAAAAAACGGGAACGGAAGTCCGATCAATTTTTCTTCAGGCAGTACAAAACTGGATTTTAATCCCGCCCCCCCCACTGCCCCCTCCTCCCAAAGGCGCCAAAGTCGCGCACACAGCCAGTGGCAGAACTGCAGCACCGCTGAAGGTAAGTTTTGTAACATCGCTAACCTATGTCCTCTGGTCCTCGATTCCCCTACTCTGGGCAAAAGACTGTGCCTCTACCCGATCTATTCCTCCCATGATTTTGTACACCTCTATAAGATCACCCCTCATCCTCCTGCACTCCATAGAATAGAGACTCAGCCTACTCAACCTCTCCCTTTAGGTCACACCCTCTAGTCCTGGCAACATCCTCGTAAATCTTTTCTGATCCCTTTCAAGCTTGACAATATCTTTCCTAGATAGTCCAGAACGGAACACAATATTCTAAATGCGGTCTCACCAACGTCTTTTACAACTGCAACATGACCTCCCAACTTCTATACTCAATACTGATGAAGGCCAAAGTGCGAAAAGCCTTTTTGACCATCTTATCCACCTGCAACTCAACCTTCAAGGAACCATGCACCTGCCCTCCTAGATCCCTCTGCTCTACAACACTACCCAGAGGCCTACCATTTACTGTGTAGGTCCTGCCTTTGTTCGACATCCCAAAATGCAAAACCTCACACTTCTCTGTATAAAATTCCATCAATCATTCCTCCGCCCACCTAGCCAATCGATCCAGATCCTGCTACAATCTTTCACAACCATTTTCACTATCTGCAAAACCACTCACTTTTGTATCAACAAACTTGCTAATCTCGCCCTGTATGTTCTCATCCAAATGATTGACATAGATAAACAGCAACAGGCCCAATACCGAACCATGAGGCACACCACAAGTCACGGGCCACCAGCCCGAGAAACAACCTTTCACCATCACCCTCTGCTTCCTTCCATGGAGCCAATTTGCTATCCATTCAGCTATCTCTCCTTGGGTCCCATGCAATCTAACCTTCCAGAGCAGCCTACCATGCGGAACCTTAACGAATGCCTTACTGAAATCCATGCACACAACATCTACAGCTCTGCCCTTATTGACCTTTTTGGTCACGTCTTCAAAAAAATCAGATTTGTGAGACACGACCTCCCACGTACAAAACCATGCTGACTATCCCTAATCAGCCCTTGCCCATCCAAATGCCTGCATAACCTATCCCTCAGAATACTCTCTGGTAACTTTCCACCCACAGATGTTAAGCTCACCGGCCTATAGTTCTCAGCATTTTCCCTGCAGCCCTTCTTGAAAAGAGGCACAACATTTGCCACCCTCCAGTCTTCCGGCACCTCTCCTGTATTTAAGGACGACTCGTAAATTTCAACCAGGGCTCCCACAATTTCCTCTGTAGTGTCCCACAATGTCCTCCAATATATCTGATCAGGCCCTGGAGATTTGTCTACCTTCATACACGACAGTATCTTCAGTACTTCTTCGACGGTACCACTGACTGCTCTCAAGACACTTCCATTGACTGCCCCAAGTTCCTCTGTCCTTCTGTCTTTCTCATCGGTAAATTCAGAGGAGAAATACTCATTGAGGACCTTGCCCATCTCCTGTGACTCCACACAGAGGTTTGATTCCTGAGAGGTCCCACTCTCTCTCTAGTTACCTGTTTCCCCTTTATGCATTTATAAAATCTTTTGTGATTGTCCTTAATGCTACCCGCCAGAGCTATCTCCTGTCCCCTTTTTGCCCTTCTGATCTCCTTTTTCAGTTTAGTATTTTTCCATTAAAGTGTTAAAAAAAAAGGTGGCTAACCACCTGATAGAGGACCGACTAGATTGGTCTCACATAGAACTAATTTGGACTCCACGAGCCATACATCAATGTTATTGAGTCCATAAACCCAAGCATTCGATAACATGATCTGGACATGCCTGCACATTGTCTATAAGAGTAATGGAAATGATCCATTTAGTTATATTCAAAAAGGAATGCATCAGCATTTGAAAAAAGAATATTGCGAATAAAAATCAATTAGATAGCGACTGGTGAGCTGGCACCAATTCAATAGGCCAAGCGGCTTTCTGGGCCACTAACAACAGTGCGATTCCACGGCTTCAAACATAGTTCATTGTTCGGAAAGAGCTTTGTGACGTATTGCTATCTGTGGGGTTTTCTTGCTCCACGCTGCTTAGGGCATCTCATTGCACACCGTATTCAACAACAACTTCCACTCATCGTCAAATTCTCAACTGAACTCAATTAACTCCAGTGGAGGGATCAGGGTGTGACCTTGCCTCAGCCACCGACGTTCAGCTTTGATCAACCAGCCGAGGACCACCAGTATCAATGTACCTCTGGCTTACACCGCTCTTTGTTTCGGAAGAAACTGCAGATGCTGGTTTACACCAAAGATAGACACAAAATGCTGGAGTAACTCAGCGGGACAGGCAGTATCTCTGAATAGAAGGAATGGGTGATGTTTTGGGTCGAGACCCTTCTTCAGACTGTGTAAGATATTACGGCTTCAGCGTGTAGTTAGAAACAAGCACAGGTTTTCAGTACATGCTGTTGCCAGTGTGGGTTTTCTTTATTTCACAAAAGTACACTGCGCATAGTCACACATATTCACGAGACTGATAAGATATTGAATATATCACATGACACAAATCATACCATTCTAGTACTCAGTTCTTAAAGTTACAGTTACCATTATATACACTATTATATACACTACACTGCTCTCCCCATAGAAAGTAAAATAACGTAAATTAAACAAAAGAATAATTGTATACATTTAATCTGACGACTGGTTTATGCTCTCTTTCTGATCGTGTCAGGTTATGGTTCTAAAGGAGAGTCAAGTTCAGGATCATTTACCTTTGTCTCTACTTTCTTTGGAGATTCTGATTTTACATCTGAACTTGGAATAATTACCAAAGTCTGACAGATCTACTTCTTCGTCTATGCTTTGCTCTTGTACCGGTTCATCCCTTGCTGGGATCATATGGTTTACTAGACTAAGTGGGACCCGTTGGGCCCCAGCATCACACGGGAGGACTGGTCACCCAACGCAATATTCCACCTCTCCACCGATTCCAATATTGCTCGCCACTGGGGGAGGCGGCTTTCTGTTGCGACAGTATGGGTGTTGTGGGCCGAAGGTACTGGTTTCCAGAGGGCTAGTATAGACATTGTGGGCCGAATGGATTCTTGGGCTGGCAGCTCAGTCACTGAGGCCTGGCAGTACAGTCACTCGGACCTGGCAGGCTGGCAGCTGAGAAACTGCCAGAAATTCTGCCCAAAACAGGTGACAGACTGTGAGAGAGAAGGGGGAGAGGGTGGACTGAATGGATTATTGGACTGGCAGTTCAGTCACTTACGGCTGGTGGGCTGGCAATTCACTTACTCACGGATCGTGGGCTGGCAGTGCAGTCACTCACGCCTGGTACGCTGGCAGTTCACTCAGTCACCCCTCCTCCCTTCACCCCCCCCCCCCGCTCCTTGTCATTCACACACACACACACACTCATTCACAAACACACACAGACTCATTCACACACACAGACTCATTCACACACACATACACACACTCAGACACACACAGACTCACTCTCACACACACACATACAGACTCATTCACACATACATACACACACAGACTCATTCACACACACTCATTCACACACATACACACACACTCATTCACACATACACACACACACACACTCATTCACTCACCAAATACTAAAATGCCAAGTATCTTCAGAACGTGTTGAATATACAGTGTGTAAAAACAAATGTTTAAAGCCTCCTGTAGAGGCTGGTGGTGCTGAAGCAAAAACGTGCTTTAAATAACATCCAACAAACGCACTCATCATAGACAGAGCAGCTCTCTTGAATTATTCAACGGCGCCTGCACTCGGCGCCATCTTGACGTCACCCTCTGAGTGAGCCACCACACTTCTGGGTTTTATAGTCCCTCCCCCCTACCGCCAGCGGGGGCAGCAGAGAGAATGGTGAAATTTTTAAAAACATTAATATCTCTCTGATTTATCATCGATGGGAAAAATCCTCCGGTCCAGTCCGGCGGAGGGGGGCTCTGGGCGAAGTAGCCAAAAATGACGGCCGTAAGTGGCGGCGTTCTCTTGGAAATCACATCGCAGTCAGTCAAAAGCAGTCAAGATCTTACTTTTAGTAATATAGATGTGCACACTTCTAACACGTCCTCCAATTTCTACCAAGTACCGCCTGTAACCACCTCCCATTTGTTTGCTTTGTAAAGGGGGCTGAGAACACAAACCTGATCATGTGTATTGAACCTACGTTCTTTTTGACTTCCACCATAATGACATTTCTGATCAGATTGTTTGCGTTCAACCTTAGGAGATACGTTAGGTAGAACCAAACTCAGTCTAGTTCTGAGCCTTCTTTTCATGAGAAGTGCAGCTGGCATATACCCTGTGGTAGATTGTGGCATGGCATGATATTTCAGTAAGAAACTAGCTAGCCACTGCGACATACTGAATTTTGAATTCCTTCAAGAACTTGTTTCTTGAGAGCTCCTTTGACTATCCTGACTGACCTTTTGGCTGCACCGTTAGATGCCGGATGGTAAGTTGGCACTAAGGTATGCTTGATACCATTTAGCTTTGTGAAAGTTTGGGACAGTGCAGCACGAAATTGGGGATCGTTGTCAGAGATAAGCTCTTCAGGCAATCCATGACAAGCAAAGATAGACCGCAATGCGTCTATTGTTCTTTCTGTTGTTGTGCTTGTACCCATATGTACCACCTCAATCCACTTTGAGTGGCTATCTACGAAAACAAGAACATTATTATTTCTGTGTTCACAAAAATCCACATGAACTCTCTGAAAAGGTCTAGTAGGCCAAGACCATGGTTGCAAAGGGGTTGGGGCAGGTCTATTTCTACAACTCTGACAGGTGCTACATTTGCTTGCCATTGCTTCAATGTCATTGTCCAATCCTGGCCAATACATGCAACCTCTGGCTGCAGACTTCATTCCCACAATACTAGTGTGTTCACTATGGAGTTCTTTAAGTCATCTTTGTCTTAAACAATCATCTATTGTGATAAGGTTTAGGTCATTAGTACTTGGTTTTATTTCTGACCATCCACACAAAAGTTTGTTCGTATACTTGTTTTAGCACTGTTTCCTTTTGAGCTTCAGCAGCAATTGCAGTTGCTGTGACTGGAAAGTAATTGTCTGCTGCTTCTGTGGCATAGATAGCACCTTCATAGCCCACATCTGATTCTTCATGAGGAAAACACACCAATGCATCAGCGATAGCATTTTCTTTTGAGCTGCGGTACTCAATGATGTAGTCATACTGTGACAGGAAAACTGCCCAGTGCTGCATCCTCGAAACTACCATTGTAGTGTATATAATAGTGCATATTTGGTGACTGTAACTTTAAGAACCAAATGCTAAAATAGTATAATTTGTGTCGTATGATATATTCAATATCTTATCATTTGTACTCAGTTCTTAAATTTACAATTACCATTATATACACTAGAGACTGAGAGTCAGGGGAGAGGGAAACTAGAGACATGGAGGGGCAAGGTGTGAAAACGACAGATCAAAGCAGACGCTGTTAAAGGAAATAGAATAGTTCATTGTTGGCTGAGGAGAAGTTTATAACGAGGCATACAAAAGGTAACATTAATCAGGACAGTGAAACTAGTGGGAGAACTAGGGTGTAGAGAGGGTGAAGCAAGGGTTACTTGAAGTTAAGAGAAGTCAATATTCATACCACTGGGGTGGGTGTAAGCTGCCCAAGCGAAATACAAGGTGCTGTTCCTCCAATATGAGTTGGGCCTCACTCTGACAGTGTCTGTTTATCGTCCCTCAGCTTAGGAGAGCAAATGTGGAAGAGACGGACAACAAGGAGAATCGTTGAATTAAAAAAGACAAGAAGCCTTGGGGCGAAGCCTGACGTCATCGCGTCGCCCCGACGAGCGGCGGTGGGCGGGGTCTGGATGATTGACGGCCCCGTCGTCCAATCGCCGCTGAGCTGCGCACGTCAGTCCGCGCTGGAGCGGAAGGGGCGGGATCACAACCGGGCAGAGCCAATGGGATCCGACGTCCCGTCAACAAGGGGCGTGGCCATGGACCTTCCGACGATGGAGTGAAAAGAACAAAAGAATTCATTCAGGGGCGCTGGCGCTTTTATAGAAAGAAAAAACAATATTTTTTTAAAAAGAAGAGGTTTATTATTTAAAGAGGAAAATATTTAATGATAATCTTGTCCTGTTAATGTTACAAAATGCCGAGTAGTACAGTGTTTACAGACATGGAGCGGGACGATGGCGACTCCAGGCCGCTTCACATCGCCATGGAGCAGCTCGCCGTGTTCGGCCTCGAAGACTCGCCGCCTCCCCTCGCTCAGCTTCGCCGGGGCCTGGAGGCCGAGACTCCACCTTCACCGCCGCCGCCTTCAGCAGCAGCAGCAGCAGCAGCAGCAGCAGCAGGTGGAGGAGGTCCGGTGGCCGGGCCGCTCCTCCTGCAGGGCAGCCCGCAAGGAGCGGCTCCTTGCCCAGCAGGCCTTCCCCTCGTCTCCTCCGTCCTGGCTCTGTTCGAGGCCGAGCAGATCCAGCAACAGCAGCAGCAACCCAGAAAGAAGAGCGTCAACATGACCGAGTGTGTGCCGGTGCCCAGTTCCGAGCACGTCGCCGAGATCGTGGGCAGGCAGGGTGAGTAGAGGCGGCAGCGGCCGCCGAGGGAAGAAGGAGCTTGAGCCTCTTTGCGCTCACATACACGATGAATATCTGCCCCATCCCTTGTGCATCCCTTTCCCCATCTTTGTCCCTCCCGCAGCCTCAACTCTTTGTCTCGCTCCATCTGACTCTCCATTTCTCTTCTCCCCCCCCCCCCCCCCCCCCCCACATCCTATTATCCGCTCTTTCCTCTCTACGTACACTTGTCTACACTTGTCTGAAGAAGGATTTCGGCCCGAAACGTTGCCTATTTCCTTCGCTCCATCGATGCTGCCGCACCCGCTGAGTTTCTCCAGCACTTTTGTCTACCTTGTCTATCCCCATGTTGTTTTCTGTCGATTTTAGCGAGGTGGAAGGAGCAGCTTACTTCCTTTGTTTCATTCTTTTTATCTTCTTTCCATCGTTTCCTCTTTTCTCATTCGTTTCTCAGAGCGAGTTAAATAGAGTTAAATATTCGTTGTTAAATAGAGGATCGATTTTAATGCAGAGCGCTGTGAAAGTTTAATTTTTGGAACATTACGGAGGTTCTTGGTTTTCTGTATGTCAGGTGCTTAACAGTTCTATAGTTTTATTGTTACGCATTACTGTTAGAAATATTAACTTAAATATTAGGTTAATTATCTATTTACAGATTAGCTATATTTTAGAAGTCACTTCTGGAAATAGAAGTTGAGAATTTGACGATTTTGCTTTTTTTTGTTTTAGATTTTAAAGTATATAAAAGTGTTAACTTGTTTGACAATTTAAGTTTGACGTTTGTAGTTGAGTCTGAGATCATGCTGTATTTATAATTCAACATGTGACATGACATTTAAACAATAATTTAATTGTGAACATGGATTTATGAAAGTTAAATTATTTGAGCAGTCTAGAAGCTATATGAGGATGGAGCTATTAGTGTAGATAAGAGGACACCAATGGATGTAGTTGTGTTTGGATTTCAAAGTGGTCCCAAGAAAGAGATTGATGAAATCATGGGTTGACAGTTGGTTAATGGATATAAACAAATATTGGGAATAATTTGGTCATTTCCAGTTTGGCAACTTCTAAATAGAATACCTACCTATTCATGATTTAAAAGAATCAATCTCATTGAAACATACAAATGTTTACAGGAGTCATCAGAGCACATGTATGGAGGGTATTTCCCCTGGCTAAGGAATCTACAAAGAACGGTCATAGTATTCTTTGCCCAGTGGGACATAGGGAAGCCTCAATCATCAATTGCATTCAAAACAAAGATCGATTAGATTTCTGGATACTAGAGGAGTGAAGATAGATGGCAAAAGAGCTAGAAAATGGTAGAAGTTGAAGATCACCTAATTTTAGCTGTAAAAAAAATTGGGATCTATTGTTCCAAACTTAGTGCCCCGCATTTTTTAAATCTCAGACGAGTCTTTCCTATTTCTGAACCTGCTTTGTATCCATTTATTTTTGGGGTACAATTAGTTTGTAACTAGGACAAGGAAATTCTGAGATTCTTCAAAATGCCCTTTAAAATGGATAGAGCGAATGAGTAACATAATTAGTTTCACATGTCCATGCTGTTTTGTGTGATAACAGACAGATTCTTTGTTCTTCAAAGTTGGGAAGATATAATATAACTTGGCTGTATTATTTTCTTTATTTTGACAACTGTATTTACATTGTGTACAGCCATTATTTTGCTGTACACAAATATATATAACAAGATGTTGGACACAAAAATCTGGAGTAACTTAGTGGGTCAGACAGCATCTTTGGAGAAAATAAATAGTTGACGTTTCGGCCTTCTTCAGACTGAGAAACAGGGGAACCCAACAAGAACCCAACTCATTTCACCATTGCCATCAGGAAGAAGCTATAGGAGCCTGAAAACTGTAACGTCCAGGTTCAGGAACAGCTGCTTCCCTACAGCCATCAGGCTATTAAACACAACCACGAATAAGCTCTGAACTGCAAAAGACTATTATTATTGCACTATATTTGTTATTTATTGAGCTTTTTCTTTTTTTTCTCTTCCCCCGTTATGTACTATGTTTACATATTCACATATTCTGTTGTGCTGCAGCAAGTAAGAATGTCATTGTCCCATTCGGGACATATGACAATAAAACACTCCTGACTCTTGACTACATGACCCAAAATACCCATCGTAAAAAATTTCAATGCCCACTATTTTGCAATATTTAAATGTGGGAATTACCAAGTCATCATAGTTTAAATATTTTCAACATGCACAATGGGCAATACCTCTTCATTGAGATTCCTTGCTGTATCCTTTTTATGCATATGTAAACAAAATGCTTATCAATATTTCTTGTATGTGGTAGGCCAGTAGAATATATGCAATTTCTAGCACATGCTTGGACTGTGTGCCTCATGGTCCGTTTGCCAACTGAACTAATGTAATGGGTCGATGTTAAACTTTGAGCCTTGTGTCTGACTTGAGCTTTGTCTTCTGTTTTGGTATCTAGCCTGGCAATGAATTATGTACTATTTGAGGAAGTATTAAAAAATAATTGGTGGCACTTGTTATGGTGCATTTATTAAATCGACGTAGAAGATTATAATTTCTCTGATTAGGAATTGCTTCCAAGCATTGCCTTTGTGAATATGTCAAAATTATTACTTGGATCACAATTTCTTCATTATTGATGACTGGTGTTTTGTAGTAAAGACAATGAAACGATGGACAGCTAGAAATCTCAGTTTTAGATGTATATAAGTTATGAAGTATTAGTTCAAGTCCTGCTTCAGAAACACTAGCTTAAAGTTAGGATTACCTGAAAGGCTGCTTTGAGAGTGTGCTTTGCTATAGGTTGCCTGTATTGGGTGAGACAATGTGCTATTGTCTTGTGTATTTAAAAGATTCCATGCCTCCATTTAAAAGTAGAAATCTCTTGATTCAGATTTTTTTTAAATCCAATTTCACCTACATTTTTTTTCTATTTATCCAATTGACATTGCAAGACTTTGCTCTATTTGATTTTAGCTACTGTTTCTTTGACAACACTTCAAAAGTACCTGATTAGTTGAGAACTTTTGTTACATTGTACATTGTCAGGTTGTGAAAATTATTTCTATATTACATGTCATGCTTGATAAAGGCACATCATCAATCACAGTGGTGCTAAAAATTATTGTTAACTGGTTATTTCAAGCTCTCATTTTTAGTAATTAAGATAGTATAGTTCTGCAAAATGCTTTTCAAAATCATTGAAGGTTCAACTAGTTAGGAAACAGCACTTTAGCTATACAGATCAGGATGGTCATGGATTTGTTCTCTAGAATGCCAAATAAGTGGATTTAAATCTGATTGTTGGTGAGTTGTCCATTGTGCTTAAGAGAACAGGAAGAGTAAATTGGTGAAGGTATTTTGCCAATAATTAAAATTATTTCCCATTTGGGAAACTGGGTCAAAGAGTCGCTATCTTATGGGTAAAACATTCTTTGGCACTTTTGTTCCACAATTTTGCCAAAATGAACCTTGAGTAGTTCTGAAATTGATATTATTTATCTTTTCCAGGGTTCGCTGTAAACTCAAATTAGCTAACTAGTTCTAGGTGTATAGGAGCCAGTTGAATTATCTGAAAATTCAGCTGTTAATAACAACACTGACCACTATTGACTGGAATATTTACATTGTAAATCTTTGTAGTTTTGCAATATAATTTGTGTGTGGGTAACAACTCAAGCTGATATTAAACTACAAGGAGGATTGGATAAAAACTAGGTGCCACCACTGTACAAGTCTTGGAGCCTTTATTTGAAATTAGATTAACTGTCACTAAAGCTAAACATTAAAATGGTATGCAAGAGTCCTGCAAGGAAGTGATGCTATCAGTTTATCTTTTATTAATTTGTTTAGGTGGTAAGGGAGAATTGGAAAAATGCATACTGATTGGAGAAAAATGATATAACGTGGTATATAGCTATTTTTCCTTTGCTGATAAGCAAATTAAGTGAGGTGGATACTTTAAACTGCCAGAGCATTATTTAATGAGTCATGGTTCTATGAGTAACACATTAAACCTAATGGATTATATTATTTAGTTGCTTGCTCAACTTTAGTGCTGGTAACACAAGCAAATGCAAGAGCAAATGGTATTTTGCACTTTTGTAAATTGTTTGTCATTAATGTGTTGGCTTAAGGGACATTTTTGAATGGGTGTCTGGGTCATCTGTTTAGCAGTTGTGTGAGTGCAGTGTTCCTAATACAAACGAGTATTAAAATTTTCAAATATCTCAAAATAATTTAAAATTGCAGTAGCACTGTCAATTTTGTGATACGAACTATGCAGCCACTTACACACAACAAGCACATGCAAATAGAGCTACTTTTTCTTAATGGTGTTATTTTGGGGGATAAATACTACTCCATTCGTCCTCGAAAGAGATGGTATGGGATGTTTTGCATTCACCCATGGGAGCAGATGGTGCTTTTGGTTTAATGGCACTTTCAGTATTAGTGCTTATCCTCCCTGCACTCGAAGGTTGACCCAAATTTGAGCTGACATTCCATGTAGTGCAATGTTATGATGGCATTAGGAAATTCCAGGATCATGTGATTGTGAAACAATGAGACTTTAAATGTCAAACAGACATCATACAGTAAGAGATGAGATTGTTGTTCTATTTTATGCTGCAAAAATGTATCAAACTGCTGATCATTTATAAGGGCTGCCTTCAAATTCACACTTTATCACGGATAGCATTATTTCTTTATGGCAGCTTATTAAGGTGGGTAATTGTCAACTTGGGGCATTTGGATATTTTCTTGTAGTTCATTTGTTCGTTGCTGTCCTTTTTCTAGTCATATGTCTCCTCTTCGATAGAAGCATGACTAATGTGGGCTACTTCATCTGTTGAATTGTAGATGTCAGCCATGGCTTGATACCCTCTTTAGTTAACAGATTCAAGACATAACCTCAAATCTAGACTGGCAACAGTGCAGAATTAAGGAAGTGGTGGATTAGTCGTTTAAGTGAGGAATTCAACTAAGGCCCACTCTATTCCAGGTGAATATAAATGATCCAGTGATATTTTTAATTTAATGGTCAGCCTTAAATTAAGAAAGCAGGTATTCTGGTTACCACATTAGGAACTGAAAATTTGGTTTAGTTTTTGTGAATGGATCTTCTGTTTTATAAATAATCTTTGGAGTAGTTGAAGAACTGTGCTGCTTGCATTGATTAAAATGGAAAATGCTTGACAAAGCTGTTGTCGAACTCCCTTCAGTACCGTCGTGCGACAATAATTGGTAACAATTGGGCGGATGGCATTTAGCCCGATAAACCAAGGTGCCCATTTGAAAATGACTCAGAAATCCGCATGGGATAAGTCGTTACATTTGAGTAATAACTCTCCTTTAATAGATTTCACTTTAATTTCTTTGTTTTGCCATGATTGCAAGTGGCCTGGGTGTCTAGAGAATATTTAAGGCAAAAGGTACCAGTAAAAGTGTACTATTTTTTTTAACAGTGACCTGCCTTTTGTGGGATATTTGGACTACTCTCCATTAGGAAATCTCATTATATAACTCAAAGATATAAATATTGGGTGGTGAAGTAATGTTGATGTTTTAACATGTGAAATAAATTGCACTAAAGTTTTAATAGCTCTGCTATAGCTGACAATTAGAATAGCTGATCTCTTAGAATAAAGGGGAGGACATTTAAGACTGAGGTGAGAAAAAACTTTTTCACCCTGAGAGTTGTGAATTTATGGAATTCCCTGCCACAGAGGGCAGTGGAGGCCAAGTCACTGGATGGATTTAAGAGAGAGTTAGATAGAGCTCTAGGGGCTAGTGGAGTCGAGGGATATGGGGAGAAGGCAGGCACGGGTTATTGATAGGGGACGATCAGCCATGATCACTATGAATGGCGGTGCTGGCTCGAAGGGCCGAATGGCCTCCTCCTGCACCTATTTTCTATGTTTCTATGACAAGAAAATCCTTCTTCCATTCTCAAAAAACATCTTGTTATATTTTGTTTGTGGTTTCCTGTAGTAGTTTGCAGTGCTTGTCAAGGTATTTTGTACAATAGTAGTGCAATTCAGTGAAAGGATTTATACAACAAAGATAAATCTTTAAAATCAAAGCATTGCAAATCTCAGAGCTCACAAAGTTTGATAACCCAATGCTAATCTGTATATGACAATATTTCAGGTCATGCTTTGGCAAAATGCAGTGGGAGATGGCTCGCAAAATTAGTTTGGAAGGGGACTGGGGGCTGGATTTTGCTAGTCTTCCAGATGTCAGATGTGAGATTTGAACCTCTGGCTGAGCAAGAAGAATAAGACTTCATCTGGTTTGGCTATGGTTGGAGTTTTTGAGTTACTATTTAATTCTCGATTTACTTTGAGGAAATGGTTGTTCCTCCATTGTGTGCCACCTAATGATTTGAAATGAGAATGAAATACCTCAATGGTTGGTGCTTGAAATCCACTTTAGAGGTGGAGGATGCATTGCTAGGCTTGCATCCAGGATTAGAAGGCAAGGCAAAAATGACAATATTAAAGATGAGGTTGCATAAGAGGATGAAGGGATTATGGAAATAAGCTGGTTAAATGTGATTTTTAATTTTATTAAACACACTTAAAGGATGAGATTGAGAGCATGTCACTGGCACCATCGGTATTCATTGCATGGCCTTAATTTTCCTTAACGTGCTGATGAAACATCGTTTTGCTCTACATTTGAAGGTGCTCTAAATTTGCTGCTGCGTGTCAAGTTCCAGAAATTGGACAAAGCAGCAATAAAGAAATGGGCAATTGTACTTCCAAATTAAGATAATGGGACATTTCTACCTGATTACATTTCTGTGATTCCGTTACTGTTGTCTGCCTTAGTGGTAAAGATCATGAATTTTTTAAAGTACTGGCGAAGGGATTGAACGGTTGCAGGGCAGTGCATTTATAAATTATGCATATTAGAGCAATAAATGTTAACTTGCAGGCCGGTCAAGTTTGTTGTCGATCGAGTCCAACTGCATGGACCCAAACAATTGGCGAATATTCCATCACCCTCCTGATTTGTGCCTTGTAAAAGGTGCAAAATCTTTGATGAATGAAGTGATGAGTTCATCATGCTGTACCCATCTTTTTGACCTCTTCTCCTATTTACAGTATTTGCACAGCTGATCTGGTTAAGATTTTGTTGATGGTGTTGTTTCTTGGGCAATAATCCAGACTGAATCTAGCAACCACCACCTGATTGGCCAGCTCATGACTAGGGGCTTCCAGATTGCACAATCCTGCCTCCGTCGCCACTTGCTGATCGCCATAGGACTTAATCCAGGGTGTTAGGGTAGATTCCCTATATGGAGGACGCCTGTGCGTGAGTTTGTTTAACATGGGGAGACTGGTGCACAGACCACACGGTTCTTGGACAGATCTGGGTCAGGATCCAGTGGCATGGAGTCCAAGACGACCGGACACCATAAATCCATGCTGGTTAGCTTTGATTAATCTCTGTATAGATTAATCTATCCAATAACTTCCTTATCAATTATAGTAGATTAGCATGCCTGTAATGGTGCCCAGCTGCCCTTGAATACAGATACCATATTTGCTGTCCTCCAGTTGCTTGGAACCTCTTCTTTGGCCGGTGAAGATGTGACAAAACTGTTGTGGGACCCAGCAATCTTGCCTCCCCATCGTAGCCTGGGGTACATTTTATCACGACATGAGGATTTGTTTACTTTTCTGTTGGCTACTCATTTTCTGATGATTTAACGCATCAGCCTTCTTAATATTAACGTGTTCTAGAAGTTCACCATACTCATCCCTGAATTGTCCCAACTAAATTTTGTTTCATTCAAGCTACTTCTTGCACTAGCTAAACATCTTTTTCTGACAGTTTGTTCCTTTAAGTTATTAGTCTAATAAACCTTGTCATAACTGCTTCTAACATATGAAGATCCTTCCATGAATAAGCAGACCAATACTGTACACAGCATTGCAAGTGTCCTGTAGTGCTGAAGTATTATTTCCCTACTTTTATATTCAGTTCCCTTGTAGAGTGTTTTTTGGTTGCCCAATGTTTGACCATCCCCATTCATCAGCCTTTTGCAAATCGTGTACTGGGACAGCCAGATGCCTTTGTATCTTGGACCTCTGCAATCTCTTGTTTATTAATGTTTTTTATTTTTCCTACCAAAACGGACAGTTTCATGTTTTCCTCATTTTATTTCCTTATCGATATTCCTTTGTAGTTTTTCGTTACTCTCTTCACACTTGCCCTCTTACCTGGTTTTGAGTCATTGGAAAATGCACCAACTGTATCTTCAATGCCTCCATCTAAAGAGGCTATCCCACTGCGGCGACCTGATTGGCGAGTTTAGAAGAGTTTGCTCTCGACTCATACTCGCAGCATGGTCGAAACGAGGTCCTAGGAGGTCTTTGTAACTCTCCTTCATGCTCAAGAGTAGTCCCCGCGTACTCGAGGCCTCAGCTAGGTCTTGGCGTATTTTTCAACATGCTGAAAAATGCCCGCGAGTAAAAAAAGGTCGCCATTAAATAAAATCAATATTTTTTTAACTCATAGGTTTAGTCGATGTAGGTCGTAGTAGGTCGGCATGTTATTTGTAGGTAGTAGAGGGTAATCGAAGGTAGTCGTAGATAGTCTTCAACATAATCGAAGGAGGTCGTCTTCACTCTCCACTATTCGGTGTCCAATTTTCCCGAAGCTAGTTGAAACTAGTCTTCAACATAGTCGAAGGAGGTCTTCTACATAGTCGAAGGAGGTGTTCAACATGACACTTTTTCAAACTCTCCTAAACTCTTCTAAACTCACCAATTAGGTCGCCGCAGTGGGACAGCTCCTTAAGTCATTCACTTTGGTCTCCTTGAACATGAAGAAAGAATGCAGAAAGTAAAGCATTTCTAATTGTCTCTAACACAAATTCTGTTCTTTGAATTCCTTCCAGAGCTCCAAGTGTGATGTAACCAGTGCACATTTCAATATGTTGTAATTGTTTCTGGATTTATCTAGTCATTTTAGCATTAGCTAGCTTTGTTAATCCTTTCTACTGACATGTACTGCAACGGCCATTTTGGTTCACCTTTCAAATATAAATTTAAACTATTCATGGAATATATGTGTGGCTATTTTGTGAAAATGTGGGATTTTATTTTGTTTGAATATACAATTATTTGTCTCCTTCCTCAACCTTCCTCCTCACCCACCCTCCATATCTATCAAGGAAACACTATTGTGCAGAACTTTTGATATAATCATCTACCTTGCTATCTTTACATTTTGACAATTGTATTAAGTATATTTTGGTTATTTTAAAAATAAAGGGACCAATTGCTCGTTGCCTATGCACCCAAAATTGTTCCTCCCTTATTAATTGCAGTTTTGCAGCCTTCATATCATTTCTTAACAATTCTAATCATTGTATTAAATCATCGTGATTGTTCATAACTATTACTTTTGTAGTAGAAACTTTATCAACAATAGCAATTTTATTTTTTTGGACATCGATATGGTTTAAAACAATCTGTTTGAAATATCGTACACTTGACTACATACGTTGTGTATGTCTTGCCATTCTTTATCGGGTTATTGCTTTGCAATATTATTTGAAAATTGGGACCCTATTCTGTTTCTTATGCAGAGATTTTACCTTGCGCTCCACGTATTCTCTTTAGTTTTGCTTGTTCTGAAATTTAAACCTTTGAGTCCTTGATTTGAATCTTTCTGGTAGCAGTCTTATTTTATCTTGTACATAATTTTGTTGACATTTTAGCATAATTTTTGTCTTTTTACTGAATATGCTGTAAAATTATTATTATTTATATTTTGCTCTAGCCTTGTTACATATTAACAATAAATGTGAACATTTACATTTGCCGGAACTTTGTATCATACTCCAGTTACAGACTTTTTTGTTTTTGGATGTACATAGTTCATTTTCTCTCTTTGTCCGATTCATGAAACATTTTTGATCCTTCAATATAGAAACATAGAAAATAGGTGCAGGAGGAGGCCCTTCAAGCCAGCACCGACCGCCATTCATTGTGATCATGGCTGATCATCCCCAATCAATAACCCGTGCCTGCCTTCTCCCCATATCCCTTGATTCCACTAGCCCCTAGAGCTCTATCTAACTCTCTTAAATCCATCCAGTGACTTGGCCTCCACTGCCCTCTGTGGCAGGGAATTCCGCAAATTCACAACTCTCTGGGTGAAAATGTTTTTTCTCACCTCAGTCTTAAATGGCTTCCCCTTTATTCTAAGACTGTGGCCTGTGACATGTTGATAAATTCTGTGTAGGAAGCATCTGCAAATGCAGGTTTAAACCGAAGATAAACACAAAATGCTGGAGTAACTCAGCAGGACAGGCAGCATCTCTGGAATCTTCTTTAGACCTATTGTGTCTTGATAAAGTATGTGTTGGTTTGAAGCGATTCTTCGTGCTTCCTTGAAATGGTTTCTCATGGTTTACAGTATAAATTAAACTATGAGCACATCTGGAGGTCTCTTGGTAATTTAAGTTGTAGAATAAAAGGAATAACTGAAAGCTCATATTTGTGATGCAAAAGAAAACATTTTTAAATGCTTTACTAATGTTCTGTCTTTCTTTTCCCTCCTGCTGTTTTCCCCACTCCCATTCCTTCCTGTTTAAAGGTTGCAAAATCAAGGCATTGAGAGCAAAAACCAACACGTACATCAAAACTCCAGTTAGAGGAGAAGAGCCCATTTTTGTTGTCACTGGAAGAAAGGAAGATGTGGCAATGGCAAAAAGGGAGATCATTTCAGCTGCGGAACATTTCTCAATGATACGAGCATCTCGAAACAAAAATGGAGCAGTACCTGGGGCTCCGTCTGGAATACCTGGCCTTGCTGTACCTGGCACCCCAAACCTGCCCGGGCAAACCACCATTCAGGTACGTGTGCCCTACCGTGTGGTGGGTTTGGTGGTAGGCCCCAAGGGAGCCACAATCAAACGTATTCAGCAGCAAACCCATACATACATTGTCACTCCCAGTCGTGACAAGGAGCCAGTGTTTGAAGTGACGGGCATGCCTGAAAATGTTGATCGAGCCAGGGAAGAGATAGAAGCACACATTGCTGTTCGTACTGGCAATTACATTGAAATCAATGAAGAAAATGACTTTCACTCAAATGGCACAGATGTGAGTTTTGATAACAATGGGTTTGAGTCCACATGGGGGAAGATGAACTCCGTTCCATCTACCCGCAATAAACTTCTCTCCAGCTACAGAAATGACAGCTCAAGTTCTCTTGGTAGTGGATCAACCGATTCCTATTTTGGAAATAACCAGGTCGCTGACTTCAGCCCAACAAGTCCATTCAGTGCGGGTGGTTTCTGGTTTGGAGAGTCTGTTACAACCATGAGTTCTGATGATTTAGGATTTGAATCTCCTGCTTTTGACCAGCTTCCAAACACACCTCAGTCTGTGATCTGGTGTCCATTTGAACAGGGAAATCCTATCGGCATCAGTAATGAATCGGTTACTGGTGCAATAACACATGATAGCCAACCAACTACCCCTCGCCTATCACCGACCTTCATGGAGAACATCGAGATCCATCTTGCCAGAAGGCCTTGCAGTGATCCCTTGAACATGGCCAGTCAAGTTGGGCTTCCAGTATACATCTCTGCCTTCTCCAATGGTACAAACTACTCCTCCTCCGACAGCAGCACCACATCCGGTTCGCCCACCGACTCATCTGGCTCTGGAATGGCCCGGGGGAAGCGCGATTGTGTGGTCTGCTATGAAAGTGAAGTGATTGCAGCGCTGGTGCCATGTGGGCATAACCATTTCTGCATGGAGTGCGCCAATAGAATCTGTGATAAGGAGGAGCCAGTGTGTCCAGTGTGTAACACACTTGTTACTCAGGCTATTCGCATCTACTCAATGGACCAGTTGGCAGGGTGATGAATGGGCAAGGAAGAGAGAGAGAGCAAATGTTGGTACTTGTCTGAAAACTTCCTAATGCTTAAACATGACTGTTATGTAGTTGGATTTGTAGGATTAGACTATGGGTTTTCTGTAAATTTAAGTTGGGTAAATTTTCATGGGCAAACTCGTTTTGTGAATCACAACGCAAGATGGGCCAGCTTGAGTATAAACGCGCTTTGAAAATGTTCTAAACAATGTGAAAATGGTCCTTGAGGTGTTTAGTATTTTAATTTCTGCAACTTCCCTTGTACTTGGGTGTATTCTGGTTATACAGCCGCAAGTTTAGTTAAAGTTCTCTGCCAAGTTAGCTGATCTCTACCATTGCTAAAATTGATTTCAGTGCTATTTCATGACTTTAGTTATTCCTACTGAAAATGTCTAGTGGAGAAAAATGTGTTTATTGTTTTGAAACCCTCTGCCAGTTATCTATCAACTTTCTCCTTCTCCCAATTGTTAGATTAAACTTGGATAAGATATTAGAGGGCTATGAACATGTGGAAATCTATTGCGGCAAGGGATTTGTAGAAAGGGGTAGAATAGGTTTTTTAAAGAAGTGTGAGTGGGGGGGAGGGGGGGTGGGGGGGGGTCGAAGGTAGAGATAATAAGATGGATGTGAAACTGCGGTCAAATTAGTTGGATCCAGAGGAAAATTGAAGATTTATTGTTCAGTGGAGGTGGAAGACCTGACAATTGATTCATTGTAGCCAGTAGTTTATCTATTTTGCGTCAAACTCTCAAATATAATTTAATTAACATTTAAAAAATGTTGAATATAGTTTGCCAGAAAATGTAATTAGTCAGTTTATATTTGAGGACTACTTTGAGCCATTAGTGTATGTGTCCTGCACATACTGTGGTCTTTAATAAAGGACAGACCACATCAGCGATGCACAAATATGTTTGCTGTTAGTTTGAATTAAATACTAAAATATTTGGGCTGACTGGGGGCGGTAGCAGTTTATTTCCCAAAAGGGGTGAGATTTGGGTGTGGTGACTGTATGTGAAGAGCTCTGGTCTTGGGTTTTGACCATTTTGCCAGTTGGCAAGTATTGTTCAATGGTCTATTTTTCACCCCCAGAGTGAGATATCTGGAGTTATTTAGTTCGTTCTTTGTGAGGAGGTACTTGGCTAACGAACAGTTGAGTGATGGATTATGAATAGTCTTGCTACTCCCGAAAGAGCTGCAAATCCTCACTATTGAAAATGTTAAAACCTGCAAATCCTCACTATTGAAAATGTTAAAAACTGCAGTAATCTTGTAATCATCAATCCAGCAGTGAACAAACTTCAGATCCAACCGTGAATCTGCAAACGACTCCAATAATATCATACATCCTCTGAGCCCCATGGTTTATTTTCTCTAATTTTCTTTGCATATCTAAACTAGCCAACATTGAGCAATAACCACTTTCCTTCCCTGATGTTTCATAAGCTGTTCAAAAGTATTTTCATTATTTAAGGAATGTAAGCATCACTAGCAAGGCTCTTAATGCCCTTCGAAATTGGCAGGGAGTAATCCTGAACTGCAATCCTTCCAGCAAAAAGATATTACAACAATCCTGTTTGGGTGTTCTGGCATTTGAACTCTTAAGAAGGAATGACGATTTATTTCCAAATTGTATTGGAAACTTCCTTTGAGGGGAAGCTCTCGGTGACTCTCATCGTTGAACCAGGACCGGTAACAAACAAAGGAAGAGGATCCAAACGATAGTGCAATTATCCAATATACCACATTTGACCCACATGCCCATCTTGCAACACTTCAGAATGTTCTTGTTTTAAGAAACCAATTACTTTGGTGGGATATGTGATTTATTGTTTGCAGATTTTATTCATGCTCCCTAATTTTAGAGACCACCCCATTCACTACCAACATTGAGCCATGTTACCCAAGAGCTTAAGTTGACACAACTGTTCAGGAAATCTGGAGGTCTGAGCTTCCTATATTTTCTTGTCTTAGATAGCTTAGGATGCAATGATTAAAACACTGCCTGTTGCGAAGTAGCTCTACCAATGGGGGAGGGGCTGGTTAATTGGAAAAATGTGTGTTCATTACAATTTGGCCAAGCTGTTTTTATCATATAACAGTACATGATTTTTTTTGTGTAAGCCCTTTATAATGACTGGGAAACTTTATTTTCACATTTTTCATGTTAATGAGTTAATTGCTGATTCTGGAGTTAGATAACTGCTGAAATTGTTTTGGTTTGGATATACATGTACCTACCTATTATGATTACAAAGATGCCAGTTTTTGAGTGAGTGAAATGTATTAACAGGACCAAAGTGTAACCCATGAAATGAGCCACACATCTTCACATATTTTAATGATTTGGGGGGAATTGCATGATTTCAATTGCAGCTTTTTTTTTGTAGTCTGATGAAATCTGAGACAAACCAGTGATTTTTCCAATTTTATTTTTTTTCTGTAAATATATGTAAACTATCAGTTTGTTGGAAAATCACTGTCCCATATATTTTTTGGAGACAATAGCACAGTGATCTGCATCATTGGTTTGCAACCAGCCTGATTTTATCTGACAGCCTCTTTATGTACGGGCACCTCTCTGGTGTCACGATTGCTGAAATTTCCCACTTGTGAATTTCATTGAAACAAAACATTTACTAAACATTTATTTAGCATCCAACTGATAAATCCCAAGATTGACTGATAAATTTTGCATGTGGAGTTATGGTCAATGTCCATTTTAACTGGGAATACATAGAAGAAATAGTTTGTTGCCCAACTTGTAATAAACAAAATGAGGCGCATTGCTTTTATAAATATCTCTGGAAAATTCCATGGTATCATCAAATATTCATAACTGTTGAAGTAGTATCACCGTGAAAATCAATACTTTTTTCAAATCTTAATCTGTTTAAGGGAAGCTGCATAAAGAGATAGAACATTACGAGTTTTAAAACTCTAGAACTTCCATCAAATGGTTTATACCAGAAGTCCCAATCATTTTTTTTCACTGAAATCTGAGCTGCTTGCAGCAGTAATTTGGCATTGTGGTAATTTTGTAGCATTCCAAGCTTTCCCTCTTTATTTTTTTTTCATTCTGTTACAATTCTAAGATTCTATAACTAGCGTAATTTATATTTACTATTTGAGGGTGATATAATGACTTTTAAAACAGGTAGTGTGTACCTAAAGTGAACTGCATGCTTGCTTTCCCACTTTGGCCGTGTATAGACAATGCAAATATCTTTCAAAACTCCTTGTGATGTTTGTTAAATATAGTTTGCCAATGGGTGCACATTTTTTGTGACAAGGTTTCTAGCAAATTCCTCTTCGCTCCCAACAAGATAGAAATTTGAGGTTTGTTATGATCCATACATCTGGCAGTATTCTTGATTTAAGAATCTGCTGTGGATTATTAATAATAACAGATTTGTCCCATGGAATAGTTAGCTGGAGGTATGAGTCTGTTAACTCCATCTAACAAAAGCAAGATTGTATTCTCAACCAACAACGTTCAATTTTTTTAAAAATAAGTTGACAAGTGACAAGCTTAGTTTCTAGTGCTAAACTAATTGAAGATTACTTCGAAATATTAAGCTGTTATGAATTTTGTGGCCTGGTGCTTAAGTCCTAATCAGAACTTTGCGAGTTGCCCCAGAATTGTTCATTCACTATATGTTAGAGGAGCTTCCATTTGGGAACTAGGCAAGTAGTTTAAATGCAACATGGAAGTGATGTGTACCTCTACTGTGAGTGGTTAGTAGGGTAACTTTTCCTACCAATCACTGGAGCCGAATGCACAGTAACAAAAGGAAACTTAGGGCAGGGATAACAAATCACTCAAATTAATCTGACTTTAAATCAATTGATCCTTGTATGCTTAATAATGTAGAAGAAGAAAAACCTGAAGTTTAATAGCTTACTCACCAATTTTGTGATGGCACATGGAGCAGACGGTCCAGGTCAGTTTTGTGTTGATCTTGATGCAAGATTCACATCCCATAAGTGAAATTTGACAAATTACAACGTGTAATCAAGAATTCTCTGCAATTGAACGCTTGTCTAATGCTCTTTGTGACAGCTCTCCCACAGTTGATAGCTATTTGGGTAAGTGGACATATGCATCTGGACCCCCGCAAACGGGCAACCTCCTCTTACGAGAAATGGTTAGAAAGTGGTGATGCAGAAAATCTTTTAAAAGGAAAATGAGTCCAGTAGATTTATTTGTCCTACTGCCATACAAGAACATTATTTTGTCAAAATACAACTGCAGTTTAGTTCTCCACTCAAGGGCAAGTTTAACTTCAGTACTTGTAAATATATATCCATCTAGTAGATATACAATTTTATTTTTATTTCCACTTGAAGTTACATTTCGTATTCAAAGTTTACAAAAATAAAGGTTTTTATTTCAAGATTTTTCAGTATGAAAATTGCCTTGATGGCATTTATGATGTAATGCATAACTTCACTGCTAATTTTTGCTTGTAGACTAGTTGATGTCAGTATTAAAATTAACACTAGTTGCCATCTTGGAATAGGTATTGAACAAATGTTCGCTAAGCATGTATTTTGTATTGGTAAACTTTAAACTGCATTATACACTACAATTGGAAAAAGCCAAGGAAATAACATTTCTGTATTATTTCTAGTTCAGAAAAAAATACAATTCAAGAATGGCAAAAACATACCAATAGAGTTTAGTATTTGCTAATTTTACTACACTGTTTGTTATGTATATGTAGGGAAGTGATAGGGATACAAATTCAATTTATTGAGTAAAGTTTAAAACCATATATTTTATGATAAAGGGCCTTTAACTTAATGTGGCCAAAGCACTGATATATATTTGCTGTAAAGAGAATTATAAGAGTTTTATTTTTCTGATATTAAAAGTTACTTAATAAAGATGGTTTCCATTAAAACTGATTTGTCGTCTTTGTAATGTTTGACTGATTATCTTTTGAAACCTTTTGAGTTTAATGCAGTATAATGAAGATTTGAGAATTGGACTGCCAGTACTTAGCTGGAGAGCTAACAAAAGCCGGGTTTCTAAATTAAAGTGTGTCATGTGAAAGCGAAGTACACAAAGTAGAGTAAGGCACGCAGCGCCTTTTTAATCTGATTTGCCATTCAGTCAGATCACATATCCTTTCACTCCATTTATTCACATTTACTACTTGTTCGTTGGTGCTCTTATACGACAGGAAACTATTAATCTTAAATTAAAATTGAGTTGCAGATTCTGTAGAGTCAATTTCTCCTCCCACTTGAGTTTAATTACATCTACTTAAAGTGGAAATGGATAATCGCACCAAGAGCAAGGTTTGCAACTTAAACTGGATGTATACCCATGACTCTCGCATAACGGTAAGCAGCACTTTGTAAGACCTGTTGCACGCAAACATTGCGCACACACAGGATGCGGGTTCTAATTCATGGCATAATCGCTTTGTTTTTACCTTGATCACAAATTGAAGAACATTACAAAAAGGTACGCAGCAGCCATTGTTCTTGAGCTTGTGACAGCAGCTAGTATGTAGATAATATGCGGAAGAAAACCATTGCCCCAAATATAGAATATGGTATTGATAAACTCCATCTGATCATGATTGGAACATTAATTCTAAATGAGATTGAGATTAGTCTTTATCCTCTTGTATTCCACTGTGATTTATATACATTGTTAATACTTTCTAATGTTAATACAAAGTTAACTACTGTATCTTATTCGTAACCAAGCTGGTTAGATTTTAAATGAGAATAAGGCAAAAAGGGTAATTTAACTGAAAATTCAATGATCCACCGGTTACAATCCAGGTGGATAAGACTCTCATATTCTTTGATCCTGATGATCATTAATAAAGCAAGCAACAACTATCCACTAGCTTTCCTTGTTTTTTGGTAAGTGGCAAAAATACACCTGCAGTTATGTAATTATGAAAACATTTTATTTGTTCTTGTTTTTAATATAAGCAAGTTAACCTTACTAATTATGAAAAATGCTTTCACACAAAAGATTAACAAACAAAATTGAATCCTCTATTTACAGTGGCTTGCAAAAGTATTCATACCCCTTGAACTTTTCCACATTTTGTCATGTTAAAACCACAAACGTAAATGTATTTTATTGGGATTTTATGTGATAGACCAACACAAAGTGGCGCATAATTGTGAAGTGGAAGGAAAATGATACATGGTCTTCAAATTTTTTTGCAAATAAAAAACTGAAAAGTGTCACGTGCAAAAGTATTCAGCCCCCTTTACTCTGATACCCCTAAATAAAATCCAGTGCAACAAATTGCCTTCAGAAGTCACCTAATTAGTAAATAGAGTCCACTTGTGTGTAATCTAATCTCAGTATAAATACAGCTGTTCTGTGAAGGCCTCAGAGGTTTGTTAGAGAACATTAGTGAACAAACAGCATCATGAAGCCCAAGGAACACACCAGACAGGTCAGGGATAAAGTTGTGGAGAAGTTTAAAGCAGGGTTAGGTTATAAACAAATATCCCAAGCTTTGAACATCTCACGGAGCACTGTTCAATCCATCATCCGAAAATGGAAAGAGTATGGCACAACTGACAGGCCGGGCAAGGAGAGCATTGATCAGAGAAGCAGCCAAGAGGCCCATGGTAACTCTGGAGGAGCTGCAGAGATCCACAGCTCAGGTGGGAGAATCTGTCCACAGGACAACTATTAGTCGTGCACTCCACAAATCGGGCCTTTATGGAAGAGTGGCAAGAAGAAAGCCATTGTTGAAAAAAAGCCATAAGAAGTCCCGTTTGCAGTTTGCCACAAGCCATGTGGGGGACACAGCAAACATGTGGAGGAAGGTGCTCTGGTCAGATGAGACCAAAATTGAAGTTTTTGGCCTAAATGCAAAACGCTATGTGTGGCGGAAACCTAACACTGCACATCACCCTGAACACACCATCCCCACTGTGAAACATGGTGGTGGCAGCATCATGTTGTGGGGATGCTTTTCTTCAGCAGGGACAGGGAAGCTGGTCAGAGTTGATGGGAAGATGGATGGAGCCAAATACAGGGCAATCTTGGAAGAAAACCTGTTGTGTGTAGAGTCTGCAAAAGACTTGAGACTGGGGCGGAGGTTCACCTTCCAGTAGGACAAGGACCCTAAACATACAGCCAGAGCTACAATGGAATGGTTTAGATCAAAGCATATTCATGTGTTAGAATGGCCCAGTCAAAGTCCAGATCTAAATCCAATTGAGAAATTTGAAAACCATGTATCATTTTCCTTCCACTTCACAATTATGCACCACTTTGTGTTGGTCTATCACATAAAATCCCAATAAAATACATTTACGTTTGTGGTTGTAACGTGACAAAATGTGGAAAAGTTCAAAGGGTATGAAAACTTTTGCAAGCCACTGTATAGTGATGTTGGTTTCTTTAGTAAGTTGCAATTTCCAGCCATTAGGAATGAGACTTAGTTTAATTGGTTTTGTTGAATTTGTTCAATGGAAAATATTGTGAGTGTGATTTCTTCCATATTTAAAAGTGAAGGAAGCTGCTGCAGATATTTTGAATTAAAATCTGGGTTGAATACAAATAAAATGAATAATGCCCAAATCTTTCAGGGCTTTAACAGATGCATGTGAAAATATTTACAAAGGTGTCCAGATTAAGGAATTTTGCAATTTGGGCAATTACAAATGGCACTCCAACAAAGTTTGAAGGCAACTTTGAGGTGTGTGAGGTGATGGAACCCATTCAATAACTCTAGGCATGTTGGGTTCACATCAGTTTAAGGGGAGGTACACACATTAGTGAGATACTGACTCTGAGACAAGTCACAAGTCGAAAATGTTTGTGGGAAAAACTACAATATGTATAGATGTTGGTAATTGTAGCATCGTCTACCATGTTTAGATTTATTTATACCACACAAAAACTGGCTCTTTCGGACCAACTCATCCATGCTGACCAAGATACCCCATCTAGGCTTGTCCTATTTTGCCCATATCCCTCTAAACCCTTCCTATTCATGTACCTGTATTTAGGGGTTAAAGACTACAACCTTCACGTGGTCTGCCCTCTTTCGACGAATGCAATCAACCCGGCGTGCACAGTCAAATAGAACAAGTTGTCCTGCAACTTTAGGCTGTGCATGCCATACACTAGAAGAAGATGTTTATTTGACTTTTAAATGCTGTTAAGATACTTGCCACAACTGCTTCTTCTGGTAGCTCATTCCATATACCGACCGCTACCCTCTGTGTGGAAAATGTTGTCCCTCTGGTTCTTTTTAATTCTTTTCCCCCTCACCTTAAATCCATGTCCTTTGGTTCTTGATTTGCCTACCCTTGGTAAAAGACAGTGCATTCACCTCACATAAAGTGGTGGACACTGCCCGGTTCATTGCAGATAATGAACTCCATACCATCAAAGGGGATCGTCGAGGACCCGCACCACCTTAGCCACACTCTCATTTCACTCCTGTGACAAGAACCGGCCTTTGGGCCACAATGTCTGCCGAAAATTAAGCCAAGACCAACTCTGATCTGCCTGCACATAATTCATATCCCTCCATTCCCTGCTTTACATGCCTATCCAAAAACCTTTTAAACACCACTGATACCTGCCCCCACCACCACCCCGCAGCATGCTCTGGGTGATAACCACTGTCTGCATATATGAGAGAAATCTTGCCACACGCATCTTAAAGCATGCCCATTAGTCTTTGACAGTTCCTGCTTGGGAAAATGGTTCCAACTGTCTACCATATCTGTCTCATAATTTTATATTCTTCAATCAGATCTCCCCTCAAACTCCGGTGTACCAGAGAAACAATACAACTTCTTCCTGTCGCTAATGGCTCCCTAATCCAGGCAGCATTCTAGTAAAGGGCCAGTCCCACGGGCATGCAGCAAGCGCAACCTAACCGCAAGCGGGGGCTGCGTGGAGGTCGAGTGATCCCCATACAGGGCCGGTCCCACCAGCATGCGGCTGCATGCGGCAAGCGCTACCAAATCGGAAGCGGGGGCCGCACGGAGGTCGAGTGACGTCAAGACGGTGCGTACGGCGGCGAAGCGGTGCGCACTACCGTCGGTGCGGCGCGCACGGCCTCGATGCGGCTGCGGGGCGGCAGGCCGTTGCCGCACGGAATTTTTGAACAGTGTCAGTTTTTCGGAGCCCCGCGCGATGTCAGGACCAGCTCCGCACAACTCCATACGGCTCCGGCGATCGAAGTGGGACCGGCCCCGCGATCTCCGCACGGCCCCCGCTTGCGGTTAGGTCGCGCTTGCCGCATGGAGTCGCATGCCCGTGGGACAGGCCCTTAAGCCTCATAAAATCATGTCATAGGAGCAGAATTAGGCCATTTGGCCCATCGTCCACTCCGCCATTCCATCATGGCTGATTTACCTCCCTCCTAAACCCATTCTCTGGCCTTCTCCCCATAACCCCTGGTACCTGTACTAATCAAAAATCTATCTTATCTCTGCTGTAAAAAATATCCATTGACATGGCTTCCACAGCCTTCTGTGGCAAAGGATTCCACAGATTCACCACCCTCTGACTAAAGAAATTCCTCCTCATCTCCTTCAAGGATCATCCTTTAATTCTGAGGCTGACCTCTAGTCCTAGACTCTCCCACTAGTGGAAACATCCTCTCCACATCCACTCTATCCAAGCCTTTCACTATTTGATAAATTTCAATGAAGTTCCCCCCTTATCCTTCTAACATCCAGCGAATAAAGGCCCAGTCAAATGCTCCTCGTATGTTAGAGATTTGTCCCAACGCATTCCTGGGATCATTCTTGTAAACCTCTTCTGGACTCTCTCCAGAGCCAGCATATTCTTTTTCAGAAAAGGTGCCTAAAATTGCTCACAATACTCCAAATGCAGACTGACCAGCGCCTTATAGAGCCTCAGCATCACATCCCTGTTTTTTGTATTCAAGCCCTCGTGAAATAAATGTTAACATTGCATTTACCTTACTTACTACCGATTCGACTTGCAAATTAACTTTTTGAGAATCCTGCACCAGCACTCCCAAGTCCCTATGCGCCTCTGATTTCTGGATTCTCTCCCCATTTAGAAAATAGTCTATGTCATTATTCCTATTTCCAAAATGTATGACTCCCCACTTTGCTACATTATATACCATCTTCCACTTCTCTGCCCACTCCAAACCTGTCCATGCCCTTCTACAGAGTTCCTGCTTTCTCTACACTTTCTGCCCTTCCAACTATTTCCGTATCCTCTGCAAACTTTGCCACAAAGACTTCAATCCCCTCATCCAAATCATTAACATACAACGTGATGAATAGCGGCCCCAGCACGGACCCCTGCAGAACTCTGCTAGTCACTGGCAACCAACCGGAAAAAGCTCCCTAACCAACCAGCAAAAGCTCCCTAAAGCTCTCGGATTAACCACCATTCTGTCTCATCTGCACCCTTTGCGAAGCCTCCACATTCTTTCTGTAATGGGGTGACCAGAACTGCGCGTAATGTGGCCGAACCAAAGTATTATAAAGCTGCATTGTGACTTCCTGACTCTTGAACTCGTATCCCAACCAAGGATGGCAAGCATACCTCCTTCACCAGTATGCCTCCTTCGCCACTCTACTGTAAAAGTATGCCTCCTTCACCACTCTACTGAGCCACTTTCAGAAAGTTATGGACTTGGACCCTAAAATCCCTGCGTACATCAATGCCATTAAGAGTTTTGTCATTATTGTATACTTTCCCTTAACATTTATTGAGATTAAAACATCATCTTCCATTTCTCTTCCCTTTTCAGTGACTGATCTATATCTGACTGTATACTTTGACAGCTTTCCTCACGGTCTACAATCCCAGTGATTTTGGTGTCATCTGAACTAATCCTCATCTATTTCCCCTCATGATCTTTATATGATCACCCTTCCGCCTCCTGCGCTCCAAGGAATAATGTCTGAGCTGCCCAACCTTTCCCAACAGCTAAAGCCCTCGAGTCCAACTACATCCTCTTAAATCTTCTGTGTGCTCTTTCCAGCTTAATGACATAGTTCCTGCAGCAGGGTGATCAAAACAGAATAAAATGCTCCACGTTTGGCCTCACCAACGTCTTGTCTCACTAATATGACATCAGAACTTCTACACTCAGTACCCTGACTGATGTTGATCACAGCTGATGAAGACCCTGCTGTAATTTTGATAACTATCTTCACTATCAACAATACCACATACTTTAGTGCCATCTGCAACATTTCTCATTATGCCTAGCCCATTCTCATCCAAATTGTTGATATAAATCACAAATACCAGTGGGCCCAGCAATGATCCCTGAGGCACATCAAATGCTTTGTTTTCATTGCTCCCTTAATTTGATCTTCTCTAACTGAATTCTAGAGATCATTCCTGTGTTGAACTTTTAGTCAGCTGTTTGCAGCTTTTAGTCATTCGTCCTGTATAGTGAGTGTTACACCAGTAGAGGGTCTGAAGAAGGGTCCCGACCCGAAACGTTGCCTATTTCTTTCACTCCATAGATGCTGCCTCACCCGCTGAGTTTCTCCAACATTTTTGTCTACATTCGATTTTCCAGCATCTGCAGTTCCTTCTTAAACACCAGTAGAGGGTGTTCTGTTCATTTCATCATGATATCTACCTAATTATATTAATGCTCAAATAAGTGTTTTTACAAGAGAGACTGAATAGCTGTGGTATTAGCTAGTCTAGAATACCAAAACTGGTGGTCGAACCTTTGCCTCTATTGCAAGTACATGAAGCTCCATGGACTAAAGTTGTTCAAATTATGAAAACTTAAAATTACTGGTATTAGCAAGTAAGCGATGTGAAATTGCCTTGGGCACCTGCACCTATTTGATATATTGTAATTACTTAATCCCAGTTGTTTAACATACTGAAAATCGTAATCTAGGAGTAAATTCATGGGCAGGGTAAATTCTTCAGTCATTTATACTCAGAATATGTCTGTTTTGTTTCATGGCGTTGTGCTGCAAAAACTATTGCTGCTTTTGTCCTTTGTTTTTACAAAGACAGAACATGATTGTTTTGTGAAACACCAGTTCATTTCCATTTGTTCCTAGATTTCAGCCTTTGGTAGCATATAAATCTTTCTCTCTGACACTTTATACAGTAAAACCTCATTTTTACAGACCTCTTTCGAACGGATTTCAGCAGATGGACCTACCGATGATCACCGCCAAGCCGGGCTGCCTACACTGATGTGGCCCACACTGCCTCCCCAGCCATTTCTGGGCCCAGCTGCCGACCTTCACTATTGTACACTTGGACTAATCCACACACTAGGGACAATTTACAGAAGCCAATTAGCGTAAAAAAACCTGTACGTCTTTGGAGTGTGGGAGGAAACCGGAGCTCCTGGAGAAAAAACCCATGCGGTCGGTCATTGGGAGAATGTATAAAATCCATGCAGACAGCACCCATAGTCAAGATCAAACCTGTGTCTCTGGCACTGTAAGGCAGCAACTCTACTGTGCCACTGTGCCGCCTTAAACCACCAGAGGTTTATTTTTTATTTTTTTATTTAACCTTTATTTAACCAGGAGGTCTCATTGAGATTAAAAATCTCTTTTACAAGAGAGTCCTGGCCAAGACAGGCAGCAGCACAGTTCCACAGTTACAGACAATAATTTAAAAACAACAGAGAACATATAAATAGAGTCACAATCAGAATATCATCAAACAAAGCATGTACAGACAGAAGAGCCCGCTTCAACATCATTAAGAAGGGATTTAAATCTGTTTATAGAAACCAGCTCCTTAAGTTTCAGTTCATTCTGCAGCTGGTTCCATGCGAAGGGAGCAGCATAACTAAATGCCCTTTTCCCCAGTTCAGTACGGACTTTAGGTACAGTTAGTAAGAACAAGCCCTCAGAGCGGAGCTGATAAGTTCCGGTGCTTTTTCGAATTACATACTTCTGCAGGTATGAAGGAAGAACACCGAGGATAGTCTTATAAATAAGGATATGTCAATGATGGAGTCTGCGGGTGGACAGGGCAAACCATCCAACTTGAGCATACAAAGAGCAGTGGTGCGTGAGGGTTTTAAAATTAGTAACAAATCTCAGTGCTCCGTGGTAGATCGTGTCCAAAGACTAGGCATTTTGAAGATGCATTCATATATAAAACATCACCATAGTCCAACACAAACATAAACGTTGCAGCAACAAGTCTTTTTTTGGCTTCAAAAGAAAAACAAGATTTGTTTCTAAAGTAAAAACCTAATTTTATCTTTAGTTTTTTCACAAGTTGCTGGATATGAGGTTTAAAAGAGAGAGAATCGTCAATTATAATTCCCAGATATTTATATTGAGACACAGATTCAACCACTGAGCCCTGCAAAGTGGTGATAGGAGGGAGGTCCGAGGGCTTTGATTTAGCTTTAGTGAACAGCATGAGCTTTGTCTTGTCAGCATTTAAAACAACATCACACAGGTTACGTTGCACAGTGTTAAAAGCAGTTTGGAGCTGACAGAGAGCCTGATTTGGGGTAGACGCAGAGCAATATATCACTGTGTCGTCAGCATAAAAGTGAAAATTTGTGTTCGGAGCTTTATGATCTAGACTATTAATATAAATAGTAAATAATAAAGGTCCTAGAACCGATCCCTGTGGCACACCCTTGGATGCATTAAGAGAGCTAAAAGTAATACCTTCTGCTTGCACACACTGGGATCTGCCTGATAGATAGTTTTTAAACCAACAGACAGCTTGATCAGACAAACCGATGCTGCATAGTCTTTGTAACAATAAGGCATGATCCACAGTATCGAAAGCCTTTGATAGGTCAACGAAAAGGGCTGCACAGTGTTGCTTATTGTCTAAAAATTCAATAAAATCATTTACTACTTTTAAAGCAGCTGTTGACGTACTATATTTTTTCCTAAAACCAGATTGAAATTCAGATAAAATACTGTTAGTTGATTAAAAAGTCCTTCAGTTGTTGGTTTACAATGGATTCCAGCACCTTAATTAAAACAGACAGTTTGGAGATGGGCCTATAGTTGTTTAGTACAGTGGGGTCCCCCCCTTTTAACAGTGGGAGAACAAAGGCAGATTTCCAAATAAGGGGAATTTCGTTTGTCTCCAGGGATAGATTAAAAAGATAAGTCAGAGGCAATGCAATAAAATCAGCAGCTAACTTTAGGAAGTAAGGCTCAAGGTTGTCTGGACCTGCCGATTTTTTAATGTCTAAACATCTCAGGGCCCTATGCACCTCTGAAAATGTAACAGCGTCAAAAGTAAAGGCTTGTCCCTCAACAAAACAACTTTCAGAGCAAGCAGCGGAGCCTTGAGCTGTGTTTTGAGAGTTGAAAAGTGAACCAGAGGCAATGAAATGCTCATTAAAACAACCAAGCATGTCAGCCTTTTCATAAATTTGGGTAGAGTCTTTGACAATGCATGGAGGAAGCTCAATAACATTTTTATTTCCAGTTATTGATTTAATGGTTTTCCAGAATTTCAACGGATTGTTTAGGTTATTTGACGTTTCAGTAAGGAAATGATCAGCTTTGGCTTTTCTAATTGCAACTGTGCTTGCATTTCGCAGCTGCCTAAAGAGCAGCCAGTCTGATCCAAGACCAGTACTCCTGGCTTTAGACCATGCCACATTGCGCTCATGAAGTAAAATAGATAACTCTGACGTGAACCATGCATTATCCCTGCCCCTTATTCTATACTTCCTAAAAGGAGCGTGCTTGTTAACAATTTCAATAAAACCATCATAAAAGAATTTCCAGGCATTTTCAACATCAGGAATTACATTAATTTTCTCCCAGCCAAAGAGAAACAGGTCATGAAAAAATGCTTGCTCCACAAAATGTTTCATGTCCCGCTTTATGATGAGTTTTAGGAACTTTTGTATTTCTTACTGTTGCAATGACACAGTGGTCACTGATGTCATTTGCAAAAACAGAAGCAGCAGAATATTTATGAGGAACATTAGTTAAGATAAGATCAATTAAAGAAGATTTTTCCAGACATTTCAGATTAGGTCTAGTAGGACTGTCAACAATCTGAAAAAATTAAACGAATCACAAAATGCTTTTAAATCATCTGATGCTGGTAGCAGCCAGTTCTAGTTTAGGTCACCAATAAGGACAATTTCATTAAAGTTCAACCCGGATAAAAGCTCCATTAAAGATGGTAAGGTGCAGCTGATAGCTGAAGGTGGCCTATAGCAACCGACGACAGTGATGTGGAGAGTTTTTGAGATTTCCATGTCAAGAGCCAGAAGTTCAAATTGCTTACTCACTGATGTAGAGAGACGGATCTTCACATGAAACTTAGACTTGACATAGACTGCGACCCCTCCGCCCTTCTTGGGTCGGTCAGTCCTATACACATTGTAGCCGTCAATGTTGATATCCTTGTTTAAAACTGCTTTGTTTAGCCAAGTTTCAGATATGACAATAACATCAGCATCAGTTGAATGAGCCCAGATACGAATCATATCCATTTTTGCAATCATACTGCGCACATTCAAATGGATGAAACCAAGTCCAGACCTTGATTCAAATTCAGCAGGGGTGTTAAAATTAACAGCAGACTCAGCAGAGCCTGGGCCTGGGTTAGGTTGAACATTCCCTGAAATCAGCAGCAACAGAACAATTATACACCTATAATCAGACCCTATAGATTTGCATAAATGATCTTTTTTAATCTTTAAAAATATAAAAAAAGTCACGAAGGCAACTTGAAGGAATAATAAAGTTGTCTTGTAAGGCCATCAAGCTGACCAGACGGGCCAAGTCCATAGATGCGGGGGGCAGAAGAGTCATAGGTGACAAACTAATGCCCAGCGGAATGCCAGAAGCGCACGTTCCCCGGCATGGTAAAACCGGTGTAAAGTTGACTGGACAGGAGTTTTCAGTCCCGTGGGGGCTTTCCCCGGTGCCGCTCCAAATTAATAGGAAAAGAGCAGCCACGAGCAGCGACATTGTACGTTGAGATCCCGAAAATCGAGGAGAAACGCAGCCAGACTATTTCGCCTCAACCAACGACACCACACATTAGTGCAGGGAGAGTCCTATAAGAAATCCGTTCCGTGGTTTCCCGACGGAATGATAATGCTCGCAGATGACTTACAGAAAATTCACTCAGTCACTCAGTCATATTTGTAAAACAAACAGACACAGTTAGAGACAGACACAGTTAGAGACAGGAGGAAACGTGTGCTGCCATCTTGGATCTCTCTGAGGGGCATTAGGGGTAGACAGTCAGAAACTTTTTCCCAGGATGGAAATATGATAGCTTGAAGGTGGGGGACAATGTTTAAAGGAGGTGTGCAGGGCAAGAGTTGTAGAGGGTAGTGAGCAATTGGAACTTGCTGCCGGGATGATGGTGGAGACAGATAAAATAATCATACAGCATGGAAACAGGACCTTCGGCCCAATTTGCCCACACGGGCCATCATGTCCCATCTACACTGGTCCCACCTACCTGCATTTGGGCCATATCCTAACCATGCACCTGTCTAAATGTTTCTTAAACATTGCAATAGATTTAGCAGACTTGGATTGGCACATGGATGTGCAGCAAATGGAAGGATATAGATTATATGCAGGCAGGTAAGTGTTGGTCTTGGCATCATGTTCGGTACAGATATTGTGGGCCGAAGTGCCTGTTCCATTACTGTATCTCTACTAAGATGTGTAGGGAGATCAGGTTGTGGGCCGAAGGGCCTGTTCCATTACTGTATCTATACTAAGATGTGTAGGGAGATCAGGTTGCTGCAATAATAGTAGGAATAGTGGGGAATTTTAACTTTCCTATTACTGACTGGTTCACCCATGGTGAAAAGGGGCCAGATAGAGTGCCATTTGTTACAAGTGAACAAGAAAGTTTTATTAATCTATATATAGACTAGACAGAATACATTAAGGACTTTATTTTCCCCAGGATGAAAATATAAAGAGACATAGCTATAAGGTCAGAGGAAAAAAGTTTAAAGATGTATAGGGCAAGCTTTTTAGTGATGGGCATCTGGAACACACTGCCAAGGATGTTGGAAGTGGATATGGTAGTGGCATTTACGAGGCCATTTAGGTAGGCAATGGATATGCAGAGAATGAAGAGATATGGATCATGTGCAGAGAGATTAGTTTAATTTGGTATGTTCAGCACAAACATTGTGGGCCAAAAGGCATGATTCTGTGCTGTTTAGTTCAATGCTCTATAGAGAGGGTTTAACACTAGACCTCTTAAGGAACAAGGTAGGGCAAGTGACTGCCGTGTCAGTGGGGGAGCACTTTGGAACCGGTCATCATTAGTTGTAATAGTTATAAAATGTTGATGGAGAAAGATAGGAACTAGCAGAGGTCGATTGGGGAGAGATTAAAGGGAGTAATCTGCATCTGGAATGAGTTGCCAAGTGGATATCATTGTGACTTTTAAAAGATATTTGGACATACATGGATAGGAAGGGATTAGATGACAATGGGCCAAATGCAGGTAAATAGGATGAGCCTCTTGGTTGGCATAGTCAAGATGCATTTAAGGGCCTGTTTCGCTCTTACTGTTTGCAAGTAAATGGATGTCTGGCAAGTGAGAGGGCTTTTTAAAGTACGATTGCAAGAGTTCAGGGTCAGCACTTTCCCGTTGGAGTGTCAAGTTTAGGGAACTCTGGATAATGAGAGATATTATCCAGAGTGAAGAGACGGAGACTAAGACTTTGCCTCCATCACAGTCAGGGTGTGCTTGGTGAACTCACTGTGGTGGATGTTTAATTTGTGTTTATTGTATGTTTTGTTATTATTGGTTCTGTGTATGACTGCAGGCATCACAATTTCGTTCAGACCGAAAGGTCTGAATGACAATAAAGGAAACTTGATTCTTGATTCTAATGAGAGATATTGAGACTCTAGCCAGGAAAAAAAAAGACTTAGGCAGTTGTTAATCAAACAACTCCCTCAAAGTATAAGAAGTGGAGTATACTTGACTCGCAAATCAGGAAGTCAAAAAGAGGGCATGACTAGGATCTGGCAGGGAAGTTAAAGGAAAATCCCAAGCATAAAAAAGTGAATGCACACAATCTTTTTCATAGACCAGGTGGCTCAAAACTACAAGGTACACAAAAATGCTGGAGAAACTCAGCGGGTGCAGCAGCATCTATGGAGCGAAGGAAACAGGCAACGTTTCGGGCCAAAACCCTTCTTCAGACTGATAGGGGGTGGGGAGAAGAAAGGAAAAAAGGCGGAGGAGGAGCCCGAGGGCTGGGGGAGGGGAGGAGACAACCAGAGGGCTGATGAAGGGGAGGGGACAGCAAGGGCTAGCAGAATTGGGAGAATTCAATGTTCAAGCCCCCAGGATGTAGACTGCTCAAGCGGAATATGAGGTGCATTTCCTCCAAACTACAGATGTGTTAAAGGTGAAGGGAAAGATTTGAAAAGCCACAACTTTACAGAGGGTGGTGCACATATGGAGCGAGCTGCCACGAAAGGTCATAGATATAAGTACAATAATATTGAAAAGACATTTGATCAGGTATGTGTAAAAGAAAGGTTTAAAGGGTATGGGACAAGTGTGGGCAAATTGTACAAGCTTAGGTGAGAATCTTGGTCAGTGTGCACAAGTTGAGCTGCAGGGCATTTTTCTGACTGCATTGCCATGTTTTTCAAATACAACACAACTCATCTTTTAAAGTTCAAAATAATTTCTGCGTATTTTTATCTGCCATCCCAAAGCTGGCTTGTGTCAGATCATTATTGGTTTTGTTGTAGAAAATTCTTCATATTAGAAAGATGAAAGTACTCTTGACAATAAATAAAATAAAATGCTGGAGTAATAGTGGGTCAGGTGGCATCATTGGAGAACATGGACAGTGACATTTTGGGTCAGGATCCTACTGCAATAACTATTATATCTATATCAGTTGCAGTGTACGAGCAATTGATTGTGAATATTGTAGTCTGGTCTGACTGGACCATAGAAACTATCCCATGTCAACTCCCAGGGGCCTGATGGGATAAATGATGGAAACTTTGCAGTAAGGAATGGGACCTGGGTATCTTATACAGTGCATTCAGAAAGTATTCAGACCCTTTCACTTTTTCCACATTTTGTTACGTTACAGCCTTATTCTAAAATGGATTAAATTCATTTTTGTTATCATCAATCTACACACAATACCCCATAATAAAAAAGTGAAAACAGGTGTTTAGAAATGTTTGCAAAGTAATTAAAAATAAATAACTGAAATATCACATTTACAAAAGTATTCAGACCCTTTACTCAGTACTTTGTTGAGGCACCTTTGGCAGCGATTACAGCCTCAAGTCTTCTTGGGTATGACGTTACAAGCTTGGCACACTTGTATTTGGGTAATTTCTCCCATTCTTCTCTGCAGATCCTCTCAAGCTCTGTCAGGTTGGATGGGGAGTGTCAATGCACAGCTATTTTCAGGTCCGTCCAGATATGTTCAATCGGGTTCAAGTCCGGGCTCTGGCTGGGCCACTCAAGGACATTCAGACTTGTCACGAAGCTACTCCTGCGTTGTCTTGGCTGTGGGCTTAGGGTCGTTGTCCTGTTGGAATGTGAACAGTCTGAGGTCCAGAATGCTCTGGAGCAGGTTTTCATCAAGGATCTCTCTGTACTTTGCTCCGTTCATCTTTCCCTCGATCCTGACTCGTCTCCCAGTTCCTGCTGCTGAAAAACATCCCCACAGCCTGATGCTGCCACCATAGATTGATGATACAAAAAATGAATTTAATCTATTTTAAAATAAGGCTGTAACGTAAGAAAATGTGGAAAAAGTAAAGAGGTCGGAATACTTTCTGAATGCACTGTACATCAGTCATTGAAAGTAAGCATGCACGGACAGCAGGCAGTGAATAAAGCTAGTGGCATGTTGGCCTTTATAGCGAGAGGATTTGAGAATAGGAGCAAAGAGGTATTTCTGTAGTTGTACAGGGCCCTGGTGAGACCACACCTGGAGTATTGTGTGTAGTTTTGATTTCCTAATTTGAGGAAGGACATTCTTGCTATTGAGAGAGTGCAGTGTAGGCTCATCAGGTTAATTCCCGGGCTGGTGGGGTAGACATATGATGAAAGAATGGATCGACTGGGCTTATATTCACTGGAAGTTAGAAGGATGAGAGGGAATCATATAGAAACATATACAGAGCTGCCAAGTAATACGGATTTTCCATATTTTGTATGGAAATGCGATAAGAATACTGATTTTATGTTGTTAAATACAGATTTTAAATACGGAGTTCAGTTCAGTCTGACGAAAGGTCTCGAACAGAAACGTCACCCATTCCTTCTCTCCAGAGTTGCTGCCTGTCCCACTCCAGGTTTAAACAGAGCGCTGTTAGTTTAACGCGTGGGAATTTAAACGAAGAGCTGTCGGCTACATCGCTGTGGGTTCTAAATATAGGGCTACCGGCTGGAGCGCTATGTGCTTTAAACATAGCGCTATGGGCTTTACACCTAGAGCTATGGTCACAGCGCTATGGGTCACAGACTGTTCAGGAAAATTCTCGTATAGCAATGAGTCTTTGGAATTATCTTTGAGCCTTTGATTATTTTTCAGGCAGTGGTAGAATTCTGGATAAGCCTAGTGGTGAAAGGTTACCAGTGGGATTGCAGTTACATTGGGATTGGCCTTGATTTTACAGAACGGTGGGTGGGCTCAAGGGGGAGAGAGGGAGGGGTGGAGAGAGAGGGGTGGAGAGAGTGAGGGGAAGGAGAGAGGGAGAAGGAGGGAGGGAATAAGAGAGGGAGGGAGAAAAAAAGGAAGGAGAGAGGGAGGGTGGGAGGGAAAGGGGAGGGAGGGTGGAAGAGGGAGGGAGGGAGGGAGGGAGGGAGGGAGGGAGGGCGAGAGGGAGAGAGGGAGGGAGGGAGGGAGGGAGAGAGGGAGGGAGGGAGGGAGAGAGGGAGGGAGAGAGAGGAAGGAGGGAGAGAGAGAGGGAGCAAGGGAGGGAGAGGGAGGCTTCCAAACTGGCTTCTATATCATCATCTGGTGCTATAAGCAGAAAGCAGCCGTTCAAACAGCAGTATACAAAGAGATGGCAATGAATGCACTGTCAAGTAAGATGCGTAGAAGACATGTCAATTGGCAGCAAAGTTATGCATTCTTGTACTCTTAGAGGCAGGGCCGGATTTAGATGAAGAGAGGCCCTAGGCCCCTCCCAATTCCCCACCCCCACAACGAGGAAGATGGAAGAGTCCAACAGAGTCCACCAGATGTGCAGCCGAGCGTGGCCAATGAGATAAGGGCTGGAAAGCTGCGCTTTTATTTATTGCCAGTGCTAGTGTCGAGTTATCTTAATTTTGCATTCTCACTAAAGATAACCCCCCTTTCCCTCTCCCCCTCCTCCTTCCCCCTACCTCTCCCTCCCCATCTCTCCCCCCTCCCCTTCCCCTCTCTCTCTCTCCCCCTACCCTCCCCTCCCTCTTTCTCCCCCCTGTCTCAAGCCCCCACTTTCCCCCTCACATCCCCCCCTCTCTCTCCCTCCCACACAGCGAGGCTCCGACTCCGCGCCGCAGACACTGCAGGCCCCCCCCCCCCGGCCCGGAGAAACGGGCACTCCCGCAACGCAATATTCCACTACTTACCTGAAGTAGACACCTAGGATCTTTGGTAGACACGAGGCATCGAGGTGATTGTGTGGAATGCAAATGGAGATCTGAACGCGCCCGGGCCCACTGCGCATGCTCGGAGAGACAGCGTCATTTTGCGTCGCTACTGCGTCACTGGCTTCCCCCAACTGTGCAGGCGTGGATGGTCGCAATTTTTCCCCCCAAAACTTCCAGCGGGCCAGAACCAGAATTTTGGGTAATTTACGTCAAAGTGGAAATGCTGATAGCGCTCCAATTTTATTTTTCTCGGGATTTTTTTTACTCTGGGAAAAAAACACCTTGGCCGGAGGCCCCCTAGATTTTGAGGCCCTAGGCTTCAGCCTGTGAAGCCTATAGGTAGATCCGGCCCTGCCGAGGCCCCCCTAGATCTCGAGTCCCTAAGCTTAAGCTTGTGAAGCTTATACGTAAATCCGGCCCTGCTTACAGGGGTATGACTGCACATAAAAAATAACATTTTTTTCAACAAAATGGCACCGCGTAAATATACTGATTTCCTCAGCAAAATACTGATTTTCAGGTACTAGAATACTGAAATGCTCTGACAAAACTTGGCAGCTCTGCATATAAAATTCTTAAGGGATTGGACAGGCTAGATGCAAGAAAAATGTTCCCTGTTGGGGAAGTCCAGAACCAGGGGTCACAGTTTAAGAATAAGGAGTAGGCCATTTAGAACTGAGATGAGGAAAAACTTTTTCACTCAGAGTTGTGACTCATTGGAATTCTCTGCCACAGAAGGTAGTGGAGGTCAATTCAATGGATGTATTAGGGCTAACGGAATCAAGGGATCTGGGGAGAAAGCAGGAACGGGGTACTAATTTTGGATGATCAGTCATGATCATTTTGAATTCGGCTTGAATGGCTGACTCCTGCACCTATTTTCTATGTTTTTATGAGATCATTAAGGGCCTCTCAGCCTGAGAGTACCCGACCAGAGGTTTGAAAAGAAAGTAATCATTCAGAGATGGACCTGATCATTTGCTGCCTTGCCTTGGGCGGGTTACAAGTGATGGCTTAACATTTTGCTATGGGTGGGGATGCCTCCATTCTAAATTTTAATTAAAATACTGTGTTTTGTACATTTGGATTGTGTGTGTACTGAACCTTTGGGTTGAACTGCTCAAGGTGAAAGATTGACTGAATTTGACATGAGTGGTTGAGTGATTCTCTTGCTCCACAACATCAATCAAATGGGTTCATTTGTGTTATCACATGGGGGTCTATATCTCCTAGAATCATAGTGATATAGTGTGGAAACAGGCCCTTCAGCCCAACTTGCCCATACTGGCCAATGTGTCCCAGCTACACTAGTCCCACCTGCCTGTGTTTGGTCCATATCCCTCCAAACCTGTCCTAGTCCATGTACCTGTCTGTTTCTTAAACATTGGGATTGCCCCAGCCTCAACTACCTCCTCTGGCAGCTAGTTCCATACACTTTGTGTGAAAAAGTTTACACCTCAGATTCCTATTAAATCTTTTCCCCTTCACCTTAAACCTGTCCTCTGGTCCTCGATTCACCTACTCTGGGCAAGAGACTGTGCATCTACCTGATCTATTCCCCATATGATTTTATACACCTCTGTAAAATCACCCCTCATCCACTGCACCATGACCTCCCATCCTCTTGGTAAGATTGGCCTGGGGTACTTCGCCTGCCCAAATATGGTTGTGGATACAATTTGACGTGTTTATAGTGATGATTATTTATCATTGGGCAGACTCCCTTGTTGCAATTGACTGCTACATCTGCATACCTGCTGCCAGTTTGTTGGGAGCAGCTCTTCTTAATTCTCAGCAAAATTATACTTTGTTTTACATTCATTCAGGTTATGGCTGATAGAAGCATGATTTTCATGAATTACAATGTTGTATTTCTAAAACTGTTTGCTTACTTGGAAGAGCCCTTTGTAAATGTTGATAATTGTTTCGCTATTTCTTTCAGTGTGCATGCTCTGAATGCTGCTGAACCAACTGCTGGTTTGCATTGCTGCTCATCAGCACCACTTGCTGGAGTAAGATGCTACTGCATTTCAGTGAGTCATCATAAGCTTGGTCGTATTGTTGCGATGCACCCTTTGCATTATTAGAAGCCAATAGACAATAGTTGCAGGAGTAGGCCATTTGGCCCTTCAAACCAGCACCACCATTCACGGTGATCGTGGCTGATCATCCACAATCAGTACCCTGTTCCTGCCTTCTCCCCATATCCCCTGACTTTGCTATCTTTAAGAGCTAACTCTCTCTTGAAAGCATCCAGAGAATTGGCCTCTGCCTTCTGAGGCATAGAATTCCACAGATTCACAACTCTCTGGGTGAAAAAGTTTTTCCTCATCTCCGTTCTAAATGGCCTACCACTTATTCTTAAACTGTGGCCCCTGGTTCTGGACCATGTTTTCTGCCTCTAGCGTATCAAATCCCTTAATAATCTTGTTTCAATAAGATCCCCTCATCCTTCTAAATTCCTGAGTATGCAAGCCCAGCTGCTCCATTCTATCAACATATGACAGTCCCGTCATCCCGGGAATTAATCTTGTGAACCTACGCTGCACTCCCTCAATAGCAAGAATGTCCTTCCTCAAATTTGGGGACAAAAACTGCACACAATACTCCAGATGTGGTCTCACTCGGGCCCTGTACAACTGCAGGACCTCTTTGCTCCTATACTCAACTCCTCTTGTTATGAAGGTCAACATGCCATTAGCTTTCTTCAATGCCTGCTGTACCTGCATGCTTACTTTAAGTACATTTTGCAGGTTTTAAGTGACTTGATTTCAATGCTGAGGCAGGTACATGCCTGAAGGCCATTGCATAAAAATCCCTAGACTGGTGAGCAGCATAGCCAAAACAATGGAAGGGAAACAGTAATGGCCTCTTCATGGAGAGGACTACACGGTGAGAGTAGATGTTGCCATTGCCTTGTACTGGACCCCAATCGCTGTTCTGATCTGGTGCAGCAAGATACATTTATTTGGGTTGGGTGTTACACTCTGTTCTGGGTACAATCTAGTGTACTGCATGCAGTGTTCACACTATGGCCTTCTCTACAGGGGTGGTAGCAATCACAGAGCACCTGTACTCCGGCTGCAGGAGTGGCCTTCAATGTCTGGTTATCTGTCATGTTTCTTTACTCTCTCATTTTCTTCTTCGGCAACTCATTTTCTTTTTCAGAAGCTACCTATCAGCCAGGGTGATATTAGAGGGGAAATTCTTCAATACGCCAACATGGCCTTGAGAGACAATGGACTACCTCTATAGCAGTCAACAGATGTGGACTTAACCAGATGCTCCAAGGTATTTTTCTCCCACTTCTAACATGGTGAGACATCTCCAAGACAGAATAAAATGAAATGAGCAGCCTTTTGTGGGGAGTTAATGAGCTTCTATTTGATAATCTATTCCAAAAAAATGGGATGGAAAATTGAGGAAACTAGTGCAAGTTTCTGATGCACCACATAAAGTCAATTCTGAAAAACAATTTTCAGCCATTTTGGAAAAAATCATCTTATTTGATTCACGGGACTGCCTGACTTGTGACTGCTAAAAATAGAGGAAAGCTGGTAAGGTGCTCAATATTTTTGAAGGGAGTATGCTGAAGTTAAACGGAGAAGTGCCGGCCAATTTTTTTTTAACAGAGGGTTATGAGTGCCTGGAATGCTGCTGAGGTTGGTGGATGAGGGATAGATGATAGGGGTATTTAAGAGACTTTCAGATAGGCATATAGATGTGCAAGGAATGGAGGGATATGGATTGTGTGCAGGTAGATCAGAGATAGTCTTGGCATCATGTATGGCACAGACAATGTGAACCAAAGGCACTGTTCTTGTGCGGTACTGTTCTAGGTTCTAAAAATAAGAGAACGATCCAAATAAATTGTTATTCTAGCTTATTATCAAGCTTGTGATCCATCTGTGGTAATGAAGGTCGTACCAGCCATCTCTACCCTCACAGAACTCAGATGGAACAAGTCTGGTAAAATGATTTCCATGGCTGTTGTAATATCTTTAAATGCATTATCCTTCACACGTGTGCATTCAATTAAAAATGTACCCATCTGTCCATTGATATCTTCCTGCAGACTTCAGCTGTCCTCCTCATTGTTAATCAAATTTTTGTACCAGTGTTAAGGTACCAGTGTATAAAATCATGAGAGGAATAGATCGGGTAGATGTACAGAGTCTTTTGCCCAGAGTAGTTGAATCGAGGACCAGAGGACATAGGTTTAGGGTGAAGGGGAAATTATTTAATAGGAATCTGAGGGGTAACATTTTCCACATACAGGGTGATGGGTATATGGAACAAGCTGCCAGAGGAGGTAGTTGAGGCAGGGACTATCCCACCATTTAAGAAACGGTTAGAAAGGTACATGGATAGGACAGGTTTGGAGGGATATGGACCAAACGCAGGCAGGTGGGACTAGTGTAGCGGGGACACGTTGGGCCGAAGGACCTATTTCCACGTTGTATCAATCAAACCTTGTATGACAATCAACTGGATTTCCATTTAAGACTGGAAAATGCAGATGCACCTTATCTCTGCTCCATATCCCTTTTAGTGGACTAAAGGCATTTTTATTTCAAATAGCAGTTGGGAATTCAAGAATTGAAGCATTGTTTAACCAGGATCCAATGTTGATCAGAAAGTAAAGAAATGACAGGCAAACAGAACTTAAGTTCAAATTAGACACAGGCAGTACAGTAATAATTTAAGGTCAACCAAAAAAGGGTAGAACAAGGGTGGTCTGCTTAAGGAAGAGATTTCAATGCATAACTAAAACTAGATTTCATTGTAAGATACTTATTCAAATAATGCTACTGTGTAACTGGAACACTAACAGATGCAGATTAAAAGTAAATGCAGTCACACTACATTAAAATGTAAAGTATGTGAAAAAATCATTAAACTTAGTACTTAAACACTGGTATCAGGAACAACATGAAAACTTGATTAATTTACTTAGCCAATACAAATTAAGCATAGCAAGAGACAGGGTGCAGCTGCAAATTATTTATTGCAGTCCACACCTACAGAACATAATTGAATCAATCCACATTATTTGGAGATGTACAGTATTTCATAGATATCTGAAATTAGATACTCTTAAGAGGCTGTAAAAGTGAAAGAAATATTATACGTTGCAAACAGTTTATTTATACTAGTTGCTGAAAAGAAAATGCATACATTATTTGCTCCAACCAAAACATCCAATGACATTTTGTTAGAATTGTTCTAACGCTGCCTTGTGGTCATTGCCATCCGATCACCAAACTGTGACTCAAAGTAGCGCACATCAGAATGCCTGACTTGCAATAATATAGCCATGTTAAAGATCTGGTATTGAAGTCACAAGTGTAAATTCTTAAATTTGGATAACATTTAATTAATATGGACAGGTATGATTTGCACTATGATTTTTTTCCAGGTTTCCCTCCCACTCATATCTCAATTGAGCTCAGTCAATTCGTATGGCCTTGATTAGTCTGTTGTCATAGTCCATTAGATGCCAAATTTTTTTTGTTCCTTGTTTAGATTTAGAAGATGTAGTCCCTTCCAGGGTGTTAATCTCTTGTGGAAATGATGTTTATTTTCCATCCGCTCACTTGTTAGCAGACAATAATAAGAACCTAAACTGAACAAGCTCAAAAATTGACTTGCGCTCGGACATGGATCTGAACTGTGTTTTTAATTCCATTTTTAAAAGTTGGGTGTTGGACATCTTCAAACTGAAATGTATTCCTAAAATTAAATGCAGACTTATAGAATGAAAATTGGTATTCTGAATACATCTACATTAAGATTTTGCAATCCCCATCTCCCCCCACCCCACCCCCCCCCCCCCCTCCCAATTCAAATAATTAAAATCCATGTGTGAGACAGGCACTCAGTCATCTTGGTGGAGCTCATCACCATTATTTCATTCTATCCCGTGTAATATCACTGCACGATCTCTTGCACATTAGTTTTAATAAATACCATAATGCAATGCGACTAATGTAAGAAAAAGGGCTGCCTTTACTATTTTTAGATATTTCAGACCTTTATCATTTTTTTTAAAGTAACCTAATAATACTTGGTTTCTAGTAGTCTATAGATACAAATTGTGCCTAAGCATAGTGTAAAGAATTGCAAAATGTGCACACATACACATCTAAAAAGGGAGGAAAAAAAGGTTGCCAGCAATTCATCCTTATCCTTTGGTAAAGTTTTTGAAACTTTACAATAGCAAATCACTTGCAATTTAAATAACAGCTCGTAATCAGAAAGCACATCATTGCAGAATCAACATTTTAAAGAGAGGTGTGCAAAAAAGAAAAGCTTGTACTGGTGTTAGCACCCATTACATTCCTAGATGGTCACACATTCAACATTATAGACAAGCAATTCAAATTTATGTGGTTTTGATATAAACAGATCTAAATTCATAGTTTCCTATCTTCACTTTTAATTCCTGTAAAAATTACAAATGGTTCATAAGAGGCACACTTCATTTTACATTTGGTTACGCCTGAATTGGTGGTATTAATAGCAGATGCAATCAAGAGCACCAAATAAAATAATTTAGATTTCAATAATGCAAAATATTCATAGACACACTGTTTTGGGAATTTCTTTCTTTGCACCAATTTGGATATCAGTAAAGGATGATCCTCGACGCTTAAAAATGTATATAATAATAACCCAAACTGGGAAAAAAATCTATCAACATAATCACTGTTCAAATTTAGGTTGCATCGATGAGAATTTTTGCATTCTATAACACTGCTGGTGATAATGGGAGATGCAATATCATTTATGAGGAACTATTTTCAGGCCAATTACATCAAGGATTAACACTATTGAACTGTCTAAAAAAATGAAGTTCAAAACATCCATTTATACAGTGAGATGTTAAAAACAATATAAAATTTAATTCTGTTGCAAATCTTAACAATATTCACCATCATCAAATGCTGAAAAAAAGCATATCTTACAGGGAACACCACTGAACAAACAAAGTTTGTCCTTTCTTGCTCACTCCTGTTACTGGTTAAAACACAAAAGCTTAGTTGGTAGGGATAAAGAAAATAAAAGACAACAGATATGCTGCTGAATAGCACATGGGGAAAAAATTCTGCCTTTTTAGTGTTACTATAAGATTTAGACTCTTACAAGTCTTTTTTTCTCCCTTCGATCAGAAGTATTTCTTGAACCTCTTTTCTGATCATACGCTGTGCACATTCTGAAAACCTTGGCCAAACCAAGTTTATAAACAATTGCCACATGAAAAGAAAATTCAAAATTAAAAAAATAAGGAAGCAAACATATTAATTGTGAAGAACAAACTGTACAATATAAACAGCTCTCTGCACAGGAGATCTTTCAATGGTGCAGTTCATTAAAAAAAAGAATAAAGTGCCAATAACAGGCAAATAAAGCCTGGATCTGTAAAGAGTAGCTAGAGATTGGTCAACTTGCTAGAATGCATGTATGTTGTTGCTATAGAACGTTGCCACCCAACTACCTTTAAAAAAAAGTTTTTGGCTGCTCTGGAAATTCCTAAAATATAAATCAGAAACCATGCCTTTCCCCTAAATTAAAATACATCCCCTCCTTTGTGCTGCATCTTGTATAGGCAGCGAAAACAATGGAATTTGAAAAATAAATCCATCTGCACTCCTATATTTTATCCTACCCACCAACCAGATACTTTCCACCCTTACCACAGAAGCTCAATTAGAACTCAGAGGAAGTATTTAACTTAAACTGAATGGATTGTTGCTAAACCAAATTAAGCAATTTTCACAGAATTTAAATGTAAGAAATTATTCCTGATAATGAAAATACAGTCTGTAACTAATAATGCAGGCTGTGAATCATACCGCTGCATTCAAAATATTAAAAAACCAAAGACATTAGCTGGAATACAGGGTTTCTTGTCAGAGAACATAAACAGTAGTTTTGTTTGGGGTTTTTTTGCATACTTTTTTTGTTCTAAAATATGTTGAACAATGGTAAAAATCATTAGTTTTTAAGCAAGGCAGAACTCTAGTCTTTTTCCCCACCCCACTCAAGCAAGACAGTGAGTGCCATGGATCAACTCAGTCCAGAGGTTGTGGTTCTGCAATTGGCATGGTGTGAAGCACCTCATCCAGCAGCTGAAGGGCACGGTGTAGGTGGATTTCAATCCAGCAAGGCGTTTCCTTAATGCTTTGTCTTGGGTAATCGGGTCCCCAGCCTTTAACAAAGCTCATCCTGAGAATGCACAGACGGCGCAGATCATCCACGCCAATTCCAGCTGCAGCAGATAAACCTGAAAATAAAACTTACATTAATGCAAAAGGCATGCGTTACAAATGTAAATATGTCTTTAATTAACTGGGTGGAAAAGATAGTTAGAAACCCAAAGGACTGGAAAACTACAATAGGTCAGCCAAATGACAATGTCTTGGCGTTTGCAGCTGTCGGAGCCCGTCTGGCACACTGACCAGTTCGACATGAATACTGATCAACAATGGCGTGTGCACTTGTTTTGATATAATTTTTTATTTTAATATTCTGGCAAGTCTGAGTACACAAACCTATAGGAGGCTTTCAATACTGAATATGGGACAGCCAATCGAGCAGAAATACTGATCACGTTTTGGGCCGAAACCCTTCTTCTGAAGAAGGGTTTCGGCCCGAAACGTTGCCTATTTCCTTCGCTCCATAGATGCTGCTGCACCCGCTGAGTTTCTCCAGCATTTTTGTGTATCTTCGATTTTCCAGCATCTGCAGTTCCTTCTTTAACACAGAAATACTGATCAGATGGATGATTAGTTCCAATTCATCTGGCTATTACAATTAGCAATTAAACTATCTAAACATAAAACAATCAATAGGAACCATATCACTTTCTGAAAAGTGTGGGGCAAGTTTTTTAAAACAGAGGAGTGGGCATCTGGAACGTGCTGCTGAGGTAGTGGAGGCAAATATGATAGTTGCATTTAAGAGTCTTTTAGATGGGAACATGGGTATGCAAGGAATGGAGGGTTATGGATCACATATATCCAGATGAAATTAACATACTTTGCCATGTTTGGCATGAATTGTGTGGGCCAAAGGGACAGTAGGCACTGTTCTACGTTTTATGATTTGTGAGGTTATGAAGAGTGAGGTGAGCACAGACTGAAAAAATCTTTTGTGCTGTAAAATTATGCGATTCCATTCCACAGAGTTTTTGGCAATCTTGCATGTTTAAATAAAAATGTCCTAGTCCACAAATCCAGTTTTGAAATTTGAAATGTTGGGATTGAAAATTTAAACTGCTTTGTATGATAAATAACAAAGAAGATTTGGTGTCAGCTTTGTGAGGTTTATATGAAAGGAATAGATGATCCATAATGAGATGGACCAATGCCCACTGATGGATCGTGTCACTGTTAATTACCATTTCCTGTTTTCCTGTAGAAGATTTGGTGTTCAAGACTAGATGGTCATCTTTTTGGAAATTTGCATTTTTTTTCTTTCCCCATAGTATTTTGGGAAATCAGAATGGGGAAGGAGGCTGTGGTGGTGCTGACCGTGTTTTATTTTTGCACGTTGCTGATTTGTTTGTTCACACAGAACAGTACAGCATAGGAGCAGGCCACAGTGTCTGTGCCAAGCATGATGCCAAATTAAACTAATCTCCTCTGCTTGCAAACGATCCATAGCCATACATTCCCTGCATATCCATGTGCCTTTCTACAAGTCTCTTAAACACCATTATAATGTTTGCTTCCAACGCCATTCCTGGCAGTACGGACCAGGCACTCACCATTCTCTGTAAAAAAATCTTGCCCAGCACATCTCCTTTAAACTTTACCCTGTCCTTAAATCTATGCCTTCTAGTCTTTGACATTTCCAATCTGGGAGAAAACTTCTCTCTACCTTATGTTTGCCTCCCATAATTTTATATACTTCTATCAGGTCTCCCATCAACCGGCTGTGCTCCAGAGAAAACAATCCAGGTTTGTACCATCTAGATTTTCCTATCCTGATACTTTGGAAAAAAGATTGACTATCTATCCCATCCATGTCCCTCAATTTTATAAACTCCCGCAATGATGAATGATAAAACTTGGTATATCAAAGTGGCTCTGATGGGGACCTCTATGTATGTGGTTATATATTCAGGGAAAATACAAAAACACAAGTGGCATGGTAACTTACTAATAGCTGGGGCAATTCCTCCCACTGAACCTGGTCCAGGAATGTTTCCAGCAACAGCTGCTGCTTGGGCAGCTGCTGCAGCCTGAGCAGTAGCAGCCTGTTGTTGCATCTGACGGTGACACTGTCGCAAATCAAACACCTGAAACGCAAACAAAATGGATTGTAAAATGACTGGAGGAAATACTTCAAAACTTCAACACATTGAGAAGGAATTCCATTGGCCTATGTGAGGAAGATTTGCAAACAAAATAATCAAAGCCCGTAACCAAACTCCAAGACCTGTACTCAAATTTCAGAACTGATATTATGCTGGTTACAGTGGAGAGATAAACAGCTAATGCTAAAGAAGTGACTCAGAATAACAAGTACTTAGCTTTCATATCTGAGCAAACTAAGTTTATTTAGAATAGAGCTCACCAAATGGGCAACTTAAAGGCTCAATCCAATTCACTGATGTTCCACTATGATACCGTATATTGGTGGGACACTTCAATGTCCATTAAAAAAATGGCATGTTATCATCATCACTGGCCAACCTCAATGGGTACTCAGTACTACTGCTATTTTTATTTTGCTTAAATGCTTTGTACTTTGAATGCAGTTCTGAGGCTTGGGACAAACAGATTTGATTACCCCAGGAAGAGCACCAGGTAAAATACTGCTCCATATCCATGCCATTCTGGAAGTCACTTATTTTGTCAATGTTTGAGCAAAGACGACAAGGATGGTTTGACTCGAATAAGTGCAGCAAAAATCAAACTGACTATCTGTGTCAACAATAGCTTCCATTATTTTAGGAATAATTGAGAATTGACTGATGGGCAGTAACTAGCAGATTTGCTTTCTCTCTGTGGAAGGGCATGCTTATACACTTCTCCACTTTGTTGTGGAGCTCTATTGAAACACATTGGCTGGAGGCCGGATTTGGTAGAGTACAAACCTTCAGCACTACATCCAGGATGTTATTGGGGTCTTTACTACAACTAACACACTGATCATATTTTCAAGTTCAGTGGAGCAAATCATATTGGCTTCCACAATCGTGGGAAACTCAGAATTAGGCCAACAATAATAATAATAATG